>OX376326.1:13466625-14134125 GCA_947369225.1 Hofmannophila pseudospretella
CGATAATCCCAGGGTAGGTATTTGATTTCCGCCTGAGAGAAATAATTTATAAAAAAATGTTTATTTTGACAAATTCTTTACATTTCGTTACATGGAAACTCAAGGCTGACTGCTGCTCTGAAAAGTTAGAATTTTAAAAGAATGGCCAGCATTTTGATTAACATCTTCTTTGTATCTTCTACAGGATTTTCCAGTTGAATAATCATTTGTGTATTTAGGAATTTAATAAAAATCAAAAATCCGAAAGTCTCGAAAGTTGTAAAGAAAATATTGTAAAAATTCAAGTTGTTATGGTAACAAATAAACAATTTTAGCATTATTATAATAAGAAAGATTAAATTTTAATATATATTAATTAATAATAATTAATACTTGTTTAATTTTATTATTAAGTATTTTTTTATGCTTTTACATTACGAAATCATGTTGAAATCAAATAAAAATCGTGTAAAACAAAGAAAAAGTATTTGTTTCCGGACGAAAACTAACTTTCTATTCAAATTTTTGAACGCACACGGAACTGTCTAACTGAAATATTTACCTACGTCAGCCACGTTGGAAGTGCCAACTCGGTGTTTTTATGGTAAAATTTCGAAATATTCTTCTAAAATCAATCAGTAAATTTCACTTAAAAACCACCCGGTTAACTTTTCTTTACAGCCTAAAACTTAAATAACTTGTGTCCCATTCGTAATTTTCTTTAAATCTGTGTTCTAAAGTTGTGACATAATTAGGTAAATAAATCGTGTTGGGAGTGTTTTTGAAGTGTTTTTTTCGGTGGTACAGTGAGATTGGCGCGTGAAAATGAAGGTGAAAGAGTTGAAGAGGACGGTGAACGTGAGCTGGTCTCCGTCGGAGCAGCACCCCGCCTACCTGGCGGCCGGCTCAGCCGCGCAGCAGGTGGACGCTTCCTTCAGCAACAGTTCGCATCTGGAGCTCTATTCCTTGAACTTAGAAGACCCTGGCTTCGATTTAGAACTTAAATCTAGCTTGCAGACACAGCAAAAGTAAGTTTTGTCACATTTTGAGGAGTAAAACATAGGCTGTATGAAATGGTGGGGATGTGGCAGAGTAATACTGTTTTATAGTACGGTTTTTGTATTGTTTTAAGGTTAA
The DNA here is from genome assembly GCA_947369225.1 of Hofmannophila pseudospretella. Taxonomy (NCBI): domain Eukaryota; kingdom Metazoa; phylum Arthropoda; class Insecta; order Lepidoptera; family Oecophoridae; genus Hofmannophila; species Hofmannophila pseudospretella. Next base: position 13,467,742 of record OX376326.1, read on the forward strand.
CTTTGGTTAAAATGTCATTAAGGGGGCGCAAAGAGAAGTCGAAGGAGCCCAGCTACAAGAGACTCATTGCGTGGTTGTCATAATGCAATCTAACATAATCTACTATATCCTAATCGGTTTCACATCCACTAGGTTTCTGTGACACAGTTCATTTTTAACAAGTCAGAATTTTTCAAACACTTTCCCTCAGTGCCTTAGTGACACCCCAACCTTAACTTTTGTTTCTGTGACTTGTCTTGTTCTTAGTAAACTACAGCAGACCCGTGTGTGTAAGGAAATAAAATTGAAATTATATTTCAATTTGCTTTCTGTTAATTTCTCAAAAACTCTTGGTTTTTTAGCAAATTCTTTTATACACTTCATATGTGCGATTTTATGAAATATTTTTAGTCATTATTATTATCTCGATGCAACTCTGTTTTTTTCCACCTTTTATCTTTCTCCCCTTTTGCCCTCAGTAGCTCTCTCAATAACAACATTAAATTTGTTTCTACGAACCTCTCTTCTAGATTTCAGAAGCTAGTATGGTCAGGAGCGGGCATTGTGGTGGGGGGCTGCGATGGAGGCCTGCTGCAATTCTACAGTGCTGACAAGCTACTTTCGGGGGACAGTGATGCACTGCTTAGCAGCAGCACCAAACACAATGGTAATGGACCTATTATTGTTAATTAATGAGCACTCAGCAATAGCTGTGTGTATTATAGTTTATTCACTTTAAGCATTTAGTCATTGATTCATAGTAAATTACATCCACCACTATGCACTATTTAAAAACCTGTCTAATCTATTGTTAAAACTATTAATAGTAAATGCATCCAAGACTTCTTGATTCAGCTTGTTCCATAAGCCCACGACCCTTGAAATAGCCTGAAACTAGTTGTCTTTGCTATGAAATCCACTTATTTAGGTTGTTGCATATTTGGGGCAGTAAGAGCAAGAATGGATGGCCTCTGTTTATCAAACTAACTCTAGTTAGATTTCAACTCGCAGTTGGATTTCAGCATAAAAAAATATGGCAACAAACTTAAGTTTATTCTTTTAAAATAAAAGAATACTATTGGAAATTAGTAATATAGCATTTTTTAAATATAAATATTATTTTTATAATATTATTTTTATAATTACCTTTAGGAGTTTTTTCAATTTGAATTGAGATAAGTCTTAGGGCCCAACTACACGACCAATTCTTTGTCCAACCAAACTGTTTGGTTCAATTGAACATGGACACCGATTTCTGTCCAACTAAATAGTTTAGTTGGCTAGGTTTACATGGTGTAGAGTACTTTAAGCCAAAAATGGTGTATTAATAAAGGATTTTCTATTTCTATTTCTAAATTGAGTCTGTGGATAGAACCATGGAGTTTATCTCAGATGGCCAACTATTTGGTTGGCAATCATTCCCGATTGAGTCAGACAAAAAGTTGAGTAGGTGCCGTGTGGGCAACCCCATACTAGTGCATTGCTTTTTTCCCACCGATTAAACTGTTGGGTTGGTAAACAATCGGTCATGTGTGCAACTCCCTTAGTGTAAGTTTGTCCGCCTACATAAAAATAATGTAATGATAGGAGGATGTTATGTAACTTCATTGACTGCTTAAAGAGATAAGATTTATCTACAGTTGTCCAAATTTTATTATTCAACTGTGATGCTTCTGAAACCGTTTTTAATTGTTCCTTTCTGTATTAATTTTTATTGTTATCTAAATATTTACAGAAGGTATGTTTTTGTAACCATTTTTTTATCAATTTAAAAAAAAAAATATTCTTGCAATCTAATATTACACACCACATAAACTTTATTATTATTCAATATCCTGCTCTTTCGTACTCACGAAATCTATTCGCTCCCTATCTCAGTTCCACAAGCGCGAAATATTGGTTCGTCGTAACCCGCATCGTAGCGGCTTACGACAACGATCAAATGACATTTGAAGGGGGCGCTAGTTTGTATGTAGCGAATGTTCATGAAGTAACGTTTTAGTAGATAGTACCGATTTTTGCCACGTGCGAAAATATCCTGGCCTTGTAGGATTGTAAATGCGATTTAAGTTCTATTAAATGATAAATTGATGCATTTTCATTACAGGCTTTTATAGTTTTTTGTGTTTAGTTGTATTTTGTATTATGTTATGTTATAGTTTTCGTGATTTTTGTGTTGTTTTTATTCAGTTTGTTTCTTGAACTTTGTTGTTATTTATCTATATGGTCAGAAATGGCTGCAATAGTTTTCTGTAAGTTTTATTGGTCGGCCTCCCATGCGAAAACATTCACCCTTGGCCACTGTCTTCTAGTGTTGATAAATCAAGGATAGGTTTGCTTAAAAGTCCGTTCGCTTAAATAATCTCGCTCGCTCGAGACGTTTTAAGCGATTGGACTATAGATAATTTTAACTTATAATTCACCGTAGGCCATGTCTCGTCGCTGGACATCAACCCGTACCAGAAGAACCTGCTGGCGTCGGGAGCCTCGGAGAGCGAGATCTTCATCTGGGATCTGAACAACACCAGCGTCCCCATGGCACCCGGCAACCGCAGCCAGCCGCCCGACCACGTGCAGGGGCTCGCGTGGAACCACCAGGTATCTGTCGCCTCCACCGGGTATTGGTCACCTCCATCAGTCCTCATGGTGATAATGAGGAACTCTAGGAGAAGTACTGAGATCTTTAGAACACGGGCATATAATATTCAACATGCGCGTGCGCATTTGCCTACACTACATCCGTGCACGCCTGTTGTTTTTATTGTGGTAATATGGTAGTGGCATATTGCTAGTTTCCAAGTGTCTCCAATTAATTCGCTGACCCCACTAAAAGATGTCGCTATTCGGCTATAACTCATTATCAATTTTCACTGGACTTCTCATATACGAGTTTCAACCATCCTTTGTGGACTTGGACAGTCATTTCCTGCGCACAACTCTTCAATCTTTCTTTTCAAATATTTGATTTCAATCCAATACAGAGCAGTCGTTTTGCAGATTTTTTAATAACGTAATAAATAAGGAATGTTGATCTTTTATATCCTCATTATAATTTAAAATTAACCTTAGTTTTTAATTTTTATTTTATTTTTACCCACAAGACTCGCTCCCACTAACATTTTGGGATAAGGGGTGAAATGAAAAACAGCGCTGCATAATTGGTACCCGATTATGTCAGCATTTGCTGATTTACCCACTTTTGCCAAATATACATAGACACTTACGTAGTAGATAAGTATCTGCATCTACATTAAATTTTTATGTTTTTTTGTAAAATTTGTTATAATGTATTTGGCAATAAATGTGATTCTATTTTTAGATTAGAAAGTGTGTGGTTAAACTTAGGACCCGTTCTGATAGCAGACAGAATGCTCGATTGCCTCCTGTCGGAATGGGACCATAAGGGGTCTGCAATGTCTGTTCTTTGTCAGGTTCAACACATTCTCGGATCCACATTCGCGACGAGGTGCGTCGTTTGGGACTTGAGGAAAAACGAACCTATCATGAAATTAAGGTAGGACTGTCATCATGTAAAAATGCAACTTGTTTGTTAATGACTGCTGTTGATGATCTAGATATAGTTTACTATTTGAATTGTACAATAAACAATCACAAATGCATTCGTTTGTGTGTCAGGTAATATGAGTAATTTAAAATATCACTAATGTATCAATTGGTTTCTTAGCTGTAGTGATTGCAAGTGTGCTTTGTACATACATTTTAAACGGATTGTATTTAAGTCGCTGGTGCGGGCGGGCCTCACGGAATGTAGACAATGGAGCGGGCCCGTCCGCCCCTGCGTCTCGCCACGCAGCTATCTAAGGCGCGGCGCAGAGCTTGCCGATCAAACAGAGCTTAACGACACAAATGTATTGCAGCGACTCCCAATCCCGCACGAGGTGGCGCGCGCTGGCGTGGCACCCCGGCGTGGCCACACAGCTGTGCATCGCGTCCGAAGACGACCAGGTGCCTGTCGTACAGCTCTGGGACCTCAGGTAGGCTGCTAACACTTTTTTTTTCGATACTAGCCGATGGCGATTTTGGCCTCAGACGGCCTTTACTGTTTCACCGGGCTTTTGGGGCGAGCGCTGAAGGCGCTCAGCCAAAAGGGGGAGCAATAGGGGGACCTCGGCTTAGACCACTGCTTACAGAACGCATAGTCGGAGAGAATCGGCTAGAAACGTGCTAATAGCGAGTAAGCTGCTAACACTGTGGTTTGAACGTGCCTTAAAATTAGTCCACTCAACTCGCCGACAGATGCCAAGCTAAAACTGCATACAAAAATCTTAATCTTCAATCAAATACATAGAACGCGCTATCGATATTTTCAATGGGACTTCATCTGTACGAGTTTTTTTCTAAATCAGTGGCGATATTTCTCCAGACTGGCAGCGTCCCCACTAGTAACCCTGGAGGGGCACCAAAAAGGCGTGATGGCGCTATCCTGGTGCCGCCAGGACCCCGACCTGCTGCTCTCGGCCGGCAAGGACGGCCGCGTGCTCTGCTGGAACCCCAACAACACTAAGCCGGTTAGTCTTGTCCCCACTAGTGACCACGTGAGCCTACTTAGCTCTTGGACGACCCTCCTTTCCCCTGCCCTATACCATCGGTACGGTGTACGTATACGGTGCACAAACTACCTTTTTCTACCAAAATTACTGCACCAAAACGTTGTCTGGAAGAGATCGCTCTTAGCGATAAGACCGCCTAGATTGTATTAATCGTTTCGTACACACTGTATCACACTAATTTCTGTGCAATAAAGTGTATTCATATTAATTCATTCATCTCTAATGGAGCACACCTCAGTGGCGGGTTCAGGGCTAGGCTAACCCCAAGACCTATAAGGTCCTTATAGATTGGACTTTCTTATTTTTCCGATTTTAGTAACCGAAGGCCATCTAAAAAAAATCTGGATCCGGCCTTGGCACACCTTTCTTGACCTTATAATTGTTTCTTACCCCGATAAGTTGCAGCTGCAGATGTGACTAAATTACGTAGACTGATACACTTCGTCGTACAGGGTGGAGAGCTCCTGGCAGAGATCAGCCAACAACAGCAGTGGGTGTTCGACGTGGCGTGGTGCCCGCGGAACCCCAGCCTGCTCGTGTCCACCTCCTTCGACCAGCAGGTGGCCGTGCATTCCTTGCTCGGCGGGTCTAGGCCTGAAGTGGTAAGTGTTTAGGATAGGGTATCATGTTTAGGCTAGAGAAGTGTTGTGTTTAGACTTGGGTATCATGTTTAAGATAAAGTTAGTGTAATGTTTAGAATAGGGTAGTGTTATATGTATGTTAGGGTGGTGTTTAGAGTCGTATAGTGTTACGTTTAGGCTTGGGTAGTATTATGTTCAGGGTAGTGTAGTGTCATGTTTATGTCGGTAAAGTGTTATATTATTCTAATCTGTTGTTAAATTTGTGTTTTGTGCCAGAACTCTCACGAGCAGAGCAACATAATGGAGTCATTCGGCGGAGCGGACCAGTTCAGCCAGCTGCCGGCGGTGGCTCGCGCGGCGCCGCGGTCCGACGCGCCGCACTGCACGCAGCTGCCGCGCGCGCCGCGCTGGCTCAGACGACCCGTCGTCGCTAGGTTCTCGGTGAGTCCATGCTTGATCAGTGGCACAGCACTAAAGCCTCGGTTACATATAGTCGTTGCCCGACCGTGGTCACAGCAGGTGGCCACCGGCTATATGTGAATACGGTATTAACCTAATTTTTTTTATTGCATCAATCAACTTACATAGACATACTAAGAAGGCTCTAAAATGAGTTTTTCGATATCTCAACTAACATCATAGATATTAATGGTTAAAGTTAGTATTGGATATGCAGCCAAGTCCTGCTTGTATGGCGCTAGAGAACAGTTACGTCATAAAACTTATTGCCGTTTCTTTCTACCGTTCTGATTTTTGATTGCATGTAGCTATTTTATTTTTCAACGAATTTTAATTTTGTTTTCACATTTGACCATCGATTTATGACTATTTCTTAATTTTTAAGAAATTCATTTAATATTTGATACTTGGAAACTACCCTATTACCGGTCGTGGACTGCATTCCGCGAACTTCAAACCAACGACGACCAAGTGTTAACAAAGGCGGCCGGTGACCGTAAGCCATACACCATTTCTCAGATATATATTAAAATTAAATTATTTAGAAAAGACCGTCCATTCTAAACTTTCTCAATCGCCCAAGTACTTCGGCTAAACCATATTTTTTAATAGTATTGCGATGTTTATTCGGTGATAAAAGTATCTCACGTATGCCGCATGCATCCGAAAAAGTGGGCAAAGATTGCCATGCACTGGGTGTCTGGGTGCCACAAGACGGACAGCGGCGCCGAGGCAGGCCAAGGCGTAGGTGGAAGGACGATATTGACCACTTCCAAAAATGATGGTATACGGACGCCGAGGGTAGAGAAAAATGAAAAGGAGGAGGGGTAGGTCTTTGCCCAGCAGTGGGACAGTCTATAGGCTATAAAAATAAGTATTACACGTATTAGAAATTATTTTAAGATTAGGCTGAATGAAGGAAGCCTTTGCCTCCAGGCTATATAAAAAAAACAACTGTCAGACAGATTTTATAGATGTGCTGAGGAGAGATGTTTGGTTTTGTATTAAAAATGTCATATTTTATAAAATACAGAATGTTTTCAGCAATTTAAAGTGTTATTTGAACCTCGCAGTTAATACACGTAAATGTTTGTTCCAGTTCGGCGGCAAGTTGGTGACCTTCGATAAATGTCCGCAAGAGGGCGGCCCACAGACCGTCTACATCAGTCAGGTGAATAATTAACAATACTTCCCTCAACTTGTCAACAGATGGCACTGTTTGATTCTATATCCATACGAAGATAGATCGCGCTATTCATATTTTCTGGGACTTCGCCCATTAGGTTTGTTGTTCACAATTCTCATCATGGTACTGTATTTTCTCTCCCGCACTCTTCGGCATCGGCGGGCCGATTCCGTGGAAGCAATCTTTTGCGAAATATGCAGGAAACCTTGGGTGAAAGTGAATATTGATTTACTTTCACCCAAGGTTTCCTGGGAGAGATCGCTCTGAGCGATATGGCCGCATTTGTACACCTTAATTTGTAACTTTCGATTCCAATTTGTGTGTCTTGTGTACATAGATAATCGATTAGTATGTAATTTATTTTTGTCGTTATTTAGGTGGTGAGTGACCCGGAGATAGTGGAGAAGGCGTCTGAACTGGACGCCGTGCTGGGCTCGAGTCTCAGCCACGATCCGGGCGCGGCCGACCAGCTGGCCGAGTGAGTGCATGCTATTTTAAACCTTCGGGTGGTAAACATTTTCTGAAGGTACATACATAGCGCCTCCTGTTGCTGCCTGTTTCATATACTTAGTGTTTGTGTTGCCTACTGATTCATAGCACGCAATGGTAGGCAGTATTCGCCAAATTTTTCGCTGCGGCCTTGTATAGCGTAGATGTGCGCAAAATATCTCACTGAAAGGAAAAGAGAGATATGCATCTTTTTCAACTAAAGATTTTATGTATTAAACTTAAAGAAGGCCAATTACAGATTACCTCGTTTATATATGACTTGTATACCTACAGAACGCGGTTAACTTTAAGACTAATAATGTACAATTAACATGAATATGTGATACATATTTACCACGAGTATTAAATGTTATAGGTAAGTACTTGTTAATCAAGTGTTGGCTAAGTGACTAAGATTAATATGTGGTGGCGTGAGAGTTGAGGGTGTGTTGTGTATGTGAGTATGTGTATGTGTGTGTGAAAGGGTGTGTAAATACCGTCTGTTTAAATACCAATGCAGCATTACGGATAGATATATATATCATTATATATCACTCATCTAGCTCAGTAGTTCAATTAGCTCAGCGAGTGAGAGGATGTATAAACGTTTGCTAGCTCATCAGAGCGAGCTGAATGTACTCACTAACAGAGCCGTGAGCGAGATAGCCAGTTGGACCATAGTTGGAGACATGGCAAACTCATTATAGATTTACAAATTATTTTAAATTGAACAGAAACAAATGTTTACTTATGAATTAACCTTTAATAACATAGAAAAACAATAAAACCTTATAGGGGTTTACAAGACCACATGCAAGAACTAAACTTACTCGTAAACTGTGCTTTATCGCCTCGTAGCAAGGTATACTCTCCGACAATTCATCCTGTACTCGCTCGCGGTTCGCTCGCCCTTTCACCGATATGTATCTCTCTCTTTCTGATACATTTTCTAACTCAATCGCAACGAGTTTATCCGAAGTGAATCTTGTTCTCAAAGATATAAAGATATAGTAAGAATACAAGTGAGCTTCTGATATAATCACTCTTCGGGAAAGATATAAGTATAAGAATAGTTTATTTGTGCGGTAAGATTACAATGGAGAAGGAACTTAAGCATATGTTACATTAAACTTAATAAAATTAGTGAGCAACCAGTTATCCTACTATAAGCGCTGACCTCCGAACTAGGATAGAAGGATATAGCTCATTTGTATCATTCACCGCGAGTGAATACCGCTAGGTATCCATCTTTATATAGCTGGAAGTCAAATGGTGACAACAAGTATTGATTTTAACTTGTTTCGTCCTGTCGCAGGTACTGTCGGCAGCGCGGCGACGCGGCGAGCGACCAGAGCGAGCGCTTCACGTGGTTCTTCCTGCGAGCCAACTTCCTGCCCGCCTTCCGCACTGAGGTGCTCAACCTGCTGGGTGAGTGAGGGTGCGAGTGCACAATTTGCTAGGTGACTGAGACGGTAGTTGCACAACTTGCTGGGGCAGTGGGAGGGTGTGTGCACAACCTGCTGGGTGAGTTAGGTTGTGAGTGCACAACCTGCTGGATGAGTTAAGGTGTGAGTGCAGAACTTGCTGGGTGAATGCACAACTTGCTGGGTGAGTAAGAGGGTGAGTGCACAACCGGCTGGGTGAGTTAGGGTGTGAGTGCAGAACTTGCTAGGTGAGTGAGACGGTGGTTGCACAACTTGCTGGGGCAGCGGGAGGGTGTGTGCACAACCTGCTGGGTGAGTTAGGTTGTGAGTGCACAACCTGCTGGATGAGTTAAGGTGTGAGTGCAGAACTTGCTGGGTGAATGCACAACTTGCTGGGTGAGTAAGAGGGTGAGTGCACAACCGGCTGGGTGAGTTAGGGTGTGAGTGCAGAACTTGCTAGGTGAGTGAGACGGTGGTTGCACAACTTGCTGGGGCAGCGGGAGGGTGAGTGCACAACCTGCTGGGTGAGTTAGGGTGTGAGTGCACAACCTGCTGGGTGAGTTAGGGTGTGAGTGCACAACCTGCTGGGTGAGTTAGGGTGTCAGTGCAGAACTTGCTGGGTGAATGCACAACTTGCTGGGTGAGTAGGAGGGTGAGTGCACAACTGGATTGGTGATTTGAGGCTGCTCCCCTGTCCCTACTAGATGATTTATTTTATGCTCCAGGTTACAAGCAAGACGAGATCCCGTCAAAGTTCAAAGTCGCGAACTTGCCCGCCGGCGACGTCACACAACCGCAGGTCGCCGCGCTCAGTCGGGTGAGTTCTACTTACCTTAGTCGTAGAGGAATTGTCTAAATTGTTGTGGTGGAGCTGACATTCAGATTAACTGCTACATTACTAACAAGTAATCTGAAATATAGGTATATCAGATAATGGAGTCGTCGGTATATTTGCTCGCTGAGTGGGGTAATTGACATGGCATGGAACATTTTACTATGGAGCCTGGCACGCCTACTTTACGTGATTTTGAAAAAAAAATGACGATTTCTTCGCGATCGACCCCAGCCCGATAATTCGATAGAGGACATCAATAGAAACATAAAATACATCTTGACAAAAACTCCTAAAGTATCGCTAAACTCAGATATTTGACGTCGAAAGTTGTAATTTTTTCATAATTTTTTTACGTTTTCCATAATGATTGCACACCTACTCTACCTCTTTCTTGAAATAATTTCCTCTGCCCGAAGGTTGCCTGGAAGAGATCGCTCTTAGCGATAAGGCCGCCTAAATTGTACTTCACTATTTCCTTTTCTATCTCATGTTTGTTGTTTTCTATTTGTGCAATTAAAATACACTTAATTACAAACTCAATAGAGGACATCGATAGAAACATAAAACATATCTTGACAAATACTCCTAAAGTATCTCCGAACCCAGATATTTGATCCAGTAATCTTACTTATAAAAAAAGTAAAGTAACAGTAATATTTTACTGTTACTTTACTTTACGTTTAGAAGTATTTGTCAAGATATGTTTTATGTTTCTATTGATGTCCTCTATCGAATTATTAAGCTAGGATCGATCGCCAAGATGTAAGGGGGGTCACCAACATCTAGACCTCCAAATGTCAAACTCACCTGCACGTGGTGCATCCTGCCGATTAACGAACGAGTCCCTGGCGACCGACTAGTGGCGGTATAACCACTCAAATTATGGCTGGGTCAAAATATCAGAAGCACGATGACGGGCAGCAGCGTCATCGGGGCAAGCGACCCGGCTACTGCGATCGCCAACCCGCAGGCCTAGCGTGGCGATTATGGCATCACCTCTTATGGACAGCGCAAAAAGAAAACGGCCTCCAGTTCCCGGCCGCCCCACTATTCCTGGTCACGGTGGCGGCCATGGTATCTGCGTAAGGTGGCTGGCAGCGACTGGATGAGAAGAGCCGAAGATCGGGCTCAATGGCGCGCCCTGGGAGAGGCCTATGTCCAGCAGTGGACTAGAATAGGCTGCTGATGATGATGATGATGATCGCCAAGAAATTGTCATTTTTTTCAAAATTTCGGACTGTAGATGTGCCAATAAGGTTTCATGGCCTTTACGTACTTTCGAAGGCGGATTGATCTGTCTAATCGATATATCTGTATCCCATACGATTGATCAGAAATCAATGTAATACCAGACATGTGAAAGCTGGGAGATATCCAACGGAAAAAAGGTTGTTTTGTAAATTAACTGGAATATCAGATATGTCACTTACAAGCGACGATTTGTGGGTAAGCATAGACAAATAGATGAAGACTGCAATTGATGTTCAACCACAGATATTTTATTTTCTGAGAAACCTCACAGCTATACATATGTTCTTTATTTATACTGACGATTCCCTTATTTGATTTAGTATACTATTTTAGAGGTATAAAGTTGTACCTCTTTACTGGTCTAGGAGTTCGGTACGTGTCTATACCTACGTCCTAGCCAGGGTATGTCTTCGAGGAGTCATCTTCAATGATACACTGGACTTGTTACCCGATACTTATATTTCCAAACAGTACACCATACATGACGGTGGTGGAGACACGACCAGCCCGACGCGGGCGCAGCCGCGTAACATTTAAAACTGCTGACATAATAATTCACAATGTAGAACACAGTGTGTACTGTGTCTGTACATACTGTCGCTACACTATCTTTGTGACTAACACATGTCTTATGGAACACAATACTTAATTTTCTCCTTCACGTTAACTACTTATCTATCTACCCACATCTAATTCTTTCTCTCAATAAGGGCCTTATTACACTGGCGATTTACGAGCGTTATTCCAGCGAGCCAATCCATCATTTGCTTTTAAATCTGGGAAACAGGCTCGCGATTCGCCCGCGAATCACCCAGTGTTTATAGGAAACCGTGAGATAAGGCCCTAATACAATTCAAATAACACCACAACACGCCCGTAACCTATCCGTCTGTCTGTCACGACCCGCTGACCGGACAGGGAGAGTCCACAGAGACGGAAGCAGAGCTGTCCACAGACACCAGCACAGATCTGTCGGTGAGTTGCCTGTTACACCGCCATACTGCACTCGTTTCAGTCCGGTTTACACTTGGTCAAGTACAGTGGCGAGTGCATACTGCCAGGCACTCGCCACTAGCCTTTTAACACCACTGTCTTACTCACTGTACTTACCCACTTCGCTAGACACTTGATCTTTTAACACCACTGTCTTACTCAGTGTACTTACCCACTTCGCTAGATACTTGACCTTTTAACACCACTGTCTTACTTAATGTACTTACCCACTTCGCTAGACACTTGACCTTTTAACACCACTGTCTTACTCACTGTACTTACCCACTTCGCTAGACACTTGACCTTTTAACACCACTGTCTTACTCACTGTACTTACCCACTTCGCTAGACACTTGACCTTTTAACACCACTGTCTTACTCACTGTACTTACCCACTTCGCTAGACACTTGACCTTTTAACACCACTGTCTTACTGTACTTACCCACTTCGCTAGACACTTGACCTTTTAACACCACTGTCTTACTGTACTTACCCACTTCGCTAGACACTTGACCTTTTAACACCACTGTCTTACTCACTGTACTTACGCACTTCGCTAGACACTTGACCTTTTTCCGGTGCTGCACACCACCTTCATCAAACTTAATCACTTTTGTTTATTTACTTTTATCTTATATTTGTTTAATATTATTTTTATCTTCTGTACCTAATTGTTTATATGTGTGCGCTTTTGGAAATAAAATTCTTTCTTTCATCGTGATTCGTGATTCAGCCAGTTGTTACATTTTGCCACTGCAACTTCGACTCACTTCGTCCAAAACTCGCGAATAAATTTTGAGATCGTTAGAAAAGAAATACGCCGTATTCTCTCGACAAGAATCAGTATAAGATAGAAGCTTGACGTACCAAAGTACCAAGACAGTTTAGTATGATTTTATTGATATGACAAGGTTTTAACAGATATGGACGGCGATTCTCGTAGTGGAATGTCGAATTCGACATTAGTCCTATCTCATTCGCTCACATTATATGTGTGAGCGTGACAAGACGTTGGTAGCGCTCGACTTTTGTATGTCGAACGTTGCGAGAATCGCCTTCCTGATGTAACTTTGTCATACCACGAAAACCATACTGAACTGTCTTGGAACGACAAACTTCCGTTCATTTTGATTTTTGTCAGATGCAGTGCATGATTCTAATTTTTACAATTAAAATTGTAAGTTCTAAACCAGCTCCAAATAGATTTGACGGCTAAGCATGCGTTTAGTGATAAGGAAGCTCTGCATGTTCTATTAGCGAGTACTCGATGTCTAGATCACGTTCGTTAGTTGAGTTCATCTTCAGGTATTTGTTTTATTTTAAATTTCTATGCCAGGATGCGCACACGCTGATCGAGAGGAAGCTGGCCAGCGTGGACTTAGGGGCGGCGGCCACCAACGTCGTCATTCCCAATGGAGAAGGTAACACTATTGTAGTCTGTAATTGGGTCACATGTCGAGCATTAATCATTAGTGATAATACTCGTATGGTATTCGACTTTTTTATTGCATCAATAAACTGATGAACATTCTGAAGATGGATCTGAAATTCATTTTTCGATGTCTCAACTAACACTAAAGATATTAATGGTTAAAGTAAGTAGTGGAGATATACACCGTCCCTTTATAGCAAAACGGTCAAATTTAAAAATTACAAAATAATTATTTACAATTTACAATTTTTTTTATTTATTACAAAAAATTGCAATACAGTTAAAACTAAGACACTGTGAAATCATATGCTTGACATTGACACAATTTATGTAGCTTGTATGGTGCTATAGTAGTGTGACGTCACAAATAGCTATTGCCGTTTCTTTCTACCTTCTGATTGCCTGTAGCTTTATTTTTCAATTATTCTTTTATGTCATAGTAACATTTCTGTTTCAGAATATTTGTTATTCTTTGTCTAAATCCCTCCATAAGTCACATTTTTAACTGTTTCCGGTTGCTTATTAAATAACTTTATTCCCATGTAATACACACTTTTCTGTAATAGGGACACTTTGGAGAGGGCAGTGCAAGTTCATTTTAATTGCGAAGATTTAGAAATCTTTGATACTTGTCGAATAAACCCTATTGAGAAAACTTTTATTGAGTAATTTATACTTTTCTAGTTTTCAGTACTTTGACATGCAAATGCAATTATTTCAGACGCGACGAGCCTCATCTGCCGCGCGCTGGTGTGCGGCAACCTCGAGGAGGCGGTGGAGCTGTGTCTAGACGCCAAGAGGATTGCGGATGCTCTCATCATCGCTTCCTTAGGTCAGTGGCCTAGGTATATCATGTAGAATATTAGATAATATAGGTACATACATACATACCTTCACGCTATGTCCCTTGTGGGGTAGGCAGAGAATACGAAGCGCCACGAAAATATGACTTTAATAAATTCAACATGGCAGGAATACGGTGGGAAACCACGTGTCTGGCAGTCTAGTTTACTAAAAATAAATACCGACGCGATTAAGCCCCGTTTTCATAGTTTAAAATATGAATACAAATCGTGGACTCATTTAAAAAAATACAAATTTTACCCATGTATCTTCCGGTAGTAATCCTGCAGGTAAGAACCCAGGCCGAGCTCTGCGCAGGGCGAAGCCCGGAGCGTCTTTCCTGTCATTCTTTGACGAGGCCGGAAGTAGAGTAAAGCTTGACCTTTGAAACCGAATCGGATGGAATCCAAAGAAATCTATTTTTCGGTTTTCTAGATTTTGGTCCGCTCTCGATTTAAAAACGCTGCACCGTGCCAAAGGTGTCAAACTTCACTCTACGAGGTCTTCGCCTTCAGGCGTTGCAGTTCGAAGTCTAGTCAGATTCTATGATACTAAACCGTAAAACTTTTTATTATTACAGGCAGCCAAGAGCTCCTCTACAAGGTGCAGAAATACCACCTGGGCCAGTCGGCGTCAGATCCAGTATCTTTGATCGCGGGCAGCCTTTTGCAGTCGCAGTGGGAGTCACTAGTGACAACTTGTTCGCCGCGCAGTTGGCGCGCCGCACTGGCTGCGCTCGTGACGCACTGCGACGGGGCTGCGCTGGCGCACTACTGCGGTAACTATTGGAAGTTATTACATAAGACATGTCATAAGGTTTTGGATTGGATCTACCCTCACAGTAGAGCTATTATATTACACACCTGCTAAAAATAGACCTACTTATCAACTGAAAACTGTGCGGTAAGCACCAGATTCCCTCATAATTACTCAATAATGAGTAACAAAGAAATATTGTGCTGCGGGAAGACCACGTGTCGCACTCATGCATGAATATACAACACTCGCTTTTGGCTCCTATTACAAAATAACACTCGTAGCGACAATTTGGTCCTTGCTATACTAGACAAGTACAGTCGACCACATGCTATAGTATACCATCTGTCAAAAACCTTCGATTAAATCTCAACCATATGCCTGCGCAATATGATACATTACAGGTTATCAAATTTTGACGTTTTGGGTAGGTCGACTGTACAAATGGCTATTAATTATTATTTTAGCGGGACAACGAAATAAATGATAAGCTCCAATACAATAATGTTTATTATTATTTTTTAATTAGGCAGAGCTTGACATGTAACAACAGATTCTACAATAAGTAACAGAGAGTTTCTCCCGCGCTTTTGTCGCGTCCACACCAGATTTTTTCCTTGTTTTGCAAATTGGTTTACAGTAGTGCTTTTCAAGTGAGAATTGTGTTTTTTTATATACGTCTACAAAATGTGATTAATGTGTGGGACAGTAAAATAAAGTCAAATAAGACGCTGCAGCCCGATCCGTACTTGGCTGGTGTTTGAAGAGACATACTGCGCCCGGGACGCCTTCTCATTTGGTCGGATGATGCAGAAGCGTGGAAGATTCTCCCAGATAGCATTGAAATGTGTCACACCAGCATTGTAATGAAGAATTGTTTACATCAGACATGGCTGTATGGGCTCAGTTCCCTTTGCCTTAAAAAACAACAATAAGTAACATCTCGCCTCCCCACAGAGCTGCTAGGCGACAAGCTGTCGTCGGAGAGCGACCCCGCCCTCTCCGAGGCGGCCACCACCTGCTACCTGTGCGCCATGAGCCCGGACGCGCTGCTCGCCCGCTGGTCGCGGACGCGCCGCGCCGACGCGGGTGCGCTCTCCCGCCTCACCGAGCTGGCGCTGCTGGTGCGACGCGCGGCCGCCGCGCGCGGTCGTGACGTGCAGGTACAACCTTTTTAATTTGCTTTAGTCGGGTAACACCGCCTTCCAAAGATGTTTGGGATCTTTACTTCTGCTTACTTCAGCCGTGAGGCTTAGCCCTCTTCCCCCAAGTTTTTTACTTCCGTTTCGCGTTTTCTTACTTTAATTTCGTTAGGGATTTTCTTACTTTAATAGAATTGAATTATTAGCCAATGTAACTGTTGAGGACTGTTAATGAAATAAATATAGATAAACAGAAATGTTAAAAAGAATTTATTTTGGTGCGGCTTGAGATGATGATATTTTTTCCGTCTTCGCCTCTCTATAACGACGAAAAACCCCTTCAGGCCAGAAGTTCTCACTGAGGAATATTTGTTGGTACTCGACGAGAACGCGAATTTTGTATGAGTTGAAACCAGTGGGCCGCCTACTGGACTCCAACTGTTTGCACCTCACTCCAATTGGTGCTCCCGATTCTCCAATCCTGCCCTGGATCATTAATGCACCAACCTGTGTCCGACAGGCGGGCGGCACGCTGGAGTGTGTCCTGAACGAGTACGCGTCCCGCCTGGCGTCGCAGGGCTGCCTGCAGAGCGCGCTGCACTCCCTGGAGGGCGTGCAGCACGCAGAGCTACGAGATCGTCTGCTCCACGCACTTGGCATGCTGTCTGCCACGCAGCGCCGCGCCAGCCACGTGAGTCCTCACTCACCTTTTTAGAGCGCTTTCACATCAGGCTGCAACAGCGCGGCAACGATTAGCGCGGCTGAGCCACTAGGCCATCTAATGTGAAAGCACTCTTAATCCTTCCCTCGATTGGATTTCTAGACTTCTAAGGGCCTGAAGTGTTCCGGTAGTCTAGAATTTCGAAATTAGATTAGAGAGTTTGATAGGCCAAAATAGTATTTTTTTATATAAAATTATACTAGCGAATAGCGATGCTACGAACGACAAACAATAAACACGACCAAAGACCCCCGTCTTTGGTCGTGTTTATTGACATTAGTGTACCCCGGGGGTACGTAGTATACACACGTGAGTACGGAAAACACTTGACGCGTTACGGATCCGTACCCGAAGGGGAAAACGGGGCTATCGCGTGCACAGTGTCTGTACAGTCGTCCACAGGTCAACCTACCCAAAACGTCAAAATTTGAGAATTTGTAATGTATCATATTGTGCAGGCATAAAGTTGAGATTTAATCGTAGGTTTTTGACAGATTGTATACTGTAGCCTGTGGTCGACTGTACAATACACTGTATACCCCAATTGTACAGACACTGTGCAGACTGTGTTCCACAGTATTAAAAGCTTATTGTTTTAGCAACCGCAGTCGCACGCGCAGGCGCCCGTCGCGCCGGGCCGCGCGCGCACGGTCAGCACCCACTCGCAGAAGCGCGCGCACGTCCACAATGACGTCACCAACACCTACGCCGCAGGTAACTCGCGCACTGCTCACGTAAGAAACGTCATTCAGTCAAAGCGCCATATTCAAACAAATACTTCTGAAATGCCTTCCTTTTACAGTGCCCCCGGCATACGAGAGCCCGTCGGCGTGGCAGAGCGCGTCAGTGCCGCATGTGCCGCAGGTGCCGCAGCCGCCGCGATCCGGCAGCGTCGGGCCCGTCGGAGGTCAGTCAGCACTTTTATAAAGATCATCATCATCAGCCTATTAATGTCACCACTGTTGAGGCACAGGCCTCCATCCACCGAGCGGGCCCAGTGCTGATTGGTGGGTTTCACACGCCTTCGGAAACTTTTAATTTCCTCAAACATGCAGGTTACCTCACGATGTTTTCCTTCACCGTTAGAGCAGTCGGTAAATGTACGTAAGTCTTCGAAAAGATCGGAAAAACACATGGTACATGGCATTGCCCGGTTTCGAACCCGGACCTCCCGCACGGGAGTCCGGCGTCCTAGGCACGACGCCGCCGACGCTATTACTATTACTATACTACTATAGATAATACAGGGATCAATTCAGGAGTTCAAAACAACCTCAAACCGTACAGTTTATTACTACTAGTAGAATGACTTTTTTGGCAGATTTAATGGGGTTGCCTTGCCATTGCCTTGCCCAATCTTACATAAAGAAAAAAAGAAAGACAGACTACTTATCTTGAACATAACACTACTTATCTTTCCAGGAGGCATAACCAGCCGCTCCAAATACAAAGTGGACCCCTCCGTGCAGTCGGCCCCCCTCTACAACCAATACAGCTTCAACAACCCCCCTCCGCAACCCTACGGGGGGTACAATAGCCCTCTGCCCGACCAATACAACACGGCCAGCGTTCCCACCCCGGGCTTTACGCCTATCAACCCTGTTAACCCTGGTGGAATGAACCCTGGTGGGTTGAACCCTGGTGGGATGAACCCTGGTGGGTTGAACCCGGCCGTGAACGGGGGTTATTTCAGCCCGCAACAGGCGCCCGTGGAGCAGGCTCTGGCGGCCGCGCCCACTCCCAGCAGACCCGCCGCGCCCGGCTGGAACGACCCGCCCATGATGACGTCCAGTAAAGTCAAGGTAAGATTTGTTGGGTAACTAGTTTTAGGTATTTATCTATCTATCTCAGCCACGTGTGGTCCGCCTTCGGACATATGCCTCCTCCAACTTCCTCCACTCCCGACGGTCGCAGGCGGTGCGCATCCAGCTGTGGCAGGCTATTCCCCGAATGTCGTACACCCATCTCACAGGTGGGCGACCTTGTCCCCGCGTGTTTTGCCGTGGTCTCTACTCCAGCGTTCTTCTGGTCCACCGGTCCCTATCCATCCGTGCAATGTGTCCCGCCCATCTCCATTTCCGGCTTTCGATGAGGTCTACCACGTCTCTAAGCTTCGTCCTTTGTCTGATCCACTCGTTCCGTTTGTGGTCTAGCAGTGTTACACCGAGCATCGCCCTTTCCATCGCTCTTTGTGTCACTCTAAGCTTCTCAGCGGACTTCTTTGTCAACGTGGTAGTTTCCATTCCATACGTAAAAACTGGCGAGACACAGGTTGGGGGATGGTTTTTGAGCGCATAATGTTAGCATTAGCTCCAAAGGCGGACCAGGACGGTGCTTAGGTATTTATAGATAACGGTTATAATTATAAAAGTGATCCATATGCAAACTTGTCCGCACGGAACCGTATCCGTAACTCTGTCCTGTTTCGTCGCTCAGATACACCATTTGCTAGAGCTAGAAGGTAGCTTCTACGGAATGCCGAAGACAGCGAGAGCTTGGAAGCAATCTTTCTCGCTCTAGTGAACGATTTTTCTGAGTGATAGAGCTAGAGCTGTTGACACTTTGGTCGTCAAGAAATTCAACGATTCGGTACGTTTAGTTTTAAACGATATTTTTTCAAACGAATTTGTGGGCGTTTCCATGGCAACCACATTAAGGATACATGTATCTCGTTATGTTTCCATGGCAGTAGTTACCGACAAAGTATAAAGAGTGAGTTTGGTAACAGGGAATGTCGCACCATTGGGGGCAAACAGAAATGTCGGCATTGCACGCCGGCACGCGGCAGTGGAGCCAGATCATTGGGCATAGGCTGCAGCACGGCGAGGTATAGACCAGTCTGGCCCCGAGACTGTTTGGTTTGAGTCTCTTTGTCAGCGTTGCCAGTGATCGATAATTACAAATTTGTAATTAAGGCAATAAATATTTATTGCCTCGCCTTGTACTGAACACGTTGAAAAAGTCAGAAATCAGAAAACATGTATTGTTTAGTTATAGGTGTACCTATGCTTAATATATATCATAGCAAACCTATTGCACGCTCGCGAGTTCCATGCAGTTGGGTCACCGTCAATTGCACGAAATGTCCTTAAAGTTAAGTCTTCATTAAAATATATGCTATCTATTTCTACGGCGTAGAAAGAAAGAAAGAAAGAATGTATTTCCAATAGCGCACACATACAAACAATTAGGTACAGAAGATAAAAATAATATTAAACAAATATATTATAAAAATAAATAAGCAAAAAAAAAAATATTAAACAAATATATTGCAAAAATAAATAAGCAAAAGTAATTAAGTTTCATGAAGGTGGTGTGCAGCACCGGACAAAGGGGACTGCCTCAGCTTGTTGCCGCAGCGCTTTTAGCACTGCGGCGCTGATTGTCAGGCAACACCTGTGTGCCAGGGATCACTCCCTAATGATACACTACCGGAACACAAATTGATATTAGTAATTATAGATTGAATAGTTGTTATAAATACCATTAAAGAAGATTAATAAAATAGCATAGCATAGCTCTAGATAGAGATGATATAAGAATTAAGGAAGCCTTAACAGGATGTTTCTTGCAACCCACGGTAGTGAGGCCCTCTATTATTAGCGAGCGTTACTCTGGCATCGTTACAACAGTAGTTATTACTTTATCAGTTAGTTATTACCTGTGATCGGAGTAGGTAGAGCTCTTTCGGGTGAATGTCCTCAAAGGTTATATTAATATGGATATGATTTCGGGATCCCGTTTTAAGTTATCGAGCAAATGTTGTAAATTACATTTATAAACCTCGCCCTTATTCGGCGGATTACGATTTTTTTTAAATTGTGAACTAACGTAGAAGTTAAAACACTACCATAGGTACACTAGCGCCATGAATCTTAAAAAAAAATATTTCGCCACCAATCTTAAATGTGTATCAAAACAAATATAACGTTAAAAATCTAAATAATATATTTATTCAATCCCGGAAATCCCGGGCTTATTGGGCATACTTATCCATATTATGACCGTATGTGGCAAGTACCAAAAACAGCTCTACCTACTCCGATCACTAGTTATTAGGTACGTTTGGACTTTTTCAACGACTGTTTCAAGTAGCATGTTATGCGTTGTTTTGGTCATAACTTCCGTCTCAGGACACTCATACAAGTTCATTATGACTCTGAAACAGTTGGCACTTGTAAACTGTCAGGGTTCTTTTGAAAGCATGGTATCTTCCAAAAATATGTAATATTCATACTTGTTATTTTTGTGTTTGATTTGATTTGAAAGCGTGTCCCTTTTCCCACTAATAGTGTGTATAATTTTTTGGGAAAATGGATTTTTTGTTGTTGTTTTGTTAAATTTTTACAATTTTTTAAACTGTTTTGTTTTTTGAGGCTTCCACGCCATTCCAGTCTCTTTGGGAAACCAAGAGTCCTCAATGAACTACATTGCTACCATGAGTCAGCTATATTTAAAAATAATTTCATGTTTAAAAGGACGTAGGACATCACACATCATAGTAACGATTTAAACCAGAGATACATGTCGTCACGTTTTTTGTAATGAAATGAAATTTATTTGCCAGAACATAGTGAAAATTACAGGTGATTTAAAAAAGCATAGGTATCATATGT
Source organism: Hofmannophila pseudospretella (assembly GCA_947369225.1). Taxonomy (NCBI): domain Eukaryota; kingdom Metazoa; phylum Arthropoda; class Insecta; order Lepidoptera; family Oecophoridae; genus Hofmannophila; species Hofmannophila pseudospretella. The sequence continues at coordinate 13,489,021 of OX376326.1, forward strand.
TCCAAATCTTTTCTGCTATTTGTTAGTGTCGTTGAGATACTCTTTTATGGAGTAATAACACATGTCTAGAAGCCACTTGGAAATATCAGTTTTAAATTGGCTAGCAGGACCGTTTTGGCGACTGGCGTTGTGAGAACCTTGCTTTATTCTCATTCATAGGACCTATTTTGTAAACCACAATTATAAGAATAAGTTTATTTGTGCGGTATGATGACAAAGTATTCATAGTCCATGCACCAGTAGGAACTGAAGTATATGTTATATTAAACTAAATAAAATTAGTGAGCAACAAGTTAGTTTACAATAAACGCTGACCTCCGAACTAGGAAGTTCCTGTATCTCGGAGGACAAATCTCTTCAGTGACCAGAAAAAATAAATTATATCTTTTCTAAAGTTTACTTCGTCACTCACCTATGCGGACATCAACTTAACGATCGTTAGTTAACTAAGCCTTGTGCCATCATATTAGGTTAACGCGCAAATTCTCTGTATTCTTCGTACAAGATAAGAAGAAGGTTACAGTATGATGTATATTTTCAGCCAAAACAAGAAGTCCAAGCACAAGCGCCCATCACACACCCTCTGTTCGGCGTCGAGCCGCCCCAACACGTGCCTCTCAACCCGCAATACCCGGGGCAGTACCAGGAGCCATACCCGGGACAGCAGCAATACCCGGGGCACCAATATCCAGGACAGCAGCAATACCCGGGACAGCAGCAATATCCGGGACAACAGCAGTATACGGGGCAGTATGCTGGGACGATACCGCAGGGGTATCCGCAACAGGTGAGGTTTTGTTAAAAAAAGGATGTTTTTTGCAATTTTTGTTTGTATCGGCCGCTAGAAAACTAATCCAAAGTTATTTGTAAAAGACACTTTTAGTCACTTTTCAATAACTTGTCCCTTGTGGGGTAGACAGAGAGAATGGTGCGCCACGAATCTCTGCCTTGGCACACCTCTCTTGCAATAAATTATTGTGCCCATGGGTACTGGGTAGAAAACACTCAAAGGTTAGATCAAGTCTAGGACGAACCCGACTAACTCTTTCATTTTAGAATAATGTGTTTAAGTGTGGCTGGCGCCAATATTTAATCCCGGGTTAATCGCGAATTGTCTACCCGAGAGTTAACTGTTCGTGCAAGAGGGTCTAGGTTAGGTTGAGTTAGTTACTGCATACCAACCAGCCACCAACTGTACTGTTCATTGCAGACGGCGAGCCCGGCGCCGCCAGCGCCGGCCCCGGCGCCCGAGCCGGTCCCGAAGGGCCCGGTGCCGGAGCCCCACGGCGCGCTACAGACCGTCTTCGATGACCTGCGCGCGCGCTGCTCCGAGCGCGCCGCCAACCCCGTAAGTTACCATATTGTTAAAAACTGTACATACAGGTTCTAGTCTAGCTCTAGTTGAAAAAATATATTGATAATGTGTTTACACTTAGCAATGTTTTTTAATATTAAAAATAAATTAAACCCTCCGACTTACCGTTGTGGAGATCCCCTTTTTCCTGATCATCGTCAGATCCTCGAGGTTCTAGAAGAAGAGAGGGGACACCAACAAGGGGACATAAACATTTGAGCTCAACTCGAACCACGTCACGTTACCGTTCCAGAGATCCCGTCTGACATGAAAGACAAACCAATAATATTCACTTTGTCTTTGCAGCAAATGAAGAGAAAACTAGAGGATGTGCAGAAGAGATTAGAAACATTATATGACATGCTGCGCGAATACAAGGTGAGTACATATTGATTAATATAGGGTGTGGCGATGTACGACGCGCCACTACGATTAGTATATCCAGTTTGCCAACAGATGGCGCTACTTGTATCGAATGACGACATATAAAAGATACTAAACTTAGAACGCGCTAACGATATTTTCAAGGGATTTCGCCAATATACGAGTTTTAAACGTCCACTTGTGGATCAGCAATACTTTTCCCTCTTCACACCATCTACATACACATAATGTCATTTCACTCTCTCATAGCGTGTTCTGTTTCTGTATAAGATGTTTGTTACCATACACTACAAAATAGAATTTTTTTGAAATCTAGGCCATCTGTTTATAACATCATTATGTTTCAATTCCACGGACTTCCCCCCTTGTCCCCAGCTATCGGAGACGGCGCTAAGCTCCCTCCACGCATGCGCACAACACGCGCAGGCCGGCGAATACGAAGCATGCGTGGGAGTCTCCACAGCACTAGCCACGGGCGCGGACTTCGCGGCCGTCGCGTCCTTCCTGCCCGGCCTTAAGATGCTGTTCCTCCTGGCGCAGCAGCTGCAGGTCTACCTGCGGTGAGGGTCTGTTGCGGGGGGAGCAGGGGTGGCAGGGGGAACTGGGGCGTTAGGACGACTCGGGGCGACGGGAAGACCTGGGATAGACGTAGCGAAAAGACCTGGAGCAACCGGAGTGTCGAGGGGACCTGGGGTAATAGCGGTATCGGGGATTGCAGGGTTAGCTTTGGTGTCAGTGGGACTTGGAGTAGCCGGTGCGTCAGGGGAACCTGGAGCAACCGGAGTGTCGAGGGGAACTGGGTTAGCCGCGGTATCGGAGATAGCAGGGGTAGCCTTGGCATCGGGGGGACCTGGGGTAGCCGGGGCGTCAGTGGAAACTGGAGCAACTGGAATGTCGAGGGGACCTGGGGTAGTCGCGGTATCGGGGATAGCAGGGGTAGCCTTGGCGTCGGGTGGACCTGGGCTAGCCACGGTGTTCGTTCAACCTGGGCCATCTAATGGACTTGGGGTGTCGGGTAAAGCCGAGGTAATCGGGGCGTTGGGAATACCTGGAACAACCGGAGTTTTAAGGGGTCCTGGGGTAGCCGCGGTATCGGGGATAGCAGGGGTAGACTTGGCGTCTGGGGAATCCGGATTAGCCGGAGCGTCAGGGGAACCTGGGGTAACCGCGGTATCGAGAATAGCAGGGGTAACCTTGGCATCAGGAGGACCTGGAGTAGTCGGCATGTCACGGGGACCTGAGGAAGCCGTGGCATCAGGAGGACCTTGGCTATCTAGTTTTTTTGGGGAGTCAGGGAGATCTGGGGTGGTCAAGGCGTCCGGGAAACCTGGGGTAGCCGTAGTGTCTGGGGAACCTGGGGTAGCCAAGGGGTCGGGAGAACCTGGTTCTTCTAGTGGACTTTGGGCAAAAGGAGGAGCTGGGGTAGCCGGTATGCCACGGGGACCTGAGGAAGCCGTGGCATCAGGAGGACCTGGGCTATCTAGTGTATTTGGAGAGTCAGGGAGATCTGGGGCAGACAAGGCGACAGGGGAATCTGGGGTAGCCGTAGTGTCAGGGGAACCAGAGGTAGCCGTAGTGTCAGGAGAACCTGGGGTAGCCGTAGTGTCAGGGGAACCTGGGTTAGCCAAGGCGTCGGGAGAACCTGGATCTTCTAGTGGACTTTGGGCAAAAGGAGGACCTGGGGTAGCCGCGGTATCGGGGATAGCAGGGGTAGACTTGGCGTCTGGGGAATCCGGATTATCCGGAGCGTCAGGGGAACCTGGGGTAACCGCGGTATCGAGAATAGCAGGGGTAACCTTGGCATCAGGAGGACCTGGAGTAGCCGGCATGTCACGGGGACCTGAGGAAGCCGTGGCATCAGGAGGACCTTGGCTATCTAGTTTTTTTGGGGAGTCAGGGAGATCTGGGGTGGTCAAGGCGTCCGGGAAACCTGGGGTAGCCGTAGTGTCTGGGGAACCTGGGGTAGCCAAGGGGTCGGGAGAACCTGGTTCTTCTAGTGGACTTTGGGCAAAAAGAGGAGCTGGGGTAGCCGGTATGCCACGGGGACCTGAGGAAGCCGTGGCATCAGGAGGACCTGGGCTATCTAGTGTATTTGGAGAGTCAGGAAGATCTGGGGTAGCCAAGGCGTCAGGGGAACCTGGGGTAGCCGTAGTGTCAGGGGAACCAGAGGTATCCGTAGTGTCAGGGGAACCAGAGGTATCCGTAGTGTCAGGGGAACCTGAGGTAGCCAAGGCGTCGGGAGAACCTAGATCTTCTAGTGGGCTTTGGGCAAAAGGAGAACCTGAGGTAGCTGGAGCGTTAGGGAAATCTGGAGTAGATATCGCATCCGGGGAACTTGAACCTAGTGGTTTCGGAGCGTCGGGAACACCTGGAGTAGCCGGGACGTCACGGGAACCTGAGGTAGCCTCGGCGTCAGGAGAACCTGGGCCTTCTAGTAGATTTATGACATCGCGGGGATCTGAGGTAGCTGAGGCATCGGAATGTCCTGGGACATCTTACGGGCTACTGTTATCGGGCGGACCCGTGCCGCCCAGGAAACGTCGACGTACGAGGAGATTCAGACCGACTAACGAACCACGGGCATATATGATCATGAAGGGCCTGTTTTATACCGGACTTACGGACTCTCGAGCGCTGCAGTACATAGGACTCTTCGACGATATATTGGACCTTAGTAATTTAAAATTAGACTAAATTTAGGCAACTTTTAAGCATTTCAATGAGCTTATACACCTGGGTGAATTTAGGCGTCCTGGGGACTAGATATCAAGAATCATACTACTGCTGCATTTGACATTCAAAGGGATCTTTGGTTACGCTCACACAAACGGATGTGAGTGAACAAGATGGACTATAATATCGATTTCAACTTTTGCATGTCGAAGATGCCATGATCGCTACTCCGGGTATTCTACCAGTACCAGGTATACTATAGATTAAAGGCACCTCGGAATTTCAGATGCCGTGTGGACTTATCCAAACTGCTTACTTCCTTACAGTCCTGTAGTTAGTCCCTGATTTCAAAGACACGCGGTATATGAGAATAGTAGATGCCTTGGGGTTATTACAAACCTGGGAATCCAAGGCACCTTGATGTTTTCAGATGTCTGGAAACCTTAGACTCCTGGAGCTTAATGGGTCAGCTGCAAGTCTGATGTAAGATATGAATTTTAGGAGGTTTGTAAGTTTTATCGTTAGTCGCACGAAACGTCCTTAAAGTCTTCATTAAAATACATGCTATAGCTTTAGATAGAGATGACACGAGACTAAAGAAAACCTTAAGATTAAGGACATTTCTTGCAACTCATGGTTAATATATACCAGGTTTAAAATTTTGCAAAATACGTTATACGTATAATACGTTGTTACGTTTGGAGTATATTTAATTTAGTTTTTCTTTAGTCTAAATTACTAACTAAAATCATGTTGTATGTACGTATCTTGGTAGAAATTGTATGGACTGACAGGATAAAATTATGGAATTCTACCAATTCGTCACTTTAGTAAGAATCATACACGTTCCCAATGTAAAATGTGGCCTCCAACCTTTCAGGAAACAAGGGTTTTCGATGGTAGATAGTTTTCATCGATTCAAAAATCGATGTTTTGGTTAAGTCTGGAAAAATACTTTCTGGAAAAATGGAGATTTTTATTTATACCCTGACCAGAAAAATAAAAACCACGTCACGAGGGCGCCACTGGTGCTTTTATAATCTGTTATCGAGATCGTAATAAAAAACAGTTTCATTTTATTACGCGAAACAGCGAGGGTTTTTATATTTCTGGTCAAGCTTTAGTTGTTTCTAAAAATGTAATTAATATAAATTTTAATAGCTAATGAGAGAATTTTATTTTAATTTATTTACATACAGAATAAAGTTTTAGGATTTCATCTCACAGCATTTAACTTATTAGATAACATGTACCTATAATATAATAAAATCATTTATTCCATTAGCGACTAATAAAATGAGTGACTTGCTACTTAAAAAATATAAAATACTTATATGAATAACGCAACATGTGAATACGAATTATTGTGAATAAAAGACTATAATTAACTGCGGATTACTCACTAATGAAAGTCGGAAGTCCTCCGAGTAGTTTCGATCTGTATATTTAAATTGACTCACTATAGTTTCAATATGGTATTAACCTAATTTTTTTTATTGCATCAATCGACATACATAGACATACTAAAGAAGGATCTAAAATTAGTTTTTCGATATCTCAACTAACATCAAAGATATTAATGGTTAAAGTTAGTATTGAACAGATGCCTGTCCCTTTCTAGTAAAACAGTCCTTTATATGCAGGGACCTGCTTGTGTGGCGCTAGAGAACAGTTACGTCATAAAACTTATTGCCGTTTCTTTCTACCGTTCTGATTTTTGAATGTCTGTAGCTATTTTATTTTTCAACGAATTTTAATTCTGTTGTCACATTTGTCCATCAATTTATGACTAATTAATTTAATATTTGATACATGGAAACTATCCTATTCTAAAATAAATAATTATACTGAATGAATATACAGGGTGGCCCAAAATAACGTCCACAACTAATTTTATAAGCACTATCTATATTAGTTGTATTTTTATTATAAGTAATTAAAATACAACTAATTTGATCATTAAAAAATAAATAAAAATGGCGAGGCAAGTTGCCCAACACCAAATAGACAGAAACCACATAGGTCGCCTGTCCAATACGCTGCACTGTAGACCGACTGATTCCGAGATCTCGAGGCGTTTTTCTCATCTTGACCTGTGGATTACGAGCCAACCTTTGCTTGATGATATGGCGCGTTCTAGAAGTCCTAACAGTTTTTTTCCTCTCCAAGGACTATCGGCGATGTTGCCGAGCTCCATAAATCGTTTAATCGTTGAAAAAAACTAACGTCAAGACTCCTAACTATCTCACACTGTCGTTTTCCACTCTCGTGCAACGCTATAATAGCTGTACGCTTTAAAGACATGGCAAAAAATTATAATAAATCGACTTAGTAACTGAGAATCAATGTTAAAATGACGCCAAGATAAGCCAAATCAATAATAGAAAACAAATGAAATCACAAAGCTTTCCATCTTTGAAATTTAGACTTTTTAATTTTGACAACGTTATTTTGGGCCACGGTGTAGTGACACAAACAAAGCTGCTTTGTGACATTTACTTGTTACAGCCTGTGTAATAGAATATTCTTTCCTAAATGTGTTAGGTACGGTCACGATATACTCCAGGGCCGGGACTCGAATTAGTGACCTTTCCTAATTTCCTTGTTGTCTCTATCCTAAACAACTAGGCTATTGGCGATTTTATTTCTTTACCCAAAGATGATCGTATGTTTTGTGTAATTTTAATTTATTTGAATTCTGTGTTAATTGATGATTGAAGATGATTTAGGTACTAATATTACGAATAAACAGTGTATTATAGATTTATTTTATTGATGAAATAAATAATTATATTTTAAATAAACGTTGATTTTTTTGTATTCATTTGTAAGTATACCCAGTTTTTGGACTTGCAAATAATCCTTTCTTTGATCCCAATTCCCTTTAACCCTCGGCCATAAACTGCAAGAAAAGGACACTTACAAACGTGTTTCTAACCAGCCGCCGAGTTCAATGAACATGCGGAGTTTCTCCCGCGCTTTTGTAACATCCACAGCCCGATCCGTACTTGGCCGGATATTGAAGAGCCATACTGCGTCCGGGACGCCTTCTTTGGTTCGGGTGGTGCAGAAGCGTGGAGGATTCTCCCAGATAGCATTGAAATGTGTCACACCAGCACTTTAATGAAGACTTGAAAGAGTTGTTTACATCAGACATGACTGTATGGGCTCAGTTCCCTTTGCCTTTAAAAAACAATCAATGAACATACTAGTTTCTACGTTGCCGTCACAAGATGGCAGCACCTGCCACCACAGTTTCACAATCGCCGCGAGGCCAGCCGTGCATCAAATACTTTAAAATTCATCATAAAACCAAGAAAAACGCTAAATCTCTGGCTAAATCGTGATTAAACTAATCGTGTCGACAAACAAAACAAGGACATTATATAACAACAATCGAAACTGCAGCAAAAGTGGTAAATTGTGTTAATTGTGTTGTGCTTTGGCGGCGAGGCGGCCAGTTCAAAGGGGCCGAGGTAAGTTTGCTACTTTTCCCTTTATAAATCCTTTCTACCTATCATTTGCAAGTCAAAGTCTATCTTACTAACTGTAATCTTCGTTCACATCGTTCAAAATTCAAGTCACAACACCTAGATATCTACTACTCCTATTTGTTTTGACAACTTTTGCCAAGTTTAGAAAATTTGCAAAAATGAACTGGTTATGCACCGAAGAATTGGGAATTTCCAAAAATGTTACTTTTATGAAGTTTGTCCTGTCAGGGTCGCCATATGTTTTGCTTACTACTAAATAAGTAAGGAAATACGTTATCGCAGCGGATTCGGAATAATGTTATTCGATCGTCTTTTCGATGTATTAATGACAATGCATATAAAAATGTCATACAGAAAAATATAAAATATTAGACCTCTTTGCGTAACAAAGTTGTTTAGAAATAAGGTAGGTACCTATTTTGTTTTCAGATTACAAGTCTTTATAAACAGGATCCTTACTAAAAATAAAATCCCGCACTACAAAACCAAGCTATCACAATTCCAAATACTTCGTGCATTAAAATCTTAAATACGGTTGCGACTCGTTTTATACGCGGCGGCAATTATCGAAATAGCTCGTAAAGATCTACCGAGAGAGAAGCAGAAAGCACTCGAATGTTTGCTCCATTCGAAGGTTTGATAATAGTTCGCTAAAAGCGTCAGCGAGCGTTCTGATTGCAAGGTAATGACATAAGTACTCTTGGTAAAATGTCGTTTACGCTCAACGCAGACGACGGAACGTCCGCGGCACACTACCTGTTTAGTCCGTGAAAATAGATAATACAGAACTCTGACGTAATGCACACGTAGTACTTTTATTGTCGCGGACAAAAAAATCCCTTGTACAACGAGGAAGAACTCGCGGACCGGAGCGTACAATGAAATATCTAGAACTTAGTTCCACCGCTGTTTGGGATGAGATTGGGATTCGATGTCGAGTCTCTTTAGAGTTTCACTGACAAAATCATGTGCTTTGAGTCCGTGTTTTTCATAGGTACATGCGCGTACTGTCCGCCGCTCACAGTTCGCATACAGTACGCGGCGTATGTTACGCCGCGGACAGTCCGTCGTCTGCGTTGGCTCTTATTCTGAGGCTAAGCGAAGGTGCACCTATTTTGTGTGCTAGCTGGGATTCCAGGTATTACTAAAGTAACAAATAGGTACAAAATCAAAACTGAAACTCGGGGCCACACGGTGGATCATCTCAAGACCCGATATCCCACAAGTGGAAGCCTCTGCCCTTGTAGCAAGAACGTGAAAAGGTAAGTGATGAAAATAAGAAATGACGTATTTTTAAAACCTTTGCAGTATTTTATAGAACATCTGTGATTATATATAGGTATTGTGCGTAACCGTTCAAATTATAGGTAGGTACCCTGTAATGAAAATTCCTAACACCTAATAAGTCCTTAAAACCTAAAATGAAGGATAAACGGCCCTTGCGAAGAATAAGCCGCACCAAAAGCGCAACGAACGTTGCATATTACTTTTTAATTAATAGAATAGTCCAAGCATCTTTGATATCATCCTTCAGTGAACTCCTTCAAAAATAAAATAGACTAGACAACTGGTTTAAAACGCAGTGATAAATAATTATTTTTTAATCTTATAACAATAATTTAGTGCAATAATTAATTTAAATAAATAACAATGACTGACTGTGTAAAAACTGTGAACTGTGGATTCTATAAAATGTATCTAAGAACTTATAACTTTCCAACACTATGACATAGACGCATCAGCATATATGCTGCCTGTCTATAAATATATAATAATAATAATAATAAGTATTTGCACTGAGAAAAATGTTTCGTTTCATTATGTCAAGCGTAACCAAAGCGTTATCTATATACGTGTAACGTGAAAACTGGCTACAAAAGTTTTGGTAACGTGTAATCACGGAACACTTACCGTGTAATCAGTCCCAAGTACTTACTGGTAACAACTATAGTAAACCATTTAATTAACAACGGTTTCGTCAGTGGAAAGAAAAAATGGTAAAGCGCCAAAATGAAGGTTTTAAGAAATGAGATTTATATATTTTTTTAAATTCCCAAAACCTCCATTTTGGCGCTTTAGCAATTTTTCCTTTCCACTGACGGTTTGTTATATCTAAGTTGAAAATTGAAAAAAAAAATTCGTTTACAAAATATTAATTAACATTTCACATTAAACTATAACCTCTACACTAGGCGTTGCCTGTGTCGTGGAGATCACATAGCTACACACATTGACCACTTTACAATGTCATGTGTCAATTTAACATTAACATTCCAGAATTAGAATTTTAAATTACAATTTAAGTTAGATTATCTCTTCTAAGTCGTGTTCCTCATTACTGAGGGTCGTGATCATTCTAAGGAATTAATCACATATAACGACTCTCGTGGCAGATCTAATGGGGTGGTTTGCCATTACCTTCTCCATTACACACACTGGTTATCTCAGGGTGCAGATTTCCTCACGATGTTTTCCTTCACCGTCAGAGCAGTCGGTAAATGTACGTAAGTATTTCGAAAAAACCGAAAAACTCATTGGTACATGACATTGCATTGCATGGGAGTCCGGCGTCCTAGCCACTGTGCTACCGACGCTCCAAGAGAGAGAACGCTAAGAGATTATATGACTTATAAATTTATAAAACATATTAATGTATACATTTATATATCTAGGTATATTTATTTAATATATATTTATAATATTAAAGCTAATTATGTACATATATGCAGTTATCCGAAGTAGTTTGATTATTTTGGGCAGTGCGAGCCTTAACGGATCAAGAAGCTTTAGACAAGAAAGGTGGGCGGGCTGGATCGCCTCTAACAATAAATGGATAGATCATAGGTGTAATAATACCGTCACGTACCCTTTGGCCCTTTTGCGTGTCCGCTATCTGAAGGTCAAGGATTATTAGTAAAAATAATCACAAAAGGCTTGTACATAATTTTTAACTCAACAATGTATTTTTATTCAAGTTACCTTAATACGTAAATTACAATTTTACAGTACCAATTCATACATTAAACAGTGTTTAATAAGACTGTGTCCGGCTACCTAAGCAGTGTTGCCAGATCCTCAATACCGAAAATTGCCCAAATTCACGATTGAAAGTAGCGTAAATCGCCTAATTTTTTAACCAAGTAGTCCGAATATTCGCCTTTTTTTACAGTAATTCGACTGTTTTTTAGATATCGTGCCGTGGTTGTCTACTTCCTTGCGGGGCAGGTTTGTAGTTAAAACCGAATGAGTAGGTTCGTGGGTAGCGTCAGTTGCGTTCTCAAAATAAAAACAATTCCTCTTAAAAAAATGTTTTTCTCAGAACCCACAAATATTTAGAATTTTTCCCAGTATCAATTATTTATTTCAGATTTTTCGACGTTATTTTTTTTAAAGATCTGAAAAACTTTTGAAACTTCTTTTTATTTTGTTAGTAAAATATATACGCTTCCGGTTCCAGCGCCGGTTCGGTTCGCTGCAGCCAATCACAAGCGTTCCGCCCTCCCCCCCACTCGAAGTCAGCACCTCGTGATTGGCTGAGTCCTAAGGCTGGGCCGATCGATTTAGCAGTTCATTTAAGTCCTACGATATATTATAACGTTCATATTGTAGCTGTTAGTGTTGGTATGAAATATATAAATAAACATTATTATTTTGGCATAATGCAATGGGGCTGAGTATCTTGTTTACTTTCCCTGTACCGAAGCAAGCATTGCTTATCGCTCTCGCATGCGCAAAAATATCTAAATTCAAAATCTTTAACGCACGTGTTGGTCGTCCCCGGGGTTTCGGTGAGTCGGACCGCGGACAGTAGGTCGTAGGTGTCGTTCCCACGCTTTAAATATTTCCGCACCTGAGACTCGAAGATCACGTCGCCGGGTACAGTGAGCAGCGCTACCACGTAGTAAGTGTTATTGTTGATGGAGTACGAGTGGACTCTTAGAATCTTCTTCAGGTATATCAGACGGCAACTCGTGCAGGGCTTGGTGGGGATACTCCTGGGTAGTTGGTGAATGTGCTCGGCTGAGAGCACCATGCTTCGCATAGCGCCGTATTCGCGGAGAGAGGCTTTTCGCAGCGCGCCGCACGCGCACCACTGGACCGCGATCCCAGCGTCGGAGCAGGACCTCGACATCGGCATCTTGTTAAACATACTCGTACACCGACGGCATCCAGAAGCTTTCAAATCCGTTTTAATCCCATTACTCGTTTTCAGTAAATCCCACAGAGTCAGGTACAGGTCGTATGGCGATACCAGGCGTTGCTGATTCGTGATCAAGTTGGAATACTTGTCCGGGTAGGTCTTTCGGAAAGTTTTCGGCACCCAGATGAAGAGCATCGGCAGACGCTGCTGGTAGTACGACGCGATGGGATACCTCACGGGTCCGAACCTGATTCCGTGGTCGCTGAAGAAAATGACGAACGTATTTTTAATAATACCCGTAGATTTAACTTTTTTGAAAAACTTCTGTAGCGGGTCGTCGAACCATTTGGGAGAGGTGTCCAGGTCGTGGCTGAAGGAGCTGACCCAGAAGAACCCGAAGTATTTCTTATCCTTGTAGGTCTGGCCGTAATCTAGGATGTAATCTAGAATTTGTTGTCCTGTTGTTATCCGTCCGATGCAAGTGAGGCCTGATCTCTTGCGAGACTCTCCCCCCATAAAAAGAGGCCTCATGTAGTGGTGTGTGGGTGGCATGTTGAAGCCATACGTGTGTTGGAAGGTACCACCCATGTAGAGGGAGTCTTCACCGAACGCCGTCACATATCCCCCTTTTTTAAATTGGTGCCAAATCAATAGATTATTACATCTGGACAATTCGGAACAAGTGTCTGTTTTTTTGAACAAGTCAATGTTTTTGCCAGATAGCACCGCTGCTAAATTAGGTCTGGTGTTCTTCGCCATCTGAAATGAATTAAACCTTAAGAGACTTGAAAGTAAGGAGAGTAAGAAGAGATGTACCATTTACCATCAGGACCCATCTGCTCGTCAGATTTCGTTCTAGATAGTGATCCTATAAGGGTTTCGTTTTTACTGTGCGGTACGAAACCCTAAAAAAGAAACTTACCTTATTGTATCCCCGAAAATCCAACCAATGGTTTTTACGGAAATAGTCTACGGTGCGTCTGAGCGAGCTGTGCGCTCGCGCACGCGACATGGTGTCCATACCGAGTAGCAGAACGTTCCAGGACCGTTCTTTCGACCGGTGCTCCGTGATTCCTTCCTCATACTTCTTCACGAGTCCATAGAAGTCCTCGTACAATTTTGGTCGCACACATTTAACTCGTATAAATTCACTAGTAAAATTTAACGAAGTGTTGTTACTGAAGGGCAGGCACGGTGTCTGTCTGTTGAAAAATAAAAATAAAGATTTCATTAAACGATGGTGGACAAACATTAACGGAGTTTAGTCCAAAAAAAACGACCACTTCAAGAAATAGTGTCAGTTTGAAGAGCTCTTCATAAGACATATTTAACGAAAACTAATATTTATTGTGTACCTTGACCAGAAAAATAAAAATCCTCGACCTATTTTATTTTTCATAGCCAACCCCATAACACATAACTGGGTATACAATTACCGATGGCGTCTTCTTGATAGGGTCTTTATTTTCCTGGTCAAACGAATAGTATGTGACGAGAGGACTTGGTCCAAAACTGCCCATCCTCCCTTTATCACAACAGAAATGGGATTAACTTGCCTTACTTTAAAGTCAACTGCAGAGCGATTATTAGATCTATGTATGTAGTTGTAGCAGCATGACTCATGGTGTTCTTTCTTAAAGAAAGTAATTTTATTGTTACTTATTTTGTTTATATAAACGCCACGGCGGGGACACGCGGGCGTGGGACGATCGTCTCGAAAATTAATGTTAAGTTTTGGTATCTTGCAGTTGTCCGTTGTCATGAGCAACTCTTCATTTTCTGAAACGAACAAAAATGTGTTACTGGAACGTTTGCGTGGAAAATATGCCAATATTTAAAACACACGCTTAAAATAAAAATATTACTAGCTCCATTTGGTCACACATCCCGACTAGGGCACTTGTCGGGATGTGTGACCAAATGGAACTCGTAATATTTTTATTTTAAGCGTGTGACCTTTCGATTATTACGCATTCCTAGGTGTGACCAAACGCAATTTGACCAAATGGGAATAAGCCACTATTTTCCGATTTTGGTAACTGATGCTTCCTAAAATATTGTCTGAATCCTCCCCTGAATATTTTGGGATCCAAAAGGGGTCTTTAACGCTCAAGTTTAAATCTTTAATCATTTCTTGAGGACTAATGAAGTAGTTTGTTTTTTCGTGCCTGTGACTTAGTTGTACTTACTTACTTATCGTATGGTCAGTGGCCAACCTATTGTCAGAGTTGTTCAGGCCGCCCGTAGGCCTCTGACATGGCTTAAAGACTGCTGTCAAACGACAACAACCGGGACCGACTCCTTAACGTGCTCTCCGCGGCACGGAGAAGCTCAGATGAAATATGCCACTACCGGTCACCCAACGTTGCTTAACCTGCACGATCACTTTCGGACCGTGCTCGCAAGTAGGCTATGAGCTCCTCAGTTTGATTGTAATTAGTATAACAGTAGGTTCACCTATATTTATTTCCCCTGAATTTGTATCGGCAAAATTATCAGCTACGGATATTTTTAGTGAAATTATCAGTAATATCGAGATTATTAATTTTGGTTTACTAATGTACCACCATCCACTCTTGACGTGCCGGTAACCCATTGCACAAAAACCTGACTCTTAATAGACGCACTAATTTATACTGACGATTTATTATTATTTGTCAGAATCGTCGTATAGAGAACAATGGAAATTTTGAAAGAAATACGTACCTATATAATTGGTATTTAGGTATTTGTTTAGCGATAAAAAGAATTGAACCGAATACACAATGGGAAGCTTTGTCCTAGTATGAACTAGAAAACAACAATAATAATAAACAATCTATTGACCTAATGTCCTCGCTATTCGAAACTAACAACAATTCTAAACCGTTTTCTACTAAAACTTCTGTTAAAGACCTCGCATATGAGCGTATGAGCCAGCTTCTTGAGTCCACGGGGTATTTTAAACTAACCTAAAAGAAAACTCAAGTTAACTCGACAACCAAATGGCATCAAACTTTTGTATTTTTAAAAACCCTCTATCGGACCATTTATAAATAAATAAAAAAATATTCTTCGGAACAACAGGAATCCATTTTTGTTAGTAACAATGCAGGTACTTAAGACTATGTTAGTAATTATTTTAAAAAACCATTTTAACATTTATGTCTCCTCTTTGGGGTCTAGTCTAAACCAACGTCTTTCTCCCACAGGAAGGCACGTCGAACTTTTATAAAAACCTAAATAAAATACGGATTGTTACTAATGAAAGTCGAAAGTTCTCTCCTGTGTACTCTCTGTGACTCAGTCGAAACTAATCGGAAGACTTCCAACTTCTATCAGTGAGAATACATATTTTATTTAGGTTTTTATAAAAAATCGACGTGCCTTTCTATGTGAAAAGGGCTAATATAAAAAATAATCTTTATTGAAAACACAATGATTGTAAATCAAACAATACCCTGACTCCCAAACTAGGCGAACCTGTATCTTGGGAGCCAGTGCTTTCCCAAAGAGATCCACAATGGGAATTGGTGGATTATAAATTAAGTAGGTATCTTATCTTATGATAGGGGGCCGGGAATAACCCAGTGGCACTTCGACCCTTGAGAATCTTTTGTGCCAACCCCATTTTACACACTGGTCGTCTCAGTGTGCAGGTTTCCTCACGATGTTTTCCTTCACCGTTAGAGCAGTCGGTAAATGTACGTGAGTCTTCGAAAAATATGAAAAACTCATTGGTACATGGCACTGCGTGGTTTCGAACCCGGACCTCCTCGGGCATCCTCGGTGCCCTAGCCACTGTGCCACTAGGTAACTAAATCGTTCAGAATGCGCGTTTCTTCAAAGTTTTCGTTCACCATTGAAGCCGGTAAATGTAGAGCAGAGTATACACGCTCAAGAAGTAAGCTGGTATTGTATTGTGAGTTGTTAGCCCGGCCGCAGCGCCGCGATCGCTGAGGTGAGCTGCTGCTGCATTCCCAGGAGCACGGGATTGTCTCCATTGTACAACGATAGAGCTGTCAATACTCATACTCATTTATTATGATCATTTATATACCATTGATGCTATAGATACGCTAAGAAATGATATTACACAAGCTCTAAATAAAAAAACTGAAAATAGCTGGACTGCTGCTAGACCTCAGTTCTGCATTTGACACGGTAGACCATGAAATCTTGATAAAGATATTGGACCACTACGGAGTACGTAATGGAGTCCAAGACATATTCAAATCTTATCTAAGGAATAGACAACAATACGTAGAAATTAAAAATATTGAAAACGGACATGAAAATGTGTATAAATCAAAATTGACAAATATAGTAAGGGGCGTTCCTCAGGGCTCCATATTGGGTCCAATATTTTTTATAATATTTACGAATGATCTAGTAAATTTTATTTGTAATACAATACCTGATATAAAACCAGTATTTGTGTGGAGTGGAAATCATGTAAGGATCACTATAAGGAATTGGGTATATTAACAGTACCCGCTCTCTACGTCTTTGTCATTCTTGTAGATTTCAAAAAGAATTTATACAAATATGAGAGCACAAATGAGAGAATGGAAAGAGAAAACACCAGACGGAAGGATGTGAAAAATGAAATACTACCTAAACTAAATGTGGTGAAGCATTGTGCGAGATATCAGTCTGTGCGGCTGTTTGTCAAGTTGCCCGTCGAATATAGGACAGACATGAGCCTCCATACATTTAGGGTTAAATTAAAAGCGCTTCTTTTAGAAAGGAGTTTGTATTCAGTTGAAGAATTAGGCACGTTTATGTAAGTAGGCACCTATGATGGAAATATGACTAATTAGCAAATTATAATTTATTGTGTTGTATTTGTTTTGACATTGATTTTTTATTATTTAACAATTTTTTTGTGACATGGATTTTAATATTTTTTTTTTTAATTTTAATTTCCTTTATTATAACGCTTATACTGTAGCTAATATTGACACTGAAAGAGTTTAATTATTGTTTTTGATTATTTTTTTAATTATTAATTTTTTGGCATGTTTTTTGTTTGTATTCAAACACAATTTATAATTGTTTATGAATAAATGATATGATGATATTAAAAACCATCGGGACACCAGAAACTCTTGGTTACGTCATGCTTTTACAATAAATTTAAAATTCAAACACAAATCATGTTAACTATAAACATAACTGGACAGGAGCGAACAGACCAGCCGAATTACATATAAAAATTTGGCTAAAATTAAGATTGTAGCAGCTGTAAAGGGGCTTTGTCATTTATCTAAATTAATATATCTGCTGTAAAGGGGCATTGTCGTACAAATAATAATAATAATATATTATAGCTGCTGTACTCGTCGGTAGTCTAATTTTAAAGAGTAGAATTTAAATACCGACATATTTTCATATATATATATGAAAATGAAAAAAATGAAAAATGAAAAAAGTGTATTGTCTTTTCTTACTTATGTCTAGTACATATATATATATATATATATAATTAATTAAAAACCAAAGGATTTTGTCAGGGAGGTCGGCCATCGCCTGAGAGAGAGGGGCTGTGACCCCGCTCCGGGTCGTTCTTGGTGCAGAGGTTGGCCGTGGCGATTCAGCGTAACAATGCCGCGAGCGTCGTGGGGACCTTTGCGCCAGGGTCGACACGGGGCAGAATTTTTGACTAAGGCTTTTCATAATCTAAGTCTTTTTTTTATTGACGAAATTTAGCATTTTTAACTGTGATTTATGATTGTTTATGAATAAATGATTTGCATCATTGTAAAACAATAAATAAATTATAACCTATCATGATTGTAGCAATTGTTATGTAATTTTATAAAATGAGACATTTCAGTAAAAAAAAATTATGTTTTTGTTTTCCATACACCAGTAGGAACTTAAGCATAGGTTATATTAAACTAAATAAAATTAGTGAGCAACAAGAACTCCGAACTAGGAAGTTCCTGTATCTCGGAGGACACTTGACTAGTGCAAATGAACATGTAACAGAACAGAACAGACGTATTGTACGCCTAGATTAGGTAGTTTGTGATATAAGTACTATATTTTTTAAATGTTACCTTGGATTTTTGCTTACCAACAACAATAAATAAATATAACATACCTACCATGAACAAAATTCTCAAACGTACAGATTTAATCGCCTATGATGTCCTCTTTCATCAGAGTTTTTTTTCTGACTGCGGGCTCTAGCCGATAGGAATGTCGGGAGACAACGGACACAGACTGCGCGTCGCGGATTAGCTACCGGGCTGCAGCACTCGTCTTGCGCGCATTGTGATGTGCGGGATTAAAAATATAACACACTACACGGATCCTTAACCACAGAAATCGGACTAGTGCGCCCACAGAAATCGGACTAGTGCGCCCACAGAAATCGGACTAGTGCGCCCACAGAAATCGGATTAGTGCGCCCACAGAAATCGGACTAGTGCGCCCACAGAAATCGGATTAGTGCGCCCACAGAAATCGGACTAGTGCGCCCACAGAAATCGGCCTAGTGCGTTCACAGAAATTGGACTAGTAGCGCTCTCTCCTTGCGCCTAATGTTCGTTGATGATATTCTTTTTCGGAAAATGTAAATTGTATAAGGGTCAATTCAGACCATACGGAAACATGCTCACGCACGTTTTGATGTCACTGATTTATAAACTGTAATTGCACTGCTTTTAAGTACAAAATCCGATGCAGACATTATATTTAAAAAGTGACATTAATATAAATCACTTTATTTAATAAAATGATAATAAAAATAGTATCTGTCATTGGGCCTCGTTTTGTATGGAACCCGCCTGATTTCCTACAATAAGAAAAAAATAATTGGTTTTCAGGCAATCATTGTTCTTGATGCTATGCTCTAACTCTAGATGCTATCCTTGAATTTTTTGCAACTTTGTCACGACCGAGATAAAAAAAATCTCTACTTTTTCTTAGCACATCTAGCATCACTGTACACTCAGGCAAGGAATAAAACAAATATGGAATGAAAGACGGTACACTCGCACGGGCTACGGCGGAACGATGGCTTTTGTTGCGACGCGACTTACAGCTGAACTATGTACTGTTATTGTTAGTACGTAACATTGAGCTATTTGTTCAGGGATGGGATGGGGGGGGGGGGGGGGGGGGGTCGTGCAAATTTGTGTGGCCTATGAATGGTGAGGTTTTGCAGTAACCCTTGTGATAAGGATGAATGTCATATTTACGAAAAGCCAATATTTTTTCCAAACCTACTTGCCTAAAGTCCAACAGTCCACTAAAAATAAGAAAACAATTGATAGTTGTTTTAATCAACTTTTATTTAAATTACACTCATGTACCAATGTACATGAAAAATATCTACCTACCTAATACATTCCAGATTATAATTTTCGATATAAACATATAAGTAGATAGATAAGTTAATGAATGTAGGTAATCCTGTTTGCGTACAGTCGGCCTCTCGCAAAAGTACTACAATTCAAATTTGAAGTCAATGCCGACGCATAAAAGTTCAGAAAATGATTGCAGAATAGGAATTTTAATGTAACCATAGCGAGGCCGAAGCCCGGAACGCCTCCCCGTCTTCAGGCGCCGCTGGTCTAACCTGTTGAATGTTCTTAACCATGTCAGATGCAAATTGGATCAGTGGTTCTAAGATCTTGAGTATTTTGGAGTATGATGGGAATCTCTGGAACGATAACAGTTATGTGATTCGAGTTTGAGCTCAAATGTTTATGACCATGACCTCCCCACATCTGGAAGCTTGAGGACCTGATGATGACAAGGAAAAAGTAAGGGGATCTCCACAATGGTACGTCCACTATGGACTCCAACTTCGACCTTCCTTTCATGAATATGAAGAACAACTCAACTCAAACGAATACGCCTTTTTGGTCGCTTAAGGTTACCTATTATAGGGAGTGTCTGAAAAAAATATTTGCCAATCTAAAACTTTTTGAACACATGTTCACATTCATGTCTCATGAGTGAGTGGATCTCTTGGGTGACGAACAGTCCGGCGAACGATATTGTTAACACTCAGGTGTAAGTTGCACCGTGTCACAAAAAGTCCCTTGTACGCCGAAAGGGGGGTGTTCAGTACCTATCCATAATTGAACAACTTTCACTATGGGATAAACTCTGAAATCACGAAAGAAACCAGCTGTTCCATACAAAAGCTCAATACCTATATTGAAATTGAAATATTTTATTTCCAGAAGCACAAATGGTCTTCTAATACACACACACACACACATTACAAATTACAAATTAAGATATATTAAATTATTACATAATAATTATTGTCGTCAGGTAATTGGCACATGATAACTGGCCCATTTCCGATATAGTGGGCTAGGAACCCATTCTCTGGTCGCCGTGATGATGAGGTTGACCGAGCGCATGATCCGCTCGCGGAGCCCCGCCGTTCGCTGCCGGAGCAGCGCCTGCCAGGCGGGCGCGCGGCCCTCCATGAACATCTCGCTGGCGCTGCACCACCTGGGCAGCCGGTACATGGTGCGCCACGCGTCGTTGTACTGCACTCGCATGCTGTGCATGGTGGCCGCGGTGTAGTTGCACCACAGGTCGGCTGTGTACACACTGGTGCAGTAGGACAGGAACAGCTGTCTTTTTACCTCTGCGCTGCATCGTCCGAATCGTCTGGCGAGCATGTTGGCCCTCACTGAAATGGCTCTTCTTTGTCGCTCAATGTCCATGTTGTCGGAAAGCGAGCTCATTATAATATGCCCTAGATATTTTGTCTCATTCACTTTACATAGTTTTCGACCATATAGTGTGATCGGCAGTTCAACCACAGGTGTATTGGCGGATTCAAAAATGAGGTACACCAACTTGTCTGGATTGTAAATCATATTGTGATCTGAAGCATATTTTTCACAGACCTCCAATAGCGTGCGCACAGCATCAACGCTGGGAGCCAGCAACGCCATATCATCAGCGTACGCAATGTTGTTCACCATTACTCCATTATTGAGCATCCAGTGTTAGATTCCGTCAGCTTCTTGCTGAGCTCGTCCATGTATATCTATATGACCAAAATGTATAAAACAGCTGATTTTTTTTCGAGATTTCAGTGTTGATCCCATAGTGAAAGTTGTTCAGTTATGGATAGGTACTAAACACCCCCCTTTCAACTTACAAGGGTGTTTTTGTGACATCCTGCATAAGGGGTTGGTCTCTCACCGTGCCCTCACCTCCTGGGTGCCTCCGCGGGCCGGCACTGCCCCAGGCCGGCCGCCCCGGACAGCCGCCGCACGCACTCCCACTCCAGCTGACACTCACACGCGAACCAAAGCGCATGGCTCTTTCTCGCACACGAGCTGTTTTTGGTGAACTTTGTCAATCTTGTGGTATCAAGCACGTTGTAGCTGTAGTTCCCGTGCTTCTTCCGCCTCTGGACTTTGATCTCGTACATCACATCCCCCGGGACTGTCAGCAACCCCACTATGTAGTTACTGTTCTCTCCCACCGAGTACGAGTGGACTCTCAGGATTTTCTTCAGGAATATGTCGCGACAGCTCGTGCATCGTAGTGTGGGGATATTTTTAACTTCACGATGAAGGTTATGAGTCGCTAGCACCATGCTCTGCAGCGCTCCGTATTCGCGGAGCGACGCTTTTCGCGGAGCGTGACACGAGCACCACTGGTCGGGGACACCGGCGTCGGGACACGACCGCGTCTCCGGCACTTCGTTGAACAAACTCTTGCACCGAGGACAGCCTTGGGCCTCCGCAGGTCTTACAGTATGGTTGCTTATTCTCAGAATATCCCACAGCGTCAGGTACAAGTCGAACGGGGATATTAACCGTTCCTGATTAGTGACTAAACTCGAATATTCCTTCGGGTACATGTCCCGGAACGCCTCCGGTACCCACATGAATAACATCGGTAATCGTTCCTCGAAGTACGATTCTATGGTGTACTTCACGGGACCGAATCTAATTCCGTGGTCGCTGAAGAAAATAACGAATGTATCTTTCAAAATGCCTGATGATTTAATCTTCTCGAAGAACTCAAGGAGAGAGTTTTCGAGCCATGTCGGCGAGGGTTCCACGTCGTGACTGTACGAGGTGATCCAGAAGAATCCAAAGAATTTATCATTCTTATAGGTCTGGGTAAAGTCTAGTGCATAATCCAGAACTTGTTGACCCGAGGTGATTCGTCCGTTGCACCTTATTCCACTCTTTCCTTCCTTTTCTCCGGCCAGGAACAGGGGTCTCATGTAGTGGTGGGTTGGGAGTCTTCTGAACCCATGTGTTTGTTGGAAGAGGCCTGTGAGGTACATAGCGTCCTCCCCGAATGCCGTGACGTATCCGGCCTTCTTGTAGTGGTACCAGATCAGCAGGTGGTTACACCGGGACATTGCGGTGCGAAGACATGCGTTATCTTTATAGAACCAGTCAGTGTTCCTGCCAGACAGCACGGCCGCTAAGTTGGGTTTTGTATTACTTGCCATCTGAAACAATCACATTTAATAAAATTAATTATTTGCAAAATAGGGTATTGTGAAACTTACGGGATCAAGCGGGGAGCTTTTAAGATGAAACTAGGTGAAATAGTTCTGAATAGAACTGATCACTCGATCGATCGATCACCCGGCAGGCGTCCCTCCAAACAGTCAGAGTCGTATTTACGGGACTGGAAATGTTCACCTCACAGGGTAGAGGATGAAATACTCTATAGATTGATGCTCTTCTAGGACCTTTGTGTGAAGTCACAGAATTAGGAATTGCTTAGTAAAATAACAAAATCTCTCGGTAGATTGCAGAAATTGGAACTTGCGCAGGGCGGAACTTATATATAAACACATTACACTGTGTAGAGTCACAGAAAAATTATAAACTAAGTATAATAATATGTGTGTGAGTTACAAAATCTTTGGGTACAATCACAGATATACATTTTTGATAGAATTATGTGTTTGCATCTCACCTTGTTGTACCCTCTGAAGTCTAGCCAGCGGTCCGTCCGCAGCGCGCGCGCCGCGCGGCCGAGCGAGCTCCAGGCGCGCGCGCGCGACACCGTGTCCAGGCCCAGGAGCAACACGCGCCACGCGCCCACGTCGCCCGTCCCGCGCCCCGCACGCGTCGCCCGCACCGCCCCGTAGTAGTCGCGATACGCTGGCTGCACGCACCGCACCGAGATGAAATCGCTTGTGAGGGGCACTTCCGTGTTGTTAGTGAAGGCCAGGCAAGGTGAAAATCTGTTAATTAAGGGTTAGAACAAAACATATTTGTGACTATGTTGAAGATTGTCATGAAAACGCATTTTGAGGGAACGGATACTGTAAGTCGTCGGTAACGTCAGTTAGAACGACGTATTTGTAGTTTCAGAGATATTTTCTATAATAATTATAGTTATGTAATTTTTAAGTATAGACATCAATATTCTATCCAGTACTAGAATGAAATTCTAGACTTATTCACGTCAGAAGAGCGTAATAACTTTCACAAGTAATTAAGATCATGAACCTTCACGTATTCTACTTACCTCACTTTAAAATCCATTTCAGAGCGTTTATCAGACCTATAAACATAGCTGTAGCAACACGATTCAAATTGTACATTCATAGTAAATTTTATTTTATTGTCAGGTCGTTTGTTTATAAAAACTTGTCGAGTTTCGCAGAAAGGTTGTGGTGGACGGTCGTCTTGAAAGTTTACATGTATTTTGGGTATTTTGCAATTGGTAGTATTAATTACAAACTCTCCATTTCCTAAAACAGAAATTATAGGTACGCAATGTTTTAAAACCATAAAACTAATAGAAGCCTATATCTGATTAAATAAATATCTACTACTCTATTCTTAAATTTCCTTGAAATTTGCTTTAATTAAAAGCAAAAAATAATAATAAAATAATAATTTAATTTGCTTTGCTTTGCTTTTCTGTTTAATTTGCTACACCCATAAAATCAGAGGTTTGTATTTAGGTAGGTAGGAATTTGACGTTCGGGGAAGTGGACGTTCGAGGAATAGGACGTTCAGTGAAGTGGACGTTCTGGGAATGGACATTCGAGGAAAAGACCTAATAGACCGATTGGACATTCCGGTAATAGGACCTAACGCCCCTGAGGGGTATTTAAAACAACTATTACCAACTATAGTACCTTTTTGTGAAATAACTATTAATAATATCGACCATAGCCCTTTTGGTGCACTCATGGGGATGGTTTAGTTCACTCTGGAGTTCAAGACAACTCAACACAAAGAAATATAAAGATTTATACCGTCAATATTTATAATAAATAAATACCGCCTATTATTTTCATTGAAGAATGTTTACCAATATGAATAATCAAACGATGCAATACTCACGTAATACGTATAGTAAACAATATTGTACGAAGATTGATGTTGAATTTATCGTTTCAGTAGGTATTCTGTGGTAAATTTTAGTATAATATCAATTCTCTATAGGTACGAGTAGATGTCGTTCAAAATTTACAAATGTGTAGATTTGTTTAAGTTTTCTGTGATAAAACTAGATATATCATCCATTCTTGGTAATCGAATGTATAACGAGTAGGTAATAGACCTACATATTTAGGCTAGTGGGATTACGAGTAATGGTGGGATAATGTAGGTGGGACCACGACTGGGGAAGGCAGCAACGTGCTATGGCCGCACGCTGCTGTAACGGGAGGAACCGGGAGGTGGAATGTCCACCTCCCAGGAGAAGCCCAAGGCAAATGCTAGGAGGGCACCGGTGCGTTCCACTGGAGATCCCGGAGCCCTCCGATTAGCACGAGGCCGGCCATCGAGGGGGTTTTAGTGAGTGGAAGTCTCACATAAGTCTCTCCCCCAGGAGGCTGGGTATGTTTCGAAGATTTCCCCCCCGTTACATAAAAAAAAAGGTGGGACCACGAGGCATATACAAATGAGTTATATTCGTTCGATAATATAATTTCACATTTTATAATAATTGTAGATAATTATTAATATATCAAGTCCAAGGTTCAGGTGAATGAAACCAATATCTTTCAGTCAATCACTAATTATTATAATTCAACTAAGCATAGGATTTAGAGATTTATGATTTACTAATGTCAAATTTTTGATTTAGAAAGTCTATATAGGTTATGAAGCGAAAATAATGTCAGTAAAGATATAAATATTTATCTTTATTGTACACAATAAATCTATATTTATATATCGCATTCTTACGAGTGGACATATGTATGTGTAAACTGGCATCTTTATAACAGAACAGTTATGGTTTACATGTGGGTGGAAACAGATGAGTAAGGGCTTTGGGGTCCACCTTCTTCTCAACTAGACGTAGCACGCATTGCAGATCGAGCTTGCAGTCACAAGTGTAATGATACGGAATCTCTTTCTTGACACACACTTCACGTCCACTGTACCGCGTTAATCTTCTTGTGGATAATATGTCATACGTCTCATTTCGGTGTTTTATGTATTTCCGTACCTGGATCTCATAAATAACATCTCCAGGAACTATAAGTAATCCTACCACGTAAGTCGTATTATCTTTCACCATGTAGGCGTGAACGCGCAGAACTTTTTTCAAGTTAATATCATTGCAACTCATGCAACGTGACGTAGGAAGTGTTTTAGGTAGACTTTGCAAGTGTCGAATAGCTAATGTTGAAACGTTTACGACATCAGCCCGTACAATAGCCCTATGTAGACTGTAACATGTGCAAAACTGATCGGGTATACCAGCATCAGAGCAGGATCTGTCTTTAGGCACCTCCTTGAATAAACTCACACAGCTACTACAACCTTGTGCTCTTGATTGTGATTTTGTACCATTATTTAATTTAAGTATATCCAACAAAGTGAGATACAAGTCATACGGCGATATTAAACGACGTTGATTAGTGATTAAGTTGGCATATTGACTCGGGTACATTTTTCGGAAATTTCTCGGTATCCATATGAAAAGCATGGGCAATCGTTCCTCGTAGTACGACTCGATGGAATATCTCACAGGACCAAAATTTATTCCGTGATCACTGAAGGCAATGACGATAGTGTTTTCCATTACACCTCTAGATTGTAATTTTTTGAAAAAATCTTGTAGTTGGTCATCGAACAGTTTTGGCGACTGACCTGGGTCATGGCTGAATGAGTTAAACCAACTGAGAGCAAAAACATTTTTCTTTTCGTACGTTTGGATATAATCCAGCATATAATTTACAATATGTTTTCCGGAAGAAATCCTTCCGGTGCATACTAATGGTTGAGAACTTTCTTCCCCGGCCAGAAAGAGCGGTCTAAGATAGTGGTCCGTGGGAGGCCTGCTGAAGCCGAGACTCCAAGTTTGAAAAGTTCCTCCCAAGTAAGTGCCGTCTTCTCCAAAAGCCGTGACGTATCCCGCCCTTTTGAATTTCTGCCAGATTAACAGGTGATTGCATCTAGATCTGTCGACACATACATCGCCTCTTAAAAGCCAGTTTTTGTTTCTTCCACATAGTGCTGCCACTACGTTAGGTTTAGTATTAGACGCGATCTGAAAAACTTATGATTATTACTGACTAAAATAACATAAAACAAATACTACAACTTAAAATACTACAAATCTGACGAATCGAACCTAATGTTCTACAGTGTCTCCATCTACACTAATCTTAACTACATCTTTATGACGTTCCAGTAGATAAATTGTGTATGCTTACTTTATTATATACCCGAAAGTCAAGCCATTGGTTGTCGCGAAAATAGTTTGTAGTTTTGCTAAGAGAATTATAAGCTCGAGCCCTGGACATGGTGTCTATTCCAACCATAAGCAGATTCCACGAGTTACTCGGATGATTTTTGATGTTTATCTTAATTTCCTTCACAAATGCGTAGTAGTCTTCATAATTTGGGTTCAAGCATTTTATAGAGATGAACTCAGTCTTAAATTGGATTTCGGTATTGTTATTGAAGTACGTGCAAGGTGATAACCTGGACAAAGTAGATCATTCATTATTCATGGTTAAAAGTTATGATAACTAAACTACGGATTTTGTGGAGTTATCTACTAACTTTACTTTATGGTCTTCTTCAGAAGGAGTACTAGATCTATATATGTAACTGAAGCAACACGATCCAAATCTTTCCATAATAAAAAATTTGATTTTGCTTCCGGAAATTTTTTTCACGAATATTTTACGACTTCTGCAAGTGAGCCCTGGAGGTCCATCTTGAAAAGTAACGTTGAATTTGGGTATTTTACATGCCCTAGTGTTTAAAATATATGGTCCATTTTCTGAAAAAAAAATTCGTTCTGGGTCAAAACATTTAATTTAAAAATACAAGTTGTCAGTAATAAAATAACATTCGATAGATTCACCAAGAACCGATATTTAATTTTCTAATACATTATAATTTATTGCTGTAAATTGCTCAGTAACAATATAGTCCACTATTTTTAATTACCATTCTGTGCAATAGTTAATGTTAATAATAATATCATGTACAGTAATTCTGGTGTCATGGAGTCGGTTAAATTAGCTTTGAACTTCGTTGTTAACTCATTCGCTAAGTAAGAAAAGATTTTATTGTGAAGATAGTGATTTATAAGTACTATCATATATCAATACTACAGGTTCCATTGTTCCATTGAATGTATATAAAGGTGTATGTTATTATTTATATAACAATAAAACAATAATCATAATATATAACAGCTCATACTGGGGAGTCTGAGAAATTTGAGAAACGGTTTGAAGTTCAACTTTGTCAAAACACAATTGTTAGTAGGTAGGTAGGTACCTAATTTTAGCAGGACTGAAACAATCACTATGATCTGAAAGTAATGCCAAAGTAGCCATTCTTGCACTTTGTCCACGCTTAGATCCGTTACGATGCGATGTGTACTGTACTCGCTCTTAAGTTTTCGTTACGATAATTATTGTAGTATCATTTGCGAAACAGATTATTTCTCCAAGTAGGTATGACGATTTATATTATCAAAATAGTTTTCGCAAAGAAGAAAAATTCTCATTTAGTGAATTGTTTAATTGATATTCCATTGTGTATTCAGACCTAGAGAAAAATGTCTATTATATACCCCTTTCATAACGTCATGAAAATTCAAAACAAACATGGTTCTGCTTCGTGGATGCATTTCGAACCAGTAGTGTAGCATGCATTTGCATATCACTTGTGCATACCAACATGTCCTGAGCGAACCAATCCGAGTGGACCAACCCTAAGCCATGAGTGCACCAAAATTTCTTAGTTTGATATTATCAATATATTTAGTTACATTTGAAAAAGCGACAATAGTCGGTAATCTAATAAATCCTAAAAATAATAACCTTTTTAAAATTAATTAGGTTTGTTTGTATACCTGTGATTTAATTTTAGGCAATGAAGACTTCCTGGTTAATACTAGTGCATGCAAAATACGCACATCTAATATTACTTTTCAAGATGTACCTCCGCCGGGGCCATCTTGTGGTACTCGACAAATCTTTGTAAACAAAGTGCATGACAACAAAATAAAATTTACTATGAAAGTACTATTTCAGTCGTGCTGCTACAGTTACATATACAGATATGATAAACAGCCTGATGTGGATTTCAAAGTGAGGTCAGTAGAATTATTTTGTCTTTTAAAGATTATTGACAATTTTTTGACCCACTGGTGGTCTTCCGCGAGGCTCTACCTTTAGGTTTTTTTTCTATTAGACATTCACCTTGCGTGTACTTCACTAACAATACCGAAGTGCTACTCACGAGCGAGTTCATCTCGGTGCGGTGCACGCGGCCAGCGTATTCAGACTACTACGGGGCGGTGCGGGCGAATCGTGCGGGGCGCGGGGCGGGCGGGGCGGGCGCGTGGCGCGTGTTGCTGCTGGGCCTGGACACGGTGTCGCGCGCACGCGCGTGGAGCTCGCTCGGCCGTGCGGCGCGCGCGCTGCGGACGGACCGCTGGCTCGACTTCAGAGGGTACAACAAGGTGAACAAACATTATGTAGTATTGTTCTATCTAAAGCACTGTAGCTATTATTTCTGTGACTGTTCCCTAAGATTTTGTAATTTACATTATGGTTTATGTTTTCTATGACTCTACCCGAATATTTCGTAATTAACCTTGGATGAAAGAAACAACTGAAATTGCACCATTACTACTACTTATTATAGTCATCCTAAGGGGCGGGCGTATGGTCTTTCCTTTAAATAATTAAACCTGTATAATCTATCAAAAAGTTTAGCCTATAGGTATTTCTGGTTCCGGTTCACAATGACTAGTGTATCAACTATCTACTCTATCGGTTAACCTCGAGACCTTGGGAATCTCTTAATTTAGATTAATGGAAGCCTGGTTTCAACTATATTCTTTTAATTCATTACCCACTATGGACAACAATCCGAAATAAATGATTTTTATTGTTCATTAACATTTCAGATTGCCAAAAGTACGTCGCCCAACTTAGCAGCAGCATTGTCCGGTTCAAATGTAAACTGGATCAAAAATCGCAACGTCTGCATTGACATGTCGAAGTGCAATCCTCTGATAATCTGGCACCACTTCAGCAAGGCTGGCTACGTGACCGCTTTCGGAGAAGACGCTCTGAGCGTAGGCGGAACCTTCCAGTATAATCTAGGATTTAGTGAGCTCCCTACCGATCACTACATGATACCCCTGTTTCTGGCCGGAGAAAAGAAAAATGCTGGGCTGATCTGTAATGGCAAGATATCCTCTGGGCAACAAATTCTGAATTATATCTTAGACTTCGTACAAACCTACAGAAACAGGAAGTTTTTTGGGTTATTTTGGATCAGCTCCTTCAGCCATGACTTGGATCAATCCCCTAAATGGTTCGACAGTCCGTTAGTAGAGTTTTTTAACAAACTAAATTCCATGGAGTTTGTTAATGAGGATACTTTTATAATCTTCTTCAGCGACCACGGAATTAAATTCGGACCAGTGAGGTATCTAATCGAGTCGTACCACGACGAACGGTTGCCAATGTTCTTCATGCACGTTCCAAAAAAATTCCAAAAATCATTTCCGAAAGAATATTCAAACTTGGTAACCAATCAGCAACGTTTAATATCTCCGTTCAACTTGTACCTGACGCTGTGGGATATTCTGAGAATAAGCAACGGTACAGAAAGACCTGCGGAGGCCCAAGGCTGTCCTCGGTGCAAGAGTTTGTTCAACGCTGTGCCGGAGACGCGGTCGTGTCCCGACGCCGGTGTCCCCGACCAGTGGTGCTCGTGTCACGCTCCGCGGAAAGCGTCGCTCCGCGAATACGGAGCGCTGCACAGCATGGTGCTAGCGACAGAGCACTTACACCAGATACCTAAAAGAATCCCTACTAAAACTTGCACGAGCTGTCGCGACATATACTTGAAAAAGATCTTGAGAGTCCATTCCTACTCTATTAAAAGTAACACGTATTATATAGTATCATTGCTTATGGTGCCAGGAGACGTGACTTATGAAGTCCTGGTACGAAAGTTTTTAAAACACAATAAGTACACGTATGAGGTGGTGTCCACGGATAGGCTGACCAAGTATGGTGGTGAGGACTACTGCGCTGTCGACTTTAAATATAGTTATGCGTGTGACTGCACGACCAACGCGCAGTGCTTGCTTAGGTCTAATGTTACGCAGAAGCGAGTGAAGTCTGTTTGCCCATTAAAATGATCCGATACATAGATAGAAACACTTTATTGTACACAAATACAAGAAAAGTAAAAACTGATAATGTTACTGATATTATCAGATAATGTTGACTATTTTCAGGGAATTGGTGAAAGTAGAAAAGATAAATCAAATGCACAGAGTGTGATTGATTAATCCAAACTGAATGATATTAAGTCCAAATGATTAGAAGTTGGTCCAATACTCATTTCATCCAATGGTAACTACGCTTTTCGTATGGATCCAAGTTAGTTAATTTGTCTCCAAATCGTATAGGCATCGTCAAATTGAATTGTGAGCAATTCTTCAAACGAAAGTACTGATACGAAATTATCGATATTCGATCATTACCGGTTGGCGTGAAATTAATATTTATATTTTGGAAAAATCCATAAGAAATCTCTAGTACGAGTAATATTGAGGGATTATAGTTCCTTATCGTACAGTGAGCTACATAATGATTACACCGATATCTTTTTATACATATGCTACTTTAGCCGTTACATAAAGACGATTGAAATCAATTATGGCCAACTGTATACGCGAACAAATCATATAACTTATCTTATAATTACTTGATTAACTTATCACTTAACCGGCATTACGTTCACTTTTAAGGAACTTTGTATTTAGTTATCTATCATATAATGTGAAATGTTTTTTTTTTTTTTTAACAATTTATCGTATTATTTTTATCTTATTTTTGACTTTAGTTCTTAGGTCTGTGTTAATTTTGCATTTTAAGAGCTGTCTACGTTTAAATAATTTGGCAAAGTCTACCTACGTACTTACCTCACGAAAGGGTTTCTTCACCATGTTGTCCTCCATCGTTAGAGCAGTCAGTAAATGTAGCTACGCAAGTCTTCGAAAAGCTCATTGCTCGTACATGCATGACATTGCATGGTTTCGAACTCCGACCTCCCGCATGGAAGTCTGACGTCCTAGCTACTATGCCATAGAAATAGAAAATCCTTTATTAATAGACCATTTTTGGCTTAAAATACTACACCATGCACACATACATTTACAAAATATACATATAATTATAAAATATATATACATTACTTACATTACTAAAAAGATATGGCTTAATGTAGTAAACGCGACCTGACGAAGAAAGCTGCAAAATCTTTCGAGACGGGGAGGGTGGAAGCTGAAGCACAGAAAAGGCGTAAGAGGAAGCAGAAAGAGGCAAACCCGACCTTGAAAGACAGGCTGCCAACGGTGACAAGATGCAGCATATGCGGTCGCGAGTGCAACTCCAGGATCGGGTTGTTGAGCCACTCCAAGTCGCACCAGAGACAACAATATACAACGGATTAGCAGAAGTCATCCTCGCAACGAGGGACAGCCACGACACTGTAGTAAACATATGATCTATTAAAAGGGTAAAGTTCAGCTGAGTGTCGCCAGATTTATAGATACCTCTACCGACGCTGGTTTTCAACTTGACCCTTTCCAACTTATAACTAAAGAGAGTAACAATGCCATCCCCCTCTTCTTCTGATTATTACATTTTATTAATTTTCAATTTTTGGGTTAAAGATATTAATTAACGTCCTAATAACAACTTTTAAGGAAAATGTGTTTCTAATCTGTTCTTTATAGTTGTACCGCCGACGTCTTAGTGAACACTCCTGCAATACATCAACACACAGACAGCGCGAGAAACAAAGCGGGACACGTAACTACACCGTGGCCCAAAATAACGTTGTCAAAATTAAAAAGTCGAAATTTCATAAATGGAAAGCTGTGATTTCATTTGTTTTCTATTATTGATTTGGCTTATCTTGGCGTCATTTTAACATTGATTCTCAGTTACTAAGTCGATTAATTATAATTCTTTTGCCATGTCTTTAAAGCGTGCAGCTATTATAGTGTTGCACGAGAGTGGAACACGACAGTGTGAGATAGTTAGGAGTCTCGACGTTAGTCGCCAGTTAGCTTCTTCAACTATTAAACGATTTATGGAGCTCGGCAACATCGCCGACCGTACTTGGAGAGGAAAAAAAGAACTGTTAAGACTTCTAGAACGCGCCATATCATCAAGCAAATGTTGGCTCGTAATCCACAGATCAAGGTGAGAAAAATGGCTCGAGACCTCGGAATCAGTCAATCTACAGTGCAGCGTATTGTTAAAGATGATTTCAATTTAAGGGCATACAAAATACGAAAAGCACAGCTTCTCACAGATAAATATATAAAAATATCCCCTTGAGAGGTGTTGTTTGATTAAGCGTCGCGTCGCTAATGAGAACTGGAGAAACACCTTCAGACGAAAAATTCGATTGAACAAGCCCATAACCGTCAAAATGACAGGATCTACTATTCTGAACGTCCCGGATTTGCTCCAGTTGTACCTCATCGTCAAAACGCGGAAACCGTCATGATATAGATCGGTATTTGCTCCACTGGCAAAACACACCTAGTTTTTGTGGAAAAGGGTATCAATTGTGTTATTTGTAAAATTAGTTGCGTTATTTTGGGCCACCCTGTATATAAAAATCCCTTTGTCTGTCCGTTAGCTTAGAGGCCCGCGGGGAGCAGGAAATTGTTTTTTTTTTCATACACTTGTATGTTGGTATAACATGGCGTTTAATTTTCAGCAAGCTCTTTGTTTACTAGTAACATACAGACATTAACAATGGGAAGAATATATTTTTCTGTCGTATAGTGAGAGAGTCCTTATTTCGTAAATTTTAAAAAAGCAGTAAATATGTATTAGTAAAAAAAAATTAACATAAAATAAATAATTAAATAAACAGATGTGATCAGACCCACAATTGCACACACTCGTATACATTTATAATAAAATATAAAAAAATGAAAAATTAACATATTAACAAAAGGTATACTTTATATAATTTTATTTTTAAATTACAAATATTTTTTCATTATTATCTGAAGTACCTATCTAAGTTTACTAAAGTGATGTGTCGATGACAGTATCATATCCAGCTGGCTGTCTATCTGAGGACTGGCATGCTGCCGTTGGCTGGTGCAGGAGTCAGGAGTTGATAGTTCTGAATAAATACCTTGCTGTGTTTAAATTGTCCTATTATTGTATATATTATTAGTATGTTCTGGCTAAATAAACGTATTTGTATTTGATTTATACAAAGTCCAAAACAGTAATAAATAAAACAATAACCAATTAGCGAACAGCAATATGTCAGGGCGTGGAATGGTTTTCGGACAGTGCGCAGATAACGCGTGATCTATGATCCGGTTTAGCGTATGTTTTGTATGCTAACGATACGCAGCGTTGGTTTAATTTAACATATTTCTATAGAATGGAACACGGGTTCCAAAACTGGTGCAACTTTCTTTTATAATCCAAATCCCTTAAGCCCATGTGATCCCAAAAAAATGTTCTATCAAAATGGCACCGCGTTGATTTAACACGGTTTTGTTTTGTTAAACAATACCAATATTTTTTAGACCAATTTATTTTACTTTGTCTCATAGGTGTTACATAAAGTATCGTGTACATCACGAGCGCAATCCCACTTGTTACGCAATGTTCAATAAGTAAGTATTTAGTTAATACTTGCGGTTGTTGGTACTTGGTGAAACTTGTAGTACATGATTAAACATAAATAATATACTTTTTCATGGGTTTTTATTGTATTGTTTTAAATTATTGTATTAAAACAAAATGCAAAGTTAATAATTATAAATAAGGAAAGGAAATAATTATAAATAAATACCTGAAGATGTGTAAACGAAACCGGTCGTAATTAATAAAATACAATAAAAAAACCGTGAAACTGTATATTATTTAAGTCTAATCAAGTAAGTATTTGATTATTTTAAATAAACCACTCACAAACTGCGCAGTTTTCTGTCAAGCTTTTGCCGTGACTAATTCACTTACGCTGGAGAAAGGTCTGAGCATAATATATAGGGTGTCTTCAAGTCGTTAGTACAGGGGGCGAGTATATTGGCAGCGTGGGGCGGGTAATCTTACTATGATTGACGCAACATGCAAGTCTTGCAACATGTCGCATCCCGAATAGATTTAATTAAAATGGATGATGGGGTGGAGAGCCCTGAACTTAGAATTAACAGTTCATTGATAGATTGTGAGTAATCACGTGCTGACGAGTTCAGGGTGAGAGTGAGACGACTAGAGCAGGGGATACTGTAGGAGTAGGAGAATGGAGTGGAGAAAGATTGGGCCATGATTTTTCCACCCGGCTTGTTTTCGCATCGGGTGACCCAGAGCTTGATTTAAATTATGTCAACTTTCCACATATCGATGATAAAGGTCGCCATTATCTAATTTCTACATTTCAAAATGTAAGTACCTATATACTTACTGATCATAAATGTAAAATCCCTGTCAAGAGGGCGGCATTGGCATAACACAGACTTCGGAGTTCGCTATGAAAAATAGTTCCATAACATGGCGAGTGTTTATTACCTATATGCGTTTATATTCCTGGTCAGGGTATATTTTTATTTATTTCTGTAGCTTATATTATATGCCATACAAACATGTACCAATTTAAGAGTTGTCAGATTAAAATGTGCAGTGTTAGTCATTTTTGTAACTTTATGCCACATTTCTGCAATTCTTTAGTGCAAATAACTACCTAGTAAATAAGGTAAAATTGGTACTCGCAAGTTATCAAACATGTAATTGCACTAAATTTCTCAACTTATTTCTAATGTTAAGCCGATAAAACACGATAACTTTATTACAACGTACGGACAGATTATTTGCACGATTATATTAATATATTATACATTTTATTGCTTTGAACAGCCTATATAAAGCCTTCCGAACTCACTTCTACTCACTCATTTCGTCTCAATGTCTCATTGGGAAGAGTAGAAAGAAAAATTCAGTTTCAAATCTATCTCGAGAAGAATTAAAGAAGGTTTCAAAATGGTGTCAGACTTCAGAAAAAAGAAATACCTCCACGTCTACTACGCATTTTTTGATACAAACCGAAGTGGGTCTATAGATAAGACAGATTTCGAGCTGGCTATAGAAAAGATCTCGAAGCTTCGAGGGTACAAACCGGGTGATGTCACTTATACAGTCCTCAAAGAAATTCTGATGGAGGTTTGGAATGGACTGCAGAAGCAGGCTGACACAGATGGTGACGGACAGATTTCCATCGATGAATGGGTTAGTCTCTGGGATGAATACTCAAAGAACCCCGACAAAGCAACTGAGTGGCAGAATCTGTACTGCAAATTCATCTTCCAACTCGAAGATGCTGGAAACGACGGGGCTATAGACTGCGAAGAATTCTCTAGTGTCTATGAGTCTTTTGGACTGGATAAAGGAGAATCCATAGAAGCGTTCAAGACTATAACTAAGGGTAAGGATAAGGTGACGTGGCCGGAGTTCCAGGAGCTGTGGAAGGAGTACTTCACGACGGAGAACCCTAAGGATCCTGGTAACTACATCTTCGGGTGTTATATCTGCAGCTTAAATTCTCATTCGCAAGATGGCCACGGTCATTCTCATAGCCACTAAAGTGGAGTCGTTTTATGGGGTAATGTCATGTAGGAAGTCAAAATCTTTTTTGTTTCAAGGGTAATAGGTATAACAGTAGGTAATGTAGAGTCAGAGTATGATAGAGAAATATATCCGTTCCTGATGAATTACTATTTTGCTAAACTTTTTTATGGCTAAGACTGAACATGGTTCATCATCATACTTCAACCAAGTAAACTGAAAATGATTATCTGCGACGGACTTTATCAACCAAAAATATGAATGCAAGCCGATATCTAAATGCGATAACCTAAAACGCGGACTAAGTTTTAATACCAGATTACAGTTACGTGTAATGATAAAAACCTTGATTAGTTTATATAAAAACTCACATCCTTATTTTCTACATTTTGACTCAATCTCTTGCACAAAAGCCTTCAAAATGGTGTCGGAATTTAGAAAGAAGAAACTTCTGCATCTGTACTATGCATTTTTTGACACGACCAGAAGTGGAACCATATCTAAGAATGATTTCGAGGGGGCTATGGATAAGATAGCCAAACTCCGGGGATACAAACCAGAAGATGCCATTTATGGCTTGCTCAAGGAGCTGCTGCAAGTGATCTGGACTGGATTCGAACAAGACGCAGATACGGATGGAAACGGAGAAATATCTATCGACGAATGGGTAGCGCTGTGGGACAAATATGCAAAGAAACCTGA
The DNA here is from genome assembly GCA_947369225.1 of Hofmannophila pseudospretella. Classification (NCBI taxonomy): domain Eukaryota; kingdom Metazoa; phylum Arthropoda; class Insecta; order Lepidoptera; family Oecophoridae; genus Hofmannophila; species Hofmannophila pseudospretella. The sequence goes on from OX376326.1 coordinate 13,525,842, forward strand.
AGAAGCTGCAGAGTGGCAGATACTGTTCTGCAGGTGTATATTCCAACTGGAAGACGTCAAGGATGACGGAGCTGTTGACTGTGACGAGTTTTCATCAGTCTACGCATCTTTGGGTCTGGATAAGCAACAATCAATAGAAGCCTTCAAGAAGATGGCCCAAGGCAAAGAGAAGGTGACTTTAGCAGAATTCGAGGCGCTGTGGAAGGAGTATTTTGTTTCGGAAAATCCTGATGATCCTGGTAATTATATCTTCGGTTCTTCAGTTGTTTAATGTTATAGGTGTTTATGTAAATAATAATTTATTAAATAATGTAATCGTGTAAAGGTTATACAGTCGTTAGAGTGAGTTCTTCCACTTTAATTTTGTCGCTTTACAATTCATACTAATTTACTTTGTATTGTATTGTACAATATGAAATTGTGAGCTGTATTGTATAAAAATATATTTATGTGAATTGGTTTTTTAAATTTACTGATTGTGATAATAGGCTGATTAATTGATTATGTTTGATAACTTATGTGGAATGATTAAAATGATTGCGATAAATGTTTGTTCTTTTTAGTTTTAGGTATACCTACCTACTAGTTATATATATTATAATTATTCTCTGCTAGGTCTCCTAGCCTCCTACGTCCTACTGTACAATACCTAGGGCGATCCATGAATTTTTAGTCAAATAGAAAATAAAAGAGATATTACAAATGTTTATTTAATACTTTTCAAAGTATTCCCCTGCGGCATCGATGCACTTATGGATTCGAATGAACCAGCTTTCAAAACATGTGAAAAACTGTTAATGCGGAAGGTCGGAAATCAATATGCTGTAAATAAAGTAACTTTTGTTGTATGAATGTGAAAGTTCTTATCTTATAAATGTTCCTATTTCTCTATTCTGTATCCTGTCACAAGTGACCAAAAGGGTAACTCGCTCCATCAGCGCTGTGGCTTGCCTCAGCATTATGCTGAGCTGGTGTACCCTTTTCGGCACTGTACCACACTGGATGTTTTGTGCTGCATGTATTAATCTTTGTATACTTCTGTATTGTGTTCTATATTCTGGTGTTTACAAACGTTTTCAATTTCAATTTTCTCCATGTCACGCTTTTTTATCACCAACCTGTTTGGAGCGAGTCACTTTTTTATCACCAGTAACAAGATACCGACTAGAGTCACTGAACTTTGGTACGGGAACACGAAGTCAATATCTCAGATTATTTTACGAAAGTTGATCTAGATAGGGTTCCGCACTTATCTTCCATTCCTATCACGTCTAGCATTTCTCGCCAAGTGCAGATGCTGACCAAGCAATTCCCCGACCCACCTGGCTGTCTGCCAGGCGCCAGTCACGGCTGCTCCAGCTTCCAGATGTAGACAACAACAGCGGTTGTTGATTTAAGTAGAATTAAAATCAGTGTGCTGGTATACCTAGGGCGATCCATTAATTTTTAGGCAAATAGAAAATAAAAGAAATATTACAAATGTTTATTTACCACTTTTAAAAGTATTCCCCTGCGGTATCAATGCACTTATGCATTAGACTAAACCAGCTTTCAAAACATGAGAAAAACTGTTCTTGCGGAAGGTCGAAAAAAAGAAGCCTAAATTGGTCTACTGCTTCGTCCGCAGTCGTAAAGTTCCTTCCCCGCAGAGATTTCTTCAACGTGGGGAACTAACAGAATTCATACGGAGCTAAGTTAGGACTGTAGGGGGGATGTGGTAGCAATTGCATGGGTGCATGTATGGGTTTAACTCCGCCGTTGTCGGTCCCAAGCCCGGATGAGAAAGGAGGAGGGTTGGTGTGGAGGAGACTTGCCCAACCATAAAACGTCAACGCCGAATATCGGGCGGCGGTAACAAACCCGACAACCCTTTGCCCACCCAGCGCGCAAGGAGCGGTAACCAGTGACCGTGAGCGATTAAATCCCCTCTAAAAGACTGACACGGAAGGACGTGGGAACCCACCGTGATTACTGTCCCATGAAAACCCCCTCATGGAATCAAGAACTAAGAAGGAATTTGGAATGTTGGGTGACCCGACCAACCATCGGCGCCACCCAGTTCCCGGGCTGGGCGGTGTGAAATTAGCGACCGAAGCCTCCCCTGGGGTGCTTCGACGGGCCTCAGAAGGAGGAAATGCTACTGTCGATACAAAAACATCTAGGACCAGTAAGACCTCAATACGTACCCAACACCGTATTGGTGCTTGGAATGTCCGCGGTCTGCTATCTGCGGGCAAATTGAGCATCGTGGAAAATGAAATGGAGGCACACAACCTCTCCATACTTGGCATCAGTGAAACACACATGCGCGGTAACGGCCATTTCTCCACGGCAGCAGGGAACACAATGTACTTCTCGGGACGCGACGATTCGAGCAGGAATGGAGTAGCCATCGTGTTACCACCAGGTATTAGTAAATTTGTCCTCGGATATAACCCGGTGTCTGACAGAATTCTTACAATGAAGCTAAACACTAGACCATGCATCATGAACATTGTGCAAATATACGCACCTACATCAGTGGCTTCAGATGACGAGATAGATGACTTCTACGGGAGACTCGAAGAGACATTGGGCACGATACCGGGTCGGGAAATTACATTGATTCTTGGAGATTGGAATGCTAAAGTCGGTAGTACACTTGCAGATGATCACATCAGAAGCACGGTTGGAAAACACGGACTTGGCATACGGAACGAGCGAGGTGAAAAACTGATTGAATTCTGTATTGGCAGAAAACTCAGCATTATGAACACATGCTTCCAACATCATCCAAGACGCCTTTACACGTGGCGATCTCCAGGCGACAGGCACAGAAATCAAATCGACTACATACTACTTGATTCCCGCTGGAGATCCTCAGTTTCAAATGTGAAAACCTTCCCCGGCGCCGAGTGCGGCTCCGACCACAACCTGCTCGTCGCATATTTCTCTCTCCGCTTAAAAGCGCCCAGTAGACGACCACCCAAACCTAGACACCTGGAGCCTTCGGAACGGTCACTCTTCAAGGACACCATGGAGACCAAATTGAAGGAATCTCCTCCGCCTGAAAACGCTAACGCTGATACCCAATGGAAACATCTCAAAGGTCACATCAATGAAACTTTGGATTATATTTCAAAGAATAAGAGGAGTGATCCCAGGAAAAAGGTCTGGATTACCGATAATACATGGGAACTAATTCAACGAAGGAAAGACGTCAAAATGAAGGGTTTGCAGGACCAAAGAGTAATGACAGAATACGCTAGCCTATGCAAGACAATAAAAACAAACTGCCGCCGTGACAAAAACAACTTTATAGAAGGCATATGCAGCGACATCGAGCAACATTCTCTCAAATTTCAAACCGCAGATCTGTTCAAAAAAGTCCGTCTTCTATCCAAGCAGTTCAAATCTAAATCTTGGGTGATAGAGGATGCCGATGGCACTTTATTACACGAGCTCGACAGAATTGCTGAAAGATGGCGTTCCTACTGTGAAAAATTGTACACTGAACCCCAAGAGACACTCGTAGGCAACACCGAATGGAAGTCGCTGAAAGTGGAACCCATTATTCTTCGATCCGAAATAACCACAGCTTTACAGGCGCTTAAAACAAGGAAGGCCCCAGGAGGTGACCAAATAACGGCAGAAATACTCAGGGCTTTGGGCGACGGAGCAATCGACATATTGCATAATATTTGCAACCATATATGGCATAATGGCGAGTGGCCCCAGGACTGGACTGAGTCGGTCATCCTCCCACTTCATAAAAAAGGATCGACCAAGAAATGTGACAACTACCGCACTTTGTCACTAATCTCTCATGCCAGTAAAATCTTACTTCACATCATCAACAGCCGAATCCGTTACTATCTGGATTGGCAGATCCCGCAGGAGCAAGCGGGTTTCGTGAAGGGCAAAGGCACTCGTGAACAAATTCACAACATCAGACAACTCATAGAGAAATCATACGAATTTGACATACCTATGGTTATGTGTTTCGTCGACTACAGTAAAGCCTTTGACTGTGTCAACTGGAGCTGTTTGTGGAGGGTCTTGAAGGAACTCGGAGTACCAGATCATCTCAGTGCATTACTTCGTGCCCTATATTACGGAAGCCAGGGAGTGGTGAGAATAGACAAGGTGTCCTCAAACCCATTCAGCTTCAAGAAAGGAGTACGCCAAGGCTGCATTTTGTCTCCAATTCTGTTCAATATATATGGGGAATATATCATGAGACGAACCTGCGAGAATTGGGAAGGGGGCATCACCGTTGGTGGCGTAAAAATCACCAATTTACGTTATGCTGACGATACCACACTTCTCGCAGCAACTGAGTCCGAGATGGCAACCCTACTAAATAGAATGGAACGGATTAGCGAGGAAATGGGACTCTCTATAAATAGGTCCAAAACTAAGGTGATGGTGGTGGACCGCACCAAGAAGTTGGAGCTCACTGGATCACTGAACCTGGAATCAGTGGACAACTTTACGTACCTGGGCTCCAGCATCAGCAACAATGGTTCTTGCGAAACAGAAGTGCGGAGGAGAATTGGAATGGCCAAAAATGCAATGTCTCAGTTACATAGAATCTGGGCAGACAGAAACATCTCCGTCAAGACCAAGATCAAACTTGTACGTTCACTGGTGTTCTCCATTTTCTCTTATGGCGCTGAGACTTGGACACTAAGAACAGCAGACCGCAAAAGAATTGATGCCTTCGAGATGTGGTGCTGGAGAAAAATGCTCCGAATTCCGTGGACAGCACATCGTACCAACGTATCCATTCTACGTGAACTTAAAATCACCTCACGACTGTCCTCCGAGTGCCTTCGTAGAATTCTCGAATATTTCGGTCACATTGCCAGGAAAGACAGTGACAACCTCGAAAAACTAATTGTGACCGGAAAAATGGAAGGGAAGAGGCCTCGAGGACGTAGTCCGATGCGCTGGTCCGACCAAATCCGCACCACCCTTGACTCTACAATTCACGATGCCATCCACACCGCCGGGGACAGAAATAAATGGAGGAAGATCATCCACCAGAAGGTGATACCTAAGGGTGGTCACGACCCTCAGCATTGAGGATTACGACGCGAGGAGGAGGATGTATGGGTTAAAAAGTCCTTGGTTCTGGCGACCGTGTGAGCGGGAGCGTGGTCTTGGTGAAACATTATACCACGCGTTTCGCTCCTCCGACGATCGTCACTCAGCTCCTGGAAGGCTTGCGGCAGGCACACCTCGCTATACCATTGGCTATTAACTGTTCTTCAATCTTCTAGTAGAATTACGGCTACAGACCCACTACGACGGATAAGAACGGCAAAATGGAAATAATACCTCAAATGGATCACGATTACATGAGACACGACTACATTTGTTGCGTTCAAGCTGTCATGGGGTGTTCGTCCTATTTTATTGTTTAAATACGGTTCACAGTGGTCATGTTTTCGTAAAACTAGTGTATTTTACCTAAAAATCATCCGTGTTAAGTGAACGTTATATAAGACAGTGAAATGGGAGTGAAATACTACAGATGGTGTGGATCCGGCAACCTGACCTCCCATTGCACTTGGAATGCAAGACACTAGGCATTCCTAGTGCACATGACTCTCCTTTAATCTCGACGTTGGTAAACTGTTTTTTTTTAAACAGACGCCAAAACGTTCGAGTTATTTTCAAGATTCTAACGCGGTTATTGGCCAAATTGCAGTGTAAATCTCTAGCAGGGGCCATTCTTTAAAGAAAAAAAAATACAATAGAAATATCTATTAAGCACCAACGTAAAGTATCGGCTCTCAGCAGTAAATAGAGAATAGCGATCGATGCACGGATGCTTCGTCAACCTATATTTAAAGTTCTAAATTATATGGCGTGGCACATGGAAAGTGTTATAGAAACAAAATCACGCTAAATATTGCATTTTACATTAGTTTCCGAAAATATTTTAGAAAGCGAGAAATATACCTACTTAGGTACAAGTAGGTACTTAACTAATCTACTATGGACTGAAGATTAAGCATTCAGCCACGCTAAGCGTACATAAATATATAAATTAGAAAAAGTGATTAAAAAAAATTCCGCGAGCAGAAAAAACCGTAATTGCGAGTTTATTTTGTTTGCAGGTTGACATTATTCTGCTGGTGGAAAAAATTACAACCACTTTTTCTAATATTTTTATTGCTTGTATCGTTTACATATAGCACTAAAGTGCAAAATTGTGATACTTAATGTCGTGGGTGGCGTAGTAGCTAGATAGGGCGACGGATTAATGCGGGAGGTCCGGGTTCGAAACTTATGCAATGTCATGTAGCAATGAGTTTTATAGGGTTCCGTACCAAAATGGTAAAAAAGAAACCGTTATGTGACATCTGTGTCCATCTGTCCGTCTGTATGTCACAGCTGTTTTTCTCAAGAACTACTAACGCTATCGACTTCAAATTTGGCACAGTTATTATACAAATATTTCTTTTGAGAACGGAACCTTCGGTGCGCGAGTCCTACTCGCACTTGCCGGTTTTTTTCCGAAGACATAGTAGGTACCCACATTTGCTACAGTTCTAACGGTGTAGGAAAAAAATTAGAATACCCAATCAGCACTGAGCCCGCACGTTGCACGAATCATGCCCATTACCCCATAGTAAAAGGGAGGCCTGTGTCCTAACAGTGGGGATGTAATAAGCTGGTAATGATGAAGATCTCCATTCCTCCATTCAGCCGGATCTGGCAACAAGTGACTAATCAAATTGTGTGTCTGCAACAAATAACTTTATCAAACAGAAAATTAACAGAATTTTAAATGTAAGTCGTTATCAATACGCGATAACTGGAAAAAGCAGACTTAAAAAATAACAGATTAAAGGCAACAACAGATAATAACACTGAAGAAGATATATAAAGCCATAAATCCACCTCCAACCACATCCAAACACCAGTTTGTATTAACCTGTCAAACGAAAGCTTTCAAAATGGTTTCGGACTTTAGAAGGAAGAAGTTCCTGCACGTTTTCTATGCCTTTTTCGATACTAACAAGAGTGGGAGCATAGATAAGAAAGACTTTGAGCTGGCTATGGACAAGATTTCTAAGCTAAGAGGATACACACCTGGCGATGTCACTTATGACCTTCTCAACGAGTTCCTTCAAAGTATTTGGGAAGGACTACAGAAGGAAGGAGATAAGGATGGGAACGGAGAAGTGTCTATTGACGAGTGGGTGGCGCTGTGGGACAAATACGCCCAGAATCCTGATGGTGCATCGGACTGGCAGAACCTGTACTGCAGATGTATCTTCCAGCTGCAAGACGCTGGTCTAGACGAAGCTATTGACTGTGAAGAGTTCGCTACGGTGAACGAGTCCTTCGGGCTCAACAAGCAGAAGTCGATCGAAGCTTTCAAGAAACTGTCTAAGGGGAAGGAGAAGGTGACCTGGGATGAGTTCCAGGTGCTGTGGAAGGAATACTTCGTCTCGGAGAACCCTACAGACGCCGGGAACTTCATCTTCGGTGAACTTATTTAAGTTTAATGTTAATTTTAGGTTTAAGAACATCCTCACTGTACGTATGCCAGATTATTGATAGACACGAATACTGTAATGTAAAGAAACACCCAGTAGATATTGTATGGTGATTCTGTTCCTATTGATAATTGAACAAGCTTTTTTTTACAAAAATCACGTTTAATAAAGGTGTAAGTAATAAAAATTGTTTTACTTTTACAAACATTAAATGATATTAATTTAGCATTGTAATTTTACAGCCGCTGTTAAATAATGTTTAATTGGAGTGGAATAGATTTGATGCTCATTGTGGTGATAAAGTACTGATAAATGATAATAATTCAGTACATGTGATTAAATTAATGCGATTGTGTGATATTATTATATACGCGTTTCATTTCTATAGGTGTAGAAAGGTTTCAAGATGTAAAAAAAGCGCCCATTGTACGAGTTGGGCCTCGCCATATTTTATAGGGATCAACTAGACCTACTAGATCTAGGACAATTTGTAAGTATTGAGTGAAACACTTTCCATGTTTGTTCACAACTTACAAAACTATTAAAGATGTATTCACTTTTAGTATTTGTTGTTCAAATAGAGGATATGACCAATATTTTAGCCAATTTTCAAGTTCCTAGATATTACTGTTTGTGAGATTGAGTTGGTAATAAAAGTGGTCTAAAACTAACAATATTGACGAGGGCTTACATCGTTATTTCTCCGAAAAAATACTATATTCGTACCTTACTTGATGAGTTCTAAAAACAATTTCTGAGCAATAGGGTAATATTACTTTTATCGACCCCCTTTAATGGAACCCCTACTAATAAACAATTTTACAAAATTTTGAAATCCATATCCAGTTTGGGTCAAGGGAATACTAATATTATGTGAAATTTTATAGATCTTATTCTCTTTAGGCGTCAAACCCGCGTGACAGACGCACGGACGGACGGTGAAGCGACAGTGTGTGAATAGTGTGAAGTCCATGACATGACCATGACAGACGGACAAAAGAACAGCAATTGGGCTCTATCCCTTCGGGGGACGGATCCCTAACAAATCACTGAACAATTCCACTCTTTCTGTAAGATCCTTTTTTTATTAGTAGCATATATTTGGAGGGGGGTATGTGCTGGTCATTTGTACCATTTTGCACGAAAAAATAGCCCTGTTGAAATGAAAATTTTTCATACTAATGAAAAATAAACCCCATTATTCTGCCCCTTGGTGGCATAAACTCATCCATGTCGTTATGAATGAAACGAGTTTCATTCATACTTCTTATTTCAGTATTAGAATAGCAATAATTCATTCATTTGTAGAATTTTCAAACAAACAATTTTGTCGATTTTCTCGAAAATTTAATAAATAAATAAAAAATGTTTGCTCTATCGTTATTGTTATAACCTAAAGATGACACCATAGAAATATTTGCCGCTAATAAAATAGGACCCTATATAATTACTATCAGTGCCAGACCAGTGTGGTACTGATAGTAATTATGAGACCAGCAGTGATATTCACTGCTGGTTTGATTACTGATTACCGATTGACGTCAGGCGTGGCTACACAATCAATATCCACAGATAATATCACGCTAATCCCACCGCTGGGGCGGGCGATAAGAGCGCAGTACTGCAGGCGAGTGATGCCGATAAAAAATTCTATAATCCGGACTATTTGGCAAATGACTGCCGGGCGGCGAGTGGGGTTGCCAGGTAATGGTAAATTTTCCCCCTCGTATCCAAAATATACCTTGACCAGAAATATAAAAACCCTGTCAAGGGCACTATTGGTACTTTTATAGTCTGAAGTATTATGGAGTTCGCTATGAAACAATATGATCGTACGGCGGCCCAGAGACAGCGCTTATTGAGTGATGATGAAGGGAATACGTAATGGCCAGTTAATTACAGTTTTAAGTCAGCCACTTTCCGAAATAGCGATCAGACTGTTCAGCTATATCGGGTGCTGTCTCAGGACAGTTGTCCTGTGTAGCCATTGAGAACTTGTGTTTCCCTATGGAGCTGGCTATGGAAATAATCTCTACAAATGTATTTTTCGTTGATTATAATCGATATAGATACCGAACCTAATAAAAGCGCTGCGGCAACAGGCTGAGGCAGTCCCCTTTTTCCGGTGCTGCACACCCACCTTCATCAAAATTAATTAAAAAAAAAATATAAAAAAATATTTATTAACCCAAACAATATTATTACTTTTGCTTATTTATTTGTATAATATATTTGTTTAATATTATTTTTATCTTCTGTACCTAATTGTTTGTACTCGTATGTGTGTATTGGAGATAAATTCCTTCTTTCTTTCTAAAAAATGTAATACTATAATTTCCGAATAATTCCCAAGTTTGCGGTAAACATCCAGAGCTGGCAACCTCGTGCACCCATATCCGTCCCCTCCGAGTCACGGAGCATCCCTATTGCCATTAGAACTCTCTTTTATAGCATTAGTCTCCGCACAGATCCACGAAAACAGAAAACAACGGTGAAAAATTGCAGTAGTTCCCACTTTTCGCCGTAAGATTTAGTGGACAAACATGATAGGTGGCGAGCCTACCGATGTCTCTATGTGTCAAACAGTATTTCAAACGATGATGGGCACTTCTGGTCCAAGACCGCGGATACTTCAGGAACCTACTCTGAAAGAAAGCTTGTTTGATTTAGAGCATAAAAAGTTATTATTCATTTGAACAAGTTACTTGATAGATACGACTAAGATCTTGGTTGAAGTGAACAAGCCGACTTTATATGCTCGTATTGAAACGAGTCTTTATTTGAAGTAAACAAACTTTTCTTTTAGTGTAGCTTAAACGTAAGCTCTAGTCATGCACTATAATTAATATTAAGGGTCCAAATCATTTCTGTCCTTTGCAAATCTGAAAGCTTTTTTCAGCGCTCGTTCCTTAAGTTACCGCATCCAGTCCCCTTCTCACCGCCAGCAGCCGGTGGGCGTGCAGACGACCATGACGGATGCCTCCTATCTGTCACGACTGTGTGGAGAGCATACATCGGTTTCTTGGCATACAGTACATGTCTGCTCTCTGTACATACATAGCTAGATGTTAAGAGAGGGTCTCGTGGTAGCTGGCCTAATAGATAGTACTATGTGAATGTACTCTACAATAGGTTGGCCACTAAGTGGGTTGGACGTCAAACTCATGGTCGAGAGGTTCGGGTTCGATAGCAGATTATATCGTTATATCAATGAGTTCTTCGGTTTCTTCGAAGTATACATATGTAAGAATCTCTTGTACGTTTGGTTGAAGAAATAAATGGGTTAAAGAGTAAATAACAATTAATAGATAGGCGACTGAAGATAATGTTGATTGTACTTTATCATTTCAAGCAATGTAGTGATGGTACTTACAGTTCGAAAAGTATATGATTAGTACAAGTGGCTAAGTAATATCGTAAGCATTCATGATGATAATGCATTACCGTATTATGAAATGCGAGTCATCAATCAATCTATGCCTAACCTGAGGTATATAAGCAACCAACACTAAACGTTAGTGACAGTACTAGTGGTGATACTCGAGAAAATGGTGTCCGACTTCAGAAGGAAGAAGCTTATTCGTGGCTTTGTAGCCCTTGACACCGACAAAAGTGGCAGCATTGAGAAAGATGACTTCGATTTAGCTCTCGAGAAAATGAAAAAGGCCCGAGGGTGGAATGATGACGATGCTAGATTCCAGGAGGTATCTGACTTTATGACTAAGTTTTGGGAAGGTCTCCAGAAAGCAGCTGATACTGACAATGACGGTAAAGTGACAGAGGAAGAGTGGATTCATGTGTTTGATGAGTACGCGAAAAATCCTTCGCCCCACGATTGGCAGAAAAAGTACTCTAAATTCATATTCGACATACTGGACGACGGACACGACGGCGTTATAGATCGTGATGATTATATTAATCTTATGAAGAAGAGAGGAAAGCCGACAGAAGCAGCGGAGGCAGCCTTCGAGAAGATTTCTAAAGGCAAGTCGACTATAAGCTTTGAAGAATTCAATGAACTGTGGAAGGAATATTTCATCACTGAAGATCCTGATGCTACTGGTAATTTTATTTTTGGTCCACTAGATTAAGTAGATAAATGGTATTTTATTACTGAGCATGACGAATTGTTAAATATAAGAGTAGATATTTTTTTTTTAAATAAACGCCTGTGACTTACTCATATTTCTTTTTATTTTGTCGAAATGTTTTAGTATAGCTTAAAGCTGAATCCAAAATCAAAGGCGATTTTATCTAATTGATAATTCCGATGATTATATATTATCGTCGAATATAGATAAACTTGCCCTTGTACATACTAGGAACAATATTTTCAAGTTTTTGACAATTAGCGTGGTGCCTATTATTAGAATTAGATATTTTGAATCAGATTAACTAGTGTTAATCTACACATTCAATAATAAAATAAATGTACACTTACAATTATACATAAATACTGAGCATCACTTATTATCATACAGTGTAGTAGTGGTGTCCGAGTTTAGAAAGAGAACGAGGTTCTCAATCCCTCGACTCTGACAAGAGTGGCAGCATTGAAAGAGCTGATTTCGAAATGGCTCTCGACGGACTCAAGAATGCGAGCCTGGAAGGATGATGATGACAAATATAAGGAATTGTTTGATTATGCAATGAAGTTCTGGGAAGGTGAAATGAAATGAAATTTATTTGCCCGAACATAGTGAAAATTATAGGTGATTTAAAAAACATAGGTATCATATGTTCCACCGACAACGGTATGCAAATCTTTTCTGCTATTTGTTAGTGTCATTGAGATACTCTTTTATGGAGTAATAACATTTGTCTAGAAGCCACTTGGAAATATTAGTTTTAAATTGGCTAGCGGGACCATTTTTAAGGTGACTAGGCAGATTATTATACACTAAAATTGCCATACAGAAGGAATTCTTTTTATACAAGTCTACTCTGGAACTTGGCAAATAGAGACGGTTCTTGTATCTTGTAGACCTCGGGAAGACATCAGCGTGTGTTGAAATATTGCGGATATTGTCGAAAGAAAATACACATCTGCTTAATGTACATACATGGTACGGGCAAAATTTGTGAACATTTAAAAGAGGTCTACAGGAGTCCATTTAATGAGCTCTGCACAAAGCACGCACACGAGTGCAGAAGATAGCAGACACTGATAAGATGGTAAAGTATCTGAGGACAAATGGCTATAATAATGGGACGAATACGCGAAGAATCTCGAGCCATTTGAGTGGCAGGAACAGTATTCAAAGTTCATGTTTGACATGTTAGATACTTGTAACGGCGGCGTGCTTGACCAAGACGAATTCGTGAATATTATTATAAAGGTAAGAAAGACGCAGGAGGTAGCAGAGACAGCCTTTCAGAAGATATCGCAAGGTGAACCCATTGTTTCTTTTGACGAGTTTCGGGAGCTGTGGAAAGAATATTTTATTACCGAGGATTCTGATACCCCTGGAATTTCATTTTACCGACAGATGTTGAAATAGGAATTAAAAGTTTTCATGCAAAAAACATCTGCAATAAATAAGTACTATACTTTATTTCATACCCTAATTCCTAATCCACTGCATTGCATTCCAAAAGCAAGCTGACCGGTCCATTTTCAAGGCTGAATACTAACCTAACCACTCGAATCACGGAAGTGCGACACAACCAAAGTGCGAATCACTGAAATCTGACGTCACTGAAGTCTTCTAGTTGTCATTCAAAATGCTTTTAAACGAGAAGCTTAAAAAATGCTTAATGCTTTTAAATGCTTTTGCGCTACTAGTCTGATTGCTGTGTTTTAACCTAATGCAGAAAATAATGTTTGTTTACACTTTGACTCGTAAAGATGAAATGATTTAAAATAGTGACTACCACCGCTATTTCTATGATTATCTATTAGTTATCAACTAACAGATAACTAACTACTAAAGAGTCTACGTATATCGTGAGTAATCTAATCAAAGTCATAACCTTGAAATTAGACAAGTATGACAATGTTGTTGAAAACGATTCCGATCGAGGACGGGCGTGTTATAAGTTTGATGCGTTTGTCTGTTTCTCTGTGGCATCATGATCACAACTGATGATCGATTTGGACCCGGTTTTTTAACATAGAATTTTGTCAACAGTGTTCTAACCTACGTCTGATAATGATGATGATGATGTCCTCCACGACGTATCCGTCGACAGCGACCCCTGCTCAGCTCCTGGCGTGCGCTCGTAGGTGGCTAGCGAAGACAAACTTCGTCCTGAAGACTCGGTCACAAACAGAGCAGTAGAGCTGTCCGCTAGAGTTGAAGGTCTAGTTATAGGAGGACTTCGGACGCGTTTTACGGACATAACATCTGATAAAAAATGTTGTCCACTGTACATAATAATTTTCCCATCGGGTGTGGACAGAAATGGACATTAGACATTGCTGAATAAACCGTATCCAGACCGGATTACTAGTTATTGAGATATGAAATTCGTTAAACTTATAACCCCTTCCTCGATCGGTCGGGGGTTAAAATCAAACAAAATTCTGTGTGAAGAAATTCAAAACACAAACAACTAAACGTAAAACGAAACATACTGTACCCAAATATTAGTCACGTAATTACTGGCACACCCCAAACATCACTCTACAACATCTACGCGAGCTTTTTGTAGAAAGGAAAGAAATTGAAAATTTAAAAAAAAACCAACTTACCAATTGTGGAGATCCCCTTACTTTTTTTGGTCATCATCAGGTCCTCAATATTATTTTTAATATTTCTTTTTGAGGTTTCGGCCCTTTATGTACTCAAGATTCTAGGTTTGGGAAGGGCACAGTCCTAAACAGTTATCGCAAACTCGAACAACCTAACTGTGCGTTCCAGAGATCCCTTCGGTTCTGACGGCAAACATACTCCAAAATCTTGGAAACCCCTGATCATTTTATCAGATATAGCTAAGAACACAATCGGACAAAATTCTTTGTAATACAAATCCGGGTCCAAATCGAATCATCGGTTATCGAGTTATAATGACGTTTGTCACACCTCTTCCTTGGTTGATCGGGGGTTAAAAAGTGTCGATAAATTCTAAATCAAAAGTATACAGTCGTTAAACGCTTGCTGAGGTGCGCGAATGAAATAATGATACTATCACGAAAGTTCAGTGGTAGTAACTGATTAAAAGACTGCATTATGATGAACACATTTGCGTCATACAAAACCATTGACGTTATTAGCAAATAGCTAATCTAAAGACGGTGACAAGTAAGGTTCGAGTACACTAGCAGATCTAGCGTGTAGACAAAATGAAATCACTTATACACGTTTATTATATATTATAATAACTAGTTATATGATGCGAATGTATCGTAGATGATGTCTGTGTTACTAGGAATAGAATTCTGGCAATATATAGGTTTTTAGTAAACGAAAAGTTGTAAATTTTAATATCCAGTGATAAACATGAAAACATAGAAATAATTATGGATTTTTTTTGTCTGTGCGTATAACCTTGGGATCTTCAAGGCCAGAGTGAATAGGCATTTACTGGACCCGCATGCTCCATCGTCGACCTCATCGTCGCTTACCATCGGGCGAGATCGAGGTCAAATGCGGGTTTAGTAGTCAATAAATTTTTGGGTTTTTTGGTATTTTTTTATTTAGAACACACTCTAGTATGTTATTTTATCTATTTCTACTTAATATGAATATGGGCTAAAGTAAATAAGTTTATTTCTAAGTAAAAGGTTTGCGTCATGTGTGTGTCAGTACATAGTCTATCTGATATTACTATGCACACTGCGTTTTTATACGCGCAGGCGCAGCGCTTCACCTGGAAGTAAACGCGCTTCAAACGAGATTCAAACGCAGCCAGTAAACCTTTGCACACGTATATCCGCGTTTGTAATGAATGATATTCGAACGCGCGTCTGTATCGCGTCTCTGCGTGTTTTCATCGAAACAAATGCACTCATACTCATACCATTTATTGCTTTTCTTTTTGTGTGTGTGTTTCATTTTTTTTGCTTTTTTGTGTTTTCATTTTTGTGTGTGTGTGTGTGTGTGTTTCTTTTCACCTTAAACGCGCTTCTTCGGGTTTTGTCTCGAAACGCGCGTCGTCTGCACATTATAAATCGCGATGTGGAATCGTAGACTTGCAGTAATTTTTTTATCGGAAGTTGAAAAGGGCAGTCCAATCCCGATCGCGGCAAAAAATTTCACACTTTTCTAAATATAAATATGAGCTAGTTAGTAATCTAAGTTCTTGGTTAAAAAGAGAAACATACTCGTATATATAAGTACTCGTATAATTATTGCTATCGTAAAAAATTGTATTTATCTCCTAGTTTATGATTCGCTGCAATCGCACCCTGTGGTGCGAGTGTCCGGTCCAGTTTGAAAGTTTAATGATGAATGTCTATCTTTATTACGCACGCTAGTTATCTATCAATGTGATAATAATCAAACTAAACTATATATAAACACTCAAAATCATTACTAATTGTACAGTACATACAGTGAAACGAGTTCAAAATGGTGTCCGACTACAGAAGGAAGAAGCTCCTCCGCGGTTTCAAATCCCTTGATACCGATAAGAGCGGTAACATTGAGAAGGCCGACTTCGATATGGCTCTTGAGCGATTGAGGAAAGCTAGAGGATGGCAGGAAAGCGATGCCAAGTACCAAGAACTGGCTGCCTTCATGAATAGGTTCTGGGACGGAGTTCAGAAAGAAGCTGATGCTGATAACGATGGTAAAGTAACAGAGGAGGAGTGGCTGAAAATGTGGGACGATTACTCCAAGAGCCCTGGTACCAAGAACTGGCAGAAAGACTTCGCCGAGTACATCTTCAAGTCTATAGACGATGGTGATGATGGTAGCATTGACCATAAAGACTACATCACTGCTCTCACAGCGACGGGAGAGAGGAAGAAGGAAGATGTAGAGGCAGCCTGGGTGAAAGTCTCGAAAGGCAAGGCCACTATTACCTTACCAGAATTTGAAGTACTCTGGATGGAGTATTTTACCACCGAAGACCCTAACGCCCCTGGTAACTTTATTTTTGGTGCTGCAAATTAATATATGATTAATTAAATTTGATAATTATTATGAACTATGTTATAAAGTAAGGTTAGGTATTAAATTATAATTTTGTAAAAAATCTGCCTTTATTTCTTTCAAACTTTCTTCAGCTGTCTTCAAATTTCATTCAATAGCGTTTCAATGTACCACAAAACTAATTCGCTTTTTGGTGTGTTCTAGCCTGTTCTAACTCTTTATACTCGTACCTATATGTATCACAATATTTCCTTACAAAGATAGAATGATAGATAGATAGATTAATACTTTATTGCACCCAAGAAATTTACATAGGAAAGGAAACAGAATAAGTGTACAAAGGCGACCTTATCGCTTAGAACGATCTCTTCCAGGCAACCAAGGTGATAGAAGAATGAGTAATAGGTTACCAGCAGTATAGTGCAGAAGAGTGAAATTTGAAATATTTGTTAGTTTATATACTTTACTTTTAGTTAAAAGCGTGTAGCTTAAAAGCCGTATCCAATTGGTGGATGTCAATTGGTCAAGTTTAATGGCAACAAAATGCAGCTTGTCTATTTACCGCAAGTCCCTTTCACCTGACTTCGACTTCCCGGTTTATATCCGTACCGATCACCGAACATCTCAGCCTTTTGGGGTTACATTTAAGTTCCAGCTTAACATTACGGACTCCATTGAGTCAAAAGCTCAGCAGCCAAAACATCGGGAACCCTATTTAAAGTTAGGCGGTACTTCACACGCCGGGAATTGAACCTTTATCAAGCTCAATCCAGTCGTGTATGCTACCTGTGGAACGGCTCAGCAAAGTACCAACTAACATCCCTTGACTCAGTGAAGTCTGGAACACCGTCTCAAGGTTTTCCGCCTATCGGTATTTTATAGGATACATTTCGGAGAGCGTGCATCGGAATTACACTACCTGATTCCAACATCTCCATTCTGCCTTCAGACTAACAGACGCGGAGAGGGGTTCCATCCTTATGTAGTTGATATCTCATTCGTACGAAGCGATGGTGTTTCTTCCTTTAATATGCGAACGGCTAAGGTATGGAACAGCTTGCCGACGTCTCATCATCAAATGTCCCCACTGTTGGGGTACAGGCCTCCCCTTGCACACAAGGGGGTACGGGCCTTAATCCACCGAGCGGGCCCAGTGCTGATTGGTGGATTTCACACGCCTTCGAAAAGTTTTAATTCCTCAGACAAGCAGGTTTCCTCAAGATGTTTTCTTTCACCGTTAGAGCAGTCGGTAAATGTACGTAAGTCTACGAAAAAATCCGAAAAACTCATTGGTACATGGCATTGCATGGTTTCGAACCCGGACCTCCCGCATGGGAGTCCGGCGTCCTAGCCACTAGACCACCGACGCTCCTAGACCACCGACGCTCTCACACCTCGACACACGACGACACCAACCGCCGACGTCTGTGTTTCCCGAAACCTACCTTGGGATCTGCAAGGCCAGAAAGAATAGGTATTTATTAAATCCGCATGCTCCATCGTCGACCTCATCGTCCCTTACCATCAGACAATATTGAGGTTAAATGTGAATTCAGTGTGAATAAAGAAAAATTAGCCATCTAGTTACCGAGAAATTTCGAGACAAATCCACATAAATACATACAAACATACGCGTCGTATCAGTCTTTCCAAAATCAAACTCTCCTTTTTTACCGCAGAAATATTCTTATTCTTCTTATGGAAAAATTGCATTTTATAATTATCTTTTAAGATTATGATCCATTGCAGTCACACCCAGACAAGTGTCGGGTTTGGTTTCGAAATATAATGATGAATTGCAATCTCTATTACGCACGTTAGTTATCTATCCATACGATTAATCAAATAGAACTCTATATAAACACCCAAAATCACGACTAATTGCATAGTACAGACAGTGAAACAAGTTCAGAATGGTGTCCGAATTCAGAAAGAAGAAGATCCTCCGCGGTTTCAAAGCCCTGGATACCGACAAGAGCGGTAACATTGAGAAAGCTGACTTCGATATGGCTCTTGAACGAACGGCGAAAGCTAGAGGATGGCAGGAAAGTGATACCAAGTATAAAGAACAGGCTGCCTTCATGAAGAGGTTCTGGGAAGGAGTTCAGAAGGAAGCTGATGCTGATAACGATGGAAAAGTAACTGAGGAGGAGTGGCTGAAAATGTGGGACGAGTACTCTAAGAGCCCAGGTACCAAGGCATGGCAGAAAGATTTCGCCGAGTACGTCTTCAAGTCTATAGACGATGGTGATGATGGTAGCATTGACCATAAAGACTACATCACTGCTTTCACAGCGACGGGAGAGAGGAAGAAGGAAGATGTCGAGGCAGCTTGGGTGAAAATCTCGCAAGGCAAGGCTACTATTTCATTACCCGAATTTGAGGCACTCTGGATGGAGTACCTAACCTCAGACGACCCTAATGCGGCTGGTAACTTTATTTTTAGTGCGGCAAATTAAATTACGTACATATTATTAACTATTTTATATAAAGTATGGTTAGGTATTAAAGTAAAATTTTGTAAGAAAAATTTGCTTGTATTTCTTTCAATCTCTCTGTCCTCAATTTTGATCTAGATAGGGTCTTATCTTCCATTCCTATCACGTCCATCATTTCTCGCCAAGTGCAGAAGCAGACTAAGCAATTCCCTGATCCACCTGGCTGTCTGCCAGGTGCCAGTCATTGCCGCTCCAGTTTCCAGATATAGAGAACAACATCTGGCTCATGTTAATACAAGTATCTATCGATCTGTATTCGTACGAAGTTATGTGCTTCTTCTTTCACTAAAGAACAAAATGCCGGCGTCTGTGTTTCCTACAACATTGGGATCTTCGAGGTCATAGTAAGTAGGCATTTAATTGAATTTAGTAAAAAATTCGGTCGGACAAAATTGAGGTCAAAATGTGGGTTCAGTGGTAAATATAAATAAATAAATATGAATCAATTTAGAATCTTACTCATTTTGTGATAATTTTTACAGATATTTTTATATATGGTCAATTAATATAGGTTTATCTATTTCTAAATTAAAAAATTGAGCCCTGGAAAAATTACATTAATTATTACTTCTTCCCAAATTTTGATTCAGTGCAGTCACACCCTGACAAGTATAGTAGCTACCTACGTATTTAAGGTGTTCCGAGGTAAAATTGATAATCGGCAGGTGTTGGCATTCTTGAGACGGTTCGTTCCGGACGCGAGGCTGCGGCGAGGACCCAGAAACCAATTTTTCAAGTTCCCTACCGCTAGAACAAACCTTGAATGAATGAATAAATGAATACTCTTTATTGCATAAAACCTTCTTAAATTTGCTCCAATCATGACAGTTCTTGGTACACTAAACGAGGTATCTCAAAGGATTGATCTGGTCCATTGCTCGTTGACAGAATTCACAGAAGTAACACTGATTTTTCTAAGCATGTAATTATTTTATGTAAAATGTATTAATTTATAGGTGGAATAGTATTGTTTTACATAATTGAATTGGGAATTCCCGTAATAATTAGGTAAATTGTAAATAAATAAATCAATAAATATAAAGTATCGGGTTCAGTTTGGAAACAATGATGAATTACAATCTCTGTTACGCGCGTTAGTTATCTTTCCGTCCGATAATCAAATTAAAACTCTATATAAACACTCAAAATCATGACTATTTCATTGTACAGTACATAACAGTGATACAAGTTCAAAATTGTATCCGATTTTAGAAGGAAGAAACTGATCCGTGGTTTCAAATACCTTGATACCGACAACAGCGGTAACATTGAGAAAGCTGACTTCGATATGGCTCTTGAACGAACGGCGAAAGCTAGAGGATGGAAGGAAAGTGATGCCAAGTATAAAGAACAGGCTGCCTTCATGAAGAGGTTCTAGGAAGGAGTTCAGAAGGAAGCTGATTCTGATAACGATGGAAAAGTAATTGAGGAGGAGTGGTTGAAAATGTGGGACGATTACAAGAGCCCTGGTAAGGAATGGCATAAAGATTTCGCCGAGTACGTCTTCAAGTCTATGATGGTGATGACGGAATCATTGACCATAAAGACTACATCACTGCTCTCACAGCGACGCGACGGGAGAGAAGAAATAGGAAAATGTGGAGGCAGCATGGCTGAGAATCTCGCAAAGCAAGGCTACAATTCCTTGCATGAATTTGAGATACTCTGGATGGAGTACTTTACCACCGAAGACCACAACGCCCCTGGTAACTTTATTGATGGTACGGAAAATTAAATTATGATAATTTATGAACTATTTCATAAAGTAAAGTTAAGTATTTTTAAAGCGTCTGTGGCACAGTGGCTAGGACACCGGACTCACATGCGGGAGGTCTGGGTTCGAAACAGTGATGGCACTGTTCCGACCTTCTTCTTCGAAAAATACAAAAAAATACATGGCTATTTTTTCGTATTTTTCGAAGACTTACGTACATTTACCGACTGCTCTAACGGTGAAGGAAAACATCGTGAGGAAACCTGCACACTGAGATGACCAGTGTGTAAATGGGGTAAGTACAAAAGATCCTCAAGGGTCGAAGTGCCGCTGGGTTATTCCCGGCCCCCTATCATAAGATAAGATAAGGTTAAGTCTTTAATTTTCTTTCAATACCTAGTTTTCCAATGCTCGAACGTGGTCGAAGTTTTTGGGAAACATACGAATATAATATAATAATTAAATGCTACTCAATATTTATCAACATGGTTTTTAGATAATGTAACTTTTGATGTATGAATGTGAGATAAATAAATAAATACAATATTTATTCACTCGTCGAGCATTTCTCGCCAAGTGCTGTGCAGATGCGGACCAAGCAATTCCCCGACCCACCTGGAGGTCTGCCAGGCGCCAGTCACGGCTACTCCAGCTTCCAGGTGTAGACGACAACAGCTGATTCATATTGATATAAGTATATAATTATAATCAGTGTTATAATTAGAAGTGCTATTGGAGTACGTTGTATATCGTGAAACAAAAATCAGGTGTTACATACATTTCGGTCGTGTAGGTTTTGAGCTTTTGTATGGAACAGTTTTTTTTCGCGTTAACAGAGTTGGCCTCATAGTCACAGTTATTCATTATTAAAATGATTAGGGTAACGCCCTCCCAAACGGTAACCAAACCCAGAAGGATTTACTATCGCAATGGATGAAAATTCCGACTTCCTAAGGTGATAAGGGTTGGAAGACTGAAATGAATGGGATCTAATTGAGTAGCAGTATTCTGCTTCCACAGTAGAGCGTCGGTGGCGTCGCGTCGTGGCTAGGACGTCAGGCTCCCGTGCGGGAGGTCCGAGTTCGAAACCAGGTAATGCCATGTACCAATGAGTTGTTCGGTTATTTGGAAATACTTACGTACATTTATCGACTGCTCTGACGGTGCAGGAAAACATCGTGAGGAAACCTGCACACTGAGATAACCAGTGTGTGAAATGGGGAAGGCAATGGCAAACCACCCCATTAAATCTGCCACGAAAGTCGTTCTATATGATTAATTCCTTAGAATGATCACGACCCTCAGCAATGAGGAACACGACTTAGAAGAAGATTCCGCTAGAAAACGCATACTTGAAATCAAATCTCTCTCACACATTCACTCTCAAAGCCTCGCACACACCCTCTCACAACAGGTGTGAACAACAATAGAATGGATAAATACTTACGTTTTATAGTAGTGTGGTGCTTGAGGATTCAAGCCACTATATTCCTGCTATCTCCTATCCTGCAAGACGGCCGATGAGGCCATTGCAGGTAGTGGAGACCGGTATGTCTTACTTACCGATACATTCTTACTACCTTGTTACTTGATTGTAATTTGAATGTTTTGGTTCCATAAATATTTTTGTAAATTCGACACGTGTTTCGCCTCTAAACGATGCATCATCAGGGAACAGAGGACAAGTTTGTGACAGCTCTGATGTCCTTAGGAAGTCGAAATTGTCACCCTTTGTGATTGTAAATCCTTCAGTATTTGGTTATTGTTGGGGAGGGCGAATCCGAGAGTGAGTGGTGAGTCCTTCTTCCCCCACTCATTTCAATAATTAATAAAGGATTTCCGCAAAGTAACGCCCGATTCCATCAACTAACAAAGTTATGGAACAGGATCTTCCTAGTTCGGAGCTCAGCGTTTATTGTAAACTAGGTTGCTCACTAATTTTATTTAGTTTAATATTATTATAACATATGCTTAAGTTCCTACTGGTGTATGGACTATGAATACTTTGTAATATTACAGCACAAATAAACTATTCTTATTCAATTATGAATACTGACCCTACCCCACCCACATGTTACACCCAGTATAATACCACCATCACTGTCACCTTACCGGAAAAAAAAGTAAAGTATGTAGTAGACGCTTGCAAATAAAAGTATACAGGCGCAACTTGTAAGATTGAATCTTTCTCAGAAATTATTGGACGGATTCTAAATAAAGTAAAAGTACATTTACTTTGTAAAATGTAAAATGAAGCGGTCTTATTGGTGCATTTATCCCTGCACAGCTTACCTTTTTTTTTTTTTTTTTTATTTACTTCTAAACCCGCATTTGACCTCGATCTCGCCTGATGGTAAGCGACGATGAGGTCGACGATGGTGCATGCGGGTCCAGTAAATGCCTATTGGCGTTGGTTGATATTCACCCGTCCAAAATGTCTCCATTTCAGCGTGAATTTCTATTTGTCAGTTGCACTCACGTCACTAATTCAGGGTGCTATACAGAGGCAATTAGCAACTAATCGCAAAGATTAAAAAAACCGGTCAAGTGCGAGTCGGACCACACACTGTAGGTATCCGTAGGCTGGTAAGTACTCTCAGTAATTTTTGTAGCCTTGCATTCATGTCAAAGGGGGAGTCAATAACCCCCGAAATTCTCAACTCATACGAATATTGGCGATTTAAGGACGGATCTGGTAACAAAAGTGGTCTAAAATTGCCAACAATAAGCGGACGTTATTTAATCAGTTGTATTCTCTTTTTTTTAAAAAAAAATATTCCTCTCCTTGACGAGCTCTAAATAAACGACACACACGTTGGTTGTACTGAGTCCCACCCTAAAAACAATTTTAAGTTTGAATTTGGGTATTGCGTTTAGCCGCTAGACTCGCGTGACAGACGGATGAATGAGCGGAGCAGCAACAGCAATAGGGCTCCGTTTTCGTTCAGGGTATGGATCCCTAAAAATGTTAATAATTGTTTTTATTATTATTAGTCACTACTTATATGAGAACGCAGGTGTCGTCAGGCTGAGATTGCATCAGACACGCCTTGATCGAGCACAGATAGAATCATAACCTATATTTGTTACCGGTAAACTAAGATATGGCGATATACGTTGATGATGGTTATGTACAGGCGAATAGAGAAAAGGAATCTATTTTCACTTTAAGGAAACTCTTGAATAGAACTTACACCATTACTCTTAATTTAGGTTCAACACGTGGATTACGAGTAAACACCTACTTTTATAGCAGGCTTTAGGTTCAGTGTGGATCGCGGAATTGTATATCTCTGGTATGAAGGTTTCCTCACGATATCTTTCTTCAACATTCGAAAGTAATCAGTAAAGGAAACTAATTTTTCAAAAAATGATGTCATGACTGATGTGAAAGCACAAAGAGAGCTGAATATAGAGAGAAAGTGCAAATTACCAAGAAAACAATGGAATAATGGAATTTAGAAATGGAATGGGAATATGATTTGAATTTTGAAAATATAGATGAAGAAATGAAGATGCAAACACGAAATGAGGTGAGATAGGCGCTTACGATGTGGTTGAAATTGATGGCAAGGAGGTTGATATGGACGATGAAGTCGACATCGTTACAATGTTTTTAGTGTACATATTCTGCAGCTATAAAGTGGTTCGTTATTCCTTTGATGTTTCAAAACATTGCTAGTTATTTGCGACTGTACGGATTATAAAGATAACCAATCTATAAAATTAGGTAATAAATCTGTGTTATCATATCAATAACTTATCTAATAATTTGATAATAATACAACAAAAAAGCTATATAAACACCCGGCGCCATAAATGGCCATTGTTAGTGCTATAATCACACCGGTGCATTTTCCCAAAATGACGTCCGAATTCAGAAAGAACAAGATTCAGCGCTGGTTCGAGTTCCTCGACCAGGACAAGAGCGGCACCGTAGAGAAAGCCGATTTCCTGTTGGTCGTGGACAAGGTGAAGAAGTCCCGCGGCCTCTCAGACGGCGACGAGAGGCTCCAGAAGCTAACGGATTTCATCACCAAGGTTTGGGACGGCGTTCAGAAGGAAGCTGACACAGACGGCGATGGCCGCATCTCCTTAGACGACTGGGTCCTCTTATGGGACAGGTACGTCAAAAACCCAGCCCCCTATGAATGGCAAACCGGCCTCACTAAGCTGGTCTTCAAAGTCCTGGACGCTAAAGGCGACGAGGCTATCGACGCAGAAGAATTCGTCGGTGTCACCACGTCCTTTGGAAGGAAAAAGGAGGAGGCGGAAATTGCTTTCAAGAAGATTTCCAAGGGTAAGCCCAGCGTCACCTTCGAAGATTTCCAGGCCTTATGGAACGAGTACGTGTCATCCGAAGACAAGGAGGCACCAGGAAACTTCATTTTCGGCAGGACGAGCTTCTAAATGTCATGACGGTTGGCAGAACGTAATTTGTTTGTGATGTTGTACAAAATCTTATTTATTTAAGTATCTATCTCATACTTTTGATAATAAAACCATAAGATTGTTAAACTATTTGTTTATTTAACCTCAACGCTGACCTTAACCTCAACGCTGACCTTAACTTGTTCTTCTTCTTCATATGTTTGAACTTGAATATTCGGCGTTAGTAGTAAACTGAAGCATATTCAAGTTTTGAACATTTTGTCATCTATATAGGCACAATATAACTAACATTACAAAAATAAAACATACTTACCTATCCATAGTTTTCCATTTGTTGACCGGCACAATTATTTGCCTAATTTCATATTAATTTTGGTAAAATCAACAGCGTGATATTTATCTATTGTTTCATAGTTTATTCGTCCATTGTGTTGGAAATCAAATTATAAGTTACCATGTATCTTATCTTATGATGGGGGCCGGGAATAACCCAGCGGCACTTCGACCGTTGAGGATCTTTTGTGCCTACCCCATTTTACACACTGGTCATCTCAGTGCAGAGCGTTAGAGCAGTCGGTAAATGTACGTAAGTCTTCGAAAAATACGAAAAACTCATTGGTACATGGCAGTGCATGGTTTCGACTCGGACCTCCCGCTCCCGTCCGGTGTCCTAGCCACTGTGCCACCGACGTTCTACCATGTAAGTAAATAAAAATTGCTAAAAGTAACAGTGCTTTCGATGTAGATTTTTTAGATACCTTTAGTGCCTCACACTTCTAGAATAAGATATTTCTAAAGAAATTTTCGTAAGATGCATAGTAACTAAGTATATTAAAAATGCTTATTCAATTACGTATAGATATAGATCTTCACATTTTATCTTATTAACATAAAGTAATTATATACCCCAGTAAATAGGTAGAGATCACTATCCGAATATTATACTTGTTTGATTTGATACACGTCATACTCTTGATTATGATTAGGAACTGGTCTGTTGTTGATAAGAATGTATAATATCCTCTGTTACCGTGTTACTTTTGAAGGGCATCATTATGATTGTAGGATTAGGGTCGATTACAGGGGGCGATCAACTCTGTGTTCGCACTAAGATTGGCGCAAATTGAAGCGATAATGGGTCTAAGGCTAGGTAGCTACACGAGAATGCTGCGCAAGCGTCGCCGGATCAAACCACCTTTGAATCATTGTGGTAGACCACTAGCACAGGCTTTTACCCTAGTTAGAGTGTATAATGGGGAATAAAATCGTAGGCTTTATGGATCTACCAATCAAAGTGCGATCAGAAACCATGGAACGAGAGACCTCCTACAGTCGAAACGGCCCTTATTTGAAATATTCATATTTTTTATACTTTCTACTGGCTAGCTGATTTGACCTAGTTGATTTGCCTGTAATGTGTTTGAAGAGGGTTTAGATGAGTCTACCTGAAGGTGTTATGACTCAGTGTAGAGTCAGCCTGCGGTGGCACCACACTTACCTATTTCTGCCGCAAAGCAGCGGCAACAGAGAGAGAAGTAAGAAAGCCAACGTAACTGCCGGCACATGAGGCACACTCCATCCAAGTCCTCGAAGTCAGCAGCGTATCGTAAACCCTCTTATAACAATTTAGTGTGGTGAGATGAGATGTAAATGGGTCGTGATGACTTGATTACTTCGATACTGAAAAATATTGTTAGCAATTAGTTGAGTCTTATGGACGCACACTGACCCAACATACACCCCCTCACACACACCACATACACACCACATACACACATCACACACACACACACACCATCTCACGCACACACTCCTCATACACACCCTCTCACATACACGCATACTTAATTATTTAATTAATTGCATAACCTTATACAATAATAATAACTTTATTATGTTATCATAATTCAGATATATCGGAAGAGACTGCCCCCCACAACACAGGGTATCCTAGTGTGGGAGCCAGGGAAATCTGACAAAATGTAAAAGATACTGTCTGCATGAATATTTTTTTTTAAATATTGCATGATATAATAATGACTAAATAGGAATTCACTTATTGATATGACTTTTCTTATTTCCTCATGAAGTGGACATTTGAATCTCAAGACTCATTGAAACGACAAACAAGATATAGATAATGCCAATCGTAACAACAATAGAGTTTTATTGTACGATTACATCTCAGACAACAAACTAGGGTATAAATAGTGACACAAGAAACGCATGAACTTAATGACACTTAATCTCTTATTGCCCTAATTAGAGACTCTATATAAAGGCAACACAGATGATAGAGATAGTGCAGTTGAATCTACATATCTAGAAATGGTGTCCGAATTCAGACGAAAGAAGCTTCTGGAACTATTCAACTATTATGACACTGACAAGAATGGAAGCATCGATAAAAGTGGTTTCGAGTTAGCCATTCAGGAGATCAGTAAAGCACGCGGGTATCAGCCTGGAGATGCCAAATATAAGCAGGTCGAAGCCACTATGCTGAAGATTTGGGACGGAATCCAGAAGAACGGAGACCTGGATAATGATGGTAAAGTTAGTATCGACGAATGGATAACAATGTGGGAGAAATTTGCCAAGAATCCCTCATCTCCTTTCGAATGGCAGAGTCTGTACTGCAAGTTCGTTTATACTCTGTTAGATGAAGATAATGATGGAATGATAAGCAAAGATGAATTCTGTTCTGTGAACGAATCCTTTGGAATTACAAAGGATATGGCTGCTGCGGTTTTCGAAAAGATCTCGAAAGGAAAAGGCAGTGTATCCTGGACTGAGTATCAAGAGTTATTCAACGAGTACTTCACTTCCGAAGATCCTAATGCACCCGGAAATTCAATCTTCTGCACGGCAAGCTAAAATTATCTTAATTTTAATAAGCTAATGTAAAATGTTATTTTGCAATATAAATTGTTTTAATTTATATAAGATATTTATTTATATTTTATGTTTTAAATCTATTAGTCTACCCTTGTGATCTTTATGAGCAACGAATATACAGAATAATTAATCCAGAATCCTTTTAGTTCCTACCTATTTATTTGAAATCTTTCGTTATTTCAAACACAACATTTATGGCCGGTTTACACTTGATCAAGTACAGTGGCGAGAGCAAGTAAAATGGCTAGTGGCGAGTACCTGGCAGTTTGCACTCGCCATAATACTTGACCAAGTGTAAACCGGCTATTAGGTAAGTATTATATATTTCTTCAGGTGTAGGTTCCTTCATGACGCCCGCTTTCACATTCACGTTGCCATTTAATTTTCTCTGCCTATCCAATATAGTTAAAGGTGAAATTATGCCGCCCGCGATAAGAATATCGATGATAAACTATGCAGTATCTATGCCAGTGCTTTTGGTGCAACTTGCTTGTCACGTCGTGATTAGATAGTAAAGTAACTAGTAGATGTAATAGGTTCGAATCCCTACAAATAATAATTTCTATTTCTTTCACTGTGTAAAACTCAAAGGGAATATTGAATGGTTTTATAATACGTACATTGCATCGTTATAGCAGTAGATTATATGACCTGAAATTATGTCACACTGACTAGATTAATTTAAGTTCTTATTGCGGTCATTAACCACGCTGTATTAATTCTTGATAGCAATAATTATTAAGAATCAGATTCTGAATTCAGAACAAAGTGGCTTTAGATTGAAATACAGCACCGTAAACCTTACTGTTTTGCAGCAGAAATGGGCAAAAGGGCAATTCTACCCATCACAATAAATCTAAGAGTTATTGATAAAAAATCATCGTTGGACTTGTTCAATGGCGGTGCCGCTGCCATCAGGAGAGACATTGTAACAATAATAAATAATGCTTAGATGGTACTAGTACAGTAGCGTTGTAGCTGGATACATGTAGTAAAGACTCGGACAAACACATACAAATGTACACACCCCTTTCACCCTTTCACTCTCTTCTACACAAACACGCTCACACACATTTCCAATAAACACATCCATATACACACACACCAAAATTTATTTCTCCCTATAGGCGTTGTTTTAAAATAGGAAATCTTTAATTGGCAGTATGTTTTTTTAATGGACATTTGTTTTGAAATTTAAGAGCTGTAAATTTTGTAATAAATAAATAAATTAAAAAAATATATTTAAAAAAATATGTTCTCCTCTCACTGGTAAACATCAAGCAAATTCTATCGGTAAAGCTCAATAACATGGAAGAGATTACGTGATACCATGAGCCATGGTAATGATGAAAGCTCAACTTAAGAACAAGAACTTTCACCATCTTAAGAAAAGGTGCACTAAAATCAGTTGGAGACGACGGTCATGGAAACACACACACACACTTACACAGCAGATAATAAATAATAGATACTGACTGATACTGCCACAGTGTGTTCGCGACTACGGTCATAGAAACTTGGCCGAAACACAGAGCAAAATTACACCCCCTCACTCACACACACACACACACACACACACACACACACACACACACACACACACACACACACACACACACACACACACACCTTTCAACCCCCCTCCCCCACACACACCCTCCCTCATACACGCATACTAAACTATTTAATTGATTGCATAACCTTAATATGTCATCATAATTCAGATATATCGGAAGAGACTGGCCCCCACAACACAGGGTATCCTAGTGTGGGAGCCAGGGAAATCTGAGAAAATGTAAAAGATACTGTCTGCATCAAAACATTTTTATTTTTTATTTTATTAATATGAAATTGCTTTACAAAACACAGGGCAAAACTAATATAAAATTAGGTACATCACATAACAGACGCGCATGTCCGTAACTGCTAAAGCCCAGAATTCCAGATATGAACATGTTACGGAGATAAGAATTATTTGCCGTAATGTAAACACAACGACAATGATTGTATCAGTCAGAATGATGATGTAGTTTTAGTACGTTTATAAATAACGAAGTCATCAAAGATTGCTACAGTTCCGCGCAAGTATCCGAAAACTCAGCTTAAACTGAGCTGCTTAGTGAAGTTACAATTTACATTTTAAGAATGATTTCCGAACTGAGAAGAAAGAGGCTCCAAGAACTCTTTGACTTCTACGACGTTGACAAGAGTGGGACTATCGATAAACGAGGCTTTGAGATGGACATTAATATGATAACCAAGGCTCGAGGATTTAAAGTTGGAGATGATAATCACAAAAGAGTGCAGGATACTCTACTAGACATCTGGGATAGCATTCTAAAGGATGGAGACTCGGATAACGATGGAAAAGTTACATTTGACGAATGGGTGTCGATGTGGAACAAGTTCGGCAAGAATCCTTATGAATGGCAGAATCTATTCTGCGAATTTATATTCTTTGTCTTTGATGTTAAAGATGATGGTGTAATTGATCTGCAAGAATTTATTTCTGTGAATGACGGCTTTGGAATAAACAAAGATACAACACTGGCAGCGTTCAAGAAGATATCAAGAGGTAAAGAAAGTATCTCCTTTCCGGAATATCAGGAGTTATGGAAGGATTATTTCTCTTCTGATGATCCTAATGCCATCGGTGTTTCTATATTCAGTACAAATCTTTGAGTTTGGTATTTGGTGTTAAAAATTAATGTGTAGATACATAAAAGTGATGTAAATGTGTCTTATGTAATACTTCATTTACTCATAAAGGCTTGTTATATGTGAACAGAGATAATAATGTAGTACTAAATGTGTGTAATGTGAATTAACTGATAATAAAAATGTAACAGATATTATGTCACAGTATTTAAATAAATATTAGTCTTATGTTTATTGTTTGATTTATTTTCAAGATGAGAATTGTTTATTTAAATAATGAATCTTAGTTTCTGATTAGATCTGTCATCAGTCACAAGACAGTGAGATCGTGATAATCATGCATGACCGAAATTTAAAGATAGACATTAATTTAAAGATATACATTAATTTAAAGATATACATTAATTTAAAGATATACATTAATTTAAAGATATACATTAATTTAAAGATATACATTAATTTAAAGATATACATTAATTTAAAGATGCAGCATCTTCCATAAACATTCGTTTCGTAAGTTATACATATAAATACAATATTTATGTGAACAAAAAATTGGCCAAGATTTATGTTATTTATGCACAGGGGACGGGGTTCCGTAGCTGTTATATCATTATCACATAAAATATTATGCTGTCGATTTCATAGAATTTATTTCAAATTGTGACATCATCCAAGTGTTCAAGGTTTAAAGCGCGTCGAAAATCCTCTAACAACATTACAGTAAGGTGAGATGTCATAGCGTCGGTGGCACAGTGGCTAGGACACCGGACTCCCATGCGGGAGATCCGGGTTCAAAACCGTGCAGTGCTATGTACCAATGAGTTTTTAGTATTTTTCTAATACTTACGTACATGTACCGACTGCTCTAACGGTGAAGGAAAACATCGTGAGGAAACCTGCACACTAAGATGACCAGTGTGTAAAATGGGGTAGGCACAAGATCCTCAAAGGTCGAAGTGCCGCTGGGGTTCTTCCCGGCCCACTATCACAAGATAAGAAGGTGAGATGTCTATGGACGGTGACCACTTACCATCATATTGTCCGTTTGCTCATCTGCTCTCCTTATACAATAATATTTGCACACCTGCATGCACGTACTTACTATAATTAATTAAAGATATTTATGACTGTATTTCTGCAAATAAATAATTTCTATTCTAAAATAAAGCCATAAACTGATTTGAGACCCACAGTGACATCTGACATCACTTTTGTTACACGGTTACACCCCGTATATGACCAGTCACTTGTTGCAGTGTTGAAAAGAATGATAAAGTTTGATACCTACGATTACGTGAAGTGATTCAAATGTTATTTATGAGCTGAGACTATTGGCGGTGAATGATACAATTAAATCAAAACGAACACACTTAACCAATCTTGTGTGATTGTCCCGGGTTCGATTTCAAGCCGCTACTTGTACTGTCAACCGAAACTTAAAACATTTAGTCTTTTTTTTCTTTAATGATTGACCCCTGCTAGTGATTTACACTCTGCAATTTGGCAGAATCTTGAAAATCACTAGAACGTTTTGGCGTCTGTTTTGAAAAAAATAGTTTACCAATTATTTTCTTCAAAACGAGATTAAGGGAGAGTCGTGTGCACTAGGAATGCCTAGTGTCTTGCATTCCAAGTGCAAATGGGGGTTAGGTTGCCAGATCCACATCATCTGTAGTATTTCACTCCCATCTGAGAAAATGTAAAAGATACTGTCTGCATCAATAAATTTCTATTTTATTTATTTCTCTGTCTTATATAACGTTCACATAACACGGACGATTTTTAGGTAAAATACACTAGTTTTACGAAAAAATATACTCTGTAAACCGTTTTTAAACAATAAAATAGGACGAACACGCCATGACAGCATGAACGCAATAACATACAAATACAAATACACTTTATTGCAATCCCGGGTGTGTACATAAACAAAACATACTACATAAAGAGAGGTACAATACAATGTGCAGAAGGCGGCCTTATCGCTTTAAGCGATATCTTCCAGGCAACCTTCAGGTGATGGAAAAATCATAAAATATATAATATACGGGTGCAAAAGGCGTATGAAATAGATACTACCCTCAAATAAATAAATAAAAATAATTAAAAAAAAAATAAAAAAAAATATGCAAACCTTTGCAAGCTGCCAAGCAGTAGTAATAATATTACATAAATACTATAATATATACATAAATATAATACTTAACATATAATCAAAAATATAATAAATAAATAAATAACACACATCATATGCTAAAGTGAAACTGCATTACAACAATTAGGCAGTGTATCCACACTGCAGTTCGTAATGTTGACGAAGGAGATTTTTAAACATAACCCCATTTAAAGTCTTATTCTTGACGTATAGTTTGTGGCCAACCTATTGTCATTGGATGTAGCCTAGTTGCCTAGTTAGTTGCGAGGACGGTCCGAAAGTGATCTGCAGGTTAAGCAATGTTGGCGCGGTTGGTACCAGGATGGGTGACCGCTAGTGGCATATTTCATCTGAGCTCCTCCGTGCCTCGGAGAGCACGTTAAGGAGTCGGTCCCGGTTTTCGTTCGACAGCAGTCGTTAAGCCATGTCAGAGGCCTACGGGCGGCCTGAACAACTCTGATAAATAGGTTGGCCACTAACCATACGTTAAGCAAGCATTGGCTGTCGATATATTTGTGGCGACGCACGACGCGCGCCACTACGATACAGTACCTACTCACATCGGTGTAGAACGTGCTATCGAAATTTTCCTTGTACTTTGTATATATACGAGTTCCAAACATCCATAGCTGGACCAGGACATCTGCTCACCAGGCACAACACGAAGATCTTCCCTTTTCCCTTTCATACAACTGATATTACGTCATGCATGTCCTCATTTAGCGCGTTCCTACATATTTAGCAGAATTGTCAGATGCGGTCAACCAATAACCTAAGATCGTATATGAAGCGATAGATGATTGTGGAAGAGGCGAGAACGGTTTGTCAGGATCGTTGTGGGTGGAAATATTTAGTCTGCCTACCCCTGAAACAAGCGCGAGTCTATGTATATGTTTGTCCACTTTCGTTTCAAATCGCTTCAGTATGTTATAACTGCGAGCCACTGTGAGCTGACCTTACGCAGCTGACAGTGGCTGCGAGACACGAAATGGAATCGGATCGAACTCATAGAAATCCAGAAAACCGAAAAATGTATTTCTATGGATTCGGTCCGTTTAAAAATTACAGCAGTGTGCTATAAAATATGGAGCTACTAACGTACTCACTACTTAAGGGGGGCACACTATTTAAAAGGTACACATTTCCTTGAAAGACGGAGATGACAGCAGCCAGGCGCCACGGTAATTGCGTCTCTTGACGTAGCCAGGCACATAATAAGTAAATGAAATTGAAAAACGTTTATTTAGCACTGTAAACACCAGAATACAGCAAGTACACAATAGAAAATTATACAAAGATATTATTATAATTATACATTCAGCACAAAAAATCCGGTGCGGTACAGTGCCAAAAAGGGTACACCCGCATAATGCTGAGGCAAGCCATAGCGCTGATTTTCAGCTGGCCCCTCACTGACTGCCTCTTCAAGCATCTCTCAACCAGTATGAACTTACCTGTTACACCAATAAAGTAAACCTACTGAAGTAAAACTTTGTAACTGTCATGATATGGCGAGGACGGGACGGGACTGAACTGAACAAATAGTGACAAAATAATGGCATCACTAAGAAAACATTCCCCGCAATGCAGTCAGATAGTAGAGCCTGATAAGAGAGTCATGTGCGGGAGTGCTGATACTGGTTTTTAGCATACAAAAGTGCCGACAAACTTAACTCTTAAGAGGGTTGTCTGCGCGTGAGAAATCGTGCAATTTCGATTGGTAATTTCTTCATATCTATAAATTTTCTGAAGAAAGTAATTTTATGCAAACCTTCATATTAACCATACAATAAGGAATATAAAATTTCATTTCTTAATACTTGGTGGCCTAATGGCTAGGGTGCCCGACTCCCATGCGAGAGGTTCGTGTTCAAAACCATGCAATGCCATGTACCAATTGAGTTTTTCCGATTTTTTCGAAGACTTACGTACATTTACCGACCGCTCTAACGGTGAAGGAAAACATCGTGAGGAAACCTACATGTCTGAGGAAATTAAAAAGTTTCCGAGGGCGTGTGAAATCCACCAATCAGCACTGGGCCCGCTCGGTGGATTATGGCTCGTACCCCCTTGTGCAAGGGGAGACCTGTGCTCCAACAGTGGGGACATTAATAGGCTGATGATGATGATGATGATATTACTTTATTTTTATTGTATGTCGGGATAACATTTCAAGATTTTACACGCACAGATTACCCTCTTAAGAGTTCAGATTGTCGGCACTTTTGTAAATTAAAAACCAGTATCAAAAATAAATCGTAGTAAAAAAAAAATGTCAAATGACATACTGTAGATACGTACATATGTTCCCGATTGAGATCCTTCTTCGCTTTCGCGTCGATCAAATAAATTTATTTGAATTTGATCTAGGTATTATTTGTATCAGCCCTATAGTCTCGGGCGAAGAATAGAGCCACGGTAACTCCTGCCTGTCGTAAAAGGCGACTAAAAGGAGGGAACAGGGTCGCGGGCGGTCAAACTAGAGGCTTTGGCCGTTCATTGGCGGGCGACCCTGGGAAAGGCAGCAACGTGTTATGGCCGCACGCTGCTGTGACGGGAGGAACCGGGAGGTGGAGTGTACACCTCCCAGGAGGAGCCCAAGGCAAATGCTAGGAGGGCACCGATGCGTTCCACTGGAGATCCCGGAGCCCTCCGATAAGCACGAGGCCGGCCATCGAGGGGGTTTTAGTGAGTGGAAATCTCACATAACCCAGTCTCACCCCCAGGAGGCTGGGTATCTTTCGAAGATTTCCCCCCCGTTACCAAAAAAAAGGTATTTGTATAATCCAATTGTATGGCTAAACAGACAAGTCAAGCTCTCGGTCTATTATTAACACGACCGACAAGATACATATTCACTAACAGACAGATAACATCATATCATCTATTTATGCAGCATTAAAAAATACTATAAATATCGTCAACATTACACTTTCTGACACAGTTACGTGAAAATCTTCCAAAATGGTGTCCGAATTCAGAAAGAAGAAGTTCCTTCACGTCTTCAACTTCTTTGACACTAACAACAGCAGCAGCATCGACAAGGGAGACTTTGATTTAGCCATCGATAAAATTACTAAAGCCCGGGGATGGAGCACCGGAGACGCCAAACACAAAGAAGTCCAAGATACAATGATGAAAGTCTGGGACGGAATTCAGAAGCAAGCGGATTCTGATAACGATGGACAAGTGACATCTGATGAATGGATAGCAATGTGGGACAACTACGCGAAGAATCAGTCCACTGAATGGCAGACACTGTACAGTAAACTCATATTTTCAGTTCAGGATGCAAGCAGCGATGGATCTATCGATAGTGAGGAATTCTCCGCAGTACACGCTTCCTTTGGATGTGATAAGAACGAAGCTGTCCAGGCTTTCCAGAAGATGTCTAAGGGTAAACCTTCTGTATCTTGGTCAGAGTTCCAGGAGTTGTGGAAGGAGTACTTCACCGCTGATGACCTTAATGCTGCTGGTAACTTCATTTTTGGCAGAACGAGTATCTAAGCTTTCTAAGCTGAGCTGGTTTAGGTTGGTAATAGCAGGAAAGTGCGATGTTTTGCGGACTCTAAAATGTTAGATCTATTTGATGTGATACTTGTTGTAATGTCAAGGTTTTTATTATCTAATAGGAATTTGTAACTGAATATTTGGCGGCGTGGTAAATAAATTATGATTATCATTTAATTAAGTTCTTGTTTCATAATCTTCTATAATCTTGGAAGCTTCTACCGCGTTCACTTTACATGGCATTATATTTGTCATCCTGTGCAAACTCCAAGATATCACACCCTTTACTTATTTTCACTTAGAAAAAGTCAAAGTAAACTAAGAAATGAAATCCGAGATCAAAAATCTACACCTAAACCTAAACAAACAAATGTTCTTGTCAAAGTGACATTGCAGGGGTGTAATTGGTACATTTGATTCAAATTAAAATGTATTTAAGTGGTATTAAAATCAGGTTAAAACACCCGTTTAGGGTCCAAACAAAGAACCCTTGAAACCCTGCAAACAAAAAGAGGTTAAGACAGATCCTTGTTAAGATTAGGCGCGGGGGTCATAAATAAAAATAATTCCGTAAACACGGAATAAAGCGGACATTTTTGTCGGAATGGAATGGAACACGACGAGTGCTAATTACGGGGTAAATTATCGTTTTGAACCCGGTGCGGCCGGCGAGGGGTGGCTCGAGGCATCAGCAGCAGCGGTTGCATAGGAACTAAAGAAATTGTATTTGGTGGTATAAAAGTTGGACGGGTAAAGGGTCGTGAAAACTTCTAAAATGGGATTAAACGCTGTCGCTATCCGTGCGGCGTGACCCAAGCCGCCGCCGTGCCAACAGGCGCTTCGCACTCTCCGTGATCAAGGCCTTCGAAATAGGCTGACTCTAGTCGGAGTGTCTACCTATTCGATCCCAAGGTTGTTCATTTCGGGAAACAGACGCCGGCAGGTTGTTGCTGTATTTAGCAGATTCCTTCCACGCAGCTCATAGCTTGCGCCCTCGAAGGGCCCGAGCCAGCCTGGAGGGGTTACCTGGAGTGGCTTCGCGATATTTATTACGGCGTTATTACGCGTAATCGCTGTTAAAAATCTCCCTCTTTTATTATATGATCTTCTTAAAATTTATGCCTAATTCCCGACCTTCTGAATTACCTTCGCCACAGTTTGTTTTGAGGACAAAAATGTTGTAAGGTACTTGTTAAACTGCTAAGGGAAAATCTAGGCCGTGTTTAAGGGGTGAATTCTGATCATAACCCGATTATATTCATGTGTTAGTTGTTGTGTCGAAACATACATACATACATAAACTCACGTCTACAACACAAATTATATAGATATTTTGTGTCCATAATCCCCACGGGGGTAGACAGAGGAACCACCGACAGGTAGTTCCCACTTTTTGCCGTAATATTTGGTGCAAAAACGTCGCCTCGTACGACACCCACGGGAAGATTTGGGGTGGTGCTATTCATTATAGCCGCCACGACACACGGCTCGTAGAAAAATAAATACTCATTTAATCCTTTTGAAATGTTGACAGAGTTACACAGAGAGTTTTATTGTGAGAAAATAAGAGGAAGGAGGCCAATTAAATCGTTGCCCCGGGCTGTAGAAATCCCCGCTACGCCACTAGTAAAAACTGACATTATATTAGATGAAGAAGGTGAGTTAGTATGAAAACAAACGAGATATAATAGTAATTCTTCCTGAAATAATCAAAAGGTTGGATTCTTTAAAATCCTAACTAATAGTGTCAATTCACTAAATCGGAGTGAAGAAAAATGCTAGATTCGTTCGAGCAAGTTATTCAAGATCAACTGATTTTATTGGTAGATTTTTACCCCAGAAATCGGACGCCATTTCCTGAGTTCGCGCTTTCCCGTTTTAGCCAAACTATCCCGTGCGGCACACAATTCAATTCCCACGGTTCACCGTCCACCGTCCCACAGTCAGGTCGGCAGTTCATCTGTCTTGCCGTAATACTTCCTGACCGTAGCCTGCACTAGTCACTGACGGCTGCGATTGCCTGCAGTGCCATTGAGCGCACTTGCTTGTGGAGACGGCATCTGACTCTATTGACGAGTCAGCTTACCAGCAGCAGTCCCTTACCTACTCAATCCATCTTAAGCTACAAGAAACGCGCTGCTGAACGCGTGTGCCTGCGTTCCCCTCTGAGCTCACTTACCGTAATATCTGATGGCAAGTTCGAAGGTTGTTTGAGTCTGTGCTGAGTGAGGAACGGGGGGAACCGGGAGGTGGAATATACACCTCTCAGGAAGAGCCCAAGGCAAGTGCGTTCCTCTGGAGATCCCGTAGCCCTCCGATATGCACGAGGCCGGCCATCGAGGGGGTTTTAGGATGATACCACCTTGCCGCCAAGCATGTGATGTATCGAAGATAGGTAATGTATCGTCACTGGATGCCACATCCTCGTTGCATTTTTGCACTATGGCTCAGCATTCCGCAACAATGCTATATAGTCCCGTGCGATACAATCGAGCGACTACACCGAGTGGTTCCGTGTATAGAGAATGAGTGGTTCTGCACGTGTTTTACTGTTGAATCACTTTATTTCGAGGGTCCCGTGGCGTTGTGACTTAACCAAACGGGACATCAGGGTTTGATCCCAGGTAATGCCATAATCTACATATCGACAATGAAGTGTAACTTACCAGTCAGTCGTCAGTTTGGAGGTTAGTTTAACATTGTTAGGTTGAAATTTTGACATTTTTTAGATTTTGTTTTTTGGAGATAATTAAAATACAATTTCGTATATTTGTTTTGTATTTTGTTTTTAAATCGTATCAATATATAAAAGTTAGTTCTTGTATATAGAAGGTCAATACACTTCATCGTTGATATATGATTTATTAGGTAACGACTCGTGACCCCACTAATTTGACCCACTAGTGGTACAGTATCTCGATATAATAGGCTCGTGGTCCCACTGTCTGCTGGGATCATCAGTCAGCCATAATGTAGTTGCTCTTGGTCCCACTAAGTTGGCCATAAACAATATCACAATATTTTAGGAACTCATACTTGCTCTAAAAGTGCAAGAAAACGTGCAAGGCAATGTGAGGAAACCTGCAAGGCATGTGAAATCCATCAGAGATACGACAACCTGCTATTATGATCAAGAAATGGGTGTCAGGATTGTTATCCAGAGCTATGCATCTAGAGAGAACCTCATATATTTAACAACGACTTTATTCGTAACACATTCCGCCGCACATTTCATCAACACGAAACGAAAGTCTTCATTAAAATAGCATGTATGTATGTCACTTTCTACGCCATAGTTCTAGCTAGATAGAGAAACTCAAGGAATACTTAACATTAAAGACGTTTCATGCAATTCACGGATTATGTTTATAGGAGGTTTGATCCACAGGGAATCCTAAAATGTAAAACGAAGCCCCCACCCCCTTCGTAGTGGGAGTGACGTATAACGCCAGTTAGTGTCCACCTAGCCATTATTACAAGTGATGGCGTCAGCGATATGTGACGCCATGAAGCTTTTATTCGAAAACTGCACCGAAAGCTTGCTCTTTTGATAGATTGGGTATCGCTTACGAGCGTGGATTGGATGAGGTTTTATTACGGTTGGTAGGAATGATGGGTACAATGTCAAAGTCTGTCGTCGATTAGTCGTAAATTAACAAAATGATTTGAAGAACTGGAGGCCAGTGCAGGTAGTAGAGATCGATTTTCACTTATAAGAAAGAAAGAAAGATTATTTATTTCCGATACACACAAACAC
Source organism: Hofmannophila pseudospretella (assembly GCA_947369225.1). Classification (NCBI taxonomy): domain Eukaryota; kingdom Metazoa; phylum Arthropoda; class Insecta; order Lepidoptera; family Oecophoridae; genus Hofmannophila; species Hofmannophila pseudospretella. The sequence goes on from OX376326.1 coordinate 13,565,958, forward strand.
ACAATTAGGTACAGAAGACAAAAATAATATTAATCAAATATATTATATTACAAAAATAAATAAGCAAAAATAATTAAGTTTGGTGAAGGTGGTGTGCAGCACCGGAAAAAGGGGACTGCCTCAGCCTGTTGCCGCAGCGCTTTTAGCACTGCGGCGCTGATTGTCAGGCATCCCCTGAGTGCCAGGAATAGTAATGATACACAACCGGAACATATACTTATATACTTATACATTGTAACTACTTTGTTGTTAAATGATTGTAATTTGAATGTTGTTTGGTTCAATAAATATTTTTGTACTTTTTTTTAAATTCTCACAAACCGGATTTATCGAAACTCAATAAATATCTCGTCTCACATGTCGACTATAAATATCAATCGACGTTGCATGACGATCGCTAGGGATCGATATATCGGAGGTGATAATGCGAGTCCCGTCCCTCGATATCCGCCATGTTTTTTGTTATTTATTTACTGTGATATTTGTCACTCCGTGAGAATTGGCCTCCAGTTCCGTCGTCTCCGTTTCACTCAAATTGATATTGCAATCTCATGTACTTACAAGTTTTTCGGTTTTTTCGAAGACTTACTTTTACCTACTTACCGTCGCGTCGGTACGTCGTACGTAAAACGTCGCGGGGAAATCTGCCCAACCTGCACTGCACTCACCATAAATATCATCCCCCTTTCACCAATTCACATTATACACTCACCCACACACACACTCACCCTAGGACATCATAGCACACTCACGCTCATCTTCGTACAACACTCCTTAATTAATCACTTTCTCATCAAAAACATTTTATATCTGTTTATTTAAATAAATGTATAATAATATAAATTAAAATAAATTAAATAATATAATAATAATATAAATATCGTTTGGCCAAAAGCTCGCGACAGTATGGTAAACTCACCCCAATAATGGGAGAAAAACAGTAATATAAATAATAATAATAAATATAAATTGATGTAATTATTAGATAAGGAAAATTGAACCGGCCTCCGCGATACAGGAAAATAAAGAGATTTTTAATTTTATTTTTTTAACATTGTGATAACCGGTGTGTAAAATGGGGACGGCAATAGCAACCCACACCAATCTGCCCTCGTCAATAAGGAAAAGGACCTACAAGAAATAACTCAAATTCTTGTATCTAATAGATCAGGCGTTGCAATATTTATCGTCTCCAGCCCCTCAAACGTAACACACTTATTTGGACATCGTCACTCGTCCAGTCATTTCTGTCAGGAACTCTCCAGCAATAAATCTGTCTGTCACACTCGTCTATAAACAATCCGGCGGCCGCTGTGTGCGGTAAATTTCTAGACCTGCAGTTGACGTTTGAGGCCTGAATTGGAGCCCTGATGACCTGGTTCTTTGGATTTCCATCATGCGTTGGAATGAGATGTCATTGTTTTGGTTTACTCGTATACTTTTGTTGTCCTTTATGCGGTTTGTATGGTGATCGCGAAACAATGTCTTAAACTCATAAGAATAAGGAATAAGATTAGTATAATATAGTATAAAAGTTGATGATCTCCTGACATAGTAGTCTATACTGGGAAACCATCATCATCATCATCATAGGCCTGGTACGTCTATTGCAGACGGTTTAAGCAGCGTCGCTAAGGCATCGCTTTTCGTGGATAAATAATGGGAAACCAATATTATTAAATACTTGAAATATTTTAGAGAAAGAAAAATTAATAAAATAACTTACCTTACCTACTACCTCAATATTTTGTTTCGCCGTAGGAATGAAGATGAACATTTTTATTTTATTTTTGTACCCGGAAAATATTTCCGATTTCCAAGTAGTTCGAGACATTAACGCTTCGGTTTGCGCAAATCGGAGCGGGGTGTATTCAAAGTATTTGGTTTAGTTTAATCCCGTAATTGCCCGTCCGGAATACTGAGAGACCTCAGGACTTGGCGAGCCTGAGACTTGCCTGGGCGCTTGAGTGTTTACTGGTCAGAGACTTGACTTGATGCAGTGACTCTGCTTGGTGCAAATGATCAGTTTTCTATTTTATACTAGTGACCGGTTAGACATTCAATAGTAACCGGCCATACGAGAGTCCCCGATAGCAACCAGTTACGGTTAATTATTTGGAAATGCAATATTCTCGAATAAAATATCAAGTCCGACTGCCTCGTCGACGAGTCGCAAGTGAATGATGTCACCTCGGGTCGGGCGCCCGCTTTTATAGAGGCCAGGTAGTGGCGGGCGGCATGACGTGGTATCGGCTGTTCCTGCGTGTTTATTTCGTCGCAAGCGCAGGTGGGCATTGCACGTGCACTATGACGTCACTTGATGTTTACTGTTTCATAAAATAACTTAATAGCTATATTGACTCAATCAACTTATTTTAGAGTTATTTAACAGCAATAGGCTACTGTTCTATCCCTCAACGGTAACTGTTCACGGATTAATCATTTTAATCGCAACCAATAGCTACCGGAGTAACTTTAACCAGTTACTGCTCAGCCAGCTGACAACAACTAGTCGCAGTCCAGTCACCTCAATAGCAACCACTAGTCACCGGTTAGACATTCTATAGTAACCGGCCACACGAGAGTCCCCTGATAGCAACCAGTTACGGTTAAATATTCGGAAATGCAATATTCTCGAATAAAATATCAAGTCTGACTGCCTCGTCGACGAGTCGCAATTGAATGATCCCACCTCGGGTCGGGCGCCCGCTTTTATAGAGGCCAGGTAGTGGGGGGCGGCGTGACGTGGTGTCGGCTGTTCCTGCGTGTTTGCTTCGTCGCAAGCGCAGGTGGGCATTGCACGTGCACTATGACGTCACTTGTTGTTTGATTTTTCATAAAAAAATACTCAATAGCTTTTTTGATGATGCGATGTCGAGTCACTGTAAATGTATTTTCTACTGTCGCAGATCCTCCGAATGAAAACTGCACTTAGCAAATAGACGCGGAAACGTTTAAACTGCAGGTGATTCGCGAAGAGCATGCGAGTTTGCATTCCCATTCATATTTACACTTTGAAGACCTTCACTCGAATCTACTTGACTTATAAGTAGGTACGAGTATATACTTTTATGTACTTATAAGTCGTAAATATGTACATTTTTTGCTGTTTTTTGTAAACATACTGATAATAAGCTGGTATTGATAATGTGAGATGAATGTGTCTTCTCTAATTGTAAAAATATTTTTGCCGTTTGTAATATTGTAATATATATTGTAATTAGCTAATTAATTTATGTAAGTGGTGTATGTAACCGTTTTAATTAATTATAATATTGAATAAATAAATAGGTATTAAAAGTGACGATCAATTATAGTAAACCATTGTATTTTTTTAAATATTTGGAATTTACGAGTAATTCAAGTAAATGATGTTACAAATATTAGAAACATGTGAAAAAGATATTCCTCCGAAGCGACTCGCCCCGGAGGTGCGGGTTCGAGTCTCGTCGGAGGAATATCTTTTTCACTTGATCAATTATGGTCTTTTTTAGCAGACGCGATACTGTAACAGCTCTAGAATTCGTTCTGGACACATTCCAATGAATAAATTCGCATTAGTGATTAAGGAAGTGGCCTCATTGTGAAGAGTCTGGTGTGGTCGAAGACGTATACCATATACTGATGGAATGTGTCCGGAACCAGTCTCTCAAACGAGAGTCATTTAAAAAAAATATTTTGATGTATGGGATATGGGGGGCTGTTGCCTTTCCCTTATCGGATTCGGCCAAGGCACTGTACAAATTAGTTAAAGCTACGAGAAGGTAGGTTAGGTAAATATAAAATGTACCGAGCGACATAGTCGCACATGCGACTAAGCTCAAAAAATAAAGATAGATAAAAAATAATGGGTTTTTGATTTATTTTGGACTGGTCCACAAAAGTGACAACATTCAAAACTCAGAACTACGAACACGGTGGAAGGGTTTTTGTCACACCAGTCTAAGAGTTGTGATAGAACAATCTCCAGTATTTACCATGACTGACTGAATAAAGATTACGAATGCAGCGTGAATACATAACAACTTCAGTCTCCCTTAAAGAGGTGCTGTGGTTAAAATTGCATCGCGTTCCACGCGGGGTGCATAATTGCATAATCTTGCGGTCACTCACTGCTTTCTGCATCTTGAGACGACATTCCAAGTAGGGGTGATAAAATCTTGACACAAAAATGAATTTTCCTTTGAAGTTCCTGAAATATGACATCGAAGATAGTCCAAGAAACCACTGCGTCTAAGAAAAACGAATGCAAAAAAACTGCATACAAAGACAGGGAGCAGTGACGTATCTTGCTTGCGAAGAACAACTGCAGGTCGCTGAGCCATCAGAGTAAGTAAGTAAGTCAATAACACCACTCTGGTTGGTCGATGGCTCAAATAGAATTAAACAATATGAGACGAGGCATTGTGTACACTAGCGCCGCCAATAAATAAAAAAATCATATCAATTAATTAAGATATTTAAAAAAAGTGTCTGGTATTAAGGTTCCACGAATGAAGAAGCAATTAAAAAAATTAGTTATGTATTCTCTTATTGAAAAAATAGTTATGTATTCTCTTATTGAAAAAAAAGTGTCTGGTATTAAGGTTCCACGAATGAGGAAGAAATTTTGAAGATTTTTTTTAACAGTTTCACTTTTTGTTTCTTATTGCTTGAATATGGGAATAATAAATAAAATAAAAATAAAATAATCTTTATTGAAAACATCACAGTACTTGTAAATCGAACAACAATACCCTGACTCCCAAACTAGGCGAACCTGTATCTTGGGAGACAGTGCTTTCACAAAAAGAAGGTGTTCAAGCAATAATAGTCACAAATTACAAATTATTAATTAATATATTACTAGATTAGATAGAATACAAAACTAATCTTAAAAATTTCTTCCTCATTTAAATAATATCTTCTTCATTCGTGGAACCTTAATACCAGACACTTTTTTTAAATGCCTTAATTACATTATATTTTTTTTTTCGATTGCCGGCGCTAGTGTGCGCAATGCCTCGCCTGAAAAACAATTTTGTTTACATCCAAGACCGCAAGTAGAGTCACGAGAGCTTACTGCGTAGTACATAAAAACACGCTTGAAAATAATGGCATACACGTCATTTGCAGTCGGCGCGGCCCGCCCGATCCGTACGGACGGATATTGGGCGCCGACCGACAGACAGGAACCTCCAATTTTTATATATTAGATTTGGGGTTTCCAATCCATGGGAGATAGCGGATAGTACCCGTTTATTTTACGGAACCTGCCTTACTTGTACGTACTTGGTTGTTACGCTATTTTGACAGTAAAAACAGGAACTGATTTCGAAAAGGGTTCTTATTGAAATTGAAATCGTTTATTTAGCACTGTAAACACCAGAATATAGAACACAATACAGAAGTATACAAAGTTTTATACATGCAGCACAGAACATCTGGTGTGTTACAGTGCCAAAAAGGGTACACCAGCTCAGCATAATTCTGAGGCAAGCCACAGCGCTGATTTTCAGCTGGCCCCTCAGTGACTGCACGGACGAAGAAAGCAACAGGGTGTGCGTGTTGTGTTGTATGAATGTGTCATTCAAGTTACTTTATAATAAGAATGAGTTTATTTGTGCGGTAAGATGTCAAAGTATTCATAGTCCACACACCAGTAGGAACTTAAGCATATGTTATATTAAACTAAATAAAATTAGTGAGCAAAAGGTAACAATAAACGCTGACCTCCGAACTAGGAAGTTCCTGTATCTCGGAGGACAGATCTCTTCTGTGACCAGTGGAAATGAACATGTAACAGAACAGACGTTGGCCAAGCCAAGAAAATATAAAACTGACAAAATAAAGAACCTTGAAAACTCTCTACAATTTACAACACCCAACGCCTATATTTTCAGTTATAACAACGAATTTATTAGATTACCATATATAGCTGGATCTTTCCTGAAGGTTTTAGACATGAAGGTAGGAACGCCCGTCCGAAAATATTCAAAAATATATCTTTTGTGGTTTTAGACGTTTCGGCGAATGTCCACACAATGTACATTGTCAATTATCTGCGGCCCAATTCGCCTAAATTACAACGTTTGTAGTTCTATTTCTATCCAATTTCAATTTAGTTTTCGTTCCAATTCTATTTGGACACCAAATCGCATTCTGCTGACGCATAACTCTACCACTGCCACCTTTCGATTTACTATCGATCGGGCAAAAGTACCTTGAGAGGAACTTATGTTCGATCGTTATATTTGACAGTTGAAGCGTTTTGTTACCGTTCAACTGCGATTCAGTATAAACTAAACGTTTTATTAGAATGCACAAATACGTTACTGTTCGATCGATCGTTGACTCGAGCGGAACTTAACTGAAATTGGATCGTTGGTGGATAGCAGCGTACGAAACACGTCATAACGATGCAGTTTAGATTATATTTAGTTACGTTGTATTTAGTGGGGTCGATCTCCTGTCGCCTGACACCACTCCCCACTCGACCGGTTTATTTATTGAATCTGACAAAAAACTGCCGACGAGCATTCGTTCTGACGCCGCGCGAAAGGATTGTCTTATTTTGCCTCGTCAGCTCGGCCATCCACTATTGCTTTACTATCCATTGTTTGGGAGCTTTTGTTTACTAGCAAACGTACGTATAAAGTGATTTATTTTCATATATAGAATCCCTGGCAGAGATAATGTAGCACCGGGGTATAAAAAGATTGCCTCGTTTCATCTCGACAGGCTCCAGGCATTGAGTTATGATTGAGAATTTAGTGTTGGTCCGATCGAAACGGTGAGTAGAAATCAAATTTATGGGAATTTAGACAAAGCGTTGTCTTGGATGTTCAAAGTTACTTTTTAATTTAATTTAATTGTAAATTTATTGGAAAACCAACAGCACTTACGACAATACATAGACCAAACTAACAATAAAAGGCCAATTACAGGTCTCCACTAATAGAAATAACTTAATTAAATAACTATGCAAATAGGTGCCACTTTAAACACACACACACACACACACACACACACACACACACACACACACACACACACACACACACACACACACACACACACACACACACACACACACACACACACACACTGAGTAGACGTGTGATTAAGCTGTGTGATTATTGTCAATACTACACATGGGGGTTTTACGGTATAGGGTTGTTTTGAGCGATTTAGTAACTGGTAGGAGGAGTAGCACATGGAGAGATTGGCCTTTGCCCAGCAGTGGATCGGTTCAATAATAACACTAAATCACCTCAAACAAAGCAAACCATAAATACTTACTTACTCCGCTGGCGCAGCGACACGAAGTGGATCTTGTCCTCCGATACCAAAGAGCGCCACCGCTCTCTCGTGCACAGTCTCGAGCCAGTCAGGCGCCCGGAGCTCACGCAGATCTTTCTCCACTTCATCGCGCCAGCGGTATCCGGGACGTCCGACCGGACGTCGTCCGTTAGGGCGTCCCACATACGCTCGTTTAACTGCCCGATCCTCCCCCATCGTAGTGGCGTGTCCGAGCCATCGGAGTCGAGCTGCTTTCGTTTCTCCGATAATGTTCGGCTCGTTCACCATCTCTTCAATCTCCCTATTCTTTTTCATCCTCCACCCTCCGTTTTCCTTCTTGACTGGTCCCAGAATCTTCCTCAATATCCTCCTCTCGGTCTCGAGTCTGTTTTCTTCTTTAAGGTTAGTGTCCAAATCTCGCATCCATACATCAAAAATAAAAACCATTAAAACATAAATAAATATTTATATTATATCGGTCGATTTCAGATATATTTCCGCACACACCTATCGTCAGGTACTAGGGCACTATGACAGCTGAGAGATGTACGTCGTTTGTCACGGCGCGCCCTCGGCTCCCAACCTGAGGGAATAGATTGAATGTTCCCAAACTGGGGCACTGGGAGCGCGGTTTGCTTCGCGTTCCGTGAAACGGGAAATGAAGTTTAATAAATAACAATAGACGTAAGTGGAGGCGTTTATTGGGAGATTTAGATACACAATATTGGGATAAATGAATATCTACGAATTGTTTCACAGTTTAGGAAATTATTGATAATTTACCCACCTGTCGATACTACGCGTAGATAATGTTGTATGTGGTGGAAAAAAATGTGGCAGAGAACTAGAGGGAGATGAGACAAGACTTACTTGATAAGCTCCTGGATCTGATCTTCGGCGGCTGGTTTCTTCTGGTTTCCACCAAAGTTTAAAGGGTTGAGCACTTAGAGCACTCGCGGCGTTACATCAGTTACAAAATTAGAGTAATTAGCGTGGAAAATAATTAATTCCGAGGAGCGTTTGTTTTGCGTGACCGTTGCGACAGAAGTCATTTCACGAGTGAATTTGATTGGCAGATGACATTGTGTCGTCAATGAGATCACGATGCGCGTATTCTTTCGGTCTTGTCTCTTAGGTGATAGGTAGGAAAGGAACAGGTATAATTATATGAATATTAGATAAGTACAAATGTGTACAATGTAATTTAAAATAACGATTTATGACGTTAACAGTATGGAGTTACGAATATTGTGTGACAATTTACAAAAGTAACAGTTTCCATCTCTATTCCTACTTATTTTATGACTTTATTTTCTTTACAAGCGTGATTTCTATTTATAAAATGGAACCAATTATTACTTAAAAACGTAATCTTATGTCAATTGAAAAAAATTCTTACTAGTAAGTATTCGTTGTCTATTCTGAAAGAAAAAAATCTACTTATTCTAAATTGTAAAACAAAAATTAAAATTGATAAACAAAGTTGGTTTTAGACAAGATTGTCTGGTTTTACGAAGATTTCCAATTAGCAAATGGCGGCGCAGCGTGTCTACTGCCGACCCAATCAAACTTACTGCAGTGAGTTATTTCAGCCAGTCTGTTTCAATCTCCAATTGATTTCCTGGTGAAACTTGGCTCATAATATTTTTCTTGAATTACCGAAAGAACGAAGGAAATTACGAGTTTTAGGTTTTACTAAACTACCTTAATTTTTTTATTAAATTAAATTAAAAATGTTTTTAAAAAAATGTCAATTTTCTAAAAATGTTTTTCTACCCCCATTTCGTAATTTGTTCATTACGATACCACCATCAATAACATAAAGAGGTTCATTCGTCATGGTCGTGTGAAAATAGTGTTTAATGAAATATTAAATAACAGTTTTCGATTGCAATATGTAAATTTTTCTTTGTTATATTGCACTGCATACAAGAACTCTTTCGTATTAAATGCACTACATTTCACTGGCCAACTACTTGGTACTATAACCATTAAAAAAACTCGACACCCACGTCTGCGCTATGTCGACTTTACGTCAGCTCAGCTCATATTCAGCTTCGCTTCGCTTCATAAATAGTTCTTATGTAAAAATCGCTATCATTACGTGGCCGTTGCATAAACTACTATTTTTCGTCAGTGAAAAAAAATATTGCAAATAAATTCGTATAATTAACCTTGGGTACCTTTAAGACTTCAAATATGTCTTGGAATAATGAGTTTTCTTTTAGTTTTTTTTGTAGAGTTTCATTACAATTAGGTAAGTATTCATTTAACTTCGCAAGACGTACCAAAATAGAATGATATTTAAATTAGAGACGAAACGATAACATAAAAAGTCTACTTTTTAAATTATACTCATACTCATTTATTAAACACCATCGGGACACCAGGAACTCTTGGTTACGTCATGCTTTTACAATAACTCAAAATTAAAAACACAATTCATGTTAACTTTAAACATAACTGGACAGGAGCGAACAGACCAGCCGATTTACATATAAAAAATTGGGCTAAAAATTAAGATTGTAACAGCTGTAAAGGGGCTTTGTCATTTATCTAAATTAATATATCTGCTGTAAAGGGGCATTGTCAATTGTCACATGTCATAAAGTCTATAAAAATATAGCCAGAAAATAAAGGTATGTAATACAATAATCAATTATGAAAAAAAATACAATGTCAGTTTACTATTAAGTAATAATTATATAATTAGCTGCTTCAAAGAGTCATTGTCAATTTATTAATACCTACCTAGTTGCAAAACTTTCTATGTAATTTTTTTTTCGTTTAAAACTTGTTTAACGTTATAGTAACTTTTACTGATAAGAATATCTTTTATCTTTGCTTTAAACTGTCTATCGTTAAGTTCCCTAATGTCTATTGGTAGCTTGTTATAAAACTTAACACAATTACATAAAAAGCTTTTTGTCATTTTACTCAATTTCTCCGTTGTTTATTAATACTTAAAGTTAGAAATGAGATTAAAAGCAAAGCCAAATTTAACTTTTACCGTCTTGTTTCCACGGATCTCTAAAAACTAGTAGATATCGCATTTCAAATGAGACAGCCCGTGACATATCTACGGCACCCCGGCGAAATTAAACGCAATTCGACTCCGGCGCGACTTGACGTCCGCGCGCGACGCGTGACGAATTATGAGTGACGTGAGACACGTGACGCGCCCTATGAGGTTACCTCGGTTCCTCGCTGTGGTGGGGATATGGGTACGCTTCGGGGTATAGTGTGGTATAGTGGGGACACTGATTGAGGGAAGAATGATTTCGGTCTTAGGCCCGGACTACACGACGACGTTTCCATGGAACCGGTGCTTCATATAAACTCAAACAAAAATGCGCTGTCGACTACACGTACAACGGTTCGACTTGGAACCGGCCTCGGTACCTGAACCGAACCGTCGCTGGAACGGTCGTGCCTTAAAGTTTTCCAATCATGTTTATACTACGGATTCTTTATACCCTTTAAAATACTTTAAATCCATCGACCTATTTAGCCTCGGACTTCATTAATCCAGTTCTAGCCTATTCGGTTGCAACCAATCACAAAGCTGATCTTAAGTGGGGGGAGAGCGGAGCGCATGTAATTGGTTGCTGGAACCGGACCCGTGAAGTCCGAGGCTAAATAGGTCGATTTATATAAGGGTATAAAGAATCTGTAGTATAAACCTGATTGTAAAAGCTTTTTTTATAAACGTAACGAATCGGATTCGGTAAGTATTATAGTCATAATGTTTTGTACACGAAGTTAGTTTTTTTTAATATCTGTTGTTAGTTTTCCCTGCCGTTTTATGTAAAAACTATCTACTTACATTCCGGGGGCATCTTTAACATGCATGCAACCGCCATAATTTATTCTGATTGGGTTACTATTTTATTATTATAGAACCGAAGAAAAATGCATGAATCAAATCAAAAATCAAAATGTTTTTATTGTAAGTACCTTATAGTAAATTTTTACAACGTCATTCTTTTTTACTCTACCACCGCTTCGTAAGGAGAATGAATGAATGAATGAATACTCTTTATTGCACAAAATTAGTGTGATACAATGCGTACAAAACGATTAATACAATCTAGGCGGTCTTATCACTAAAAGCGATCTCTTCCAGACAACCTTCTGGTGGAGTAATTTTGGTGGAAAAAGGTAGGTTGTGCACCGTTTACAATAATATGTATATAATATACCCATACAAATAAATATATTTATATATACTTATATATAAAATATCTACATATACACACACACACACATACATATATACATACATACATAATATTAAAATATAACTAGAAACCAAAGTTGTGGAAAAGTAAGGAAGGAAGAAGGAGTCATTGGGATAGATAGTGGGCCTTAACCTGTGCCTTGAAAATATCTAAGGATTTGGCTTGTCTTATGGATACGGGTAAAGAATTCCAGAGACGGATAGCATGGACAGTGAAGGATTGGTCATAAAATTTAGAAGTGTGGATAGGGGAATATAGAAGGAGGTTTTCAGAGGAACGAAGAATGCGGTCATGTGTGGAAGATATAAATTGGAATCGCTCCTTGAGATAAGGCGGGGTGGGGGGGTAGAACAGTACGGAATAAAGAAGTGAGAGAATGTGAGTGTCCCTGCGACGATGAACAGGTAGCCACTTGAGTTGATCCCGAAATTCGGAGACATGGTCATACTTGCGCAGGCCAAATATGAACCTAATGCAAAGATTTTGGAGACGCTCAAGTTTATTGAGCTGCTCCACGGTGAGACTGGAATAGCAGGCGTCAGCATAGTCGAGAATGGGGAGAAGGAGGGACTGTGCTAGCGCAAGTTTGGTGGACGTCGGTAGAAAATTGCGCAACCTTTTCAGTGAACCAGTCGCAGCAAACATCCTAAAAGGTGCTATAGCTGAAAGGAAAGAAGCGGCGCAAGAAACTTTCAGCAGCACATCTTTTGAAATAAATATATCTTACAATAATTATGAATACAATCATATATGTACACAATGTGCAAAGTTTTTTTTTTTAAATCTGTTTAATTTAGGGATTGTAATCATAATTGATTATGTTAATCCCATCGTGCACATACTAAACTAATTACAATTACGTTATAAATTACTTTTCCTAAACATATTGTGGCGACGCACGACGTGCGCCACTACGATACAGTACCTACTCACATCGGTGTAGAACGCGCTATCGAAATTATCCTGGGACTTCGTACGAGTTCCAAACATCCATAGTTGGACCAGGACATCTGGTCACCAGGCACAACACCCCGCCTGGTGGAAGATCTTCCCTTTCCCTTTCATATAACTGACGTTACGTCATCCATGTCCTCTCATAGTGCGTTCCTACAATATAATAGAGTATTCTAGCTGTGCAGAGCTGGAGCTGAATTTAGGACCAAGCCTCTTTATCATTTAAGTAGTCATTAATTTTATAATAACCCTTTTAGCCGTAGTATGAGTCGCTGTACTCGTGACAGTATATACCGTGCCACGAGGGTCCCTCCTGACTTGTCACGGTATATTAAATTCTGAAGCAGTGATAGTGCGGAAATGAAGGTTAAAGTCGTTTGGAGAGATTTAGTAATAAATACAACCGGTCCTATTTAAATGTATATATTTGTTATTTACTTTTATTCTTCTTCTTCTAAGTCGTATTCCTCATTGCTGAGGGTCGTGATCATTTCTAAGGAATTATAATCACATAAAACGACTCTCGTGGCAGATTTAATGGGGTGGTTTGCCATTGCCTTCCCCATTTCTCACACTGGTTATCTCAGTGTGCAGGTTTCCTCACGATGTTTTCCTTCACCGTCAGAGCAGTCGGTAAATGTACGTAAGTGTTTCGAAAAAACCGAAAAACTCATTGGTACATGGCATTGCCTGGTTTCGAACCCGGGACCTCCCGCATGGGAGCCCAACGTCCTAGCCAGCGACGCCACCGACGCTCTCAATCAACGCTTATTTTTATTAAACTGGCATCAAATATGAAAAGTGAGTTGATTGGTCAATCGATTTATATTATAATGTATAGATGTAATACTATATTTACACTTCATTGTACAACAATAGACTTAATAAAAAGAATTGAAATGAGACATTGTACAAAGGGTGAACTTATCTCTAAAAGATATTTCTTCCAGCAAACCTGCGAAAGTGAAAGATGCGTTATAATTTAAAGGTAGACAGACATAGTGTGTACGTCAAAGTACGACTATGTCTGTCTACCTATAAATTATAACGCATCTTTCACTTTCGCAGGTTTGCTGAAAGAAATCTCTTTTAGAGATAAGTTGTCTGTTGTTGTTGTCTTTATAGACAACTATAATAAATATACATATATAAACATATAAGTACAGATATGCAATAACTATAAAATAAATAATACAATACATAATATACATACATATTGTACATATACGTACGTACATATATATGTATAAATAAATATTAACAAACTAAGATGGATGACGTAACAGGAATCAAAATTAAGAAAGGTAGTGTTCTTTTACTTGTTTTTTGAAAATGGGAATTGTACTCTCCTAATGAATCTTTAAATAGTTTTAAAAACAAACAAACAATTTACATATTTTTGTTTTCATCATCACTTTAATGCACAAAAGTACACGAGGCGAACTTAATGCCATGCGGCATTTTCTACCAGCTAACCATTGGGTCATACAGATATTGTAAGGCATACTGATAAGATTAAGATAATTAAAGGCATTAAGATATCGTTCCGGTACATTTCAATTTTGAGGGACTGAAAATATTATTTTTAAACTAAGTTCTTATGTTCTTATGAGAAATAAATTATGTAAACCGAGTTGAGAAACAGCAAGATATAACGGGGCCATTTCAAATCCCTTCCATAGCCTTACAAAAAAAAGTACTTACCTATATGTGTACCTACTTAGTTAATATAAGGTCCTTTTTTATTAGTAGCAAATATTTGGAGGGCGTATCTGCTGGTCCCACTTTATACGAAAAAATAACCCTGTTACTTGTATGAAACTTTTCCATACTAAAGAAAAATAAATCCCATTATTTTGCGCCTTGGTGGCATAAACTCATCCATGTCGTTATGAATGAAACGTGTTTCATTCATACTTCTTATTTCAGTATTAGAATAGCAATAATTCATTCATTTGTAGAATTTACAAACAAACAATTTTATCGTTTATCTCGAAAATTTAATAAGTAAAAAAAAACTTAAATTAACTTTTTTTATGTTGAATACTAAACCCGCATTTGACCTCGATCTCGCCTGATGGTAAGCGACGATGGAGCATGCGGGTAAGAACCTAAGAAGAAGAAGAAGACCTATAGAAGACACCCTAGAAATATTTTCCACTAATAAAATAGGATCCTATATACTTGGAGATTTTCTGGATTATATTCTAACCTAGGTAGGAAATATCGTAAACATAAAAGCACGTCAAGTTTATAGGTCAATTCAGGGTCGATGGCTCCATAGCACAAGACTGGAATGGAAACCACTAAAACAGCGGAGGTGTGCACTAAAACAGAGGTTATTTACATGCAAATGAAGTGACTACAGTATTGGTTACTACTATACTGCTACTAGTGTTTATATAGTGGTTATTGGAGAATAGTTAGATTACATTTCCTTATAAACCTTTTAAGGAATTAAATTTTAAGGAATCCCACCTCTCCCCCCTATTTGCGTGAACGCTTTAATTTCTTGCGGTCGGGTGATAAGCTCTCTAGGTCCCACATTAGTTCCCTTCTACAGTTTCCTCACCCCCCCCACAAAACCGACTTCTTTAACTACTCCTTCTCTGTGCATGCGGTCAGGTTGTGGAACGCTCTCCCTCCCGGCATTCGTGAAAGTCAATCCTTTCCTATCTTTAAGAAACTTGTCAAGGAACATTATTCTTCTCTCCTTTAGTTTTATTTTGTCATCACTGTATTATCTGTATTATATTATAATTATATTTTCTCTAAGAGCCTCGATTAAAAGTAATCGGTGGTGATCCGACCTCCCGCCCCGAAACCTTCAGGGAAGAGGAGGGTCGGAGTCCCTGTTAACAAAAACTGTGTCTCCTAATACTTTGCTGACTATTGTTGCCGTGTGGATAGCTGCCTGCTTCATTCCGTTCTTTAAATAGCTTTTCTAACCGTTTAATATATCCTGATCCTTCTGACTTAGCTTTATAGTAACAAAACATCAACTCATGTAGTTCTTCTTGCGACCACTTTTTTCTTCCGTCCCCATCAGTGTTAAAACTTGTCGTGGTCGTATCCGATGTACCGGCAAGGCTTGTGGGAGTATCCCTGCCCTGCAAAGTATCATCAGCGTCACGGATTAAATCGGCTGTGGCATTTTCGAGTTCCCCGACTCTCGCCCGCCTGTTCAGCTGAGAGCCACTGGCGGCCCGTATGCTGTCACGTCCAGCGCCAGCTCCAGACTATAATAATTATATTTTTATGTTAGTATATAGTATTTATTTATTTATTTGTATATTTATGTATTATATTATATTTATGTACGTATTTTCTATTTTGTATTATTAAGTAGGTATATTTGTTTAGCATATAGGTGTACACTTCGCCTGCCTTGATATGAATCAAATTGTTATTTTATGGGGTTTGCTGGAAGAGATCTCTCTTAGAGATAAGTCACGCCCTTTGTGTTTCACATATTTTTTGTATAAGTTTGTGTTATAATGTTTGTGTACAATAAAGAGTTAATAATAATAATAAACCTTCTCTATCGAGCTCTACAGAGGGGTGAATTTAAAAATCTTTGATCAAAACCTTATCATACCAATTAAACCATACTAAATTGTCTTGGTAGATACGACGGGTTCCATCTTATCCTTGCTTGCTTGCTTATCGTATGGTTAGTGGCCAACCTATTTGTTAGAGTTGTTCAGGCCGCCCGTAGACATCTGACATGGCTTTACGACTGCTGTCGAACGACAACAACCGGGAAGGAGTGCTTAACGTGCCCTCCGAGGCACGGAGGAGCTCAGATGAAATAGGCCACTAACGGTCACCTATCTTACTTAAAGTGCAAACTTTAAGTAAGAGATTAATCTTATCCTGATTCTTGCTGAGTATCAAAGAAGTTCCTTCGTAGGTAATACTCTAGCATACCTTCGCGACGCAGCTTAAATCGTCTGCAATAGACAGGCCTATGATGATGATGATGATTGGAGAATAGTTAATATGAAATTAAATGAGGGTCTAATATTACGGAATAGAAAATGTTGGGAATTTAATTAAATTTTTATTTTGTACTAAATCGCTTGTACTAAATTCTTACTCTTTAAAATCAATCTGTAGCTCTAAATCTGACCGTCTACCATGAAGGAAGGAACGCCCGCCCCTATGAGACTCTATTTTTCTTTCAACCACGCGGTCTCCCTACAGCGAGAGCAGTAGATTGTCAATATGTATGTTAGGAAAATCTATTTAAAGCTTTGATTACAAACCAACCTTGCAGATAAAGAAAATAACAACAATTAACACTTTCGAGTGAATATTAAATATGAATTTAGATTAAACTTATAGTACAACGTAAACAAAGTGAGGGTAATTAAAAATGAGTTAGTAGATACGCATTCGATCGTCGGTATTAACACAGAATAACAGCTACAGAAGGGAGAGTCAGATCTACTACCGTTCGCTGCCGACTGCGAGGAACGCACACACTTGCAAACCGCGCGCCTTCGTTACGCTATTGAAATCCGCGTTATGTGTCATCCATTACATTACACGAGTCTGCTGTCGTTCTAAGCGCCAGGACGGTCTGTCCTGGCTTGTCGCCATAGATCTTTTATTATTTTGTCGCATAGTTCCAAGTTTTTAATAACTTAAACCTACCCTAACGGGTAGGTTCCAATTTCCGCAATAAGACTCGTAACTGGTCCTTTATCAGTGCATAAATCTTGGGTTTTCTAGATTTCCAGAAAACCCAGCTCTGATCTTCTGGTCAGAGATTCTGCTCAGAAGTCTTTTAGGACATTCACAGGCTTCGCGGAGCGTCCTTGGTTCAGAAAAGAGTTGTGCCTGTTATTCTAGTCTTCTATTCTAGACATAATTTCATTCGTTTTTTGTAGTGAATGATAACGTGGCTTCCTTTCTGTATTTATTTTATTTTGTGCTATTAATGTAAGCCGGACGGATCACGAAAACTAACAAAAAACGAAAACCAACTAACATCTGGATCATGTGTAGTTTAGGAGTCGTGTACCTTTTATGTTCATAAAAATACAATCACAAAAAAAAATCTTCAACTCAAATCAGATGTTCTAGTAGTAGAGTTCTGACTTCAATTAACAAAAATTAAAACCGAATAATGAATATATTTAAGTAAGTACATAAATTACTTATTAGTCATGCATACTTTAAGTAAGAGTCATCTAGCTAGACGATAGTTAATCGTAATAGTAAAACAGACTACAGTAAGATACTGTACAGAAACAGCCTGGGGCTACCACCCATTTACCTGTTTCTGCCACAAATCAGTAACGCTTGTTGTGTTTCAGTTTGAATGGTAAGAGAGCCATCGTAATTACCGACACATGAGGCACCACATACGTTTGGGCAACCGTAGTGTGGAACGGTCTGCACAAGATGGCTGGCAATGACTGGATGAGAAGAGCCGAAGATCGCGCTCAATGGCGCGCCCTGGGAGAGGCCTATGTCCAGCATACACTGCATACTCTAGGACTAGAATGGGCTGCTGCTGCTGCTGCTGATGATGATGATGTTGAAGGCACTCCATCCTCAAGGTCGGCAGCGCATCAAACACCTTTTGAATTTAGATGTCTATACCTATTACCATCAGGTGGCTCGTTTGTTCACCTGCACTCGTTATAAAATAAATTATAAATCAACATAAACGGAGCGCAGTCTCCGCGACTACATAAGGGGGCGTGCACACGAGGCGAGCGCGGCTCATGACAAATGGTGCTCCGTTATAATTCGTTTTTAACCGTCGCACGTCAGCGGCTCGCCTTCGCGCCGCGATTTAGATATAGCAAGTAGTGACGTCTACAGGACGCGCGCGTTTGCAGTATTATTAGCACCACGGTAATAAAGGGAAATTATGACAGGATTGTATGTAAGTGTTCTAAAAAATAATAGAATATAATCCAGGAAATATCTAAGTGTATCTAAGTAGGTACACATTAATAACGTCGGTGACGTCGTAGCCGCGACGTCGGACTCCCATGCAATGTCATGTACCAATGAGTTTTTCGGTTTTTTCGAAGACTTACGTACATTGATCGACTGCTCTAATGGCAAAGAGAATCATCGTGAGGAAACCTGCATGTCTGAGGAAATTAAAAGTTTCCGAAGGCGTGAGAAATCCACCAATCAGCACTGGGCCCGCTCGGTGGATCATGACCCGTACCCTCTTGTGCAAGGGGAGGCCTGTGCCCCAACAGTGGGGACATTAATAGACTGATGATTATTTTTATTATTATGACAGGCTTTTAATTTTATAATAAATAGAATTGGCCACTTTTGACAGTTTCGGTTTTTGTTTCTTAAATTTTCAATATGAGAACACAAAACTATTTTTAAAAATTTCTTCTTCATTCTTGGAGACCAGTCACTTTTTTTAATGCCTCAATTAATGGATATGATTTTTTTTCGATTGGCGGCACTAGTTTGTGCGTGTGTGTGTGATTAAAATATTTTTTTAATCTATTTCAGCATGATTATTTGGTTTAAAAAAAATTTACATCGAAATCAACTCTGACGTATTATGTCAGTTTCATAGGCTATTATTTATAATTTATTTGGAGACAGCTGTCAGAAGTTTTTGGATTAATGAATTAATGTGCTTTGAAGATGGGGTGGTTATATATTAAACAAATTTAAACACGATTTTTGCATCAAATAATAAATACTAAAGCGCAACGGCACTTATCGCGGTATTAATAAACACCTTTCTTAATAAATACAGAGAAATGTATTATTTCAACATTTAATACATTAAAATAGCATTTAATACATTGCACGCACACCTAGATTTCAAAAAGAGCGTCGGTGGCACAGTGGCTAGGACACCGGACTCCCAAGCGGGAGATCCGGGTTCGAAACCGTGCAATGCCAATGAGTTGTTCGTATTTTTCAAAGACTTACGTACATTTACCGACTGCTCTAACGGTAAAGGAAAACATCGTGAGGAAAACTGTACACTGAGATGACCAGTGTGTAAATGGGGTAGGCACAAAAGATCCTCAAGGGTCGAAGTGCCGCTGGGTTTATTCCCGGCTAAGAAAAGATAAGATAGATGTCTAAAAGTTTTGATTAGTAATTTTGTTTTAGAATCAGTATTTTAACCTTTTTTGTATAGTTTTAACAAGTACCTATTTTTTCACTACCGCAAGTACCTACTCTTAAAATAGCGTGATCAGGCAGAGCACCCCGTATGCGAAGGGCTGATATTGAGGAATGGCGGCTGATCACGCGATCGCTTCATTTGCTGACCGGCTCCTGGACTAGTGGGGGATGGTGGGGGAAAGTGAAATTGTGATGTTATGGTACGTTGTTTGTGTGTCATTGTTACGGGATCTGTTGCTGTTTTTTTTTTGCGTAAATAAAGACATATTGTGTTTGCGGTTTTTTGCGGCAGAAAGCTGCTACGCAAGTTGCGGGAGAAATTAGGAAGCAGGTCCGGTCTTTAAGAAGTTTATCCTTTTTTCAGGAAGTTTTCCTGAAAACTTCCGGAACTAAAATCAGAGCAAGTTAATATGTGTCAGGTAGGTAGATGTAAAATGTATCTACCTACAATAGGTTGTTATTGTACCCCGATTAATAAAAATCAGTAATTGCCCAATCACCGTGGTTTCATTGTGTCTTATACATACTTTTACATTATGAAGACGGTTTTTGGTCTCTAGCTCCTGACTCACACTACTGAGGAAGTTCGTCCCATAATGAAAGCTGTAGTCCTAGGTGAGTTCTATAAAATGTACTATGTTTGGTTGGAGGCGAAAACCTGGGTCCAAAAGTACGCAATCTCCTTTGCACATTGAGTAATTCATAGTTGGTTCCACTAAATTTTACCTATACAGAATACATGAATACTTATACTAGATTCTTAATAATGATCAGACCATATATAGTTTTTTTTTTACAAAAGTCTCAAGTCTGCCTTAATTTAGGACATTGTCGTAAAATTATTACATCAATCAACTTACATGGACATCCTGAAGATGGACCTGAAATCCATCGAAATCTCAACTAACAACACCTATATTAATGGTAAAAGTTAGTAGTGGGGGATGCTCTGTCCCTTTCTAGCAAAACAGTCCTTATTATGTAGCCAAGGACCTGCTTGTATGGCGATACATAACAGTGACGTCATAATTATCTATTGCCGTCTCTTTCTACCGTCTGATTTTTAATTGCCTGTAGCTATTTTATTTTTCAACGGATTTAAATTCTCTTTTCACATTTGACCGTCAATTTATGTCTATTTTTATGAAATGCATTTAATATTTGACACTTATCAAATACCCTATTAAGTAAACAGCCAGAGAGCAAAACCACGTAACCCATTTGTAACAAACTTTTGTCCCGGACAGCGCGCCGCTGCCTGAATACTTGATTATTTAAATGAGTTATGATCTTTCTGCAAGTCACGTGAGATGGCAGGATGTTGGTGACGTTCAGTGGACTTTTCTTGGTGAAAAAACAATTACTCCATGAGTTTTAGGGATCCGTACCCCGAATAGGAAAACGGAACCCTATTGCTGCCTGTCGCATCTCTGATTGTCCGTCTATCTGTCAGAAGGGTAACATACAGACTTCAAAATTTCACACAATAGGTATGTATTTCCTTGATCCAAATCTGAATATCGAGTTTATTTTGTATGGATACCTATACTACTTAGATCCAGCCATGATAATATCCTAAAGGCTCCACTGTGTCGTACCAGATACTACACCGACTCCTTTGCTGTCAAGGCAGCACACCTATGGAACTCACTTCCTCGTCGAATTCGGCATTCGGAATCCCTGACTTCGTTTAAAGCGGGTCTCACTCATCATTATTTGTCGTTGTAGTTGTGCATTTTTTTTTATTATTATGTATATTTATTGTTTACTATCTATTATATATGTTTATTTATTTATATTATATATATCTATGCATTTAACTATTTTAGTATACCTACATATTTACTTATGTATATCATATTACTTTTATTTTACTATATTTACTGTATATTAAGTAATAGTAACCATTTTCATATCCTCACACTACACTGTCGCTAATCTCTTTAATGTCCAATTAACTTCAGAGGTTGTCTGGAAGAGATCGCTTCAAGCGATAAGGCCGCCTCTGTACATATCGTGTTATTATTCCTGTAGTTTTTACTTTTCCTGATTTTGTGTACAATAAAGTGTTTCTATCTATCTATCTACTTAGGTAATTAAATGTTAGGGGGGGTTCTCATACTACACATGAAGAAAGGAACGCGGAACTGGCAGTAGGGGCGCCTGTATTTTCATCCAAGAAGCTATACTTTCCTGTTTTGACATTTTTATTAATGTTAAAGAAGTACGTAATTTCTTTTTACTTTCGACGTTTTATAAAGTTGTATACAGTATTACTTTGTATACCCTTCATACTTACTTTGTAAACCCTTCATACTTACTTTGTATACCCTTCATACTTACTTTGTATACCCTTCATACTTACTTTGTATACCCTTCATACTTACTTTGTATACCCTTCATACTTACTTTGTATACAGTAGTACTTTGTATACCCTTCATACTTACTTTGTATACCCTTCATACTTACTTTGTATACAGTAGTACTTTGTATACCCTTCATACTTACTTTGTCGCATTAACTTACTTTGTCACATTCAAACAAATATCAAGGAATCATAACAAATACTTGAGACAGGGTTCCATCGAGTAAAGCTTGACGTGTCTTCCGAACAATGAAACTTAGTTACTAGTTAGTTATTAGTAACTTAGTTTTTAGTTCACCGTTAGCGGTTATTGGAATGTGAATGTTTCAGCACAGCTGTTAGACTAAGTCGGCGTCTTTCTTTGTACAGATACGACGTATTTTAGATAAGTTTAGACAGGCACTGTCAGTTGAACTGAGACTGAGTTTTCTAAACTTGTAGAAAAATATTTACTTTTAAAACAAATAGACATTTTTCTTTCAAAAAAAAATGTTAATCGGAATCGGACATTGTAACTGTGGGGGTCATAATTTACAGAGGTTTTGTCACATTGGCTGACTCTAGATTCCTTCTACAATTATGTTTATTTCTACCTGTTTGATACTGGAGTGTGGTGCATTTGTTTTGTATTAGTTTCGATTAGGGATGCCCGCCAAATCTAAAACTAATCTTAAATGAAACTATCTTGCTCACTCATATTATGTATTTATACTAGAGTGAGCGGGACGTTACGTTTAGCGGTCTTCACCCTGTAATCGTTGCAATTATCGGAAAAATCCTCATTTATTTTCATATACGAATACGATTATTACAAGAACTATAGACGCGATTACATGCTGAGCATGTGTCTTTTTAACATTGTGTTATTTTTTTAATGTTAAGTGTTTTTAAGTTTAATCATGTATAATGCAATGTTGAACAAATGTGTTTTCTTTCTTTCTTTACCCGGATGACCTTATAGGTGCGTCGGTGGCGTGGTGGCTAGGACGTCGGACTCCCATGCGCGAGGTCCGAGTTCGAAACCATGCAATGTCATGTACCAATGAGTTTTTCGTTTTTTTCGAAAGACTTACATACATTTACCGACTGCTCTGACGGTGATCGAAAACATCGTGAGGAAACTGGCACATAGAGATAACCAGTGTGTGAAATGGGGAAAGCAATGGCAAATCATCCCATTAAATCTGCCACGAGAGTCGTTCTATGTGATTAATTCCTTAGAATGATCACGATCCTCAGCAATGAGGAATACGACTTAGAAGAAGAATACCTTATTAGTGCGTCCAATGTCGCGTGAAAGAGAAAAAACCCGAACCCTTCAGATATACCCGCCCCGGGCGGCGTGCGAGCGACGCGCGGGAAATAGCCGCCCGTGTGTTACGCGCGTGGCCATGCTTTCAGGATTAATGTGGACAAATATCCAACAAAAATCAGAACCTTGTTGTTCCAAGACAGTGGATATATGTTGTTTGTTTGACAATGTTATGTCAGATCTGTCAAAACCACAGAAATCGGACTACAAGCGCCCTCTCCTCTAGAACAATGACGTGAGCAACCCACGGAACTGACCCATAGGTCACTACATACATATACTTTCATACATTTGACATTTCAGTGCTAGGCTCATGTACATATGGGAAAATGCTTAAATCGCATGCGCGAACTGGCAGACGAGGTTTCCTTATAAACCTTCTCTAGCGAGCTCTACAGAGAGGTGAATTTCAAAATCTTAGGTCAAAACCTTATCATACCAATTAAACCATACTAAATTGTCTTGGTAGGTACGACGGGTTCCATCTTATCCTGATTCTTGCTGAGTATCAAAGAAGTTCCTTCGTAGGTAGATACCTCTGTGATGAAAGAAGTAAAAAAAAAGTCAAAGGCATTTATTGCATGTTAGTGGAACCTTTCAGAGCTTATAACTGCAGATACTGATGACATCCTTCCTGAAACGTATCAGGAATCATCATTAAAATATAATATTATGATACCTAATACGTTATTATTATAACATTGTGAAACCCGACCAGGAATATCTTGGATGAAGAATTAATGTGTGTATCCTACTCATTCCAAAAAAAAATCAAAATCAAAATGTTTTTATTGTAAGTAAGTACCTTATAGTACATTTTTACAACGTCATTCTGTTTTACTCTTCCACCGCTTCGTAAGGTGCTATAGCTGAAAGGAAAGAAGAGGCGCAGGTAACCATTAGCAGCGCATCTTTTGATATAAATATATCTTACAATAATTATGAATATAATCATATATGTACACAATGTGCAGAGTTGGAGCTGGATTTAGGACTCTTTATCATTTAAGTAGTCATTTTTTTTATAACAACCCTTTTTACACAAGGTCCGTCTTATATGGATCTTATTTTTTTTTTTCACTGTCACAATTATTATGGCATCACTAATACTAAACAAGTGCTCAGTGAAATAGTGCGATGTGAATGAGCCCGGAATCCGACTGCTTTTATTCATTATCACGCGTAGTAGGTAAATAATATATTACCAGACAATATAATAGGTAAATAATATATTACCAGACAATATAGTAGCAGCAGTGTTTTCACGAAGTACGTAGTGTGGCACTAAAAAATGGGTGGGCGGGAGACCGACCAAGGCGCGACAGCAGGGTCTCGAAACAATCAGCAGCCGACTGCAAAAGACTGGCCTGTCCACGCACGTCGCCGGCCCGACAATATACAACAAAATACCTGACCTAATCAGAGATGCCTCAACGTACGACGTCTTCATTTATAGATTAAAGAAATGGTTAATCCAGAAGGCCTTTTACTCCGTAAAGGAGTTCCTCGAGAAACGAATAGACAACTAATTGTTTAATTTTTATTTGACACTGCTTACTTTAAGTAAGGATTTTATTTTACACTAAATTGACCTTGTATGTAATAATGATTATTTAAATTTCATTGAATGAATTGTGATTGATTTTAATTTAATTTAATTTTACTTATTAATTTAATTTTCACATGTGTGACATTGAAATTATAAATATGGATGATGTATGATTAATACAAAATAAATAAATGATAAATGATAAATGTGAACGGTGGCCCAAATGTTAATCATGAATCCTTGCGGCCTTGTAAGTAACTTTTGACATCGATTCAGGAACCAAGAAAATCATATCTTTCACATCTTTGCAGTTTATTTACATTTCCAATTATTTACATTTTATTATTATCTATACGTTCAGTTCAGTTCCTCATTCTTATTAGGAAATATCCACAACATGTCCGCCCATATATATGGCGACCATACTACATCGCTAATAGGGTCAGTGTAGTGGGCGCAGGTCACTCGACGATCAAACGCGCGCGATCGCGCCTGTCTGGAGGCACTTAGAGCTGTCCGTGACATGGCAGGTTTTCTTTTATTTACAACTAAACTCGCGTTTGACCTCAATCTCACCTGGTGGTAAGTGACGACTCTTCTATAAGATGCCGAAACATGTAAAGGCCGAAGCAAAGATACCCTACCACCAGAACGTACGATACGATTGACCACTGGCGATGGGGATATTCTCATCCGTCCCATACACGGAATGTGGGTTGGTAAGACCGGTGTGCTGATTGTTTACCGAGGGACTCGTCACACCAATTTGACAAATTGGTGTGATTACGAAGTAAGATTCTTTTCCTTTCGATGGTGGTATGACTCTTTCTTCCAGAGCGTCGGTGGCGTCCTGGCTAGGACGTCGGGCTCCCATGCGTGAGGTCCGAGTTCTAATCCAGGCATTGCCATGTACGAGTATCAATGAGTTTTTCAGTTTTTTCGAAAGACTTACGTACATTTAGCGACTGCTTTGACGATGAAGGAAAACATCGTGAGGAAACCTGCATACTGAGATAACCAGTGTGAAATGGGAAAGGCAATGGCAAACCACCCTATTAAATCTGCCACGAGAGTCGATCTATGTGATTAAATCCTTAGAATGATCACGACCTACGAAAACGACTAAGAAGAGATGACTCTTTGTACCGCCCTTTTACCTATTTCTACCGCAAAGCAGATCACTTACCATCAGGTGGCCGTTTGCCCGTCTACAACAAACAGACTACATTCGTAATATAATACAGGCTCGTAATTGTGGCGTAGCATGTCCGTAGCAGCGTAGCGTGACGCTACGCCGCTGGCCAGTATCGCTATACTCGTAGCGATACTGGCCGGCGGCGTAGCGTCGCAGTTTGTAGACGGCTAGTGAAACCATAACAAACTATAGAGGGCGTAACCAAAGCGGTGTTAGTTCCGAAAAGGTATGTCTGTCACGGTCTGTCAAAAGAACGCAATATTTTTTTAAATGTACGCCTGAACCCGCGTTTGACTTCAATTTCACCTGACGGTAAGTGATGATGATGGAGCCGAGGTAATGGTAAGGCAGGTTCTACTGGGTGTAACAAAAAAACCCCTATAGTCCCGAAAGGGGGGTGTTCAGTATCCATAACTTTCACTACGGGGCCAAATCCGAAATCGCGAAAATAAAGAGCTGTTCCATACAAAAGCTCAATTCCTACACAACCTAATTGTATGAAACAGCAGATTTTTTCGCGATTTCAGATGTGGTTCCATAGTGAAAGTTGTTCAGTTATGGATACTGGACTATAGGGGTGTTACACTCTGTATATAAAGTCTGTTGCCAAATATCTTACTTCGGCGTGGATGTGTTTCTGCAGTGTTTATAGAAGAGCTGGTACTTACTGAATCCGTGTGTTTCATCGTCGGCTTCATCGTCACTTATTTACCACCACACCAGGTGAGATTGAGGTCAAACGCGGGTTTAGTCGTAGATATATTAAAAAAAACTTTTGCAAAGAAACAACTATAGACTACTATAAACTTGCATAAGAAAAATGCAGCAGATATTGATTTGAGTCCAATGTTGCATTCGAGTTGTTTTCTTCAGACGTGCATGGTACAAGAGAATTTCCCTAGAGCATGTGTTCACTTACATATTTTCAAATTACATTCCCTACAAGATCGGGAAGGGATGTCTTTACAAGGTTCGCAGGGGATGGATTCGAATCTACACTTATACTAGGAGGACTGTCTCCAGGTACAATACTTCGCACAGTGTAAGATCATTTCCCTTTTTACCCGACTTCCCTCCCTCCCTCTGGAGAGAAGAAGGATAATGGTAACACATAATTTTGTAATTTTATTTTTTTCCGATCTGGTTAAAATGCGAACTTGACTAGTATTTCATTAAATACAAAAGTGAAAAAAGAAAAGAAAGCTAAAGGAATGCCTTTAGCACACTGAAGCATTTTGTAACGGAATTGGAGCGAACCTACTGAATTATTTTCTATTCGTTTTCTAGATTTCTATTCTAATCTTCAATTAATGTTGTTTAATATATAAGTTAAACTTAAACTTAATAAATAAGTTCTATTTCATCGATAGGGGTTATTTTTAGGATAATTTACTAGGTATATGTACCTAATAAATTTGCTGTATGCAGCAAAGTCTCTGTTAGCTGACCTCAGTGAATGGTATAGACACTCTCTCAGACACAGAAACCCAATTGTTATCATCACAAGGAAGCTAGAGCCAGCTACATATTGTCATTCATTTAAATATTAAATTATGATAGAGATTTGACCACATAATCGTGTTGTGTCCCGCAACCAGCGCTCCATCTAGCATGTTAGGCGAGACCTGAAAACCAGCGTGTCACTGAGGTCTCGACCATTTCATTCTACACATAGGTCAATACGTGTTATATATATACGAGTATATATATTGTTTATAGGTTAAGAATTAGAATAAAATAACAATATAGTACCTTTTTACTAATGTGTGAATGAATAAATACTCTTTTATTTATTATTATTATTTATATTTAATGATTTAATTGATAATTATTTACTTGAAATTTAAATGGTTTACACGATTATTGACATTATGTATAGGTAGTTACGTAGTACCTACCAATTTATTTTAATGATTTATTGCATTATTTTGTTTTATTAAACTTCATGCCCAAATTTTCATTTAATTAACTCATTAATAATTTGACGATCATTCTACAAATTAGGCATATATTTAATATGTATATTTCAAATTGTATAGTATGAAATACATAATTCTATTCTATTCCGTTTCAAAATGTCTGCAGTGTGCAAAATGAGTAAGAATTTACCGTTTGCAATAGAAAATTCTTGGGCTAAAGAGAGAAGTACTATTAGTGAAAGTAGATTGTCCCTTCCAAAGGCATTGGGGGGGCCTAATCTTAGACATGATTAAATAAAATTCATAAGTAGGTACTCATATTAGTAAGTAATTTACTAACACAGGTTTCTAAGTCTAATAACAACAATATGGATATTTATATCTGAAATAAAGTTAAATTTAATTTTAATTAAATTAATATCTTATTTTCATTTAGTTTAAGGTGATCACATTAACTTTGTTTAAAATTAGGTTTAATGTGATGGATCTCTCAGAAATTCAAAATATCTTCATGTCGTGTTGTTAGTGGTCAAACTATTAAGCGTTAGTAGGAATTATTTTTTAATAATAGTAACTTAAGTCTCCTTAGCTGTAGCTACAGGGTGCTAAACTAAATTATGCGCGCGAGCTATAAAACTTTTATAGTCCACGAGAACTGCGCTGTAAAGGAAAAATATGGTTAGTGCGCGCGCTACACCCTGTGTTAACAAAAAGCTAAAGGCATTCGTTACGGCCTGTATACAAGATAAGATGAAAATGTTTATTAGACTAATAGAAAAGTTATGAGCTCATGCACTGAAAGAAAAAACTTGTTTATTTTAATTTTTTAAAGAACTTGTTTCAATACGAGCATATAAAGTCGGCTTGTTCACTTCAAGCAAGATCTTAGTTGTATCTATCAAGTAATTTGTTCAAATGAATAAAAAATACTTTATGTGCTCTAATTTAAACAAGCTTTTTTCAGTGTGTTTATGACAGTTTTTAGTTGGTGTAGAAAATGATTTTACCGTTTGGGTGCAGAATGTCCATTTCCCAAAATTACTAGTCCCAAAATTGTAAGCGTAGTACGAGGTAGCTATTCGATGGTCTACGAAAGATGACTTTTTGAGAGCCAAGAATCGTAGTATAAATACTTGTAAAAGCTGTCTTAACGCTTAGAGCGATACCTTCCAAGCATTCGTTGCAGTACACCTGAGTCTGTCCTCACGTAGAAGCGAATTGATCAGCTATGGCAATGACCGTAGCCGTTGCAATGACCGCATCGCACCACGTGCGGGACCAAACGAGAACTTCCTTCATCGTTCCCTCTCGCACCCACCCATTTCCCGCTAAAGAGATGTACCTGTCTCTTCTAACGCGGAAAACTGTAAAGGCAGTTTGAAAAGCTCGGCAGTTAGCGTCGCGTCGTCGCGGCGAGCGGTCGTGTGAGGGGTGGCGATTTTGTTCCTCGAAATATCGCTCGCGTGGTCTGTTATACGTGTGCTTATAAGTTTTCGTAAGTTCAAACGCAATTGAATTATGTAGAGTCGATTGGATATTTAGACGATGATTTAGTAGACTTGTTGTGTGAAGTTTAGTATTTAAAGTGTTCCGAAGTTACATTAAGTAATTTACCTATAAAATATATATTAGTTTAGGTTAGTCACTATATTATTAATAGAGGTAAAGATTAATAGTTTATAGGACTGTAAAGAAAACTATATTTTAAACTTGAATTAGTTTGATTCGTGACGTAAAAGTGAATTGAATAATAATTGTGTAGCATAAGTGATTTTAAGTGACTCAGTTGGACTTTTTGCGCTTTATTTATATTACCGTAAGTAAAGTTTAAATTATTAAGTAATGTAAATGGTAACTCTACTGATTTGAATTTTGTTTAATTCTCAATTCGTATGTCATCTGCTACAAGTTTGGTACAAGTGGCGCCCACCGTGGGCCACCATTTATAAATTATAATGGCCCAATCACATCAACCATTACAAAATTTTATTGACCGCATAGTTTGAAAATTAATAGTGATGAGCTCGGGAATCGATCGGCAATAGTGCGATTCGTTACTAAGACACTCGATACCGAAGCCGTAGGATGTCTTGCACCCGGTTTGTGTTCGGAATGTCTGACTATTATTAGGAACATGGAGTTTTCGTGCTAAATTTAACTAGCAAACGTGTTACGTTCATTATTGATAACTACCGATAGGAATCTTGGAGAAGTTGCATTTAAATGACAGATTAAATCAATTCAAAAAAATATATTTTTTATTCCTGTTTGGTTTCAGTTAGTAATACCGGTAATATTTTATTTATTTATTATTTCTAAAAATTTTGTTTTGTGTTAATACAACGATTATGTTTAAGAGTCGAAGCGATTTGCTTCTACGTTCATTATGCGAACGGCTAAGGAATGGAACAGCCTGCCGGTTTTAGTATTTCCCGAAACCTACAACCTTGGGATCTTCAAGGCCAGAGTGAATAGGCGTTTACTGGACCCGCATGCTCCAGCGTCGACCTCATCGTCGCTTACCATCAGGCGAGATCGAGGTCAAATGCGGGTTTAGTATCTAGTACTTAAAAATAAAAGTCTCAAGGAAATCGATGGGTTTGGTATAATTATCTTAGATTAGTAGTTTTAGAATTTCTAATGCTGAGAACACTGTTAATTATTATGCCGATTCTACTTTTCCAGGTTTGACTATTAATACAAATATTTATATTAATTATTCAAATGTCGTCGCAGTCTATACATATACCTCGAATATTTCTATTTCACATAAATGTACTTACAACAGAATATAAAAATATGAATTTATTTATATTAGTAACAAACGCTGTCTACCTTTTCTATTCAACAATGTTTCTATCCATTGCCTCTTCGATCGCTTATATAGGTATCAGTCAAAGATTTTGAAATTCAGGGTGAACTTCAAAATCTTTGACTACGTATATTGTAGATTGTTTTTATGGAAACGTCGCCTGCCAGTTGGCGCATGCGATTTGAGCATTTTCCCATAATTTAGTCGGGCACTGAAATGTCAAATGTTTGTAAACATATGACCTATGAGTCAATTCCGTGGCTCACTGTCACTGCTCACGTCATTGTTCTAAATAGGGCGTTAGTAGTCCGATTTCTGTGGTATCAGTCATACCGTACAAATTGTTTCTGTGCAACAAATTATATTCTATCCTAAGAAATTTCTGCTCAGAAATTTAATTCAATAACAAAACGTATATGCATAAATAATATTACCCTGTCGCATATTAAAATAAACTATAAATAATGAAGCGACCCTCTATCCACCCCGTAAGGGTTGGGATACATTACACGCACGATAAACTTGCCAGTCGATTATCTGCACGCGTTCGATTCCGGACCTATCGATTTTTAATGCAAGGATGTGCTTTTTGTAGTCTATCATACTACTCTTGAGAGACCATAGACAATATTTTTTTTGCATAATGTGTAGGGTCATATCATGGTGCAATGACTCAGTGTATAGAGTCAGTTAAGTAGATGCAATCCTTTTACCTAGAGCGTCGGTGACCTAGTCGCTAGGACGCCGGACTCCCATGCTCCCGCATGTCCCGCAGGTCCGGGTTCGAAACCATGCAATGCCATGTACCAATGAGTTTTTCGGATTTTTTTGAAGACTCACGTACATATACAGACTGCTCTAACGGTGAACGAAAACATCGTGAGGAAACCTGCATGTCTGAGTGTAAAATCCACCAATCAGCACTGGGCCCGCTCGGTGGATCATGGCCCGTACCCCCTTGTGCAAGGCACAGTCCTCCCGCCTGAGCCCCAACAGTGGGGATATTAATAATATTATTAATAGGCTGATGATGATGAATCCTTTTACCTATTTCTGTCATCATCATCATCGGCAGCCCACTCTAGTCCACTACTGGACATAGGCCTCTCCCGGGGCGCGCCATTGAGCCCGATCTTCGGCTCTTCTCATTCAGTCGCTGCCTATTCCTATCGCAAAGCAGCAATACTTGCATTGCTGTGCTCCGGTTTGAAGGGTATACCCGTAATTACCGGCACATGAGGCATTCCAACCAAGATCACAATGACTTCCGCCATATAGATAGGTATAAGTGGTCATAGTACCTACAAAAAAAAATAACTTTAAATAAAAAGGAAAAACATCATCTTTTTAAATACCTATGCTTGCTTATCGTATGGTTTAGTGGCCAACCTATTTGTCAGAGTTGTTCAGGCTGCCCGTAGGCCTCTGACATTGACTATTAAAGACTGCTATCGAACGACAGCAACCGGGACCGACTGCTTAACGTGCTTTCCGAGGCACGGAGGAGCTCAGATGAAACATGCCACTAGCGGTCACTCATCCAGGTACCGACCGCGACAACGTCGCTTAACCTGCACGATCACTTTCGGACCGTGCTCGCAACTAGGCTACGAGCTCCTCCTAAATACCTATCAGGATATGCCAGTCTACTTCGATAGGCAGTTCATACATTTATCACAAAGAAAACTGTTCGAAATGAATCGAAAAATATAATCGCGAATTGAATTCAATTATTCGCGATTCAATTTTTCTATTACCCACCGAATAAAAAGTGTAACAATAATGTACATTAGTAACGTAGCTATACGAATTTACTAACATTTTATGTATGTACTTATTTGTCTGACAATAAACGTTTTTGTATTTGTACCCGACCACAGATCAATCTACCTAAAACGTCAAAATTTGTGAATCTAAAAGAAAACATGTTACGGTGGCATATGTAGTACTCGTATACCTACTTTAGTTAATTGGTCGGTTGTACACAGCCATGTTCTTACACTAGTTATATACGACTTTGGAAATCGTTCAGAAAACCATACAGCTCACCACTTACATACATAGATACCTTCACGCTACGTCCTTGCGACCACTTAATTTTCAATAACTATTTCATTAAAAGCATACATATTCCAACACTCACAAATTACAGTAAATTTAACTGAAGCACCGATATTAAACGCATATCTCTATCATTCTGTCGATTATCGACACGCGATCGATTCAACAGAATAATAAGACAAGTATCGATTTCAGAAGCTTGAATTCTTGATATACGATTGAGTCCTATATTTATTATAAGAACCTTAATTTTTGTAGACATACACCTATAATAATTACTGTATGAAACAAAACAAAACATACTTAATGTTTGTAGACATACACCTATTATACACCATACACCTTAATGTTTGTAGACATACACCTATAATAATTACTGTATGAAACAAAACAAAACATACTTAATGTTTGTAGACATACACCTATTATACACCATACACCTTAATGTTTGTAGACATACACCTATAATAATTACTGTATGAAACAAAACAAAACATACTTAATGTTTGTAGACATACACCTATTATACACCATACACCTTAATGTTTGTAGACATACACCTATAATAATTACTGTATGAAACAAAACAAAAATTAAAATATAATAATTGAAATAGACTCCATTGAAATAGACTCTTTTGTATTATTTCATTGGTCGTTATTTTTTTTACATACATTTTATTTCGCGGGTTTTTATGATTATAATTCAAGTTATTTGTCAAAATCACTTCAAAATGGTGTTAAATTGTCAATAAATTATTTTATATAGGTTTATTCTCTTATATAACGTTTTCCATAATACTTGCACACCTACTAAGACGTAGTAGTCTCGAAATCATTTCCTCTGCCCTAAGGTTGCCTGGAAGAGATCGCTCTTAGCAATAAGGCTGCCTAAATTGTACTTCATTATTTCCTTTTCCATCTCTTGTTTTGTTGTTTTCTATTTGTGCAATAGTATTTTACTTTTTATTTTACCTTTCCGTTTAATGTAGTACCCCTTTCGTTTAAAACTCTGCCCAAACCTTCAAATAATAAAATCGTCTCTTCCTAAATCGATTTCCTAAGAAAATAATCCATCAAGACTGAGCAGGTATCTAGGTAGGTAGGTACTTGTCCTAATCGATATTATTAATATGACGCCCGAAATATCTCCGCCCTTAGAATTAAGGGTGCACATTCCTTTCCCATCCCTTTGAAGAAGAGATCCAATCTTACCTACATAGGTATCCAAAGTACGTAGATGTTAAATCTCAGCACATGTATAAAATGTGGGTATGTACAAGTTGATTAAGCTTTCATGGTTTCAGTTAAGGTTTACTCGTATTCTATTAGAATTAAACTCAGAAGCATGATATTATCAGCCTATTAATGTCCCCACTGTTGGGGCACAGGCCTCCCCGTGTACAAGGAGGTACGGGCTATGATCCACCGAGCGGGCCCAGTGCTGATTGGTGGATTTCACATGCCTTCGGAAATTTTTAATTTCCTCACACATGCAGGTTTCCTCACAATAAAAATAATGTAGTAATATATAAATAAAGTAAATGTACACAAGTCTTCAAAAAAAAACCAAAAACTCATTGGTATATGGCGTTGCATGGTTTCGAACCCGGACCTCCTGCATGGGAATCCGACGTCCTAACCACTAGTCCGCTCTCCGAAGCATGATATGGCAAACCATATTTTTCACCAAAAAAAATTCGTTTGAAACGAAACGAATTGAAAAATTGAATTGCGATTCGCGACTGAAGTCCAATGCGTGGATTTTAACAGTTGGCCAGACCAACAAGAATAACAGGTTTGAGGTATGTACAATGTCTTTGCAGACAGTAATTTTACGATATTCGGATAACTCTAGAATCTACCCAATCCATACCTATTTGATGATTCTTCCGGCAACGTGGTAACGTCAAAGTCAAATCTATGAATACTCATACTCGTTTATTTTACCTTTAGGAACATAATAGAGCACTAGATAGAGTCAATCTTATGATCACAATTTCAAGTACATTAAACAATATTTGATGCACAAAAGACGTGACTGGATATTTAGTACAATTTAATATTTAGTGCAAGGAACAACCATGCTGCCTTTACATAGAAACTAATAAGAGCTGCTGTATAGAGGCATTGTCACCACTTAAAAAAGAAAATTATTACAAATTAAAAAATATTAAAAATTAAATAAATAATAGCTGTTGAATAGGGGCATTTTCCAATATGTATAAAATTATATAAATGTCACCGACTATGAAATATAAATTTAGTAGAAAATAATTGCTGCTGTATTTACGGCATTGTCACAATATTAACTAAAATAATATAATTGTCATAAAATTAAATTTGTAGCTGCTGTAAAAGGGGCATTGTCAATGTACAGATAAATGAAACATGTCCGATAAAATTAAAATAGGTATAAGATAATTTCAATTAGATATCCGAAATATATCCAATATAGTTAAAAAAATATCGGAATTCATGCGGAAAAAATCTTGTACCAAAAAAACCTACAGTTAACGTTTTGGTGGTGCTTATGTTATATCATTTCTTGTAACTATTTTAAATCTTTCGTAACATACAAATATTGTCGAGAACAGTTTTACTTCCGAGAAAAAAAAAGAGTTATGCTGGTGATTACCTCATACACAGGTGGGTAAACAACACCATCCTTTCTCCCAACAAGTGGGGTAAAAACCTCACATGGCAATGAGTAACGGTCACGCGTTAATTTTGCCGGGAATCAGTGCGGCCATTCGCGCGGTTTTTGCCTTTTTTGTTGGCAACCCCGGCGATGGTCGCCATTTTTCATTTTAACCGGCCAATTTATGCGGGTCGGTTAATTAGGTAGGAGTTTCACTTATCTGCAGTCGTATATAGAACCGTTGTATAACAAGCATAGCTTTCGACAGTAGTAAAACAGCTGTTTTCTTAATTGTACGGGAAATACTCGGTTATCAAAATGGCTTGTTGACAAATATAATATAATTTTTACCTGACTACGCCGAAGCCAAAGGGAGGGTAATATTTTTCACGCGGGGTATGTATTATTGTAGGTACGTGTCAAGTGTTGACAACAGCCAGTGCTCGAATAGTAATGAAACAATTGATTTCACCAAATTAAAAAAAATTTATTAACGCGCACTGTACATGAACAATTAACACGATTTTTACACAAACACTCACTGATTTATACATTGTAGCACTTTAAGTATTTAACACAGCCAAATTTAGATATATTTAGGATAATATAAGCGACAGTGGTCTGGCAGAGTAACGACCTCTCGGAACACCGGTGAACAACTGGCCCGTGATTCACGATTTCATTCTTATATAGCATTTCAAGCACCCCCCTCTACCACCAGCAGCATGCTGCTAGGCATCAGTATTCCATAATAAATACTTAATTATTATTTTATTATCTCAAACGATATTATTTGAATCTAAACACACTTTTATAAATATTGTATACATTTTGATAGTCATTAATTATCATATTTTGAACTAGTTACTTATTTAATATCTTGTATGACTAACAAGAAATGTTTTTGTAAAAGTAGATCAAATACAATACTATTATATTATTTCTGCGCAAATTAAGTTACAAAAATGTTGTAAACAATTAATATATCTCACACAAGGGCCCTCGACTCCGGCCCATATATCTGAATTTATTGACAGCATGTTTTGTAGCAATTTAAAGAAGAATTCACAAGACTTAATTCTTGTTTTGGCATTTTTAAGTGTAGTCGGGATTTTTTTTTCCATTTATTAAGTTATTCTGACTTGAATATCTCTAGAAGTTTTCTTATAGTATAAGTAAAGCAGCAGCATTACATGGTTTGTAATTTTTTAAATTATTTATCCATCTTAATTAGCACGAATTTCCGTTATATAAAGCTCTGATGTAATAGTTAAGCACTTCCGAATTCACTTTGACCAAAAAGTTTCTCAACGTTACCTTCAGTCTAAAAAATCATGAAAAACACGCTTATCCCCGACTGACTTATGGAAAAAATTGATTGGAAAATGTTTCCAATTAACCGTCGGGTAATGGATTATCATCCCGTCCGGCCGACCGGACACGGATGTAATAAGCGCGCCCGCCGGACCGGTAACTAGTGCGGCCTCGTGTGACGTCATCGGAAGTTGACACTTGCGTTCCAGAGAGAAAAAGAGATTACCACGGAAATTGTATACCAAGTGTACTATGCTTAGAGTTTAAGAAAGAAAGAAAGATTATTTATTTCCGATACACACATATAGAAACAATTAGGTACAAAAGACAAAAATAATATTAAGCAAATATATTTTAAAAATAAACAAGCAAAAGTAATTAAGTTTGATGAAGGTGGTGTGCAGCACCGGAAAAAGGGGACAGCCTCAGCCTGTTCCCGTAGCACTTTTAGCACTGCGGCGCTGATGTTCAGGTATCACCTGAGTACCAGGGATCACTCCCTAATGATACACTACCGGAACATATAAATAACGGAAATATTAATAAACAGAAGTAAAATATTAGGAAACGAAGGAAGGTACTTAATTTAACAAGGCGATCTCGCCGCCTATGTGTGGCAACAAAATAACATAGAAATAAAGTAATGTTGTCATCTGTAAATTTAGTTTTTTTAAAGTGAGAACATCTTTAAATTCGGTAACCGTTACACTGAAAAGTTGCCGCTGACGTCATGCAGTGCCCGACACGCTGTGCACTGGAGTGACACAACTTTAAATAACAATAGCTCAGAGACCAAGTGAGTGAGGTTAACGAGTGAGGTGTCATAGGATAGAGTAAGGTTGTCTGGTACTTACAAAATAATTTGGTCCCCTTACTCCCCTCCTCTCTATGAGAGATGGTTTTAGGATATAACTAGAGAAACTATAGAAATTCAATCCGCTATAAGCAGCCATAGCTCGAAGACGAATTGAGTGAGGTTAACGAGTGGCATATCAAAGGATAGAGCAAGATTGTCCGCTAATGGAAAAAAAAATCTGGTCTGGTGATTTCACTTCAAACCTCTAAGTTGTAATTTATTTTTACGGCTCTGTGTAAGGATTGTTACTTTACTGTTGCTTAATGTCGATATTATTTTCATTGACAAAAATGGAAAGCCATAACTCATTTGATGGACTCTACATAGTCAGTCAGACAGATGTTTCCGAATGTCTTCAGTGTGTCACGGGGAAGTATACAGGTTGGCGTTGATCCCAGAATGCGTTTAAAATTTCTAGGAGAGGGTCGTATTTTCCCGCAATAGTTTGTGTTTTCAGGGTTCAAAAACACTGACATAGTATTTTATTCAGTTGAATACCTAGGCTAAAAATAAAACTATTTTTTTTATATTTATTATGCATTTTTGTCATACTATAGACGTAATAAAATTTTAAAAATATACACGGGGAAAAAATTTCAACCACATTTTCTGATCCTTATGTAACTTGGTTCAATCATGTTTCATTATTAAATTCTACAACAAAGCTTAAAAGCCTACTGTCACCAACCAGCAGTTATACAGTTAAACCAGGCAATAGAAGAGGCAAGAATACGCTATTCACCCCAACAGGAAATATAACATTCTTAACCGCATTTAAACAGTTAACCGTACAGTTAAAATCCCGGCAGAACAAAGTTAAATAGCACGCGTAGACGCAGAGTTAAAATGAACTTGCCGGTAACTTGCCCGAGGCGCGGTTAACGGTACCACTCTTGAGTTAAAACTTGATCTACGTAAGACACACAAAAATGTTAACGAACGTGACTGTCGCCGACCAAAAGTTCTGAATGTTTGACGCGTATGTAAAAGTCCATTCGCTCAAATCGTTTCTCTCTAGAAAGTGCCGCCCGCGCTAGCGCCGCTACGAGATGTCGACTGCCGCGTACATTTCCCTGTTTTATGATATTTAAATACTCGCATTTCGAGCACCGGGATTTATTTGAGGGAATGAACTTATATAGCATCAGAACTTATATAGCATCAGAACTTATATAGCATCAGAACTTATATAGTATCAGAACTTATATAGCATCAGAACTTATATAGCATCAGAACTTATATAGCATCAGAACTTATATAGCATCAGAACTTATATAGCATCAGAACTCAACAATCAATTACCCTATTTGGACGCGGATTATCCTTTTCAGCAGAGAATTTTGTTGAAAGTGTCCTCAGCCATGTCTGATAAAAACTGGATCAGTGGTTTCCAAGATTTTGGAGTATATTTGTATCAGGAAGAAAAAGTAGAATGCTCGAAAAATAACCTCAATTTGAAAAAAAAACCCGAGTAAAATGAAGACTGCAGTAATTGTTTTTTAATTCTTCAGGTATACCGCTTACTTCATAAGGGGCCATTCATTCATTGAACCCATTCCTTTATATTATTTATGACTTCTTCTTTTAGATTTACGCATGTGACGTCACGAAGCTTATGTAT
This sequence comes from Hofmannophila pseudospretella, assembly GCA_947369225.1. Lineage (NCBI taxonomy): Eukaryota > Metazoa > Arthropoda > Insecta > Lepidoptera > Oecophoridae > Hofmannophila > Hofmannophila pseudospretella. Next base: position 13,605,213 of record OX376326.1, read on the forward strand.
GACTCGTCCCCCCCTTGTCACACGATGTCACACTTTGTTAACCCATTCCCTCCTCCTTAACGTGTGACGTAATATATGGATGGCCCCTAAGCAAACATAAAATTTACATCATCATGATACCAAAAAGTCATTGGTACACAATAAGGCGAGCTTGGAATCGACACCAGAGTCCTAGCCAACGCCAAAGATCCTACTTGTAATTTACTCTCCCTACTACTGCTGGTAGGGAGACTGAAGAGATGGTGAACGAGCCGAACATCATAGAAGAAACGAAAGCAGCTCGACTCCGATGGCTCGGCGACGTCACTACGATGGGGGAGGATCGGGCAGTAACACGAGCGTATGTGGGACGTCCTAACGGACGACGTCCGGTCTGACGTCCCAGATACCGCTGGCGCGATGAAGTGGAGAAGGATCTGCGTGAGCTCCAGGCGCCTTACTGGCTCGAGACTGTGCATGAGAGAGAGCGATGGCGCTCTTTGGTATCGGAGGCCAAGATCCACTTCGGGTCGCTGCGCCAGCGGAGTAAGTAAGTAAGTATTACTGCTGGTACAAGTACTGCTGGTTACTACCAGCACCAAGCGATGGTCGGTCACGGGTCAAAGCGCACTCCTCTACGCTCTGGTCACTCATCTGTAACAGTTACCGTTATAGACACTTCCAGCGGGACACTATCGATCTGAGTGGCTAAAGGCTGTGACTAAATACCTAGATTAATTCCTACGTACTAGGACGGTTTGCTTCTGAAAAATTGAATAAATTTAATCGTTTACAAAATATTAATTAACATTTCACATTAAACTATAACCTCTACACTAGGCGTTGCCTGTGTCGTGGAGATTACATAGATACACACATTGAAGACTTTACAATGTTATGTAAGTAAGTAAGTAATACGTTTATTTCACACACAGCAATGACCGAAACAGTTATAATTATAATAAAATAATTATGTAGTCAAAGGTGAACATATCTAAATCAATCAATTTAACATTCACATTCCAGAATTAGAATTTAAAATTACAATTTGAGTTTAAGAGGTTGTTGGGGGGCGGAGGCAAAGGATTTTGTCAGGGAGGTCGGCCGTCGCCTGAGAGAGAGGGGCTGTGACCCCCGCTCCGGGTCGTTCTTGGTGCAGAGGTTGGCCGTGGCGCTTCAGCGTGGCAATGCTAGCGTCATGGGGACCTTTACGCCAGGGTCGACACGGGGTGGAATTTTTGACAAAGGCTTTTCATAAGTCTTTTTTTTTTTTTTTTATTGACGAAATTTAGCATATCATTAAATGTATTTAAACAGATTAAATAATTACTTAAAAAGAAAAAATATATATTTAGTTTTAAAATTTAATCATGTAGGCATTGTAAGATTTCAAGATTCATTAAAAATAGCATTGTTGTACGTTTAAGAGATTATATGACTATTATAAATTTATAAAATATATTAATATATACATTTATATATCTAGGTATATTTATTTAATATATATTTATAATATTAAAGCTAATTATGTACATATAATATATGCATTAATTAAAATAAATAAGTCACAGCTTCAATTACGCTTTCTGGCCGTATTTTGGATCATTCTCAGCAGATCCATGATGGTGGATACCTAGATGTTCTGAATTGAAAATTGACATCTGTCTAATAAAAACCGTTCAACTGAAAAGTCGAATATTTTTACTGAAATTTCCACTAGCTGACTACCTATGTTTGATTTTGGCGCCAATCGGATCTGACTCGGATGATTTTTATTATTTTAAATCGGTATATGATTATCCAGTAAAACCATTCAGTATGGTTTTTACGGCTTTGGATACAAGGTTTTTGAGCCAGTATATTATGGATATTCTATCATGTCTATTGCCTTTAAAAAAATATCAATTATGGACTCCAGAACAAGGCTTTTAAGCCATTTCGATGCAGTTCAGTCTCAAGTTCGCACCATAGACCCCTAAGTACGTCAAACACTCCGGTTTTTTTAAAATTTTAATCTTGAAAACAAATAATCTTGAAAATCGCAATTGTGGGAGTTTTATAATCTTTATAATTTTATTCAAAAATAATATTTTTAAGCGTTAATCGGTTTTTTGTTTAAGAGAAACTTCCCTGAAAAGTCATTTCAATACAGATGAATTCTGTATCTGCCTTCGATGCATGTGGTTTATTTCTGAGCTGAATTGAGCCCCAGAGATAAAATAAGATAAGAGAGAGAGCAGACAATTTGAAAGCATAAAAATGTATCTTTTTTTGAACAGCTATTGATATGCGTTTTAAAATTATTGTAAATATAACTGTTGATCATGTCTACACCATGAACACACTCGTAATTTAACCATTTTTATATATGATATATTATTAAAGAAAAACTTAAAATATTTCAAAAGTATGTTTATAAATATAAAATATGTATAGACAATATTGTTATGGAAGAGCGGTGCCTCCTGGCACAGGCTTTACTTGCCTAAAAGGAGACACCAGTCACCAATATGGAGACAAAAAATTGTAATGAAAATAAAGAATTTATTTATTATTTATTTATGCCAGTTGGGCGGGCGAGCTAGCTTCCTATGCTCTAAACATTTGGTACACAAAATTCTAGTATCGGCTTTTGTGTGAAAGCTACACGCTGTAGAACCGAATACAGGAAATCCTAGTATTAGATTTCATGTAAAAGTTACACGCTGTAGAATCGTCCCCGTGTCGTATCGATCTGTATCTAAACCGAATCAACCGCTCGGCCGCCGTACGCTAGCCGGACGTCGTGCGTAGTGCGCCGGCTCATATAACATTTATAACAGACCGGTGCACCGAATTATTAACGTTTTATATGGATTAAAGGAAGTTAGGACGAAGTTTACTCGTCTATGTCAACACTTTGAGTGACGCTGCGAAAGAAATGATAAAGTAAAAAAATAATTCATGCAGACAGTATTTTTTACATTTTCTCAGCTTTCCCTGGCCACACTAGGATACCCTGTGCTGTGGGGGGTCAGTCTCTTCCGATATATCTATATTATGATGAGTCATCATTGATGACATAATATGGTTATAAATGCAATTAATAAGCAATTAAGAATGCGTGTATGTGTGTGTGTGAGTGTGTGTGTGTGGGGGGGGGAGATATAATGATATTGAATTAATATTTTTTTTTAATAGCCTATAGTAAATTATTATTAATTATAATGATATTGTAATAACTCTAAATTATAAAAAATTAAGAAGCCCTCGACTCGATTTACTATCTTTCTGGTCATCATATCCTGCGATACGTCGGGAAATTCAAATCCTGACATTTTGCTACCTGGACATTTTCAGACGTACCGATATCCTAAAGGTTCAGTTTTTTGATTTTTGATGTTTAGGTAATTTTTACACCGCTGTTTTTTAGGACATTTTCTGGTTTCCAATGCCATGCAAAACAGTTTGACAATTTTGTGATGTCTTAAACCTTAAATATTCCTGTCAGTATTGACTTAAAGTTATACATTATACGATAATTATGCAGCTTTAGCTCGTATAGTTCCACTTCGGCGAAGCAAAACAAACCATTGGAGTTGCCAACTCAAAATATACACGTCTCAGTCGAGACTGAACTAGTGAGCCTAAGGCTCTAACCTCGATGGCAGCGGGTAGCGGGTAGCGGCGCCGCGCGGCGTGACTCGAGCGAGAAGCGTTCTAGTTCTAGCGTTGCAAAACTATCGATAATTTAATAACCGATAGTTTCCAGTCGCACCTATGGGTGTATGCTATTGATGGCGTTTTCTATAGTAAAATGTCAATCTGACCAGGAACACAAAACAGTAGCCGTGGTTAGATTGATTTAACTATGCGATCTGATCAAGGATACCGATCTACCTACGGGCACCTAAATTGAATAAATCTGACCAGGGACACAAAACGTAGCCCTGGTCAGATTGATTTAACTAAGCGATCTGACCACGGATACCGGACGGTATTATCTCGTCAGTATACTATAGTCCAAATGAACAATGCTATCGGTAGGTAGAGACTATCGATTAAAAATCGTCGTTAAAAATATCTGTCTCGTAAAGCATACTGCACTGTGCCAGACTTTATGACTGACAGAGATGCATGGCAACACTGTTGATTATTTGTTTGTTTGTAGTGCCAATGGCACGAGATTATTTTTTATTTTTTATTAACTAGTAATAATAAAGGTTTTTTTAATGTACGTAGAAAATGGTATGGTTATTATGATTGATTTAATACTGTTCTTGATTATTATTATTGTTTATTATAAGTTTTTAAATTGTTATTTATAAATTGAATTGAAAAATTTGGAAAATTGACGATGTACAAGCTGTACCAATTTGTTGAATAAACTATTTCATTTCATTTCGATACCCTCCATATTATTGAATTCGATAGTATCAATATACTATTGCAAATTCAAACTGTTTTTGGACAATACTATCAATACTAAAAATAAAGACTCTCGTCGCCTGCCGCCCCGCTGCCCGCTGTCGTCGAGACCCCGGCCTTAGTCTGTCGGAGTTGAACTAGGCAACTTTTTGAACAGCGCAGTTGGAAGTTGAAATAATAGCGGGATCGCGTGCTTGTTCGCTGGTATCGGAACTAAGTCGAAAAGTCGTATGAATTGGCTGATAATGTAACAATTATAGGTGTAATAATTACAATACTCTATTGATAATGTGAAAATGTTTTTTTTTAATTACGTGTGTACCCGCGTTTGACCTCAACTTAGAAGATGGAGCACACGGGCTTAGTAAGTACAGGCTCTTTTAAGACGGGTTGAGGATGTCCTCAAGTGAGCTATCCACGCACCTACTTTATAATTTTTACATTATTATTATTATTTTTCAATAGGTATTCTGCTTTCCCAACTCAATGTTGTACAACAACCAATTTCCCACTTCCTAACCATGCTGCGTTTACACGTTAAGGGTTACGACCTAGCTCATAACTTTATATTGATTTTTCTGTAATTTCTATGGTAGTAATCTGTTGTGTTTACCTAATAAATAAATTAAATTAAATTATAAAAAATGCCGAGACACATCTACACCGAAGCAAAGACATTTGACGACAGACCTTACATAGAAGCGGACCCTATAAGGGGTCTTATCTTATCGTATCTTATGATAGGGGGGCGGGAATAACCCAGCGGCACTTCGACCCTTGAGGATCTTTTATGCCTACCCAATGCCCCATTTATACACTGGTCATCTCAGTGTGCAGGTTTCTTCACGATGTTTTCCTTCACCGTTAGAGCAGTCGGTAAATGTACGTAAGTCTTCGAAAAATACGAAAACTCATTGGTACATGGCACTGCATGGTTTCAAACACGGACCGCCCGCTTGGGAGTCCGGTGTCCTAGCCACTGTGCCACCGACGCTCCTGTAAGGGGTCTTACCACCAGCAAATTACTAGGTTCCTTCATAGGACCAATAAATTGTATAAAGTAGCCACATGCTGCTTCATTCCATTGCACGATGATTTGTGTTAAAGACGGTTTTACTTAACTCACGGTTGTACCTAAACCTTTTATAAATTTAGTTAAATGACAAAGCCCCTTTACAGCTGTTACAATCTTAAATTTTAAATTTAATTAGACAATGTACATAATTAGTTTTATTTAGCTAAATTTTTAAATGTGAATCACCGTTTTGTACCAACTGTAACAAAATAAGACCTCACTCACCTCCTAATGGAGTGTGACCTGGTGAAAACTGAGAGGATTATTTGGCCTCAATAGGTTCCAAAATGGGAGGCTCAATATTATGTTAAGTCAGCCCTTATCTGATAATATGAAACACTTACTGTTGTTTGCTAAGTTGGCTCTCAAAGTGAGGGCTGACTCTAATAATACTTGAGCTTCCCTTCCCCTTTCTTAGAGACCCTAACGAGGCTGACGCGGTCACCTTGTCGTGTACCAAAGCCTCTATACTGAGATTTAAAAAAAAATAGATTTATTAATTTAGATAAATGACAAAGCCCCTTTACAGCTGTTCTATATCTAATCTATATTTTTAATTTAATTAGACAATGTACATAATTAGTTTTATTTAGCTAATTTTTTAAATGTAAACCGGCTGGTCTGTTCGCTCCTGTCCAGTTATGTTTATAGTTAACATGAATTGTGTTTGGATTTTAAATTTGTAAAAAGCATGACGTAACCAAGAGTTCCTGGTGTCCCGATGGTTTTTAACTGAATAAGCGATTTATTATTCACCTATTTTGTTTGTTGGGTTACATATGTAATAAACAGTACCGTAATTGTACCTAAATATAAATTAGTCTTCGTCAACACTATAGTTAGACAGAAAACAGAAACAACCATTACATACCAGTACACGCTAACATACAGTGTGGAAGTTACACAAATCACGCAGTAAGCAGCATTATCATCTCAATTTCTAACGCGATTTATATTCATAGCGTGCTCGTTTGTCTCTTGACTTGACACGTCTTGAGTGGCGCAAGAGACGAGGGACAAGGGATGGACAGATCAGTCGATCAGTACCTGGGTTTAGCGGTTATCAGGTTGAGCGGGTTTGAGCGCGGTCAGAACCAGGATGGGTGACCGCTGGTGGCATTTTTCTCCATGCCTCGGAGAATACGTTAAGGATATTTTTGCCTATACGACTAAGCTATTAGTTGGATTACAATCAGCCGTGTGCCTCTACGCAGCCTCTGTGCAGCTCTAATCATGTACCAACCTCTTCCACAGCTTCCCTGCCTCACTTTATTGCCACTTTAATATGATAACTAGATTCTAGACGGACCTGTTTTTTTCTACTTCAAAGGCCATGGAACCTTAATGGCACATCTATTATCCGAAATTTTGAAAAAAAGACAATTTCTTGGCGATGAATCCTAGCTTAGTAATTGGATAGAGGACATCAATAGAAACATAAAACATATCTTGACAAATACTCCTAAAGTATCTCCGAACCCAGATATTTGACCAGTAATCTTACTATAAAAATATTGCAACTTTCGACGTAAAATATCTGGGTTCAGAGATACATTACGAGTTTTTGTTAAGATATGTTTTATGTTTCTATTAATGTCCTCTGTCGAATTATCGGGCTGGAATCGATCGCCAAGAAATCGTCATTTTTTCAAAATAACGGAAAGTAGGTATGCCAGGCTCCTTAGTAAAATGTTCCATGGCCTTTAGTATTCATCAGCAGCCTACTCTAGTCCACTGCTGGACATAGGCCTCTCCCAGGGCGCGCCATTGAGCCCGGATCTTCGGCTCTTCTCATCCATTCGTCTTTAGTATTCGGAATTGCAAAAACCCCTTATTCTTTTATCAGCCTTATAATGGACACGACCCTGTCCAGAGACGCCCATCACTCTTGCATTGCACCATATCCTCGACAGGTTGTGAGCAGATATTTGTCGTATAAACCACGTTATCCAAATGTCAGTTAGTAAGCGAATAGGAGAACATCAAAGGACTCGCATCTAGTACGTGACACGGCGACTTCAAAACGAGGATCTGCTTGTGAATGTCACGACGGAATTATAGAGATGATCTTAATATAGAAACTATGTGTACTTATAGGAATTTATGTTAATATACCTACGGTATAAGAAAGTAGGTATACATTTTAAAACCATTACAATTGAAGTACAATTCCGTAGATTTTTTAAAACGGCTTTAATGAAATTAGGATTTAAATAAAGGATAACTCTAAATTACAAAGTACACCGCAGAGGAAGTATGGAACAAAAATAAAAATAAAAATGTTTTAAAAAAATGTTACTTGTTTTGATGTATATAACAAAATACTACAAAATTTAAAAAAAAACTGTTTAGTTTTCGAGAAAAAAAAAATAAAAAAAAATAAGAAAAAAGTGATAATTCACCTGAAATCAGTTTTCATATAAAGTTGTATGGAGAAAACAATAAAAGTGTCCTGTTTCAAACGAAAAAGAAATATGCTTTAGAAACCAAAATTATGAACTATATCTCCATAGAAATTAAAATGACATTGGTGGGTTTGGAGACTGGACTAATTTTCCCAAAGGATCTGATGTACACGTTTTCAGTTATTTTCCCTGATAGCGGTGTTTATAGCCTGCAAAGTTCCCCAGATACACAACAATGGATGAAAAAGCTTATCACCAGAATTCTGTGTTCTTTGAAGAGAGGTAATCCTTAACTTGGCGAAATTCTTCCGGACATTGGAGCTGGACTCCTTGGGAGTCAATATAAAGCGGCGTTGTCAGCCGCGCGCGTCGGTGATTCGCGAGTGAGTGTTTTGACAGCTTGACAGTGACATTTCATCCTGCGGTCACTTCACAGCGAACAAATTGCAGTGAAGTAATAAACTTGCGTTCGGTTACACATGCGATGCGTTTGGATATACCGCCAATTACACATACATTCGGGAGTGCTATTATAAATTGCAGTCTATCCAGAAAATCTTTACAGGCTTAAACAGACATACTATAGTTTTTAATTTGTGAAGCTTCAAAAATTCTTTTTTTTTAGTTTTTCAGCGGCATTCTTTTTTCCACACTTGCTCTGCACTGTACTTTATGAAACCCCGACTTACAATTGTGTAGATCCCATTACTTTTTCCTGGTCATCAGGTCTTCAAGCTTCCTGTAAATTCCGTTGAGCCCACAGTTATAATACAGTATTACCAGATATGTACTTGTAAAACTAACAGTTCAAGTTAAACTTTGAGGAAATCCAGCGATAGATAGTTAAATTATTTAATTAAACACATAAATTCCGATACTGTCTCCAAAGTAAACCCCATCCAGCATGCGGGTAGTATGTAAACTTACCAAGTAGTTATAAAGTACCATCAATACCGTTTCGCGCTATGCCAGTTATATGGGGTTGGCGGGCTTAGGGTTGGACCTCACTGGTCCGCAAGGAACCGTATTTCCCCGTAACTCTATCCTTTTTTGACGCTCAGAAACATCGTTTGCTAGAGCGAGAAAGATTGCTCCAAGCGCGCTCACTTGGGCATCGACGGGCCGATTCCGTGTAACTCGTAAAAGTCGACCACAAGCTTCGATTAATCTCAACCTTATGCCTGTGCATTATGATACATTTCAGATTCTCAAATTTTGACGTTTTGGGTAGGTTTACCTGTGGTCTACTGTACATAATCTTTCTCGGTGTAGCTAAGGATGATTCTGAGCGACGAAAAATGACAGTTACGGGATAATACAGTTCTGTGCGGACAAGTGGGGTCCAATCCTTACTCAGGGTTATGTTGTTTGCACTACATATTACATACTATGACATATATAAATTAGTTGTTATAGCTGATGGGTCAAGTCGAGGTCAAGTTATTATGGTCGTAGATGTAGATTATAGATTGGAGCATAATGGATTATTTACGATGTTACCTTTACGTAATGAATTTCACTTTTGTTAAGGAATATGTCCATAAATGTGACAAATACTTATAGAATGTTCGTAAGTGGATTTAAAATTTTTGATTCTTCCAAGTCGTATTCCTCATTGCTGAGGGTCGTGATCATTCTAAGGAATTAATCACATAGAACGACTCGTGGAAGATTTAATGAGGTGATTTGCCATTGCCTTCCCCATTTCACACACTGGTTATCTCAGTGTGCAGGTTTCCTCGCGATGTTTTCCTTCACCGTCAGAGCAGTCGGTAAAACCGAAAAACTCATTGACCTCCCGCACGGGAGTCCGACGTCCTAGCCAAGATGCCACTGACGCTCTCAAAATTTTTGATAATAAGTCAAAAAGAAATTTAAGACTTAATGAATACCCAGAAGCGAAGAAAAATTTAAAATTATAGTCCTTTCGTTTTTAGTTGGCACACTATTGCGTATTCGATCGACCGATAAGCGATACATATTACCCAACTAGCACACAAGCTGCTTATATAGGTGTTGTACAGCTGAATGGCGGTATATTATTTATTTATTTTGTATTAATCATACATCATCAACATTTACAATTTCAATTTAATAAATGAAAAATTAAATTGTTAAAATTAAATAATCATTATTACATACAAGGTCAATTTAATATAAAATTAAATAATCATTATTACATACAAGGTCAATTTAATATAAAATAAATTCCTTACTTAAAATAAGCAGTGTCGAATAAGAAATTAAACAATCAGATGTCACTTCGTTCCTCGAGGAACTCCTTTACAGAGTACAAGGCATTCTGGATTAACCATTTCTTTAATTTAGAATTGAAGACGTTGTACGTTGGGGCATCTCTGATTAGATCAGGTAGTTTGTTGTATATTGGCGGGCCAGCGACGTGCGTAATATAATATTATAATAGCTGTGTACGGTCTTTATAGTAGTCCTTAAGCTGTACAGCAGCGTAAATAACCGTTCAAAAAAACTGGATATAAAATAGCTGGATAGGACAGGAAAAAAACCTTGTAATCTGCCAAAAGAGTGAAAAAAAATAATTATAACGTCATTAAAGTCGAACAGCAACTGATGTGTCAATTAGTTCGATAGTTCGTCGATGTTGTAAATGTTTTTTATTTGTATCGAGCTGTGTCAACTAATATCAAAAGGACTTTAAAGCCAAATCCTTAGATATTTTCAAGGCACAGGTTAAGGCCCACTATCTATCCCAATGACTCCTTCTTCCTTCCTTACTTTTCCACAACTTTGGTTTCTAGTTACATTTTAATATTATGTATGTATGTATATATGTATGTGTGTGTATATATGTAGATATTTTATATATAAGTATATATAAATAATTACTCCACCAGAAGGTTGTCTGGAAGAGATCGCTTTTAGCGATAAGACCGCCTAGATTGTATTAATCGTTTTGTACGCATTGTATCACACTAATTTTGTGCAATAAAGAGTATTCATTCATTCATTCATTCATTCTTCAAGTTCAAATTGATTTCTTGCATGTCATATTTCAATTTTAAACATTGTCCAAGGAACAGCAGCGAAACATCAATTTTAAATTTCGAAATAGACATTTGAAATGGAAAAGTCTGTTATTTGCTGTAACATTTTGCGCCGTCGGAATATCTTCGGTCAATAAAAACGGTGCTCTAAACGTTCGAATTTCGAAGCGTACTGCCAACACATTTCATTGGCTGTTCTACTTTTGACTGTGACGATAGAGCATTTTTTCGTTTATTTGTTTGTTTTACTTTGTTTTTTTTTTAAATTCTACTCATGTTAGTTTATTTTTTAAATCAGACTGTACACGTTAAAAACCGGCCAGGAGCGTGTCAGCACGCATATCATAGGATTCCGTAGCTGTTCTATCATAAACATTAACTACACCATAGGAAACAACACAGGGTGGATACCCTTCAGATATATCGGAAGAGACTGCCCCCCACAACACAGGGTATCCTAGTGTGGGAGCCAGGGAAATCTGAGAAAATGTAAAATGTTATCCGGCTCGAAGGACCACTATGGTTGCGCAGAGGGCGCCTATATCAAAAAGAACAGAAAGCCATGAACTTTCGAAGAGTACTATTTATTAGAAATCCAAAAAATGCTATATAAAACCTAGATCACTAAACGATGCCGCCAGGTAAAGATGCATAGCGACACCTGTCGGCAAATTAACAGAAACTACTACTAGGGCATTAGACAGATACTGTCTGCATCAATACATTATTATTTATTAAACATTCACAACGTAACTTTGGTATAGGGTCTCTTATAAATTATCATTGAATCTACTTATACCAGGTATTATTCAGATTTTTTTGTAACTGGTATTTATTAATAGGGATTGATGTCCCCTGTGACATTTATATATTATATAACGGACAGACAAACCGACATGACGAAACTATAAGCCTATAAGGGTTCCTATTTGACTTTAGAACCCTAGAAAGCTTTCCAAATGTAATATTTTTTTATTCAAACTGAAACCAAACAGAATATTAAAAAATGTAGACAGACAAGGAATTATTCTAGAGGGGAAATAATGGTTGAAAAGAAATAAATTCTACTACAGAGTGACGAATTTTACATGCACGAGCTCGTCAAGTCCGTGCACAGAAATAAATCAAGATAGAACGGTGACGCGGGCGAGCTGCCATATAAATCGCGCGTGTTAACATTTTCATAAACCATGCCCCCAAAGTACCGTGATTATGAACAAAATATCTCCTTTTGATCGATTCACTGTCGTATCTGTTGTTCTTACAGTTACAAACCGCACAATAAGGCATTTTAGCATAGCCGCTCTGATCGATCGAAAACTGGGCGCAGCGCTAAAGGAATGAATTCTTGCAGTATATTGCAAGATTGAGACACGGGTACCACGCCCACTTCACCGTTCTATCTTGATTTATTTCTGTGAATCCGTGCCTACATTTTGTGTGAAAGCAATCGGCAAAATAATTTATTTACAATAATGATATACCAAAAAAAACCAAATCGTGAAACTAAATATATAAAAGAGTAATTGGAAAATCAAAGGACATACTAGTTTAGTTAGTTAGTTAGTTTTCGACACAACTAAGAAATGAAAAGGGCATCTAACAGTTGGCACTAAGCCACTAACTAAAATTGCTCCTTCCATAAAACAACATCCAGTATCCTTCCTTTAACAAATAGAAGGTTGCCAATTAAAACATAACAATTACCCACCTCGGGGGCCTGAACAAACACGAAGAAATGAAGCTAACAGCATCACGGTAGGTAACTGGAGATGCAAACAACGATCATGGCCTGAATTGGCCTGTAAGCAAGGTGGGCTTGGGGGTGGTAAGGAATGCCTTGCTTATAGGAGAACCTAAGAAGCAAGTGAATTTCCTGGCCTGTGTATCTTATTGTATGTTGCTGACTACAGTGCTGACTACCCCGAAGTATATAAACCAATAAATATTTCATATTTCACTCTTCTGCACTATACTGCCGGTAACCTATTAATAATTCTTCTATCGCCTAGGTTACCTGGAAGAGATCTCTCTGAGCCATAAGGCCGCCTTTGTACACTTATTCTATATTTCCTTTCCTATGTAAATTTCTTGTGTGCAATAAAGTATTAATCTATCTATCTATCCCTTCTAAGAGCTCACCTTTCAATTTTGTTGCCACAATCAGACTCCATAAAAATCTTCCTTCAACGTGCAGAAAATACTGCTCTTTGATAAATGAGCTCTTAACGCGAGGTCTGACTCTAATAATACTTGAGCTTCTCATTCCTTCCCTTAGTGACCCTAATGAGGCTGATACTGTCACCTTATCATGTACCAAAGCCTCTAAATCTTGTCATCTACCAAAGCATATAAAAGACATTAAAAAACTCTTCGGATTTGATGCGTGTTCCGGCAATGTTTAGAAGAAGTAGTCGTAAATCCGCGTGTTCGCTTTTCATTTGTTGGTCTTGCCACTTATTATCAAGTGAGATCGAGAATATTTAAACTTCTTCTTGACACAGTCACTGAGGGACCAGCTGAAAATCAGCGCTGTGGCTTGCCTCGGCATTATGCAGAGCTGGTGTACCCTTTTTGGCACTGTACCGCACCGGATGTTCTGTGCTGCATGTATTAAACTTTGTATACTTCGTTATTCTGATGTTTACAGCGCTAAATAAACGATTTCAATTTAATTATTTTTTAGAAAATTTGTATTTCTGAATTCTTTCCTGTCTCGACTTTCTAATTCACAGCATATTTCCCAGCTCCATAGAGAATCACGTCCATTGGACTGGGTCGATCGCCCGCAGATCGCTCGACCTAAACTAATATGGCGTCCTCCGCCTCATTTCACCCGCTTCATGTTTTCATTTGTTTGGTCAGCTCTATTGGCTGTGAGATCTCTCAAAGAAGTGAACTCGATTGAGATATTGATAACAATATTTCGGAGATTTTGTTTTGCTTCTGAATTCGTTTACCATACAATAGTCATAATGTAGGATAAGTTTCATTCGGGCTGAATGTTTTCATTTATTTAGTCAGCTTTAGTGGCCGTGAGATTTCTCAAAGAAATGAATTCAATTGTGACATTTGAGAGATATTGTGAATGTTTGGACTTCTTGTAGGGACTATCGGTCGGTTCTCGGGTTATCGAGCTAGGTTATAAACTTTTTTATTGTCGGCTCTGTTGTTTTATTTTAACCTTTGGCATTCATTTATTACTGGAGGAACTACAATCAAAATATAATTTTTTTTGCCAACGTCGTTGGGGCTTCCATGTTTTAATTTATTTGTTGGGCTTTGTTGATCGTGAGATCTTTCGAAGAAATTAATTTGACCGAAATATAATGGTCTTCAGGATACCCTACCTTACATTTAAGTATAAACTAACTACCTAATTATATAATTGCTCATCAGAATGTATACACCTTTAGCGTTTCAACATATTTCCATGAAATTCGAACTAAAGACCCTCTAAAATTCCGACCAAGTCACTTGGCAGTAACTGAGACCATAATTGGAGCGTAAACATTCAATAAGTATAAAAATCACTCGAGCCAAAGAGTTCGAATGAGAACCAATTGGGTTACAGAAGGATCTCTATTTACATTGGATGCTGTTTTTGCCTCTTTTTATTCCAAGCAAAAAACAAATAACATTTCAGAGGGAAATAAATAACGTGAAATAAAGTGGTGTCTGTCTGAATAAATAAGCATATTTGCTTTCGGGTGAGGTATTGTAGATGACTCTGGAACACTAATATAGAGTTTCTTAATCGTGTTTAATTTTTTTAACCCCTGACCAAGAAGTGGGGTGTTATAATTTAAAGCGTATGGCTGTCTGGGGCTTGATATCTCAACAATCTATGATTTGATTTGGGTGTGGATTTTTTATATAAAAGAGAATTTTTTGAGGGTGATCCCTGTTATGTCAGATAAAAATTGGATTAGTGGTTTCTAAGACATGGAGTATCTTTGAACGGTAATAGTTCGGCGGTTCGAGTTTGAGCTCAAATGTTTTGGAACTTGGTACCATTCGGCATCTATGGATCCTTACAGATCTAATGACGTCCAGAGTGTAAAGTATTTTCTTGAATCTCCACAACAGTATGTTGGGGGTTTCTTTTAATAATAATTTAGTGTTATTTACTTACATCGAAGTTATTTTTGCCAAACCACTAAATTTCGCGACCTCGAGATTTCCCGCATTGATCTGCAATTGGGAATAACTCGCTTGGGCCAACTGCCCCATTACTCTTGGCCCGTAACTCGGGGAAAACTGGTATCCCTTCTTATCTTTTCAATTATCTCCTTCCGTTTGATTAGCCGATGTATTAACACGATTGTGTGCCACCGTGTGCAGATATTCTTACCTTCTTATTCTACCTTTTATTTCCTTTTAATTAGGGCTAGACCTGTGTTTGACCTCAATCTCACCCGATGGCAAGTGACGATGGGATGGTCGCCATGTGATGAAACCCTGAGAACAGTCCTACCAGCCCTAGTTGCTAAGTTTCATCGTCTTTGAAAGTAAAACAACACTGACCATTATCGAATGAAGTTGTTTTTTTGTAGATAGATATTCCGTCACACCAGTTTATTTCATTTTTTTCACTGTTGTCTAAGATTATAGAGATAGAATGAGACCATGAGACGGATAATAATCTAAAATACAATGTTGTAATAATGTTGTGTATAATAATAAAACCCGGCTACTGCGATCGCCAACCCGCAGGCCTAGCGTGGCGATTATGGCATTACCTCCCATGGATAGCGCACAAAGAAAACGGCCCCCAGTTCCCGGCCGCCCCACTATCTGCGCAAGGTGGCTGGCAGCGACTGGATGAGAAGAGCCGAAGATCGGGCTCAATAGCGCGCCGTGGCAGAGGCCTATGTCCAGCAGTGGAAGGGTAGGCTGCTGATGATGATGATGATAATAATAATGTTGTCTATAATCGAACTTAACATGTAACACACTTTTAGAAATAGCTGTTAGTGTTGTTATGAAATATATAAATAAACAATAAACAATATCCTTCTCTAGCATTTTTACATTTTTCTGGAATAAAAATAAACTTAGAAATTATTGAATTATTCTCTTGGGCTTTAATTTTTTGTTTAGTAAATACTATTAAAAAACTCGGTTATTAAATGTATGTCGTTTTTATCAGCAACGAAGAATCTTTTTCGTATAAAAAAACAACAAAATTATAAACCCACGATCCTATTTGGCGCGCAAATTAACACCAAGTGCGAAATAAACCGAAATTTCCCGCCATTTCGAGTGCAGTCCGATGTAATCCGATGCCGTGATGAAGCGGAATCCGAATCGGACCGCCATTGTCGGAATTGCAATAAAGAAAGCATTCAAATTGAGTTCATTTCGCGTATTTTGTTTCGGATCGGCGATTGCGGGTGCCGATTAAAAATGGTTTGCGTCGCCATTGAATCCAAATATTCAGATTGAATCCATGTTCACTTTGGAAATGGTTTTATTCGTTTATTCGGATTTAAAAAATCTCAGAGATGTGTAAGAGAGCGAAATCGAGTTGACGCAAGCGCGACTTTGTACACTGAAATAAAAGCTTGATCACTTCAAACAAGAATTTGTTTCATTACGAGCATATAAAGTCGGCTTGTTCACTTCTAGCAAGATCTTTCAAGTAATTTATTCAAATGAATAGTAATTACTTTATATGCTCTAAATCAAACAATCTTTCTTTCAGTGTATCCCACGCAGCTTACGCGTTGACGCAAGATTTTTATTCATACAAAGTGGCAAAGTCTACATTGCTATGTTTATTTAAGAAAACACCTTGGAAAATACATATTACGACTGTTCTTCATTAAACACTCCAACTAGACTGAAATCCCTGTGCTAGGAGTGTTCCACCACAATGGCCCAGAGATGGATATGATCCGGCGAAGCTTGTGCCTTTGAATCATAGTTTCACGGTTTCGTGCTAGGAAATATAATTCCTTCATCGCAAGTAGTTTCGTACCGAGTATATTTCATTCTTAAAAACTGTGGGTTCAATGGTGGCCGAAGCGGTTTTAATATTATAATATCCATTATCAATAAAAAAATAATTTAATAGCCTATAGGCTGTCCCACTGCTGGGCAAAGGCCTCCCCTCCTTTCCATTTTTCCCTATCCTCGGCGTCCTTATACCATCCTTTTTGGAAGTGGTCGATATCGTCCTTCCACCTACACCCGGGCCTGCCTCGGCGCCGCTGTCCGTCTTGTGGCACCCAGACACCCAGTGCATGGTGATCTTTGCCCACCTTTCCGGATGCATGCGGCACACGTGGCCTGCCCAGTCCCACTTCAATACAGATGCTGTGGTGATTGCATCAGCAATGCGTGTTTTAAACAAGATAAAATAATATTAACATAACATATATTATATTAACATTTGTATTAAATGTTTTTAAGTACAACACATCGTTCTATAACCCTATTGTGCGAATGTGTAGATTGTTTAATGAAATCTCTTCGAACAGCAACAATAAGCCATCGTTAGACTTATTCAATCCTAGGACATTAGTTTTTAAAAGACGGGTTGAGGATGTCCTCAAGCACCTACTTTATAATTTTTACTTTATTATTTTTATTTTTCAATAGGTATTCTGCTTTCCCAACTCAATGTTGTACAACAACCAATTTTCCACTTCCTGAGCATGCTGTGTTTACACACATACACGTTAAGGGCTACGACCTAGCTCATAACTTTATATTGATTTTTCTGTATTTTCTCTGGTTGTAATCTGTTGTGTTTACCTAATAAATAAATTAAATTAAATTAAGATTATTTGAAGCAAGGATTATTTGTATAACTATTAAAAAACTAATAGAGTGGATGCCACTCTCACCACCAGAATTCAATTGAACTTTCAAAGTTCCATTACGAAGTCCTCGAACATGACCAAGGAAAGTAACATTAGTTTATAGTAACAATTTCTAACTACCCTCTTTCAACGTACTAAATTAGCGACCGCATGTAATAGGCGTAAAACGGTGCTCATCAAATAATAGTCACGTCGCCGTGGACTGGCTGTCGCACAAACACACAAATTACACAGTGGCCAGTTATAGCGGCCGCATTATGCGGTACATTATTCATGAGAGCTGAACTACACTGGTACGGTGAGGGCAGGTTTCAACCGGTTACGGGTGGTTTACAAAAAAGTCAATCCAATTCGGTAGTAGTTCCAGGTCCATCCCTGATTGTGATGGTAAACTGGCCATCCAGCCATTAATTTTTTTTATTAAAACTTATATAATACATAATACTACAATACAATACAATTTACAACAAGTAGGTAGGTATAATTTATAAAAATCAAATCCTGGCACCTGCACTGGCACCTGGCACTAGCCAACGGCTGTCTTGCAGCATGCCAGTAAGATAGCCAGCGGGATATGATACTGTTGTGTACAGGGGAGAGGGTGTACCACTTAACGCAATACATCTAATAGTTCTTCCGTTTCAGCATAGTCCTTCATCGACAGCCAGGCTACAGCGTTCCGCTTATTATGCATTCCTGTATCACCAACCGGTCGATCCCTACAATATTTTTTGTATACATGGGGGTATAAATGTTACCAAAGTGTACGATTTTATGATAAGATACCTGATACTGTAACAAACATGACAGAGAAAACATCTAAGACCCATATAAGACGGACCTTATGTAAAAAGGGTTATTATAAAATAAATGACTACTTAAATGGTAAAGAGACTTGGCCCTAAATTCAGCTCCAGCTCTGCACATTGTGTACATATATGATTGTATTCATAATTATTGTAAAAAGATGTTCTGCTGAAAGTTTCTTGCGCCGCTTCTTTCCTTTCAGCTATAGCACCTTACAAAGCGGTGGTAGAGTAAAAAAAGAATGACGTTGTAAAAATGTACTATAAGATACTTACTTACAGTAAAAAACATTTTGATTTTATTTGAACTTGGTCTGTCAGAGGGGCCATAGGGCCAGAGGGGGTCAAGCTGGAACGCAGCAATGCAGGCATTGCTATTTCAAGAATCGATTATTTCATGATAGAAATTGGAAAAAGGGTGACATTGCCTACCCAGGTTGACTTTGTAGGTACCATAATGTTACTAAAATGTAGAGTTGAATTCAATTAGTGTAGATTTGAATAGAGTTCTTTTTCAACCCTATTATGTATGGTTTACCTTGCTGTGTAGTAAAAGCCCGGGTTTGTTTATTCAGCAGCAGTTAACATATCATTACATGACAGTAACGACCGTCATTACCCGAGCTACCATTATTACCTTGCTCTACCATCATTGGCTTACCATACCATCATACCATCATTACTGTTGTAGTCCTGTGAGCATTGCGTACATTTTGAAATGACTTGTGTAAACTTTACCTAGAGGCCTGTTACTTACAATGTTTATTTTTTTCAAACTACATACTAGATTTATTAGGTTGTATTTAGTATTAATTTTGTCAGTTTTATATTTTCTTGGCTTGGCCAACGTCTGTTACATGTTCATTTGCACAGAAGAGATCTGTCCTCTGAGATACAGGAACTTCCTAGTTCGGAGGTCAGCGTTTATTGTTACCTTTTGCTCACTAATTTTATTTAGTTTAATATAACCTGTGCTTAAGTTTTCTTACTGGACTATGGATGCTTTATCATCTTACCACACAAATAAACTTATTCTTATTAGGTTGTCTTTGTCTGATTTAATGCCTACTTTAAAATTCTTAAGTACAGTCCGTGTGTTTTTAGAAAAACATTCGGGTCTTGGAAACTTCGGTGTGGTTCGGTTATTGGTAACGATACGCGAATGTACTACGACTGTAGTTAGACAGAGACAGAGGCCGATTGTATCTGAAACCCGAATGCTTTTCTAAGAGCTCACGGACTGTACATATACTGTACTTATAAAACTTATTAGATTTAAATCTTGTTCACTCCTTTACGAGGATGAATCAAAAAGTCCTTAGAATCGCCATGAAAGCACAAAGAAAATGTAATAAAAGAATTATTAATCTACATAATCATTTCCATCGATACATTTAGTATAACTTCTTTTCTAATTTAGTTATTCCTTCCGAAAAAAAATATTTTCTTGATTCTCAAAAAACTCGGCGCGGCGGCCATGGTCATTATCATAAAATTTTGTTCCACGGATATGCTCCTAGTGTTTGACGTAGTGGGGTAAAAACAGTACTTACTTGCACATTTTGTTGTCTAAATATAATATTTTCAAAATTACAATGATTAATCTAAGTAATTAACATCATTAAACATTGCACTTAATGCAAATTTTCCGACCTTTCTACAATTTATAATCTCGGTGTAGAGTTCATAATAGCGCAATCGGTAATAAACGCCAAATAATAATCCCATCAAGACAATATAACGCGAATAATTTCAGTAATAAATGAGTCAACCCTGAGTTATGAAGACTTCAAACTTCATTAACACGAGTAATTCCACTCGAAATGCCTTTTATTTCAAGATTAGAACCCCCCCTTTATAAATGACCGAAGATCTGCTCCCCTCCGCTCCGCAAGGCATCTCTAAAAGCTGTTTTGAGTAAAACAGCCGTTCCGGCAGCCCTTTTAACAAAAGGGTAATAGGGCATCCAATAAGCGCAATTTAGACCAATAAAGTTCTTCGTAATGTCGCTAAGGGGTAACTGGAGAAATACACTTCTTCAGGCAAAGTTTAAGGATTAACTGATAAATTAAATTAGTAACTTTAAAAAGGTATGTTGTTGTACGAAAGCTCTTTTAATTGATTGTAATTAAATTACAAAAGATAATTTTCCGATGTTTTCTTCAAGGAAATTTAACTGCTGTGGTAAGAAAGACAGGAAATTGCTTTTTGCCCTTGTTATATATGACAGCACACACCCTAGGGGTGGGGAGTATCGAGAATATACTCTTAGGGACCTTTTTTTTGGTAACGGGGGGAAAATCTTCGAAAGATACCCAGCCTCCTGGGGGAGAGACTCGGTTATGTGAGATTAGCGTTTGCCTTGGGCTCCTCCTGGGAGGTGTACATTCCACCTCCCGGTTCCTCCCGTCACAGCAGCGTGCGGCCATAGCACGTTGCTGCCTTACCCAGGGTCGCCCGCCAATGAACGGCCAAAGCCCCCACTTTGACCGCCCGCGACCCTGATCCCTCCTTTTAGTCGCCTTTTACGACAGGCAGGAGTTACCGTGGCTCTAGTCTTCGCCCGAGACTACAGGGCTGACTCTTAGGGACCTAAGGAATACTTATGCTAAAAATTAGATTTACGTTATATATTTTGAGGTTTGGCCTAAAATATGCTTAAATATCCTGGGCTATTATAACTACACGAGGTTACCAAAACATTCGTTCGTGAATATAAAACACAGAATTAAAAAAATCCGCAATACGCCTTTTCTCCAAACAACACAAAAGCAATCTAAACTAATTTAAAGTCGAAACGCTCCTTAATTGTGCCATTAAAGCCGTCTAATTCCATTATGCCTTTTGCAGGACGCTAGCGATGGGCTTCACCAATCACGAGGCCGAATTGACAGCTGGCAATGAGTTTCACCAATGAGGAGGTAGAATAGATTGCTAGCAATGAGCTCCACCGATCACGAAGCAGAATAGAGGCCGACATGGAGCGAAGAGACGAGCTACACCGCCACGGCTGCAGTATCGCCAAGCAGACCATTCTGACCACCCATCCAAGCGGTTTACAGACCAGAGTATCAGTAGAACTGGCAAATTTCGATGCCCTGTGCGTCCATTCCGAGTGCACAACAAAGAAAAAACCAATGTGGGAAGGGAGCCCTTTCCTTGCGAGACGAATCCTCGGCTCTGCCCATGGGACTCCCGTTCTTGGGCGGAGGAGCGATGCAGTGAACGAAGGGAGGCTGTCGCAGCAATGTACACCTGTGATGAGGCGGCGGGAGGTGGAGAGCCCGGGGGGCTCCCCGATGCCTGCGAGAAAGGGGGAGGGGGACGAGGCGAGTGACGTGGACTGCGTCATCAGCGGCTGGCTGAAGTTCCGGGACAACAAGCGGGTGAGTCTCTTTGTCTTATAAAGAACAACAACCTTTCAGTTTCTTTAATAGTGTCTACTTTCCAAAATAGTCGTTTCCTAAAATGATCGCTTCCCAAAACAACGGCTTTCCAAAATAACCGTTTCCCTATCGCTTTCTAAAATTACAGCGTCTGTTTAACCTCTTTCCGAAACAACCGTTTCTCAAAATTATATTTTTCTAATATTACAGCGGTAATTTAACTGCTTTCCGAAATTACCGGTTCCAAAAAAACCTCTGGGTATTTTTGTAAAGTCTGCTTTTCATTCCAGACCTAAAGGTTCCTAAGGTGTACAATTTCTCTTCATTTGTCTAGAATACGTCTAGTCTAACAGACTAGGAAACGTATTGTTCTGTCTAGCGCAAACAGATTGGTCCATTCGTCGCGGATTTACGAGTAGTTGGATACTTTAAGTGGAAAACTGTTTTACCAGCACCGATATATAATACTAACATAAAAAGAAAATTAAAAATGTATTTTTAGATAACAGGGTTTTGCATTTTTTTAAACCTTCATAATTTAGAAACTATAGACATTTTAGTTTCTATGGAGATATAGTTTATAATTTTGGTTTCTAAAGCATATTTCTTTTTCGTTTGAAACAGGACACTTTTATTTTTTTCTCCATAAAATTTTGTATGAAAATTGATTTCAGGCGAATTTTCACTTATCATTTTTTTCTCGTTAACTATACATAGAAAGTTTTTACTTTTGTAGTATTTTGTCATCAATCAATCAATCCAATACACGTAACATTTATTTTTAATTTTTCACCGGAATTATTTTTTCCATACTTGCTCTGCGTGATTTATAATGTCGCGAAAAACACCTTTTTCGCGACATTACGCTATCCTCCCTGAAATCGATCCCGAAACAATCATCGAGTCTCGATTCGACGTCAAAGAACCTTCATTTCTCCAGATTTCTGTTAATCTTTCAATTTAGTTCTTACCGTTCCTAGCTGCCTATGTAGTTTCAAGTGTGAAACGTATACCATAATTTATACGTTAGAACGATAAAGTACATTCTCACGCATTTACGGTTCTACGCCTGGCAACAGTTCCGCGTAGATCCTAGAACTAACACAGTGAGCCATAAGCACAGTATAAGTATCAAGTGTTCAGCAGTGAGGCGAGGGCGTGACGAGAGGGGCTCGCCGCGCAACTGGGCTAAGGGCCTTCCACCTGCCGCGTTAGTGTTGCTAGTGTGTCGATAGTTTTAAAGTCTACGGGATATTCTGAATTATTGCGAAATTACGCAAAAATTCAGAATATCCCGCTGACATAATATATATAATTGGTTCAATTCAAGTACGGAATAGAGGTTAGCCGTGGCGATTCAGCGTGGCAATGCCGCGAGCGTCATGGGGACCTTTGCGCCAGGGTCGACACGGGGCGGAATTTTTGACTAAGGCTTTTCATAAGTCTTTTTTTATTTTTTATTGACGAAATTTAGTTTTATAATTATATTTATTGTATTATAATTTAAAAAAATTAAAAATAATTTTATTAAAAAAGTACGGAATATATTTTAAAATAATTATGAAAACTAATATGTACAGTACAGAGGGTGTCACGAGAGGGGCTCGGCCGCTGCAGCTAGGACAAGGTTCTTTGACAGTTCATTATTTTGGTCTTATTTGGAGCAGATCTTAAGACTGACGCTATGATGCTCAGTGACATGGTTTTCCAAGTTTCCACCTAGTATGAAATTACATCAACTGTACTATTATTAAATTTTTGGTGTACATTCTGGATACGATAATAAAGATAAGCAAGTAAATACTTAAGCATAGTTTAATATAACCACCACTCTATTGCACAAATAAACTTATGCTTATTCTTATAATATAATATAAGATCAGAACCTACTAGACATGATCTTGGTCTGCGCTACCAAAAAACGCCAGCATTAGGTAAGGTTTTATTAAATTATTTGTAACATTTTGTTCCCCAGCAGCCAACGCTTACACGAGCCGATTACCAACGTTTCGATAATCATAGTTCATCAGTTTAATTAACTTTATTGATAACTCCTTCCACCGTTTCCCTCACTAGCAAACATCAAAGTAAAATTGTACAGGCATTTCGTAGCACAGCGCTGCACGAGCTTAGGCACTAAATTGTCGACGCATTTCCTTGGTGTACGGCTATTCAGATTCAAGCAACGTTAGGTTCGTTTGTATGGTAATAACCACAGAAATCTAGCTAATCTAGAACAATGACGTGATCATTGACAGCGAGCCACGAAGTTGACCCATTTGATATTTCAGTGCCCGACTAATGTATGGGAAAATGCTCAAATCGCTTGGGCGAACTGGCAAACGCGGTTTCCATATAACACTTCTCTAGCGAGCAATCTACATAGGAGTGAATTTCAAAATCTTTGATAATAACTCTCAGTGCTTGTGAGGTTCATTTTGACTTTTGTCAAATGTCTGCTTTCCCTAAATGAAAAGCGTCGCGGATTTGGTGTTCTGCGTGCGAAAGCGTAGGAAACTGTGTTTTATATTTGTTTTATACTATCTGTAAGCAACCAGTTTCTTGTACTACAACCTCTGTTCAACAATCTGACTACACTGAAGGAGAGAATGGCATGACCTCAGGGCCCTTACTGCAAGGATGCTTGTACCCCAATCATGAGAATGAGAAATAGTCCGAGTTTGTTCCCAGAAATATTGTTCTTCTTTGTCGTGATAAATATCCAAAACGTTATCATTCAGATGTTGTCTAATGTCACATCTCCAATACCAATCGACATAATTTGTCGAAACCTTTGTTTATGGCGGTCGCAATGATTTATGGCTTCCGCGAGACACGTCCTTCCGAATGACAGCGAGAATCGCCCCTCTATTTGTCCGGTTCCCGGTAAATGCTTGGTCATATTTCAGGAATGGCTGTTATATGAAATGAAGTGAATTGTTTTACAAGGAAGTTTTTTGCGAAATATCTATTGATTGTTCAGATAAATAGAATTATTGTTTATCTAAACGAAGTTCTTCGCTTTTTCTTATGTTTATTTAGTAATATTGAACTAATATTTTGAAGGTACGAGATGACTCTGTGCAAAGTCAGTCTGAGGTGGTGCCACCCTTTTACCTATTTCTCCCGCAAAGCAACAATACTTGCTGTGCTGGGTTTCGGTTTAAAATACCAGAGCCAGTGTTATTACCAGCATATGAGACCTCTTATTATGAGACATAATAAGACCTCAAGGTTAGTATTAGGTTTTCGATGCGAAACCCTGTAATAATATTTTATTTTTTCAATTTCTCTGCCTCTTCCTACCCATTAATCACCTTCCTTCCTCTCACTATTACCACTAGGACGAAGGCATTTCCCACGATTTCCACATCCAGCCATCTCTATAAACTATAATCTATAACAATAATAACTATAACTAACTATATATATATATATATATATATATATATATATATATATATATATATATATATATATATATATATATATATATATATATATATATATATATAATCAGCAATACCTTTATTCAATACGTCTCAATTCCAGTTTCAATCGACGACGACGTAAACTCCAGTCTTCATCCCGCACGTAAGATTTTACGTTTTCCTGTCCTTGCAAAAATTATGAGGTTCTTTAAACTCCCTAATGAACGGAGCAAATTCACTTAATGGAACCTGCTCGAGGCAAGGTTGTAAATTTTAAAGTTTAGATAAACGTCGACGTTTAATTAGATTTTAATACAGTTGTATCTTGTTGTATAGACTGTTGTTTTCTAGATTTTTATTGTTTGCAATTTGTAGGTAGGTAATTACTGTAGAATTTGAATCGAAATAAAAACTTCTACAATGTTTCTGCTGCACGATCTTTGTATGGAATATTTGGTGAAATACCTAACCATTGTCTATCGTTTATACATCGTCGGACCAGTCGTGAATAAATTATACTTAGCTATGTCTTGGTAATTGAAAACGTCAATCAATGGAATACGGTAAAACTTTCGAATGGCCCGTTGGTTCTAAAAAACACCATGTTATTGCAGTAGAATCAGATTTCTTCCACTGTTATAGCAGATTTGATTCTTTGTTTCTATTCGTATTATTTTCTCTTAGCATCATTTTAAAACTTTACATCATCTTGTATTTTATGAGCAGTCATTAGCGGGGGCATGATATAAACGGATTATTTCAATTATTCTCGGGAACGGAGATAATTCATCTGCCATAACTCCTCGGTGCAAGTCATAAGCAGAGAGTTTTCTTCTTTCGAGTATATCAGCTGACAACGAGGCTTAGATAAAGGTCCATTAGTTATAGCACCTCACGTGCTCGTAACATTTATTCTTATAGCAGTGTGCTAAACTCTTTCTTGACTTCTGTGACTTCAGAAGAAGCCCATGTCAAATATGTCCAGTTGTGAATTTATGTTGACTTCTTCTTTATTCCTAAGCGTTGAGGCTTATAACATTCCTACATCATCTTTCTTCTTTCCTGTTATGTGGTCATCATCTTACTGTTAATGATGGTTCCATCAGTTGTTTCTATCCACGGCTACGCAGAAATAATTACGCATAAGGACATCTATATTATGAACTCTTTCTATATTTATTGTTGTATTTTTCTAAAAAATGTTGACTTTATCCTACTATCTTTCTTCCTCTATCTCCATCTTATGACTTGTACTGGTGCGTTTTTCGTGTTCAAGACGTATTTTTCCGTCAGGACCTGCAAGCGTTCAGCTCTGTGGAATGGCAGGAATTTTTCATCGAACTGAGCCGCGGTGCGCTGCTAAGCGGTTTTTAAGACGCCCGTTTGATCTGATCTGACGAAATGTGGGACCTTTTGAATTTAAAGGTCATTTTAAATATATACTCTTTTTGAATCTACAGGTAATTTTAATATCCTCGCTGTGGTGTAGCGAAGGCGTTTCTCATGTCATAATGAGAAAACCACCGTGAACTGTCTGTAGTAGATCCACCTTATCCCTTCTTTTATGTGTTCGTTGTAGGTATTCAGATCGTGGGGAAAATTTTCAGATAATTTAGATCCAAAAAGTGTCAAATCTTCAACAAAATGAGTTTCCGGGATGAGAAATTGAAACGCCAAATCCTCATTCCACTTTTAATGGCTAATGCCTATGACTGTTTTGTACGATTACGGGTCTAGATCTTTTCCGTTCTGGCTAAAAACTAACTTTACCTTTACTTTGTCCGCAGCAATAAGCTGAGTTGAGGTCCTTTTCACAACAACAGCAGACCATCAGACATTATTTAGATATGTTTACCGTTGACTACATAATTATTTTATTATAATTATAACTGTTTCGGTCATTGCTGTGTGTGAAATAAACGTATTACTTACTTTTTTTACCTGTAGGTATTGAATCCGAAGTATTATCTCTGCATTTGAATAATATCAGTTGAGTTTGAACTAGTTTGAAGTATCGAATCTCATCACCTATGTTTTAGAGTTTGGTGATTATTTACGTACAATCGGACAATATGAAACTGATTGTTTTGGAATTGACCAGCGGCCGGTATTGACTTAGTTCGACTGGCAACATAGATGAATTCCTAAACTGTCAGATGTCACAATTTCTTCGGAAACCGAACACGACAGACCCGTCGCAGTCTAAACGGACGTTTACGAGCAAAGTATTAATATTTATGACCTCCCCGCATCTCCGACTCAAAATACCTACCTAACAGAAAAGAAGCTCCATGTAACATTCGCCATGCGCTGTCGTCATTTATCCGACCGGAACCTTGTGCTGGAACTTCAGGTCGACAGGTTGCCAGTAAATGCCTAAAAAGCACAGTAACCACTCCATGAAATCTTGAGGTTCACTATTGGAAATGGTGGTATAGTTTTTTCGATTTGACATTTGTTTGAAGTTGGCGCAACTGGCGACCTCCTTAAAAAATGCGGTGAGTAAGCATAGTAAGCAAGCGAGTAAGCTTACCTACTCCATTTTTTATCGCTTTGCTCGATTTTAACTTATTTTTATTGACTACTAAACCCGCATTTAACCTCGATCTCGCCTGATAGTAAGCGACGATGAGGTCGACGATGGAGCATTCGGGTCCAGTAAATGCCTATTCACTCTGGCCTTGAAGATCCCAAGGTAGGTTTCGGGAAACACAGACGCCGGCAGGCTGTTCCATTCCTTGGGAAGTATCTTTTGTGCCTTTTTTTTTTTTTTTTTTATTAAATTAGGAGAGCAGACGAGCAAACGGGCCACCTGATGGTAAGTAGTCACCGTCGCCCATACACATCTCACCTCACTGTATTAATGTTGGAGGGTTTTTGATGCGCTGCTAACCTTGAGGACTAAGATGGAATGCCTCATGTGCCGGAAATTACGCTGGCTCTCTTACCCTTCAAACCGAAACACAGAAATGCAAGCATTTCTGCTTCACGGCAGAAATAGATAAGAGGGTGGTACCACCCCAGGCGATCCTTCACTTTAGGATCTACCACTACTAAAAAACCTACCCCATTTTACACACTGGTTATCTCAGTGTGCAGATTTCCTCACGATGCTTTCCTTCACCGTTAGAGCAGTCGGTAAATGTACGTACATCTTCGAAAAATACGAAAAACTGATTGGTACATGGCACTGCACGGTTTCAAACCCGGACCTCCCGCATGGAAGTCCGGTGTCCTAGCTACTGTGCCACCGACGATGGGTTTTAAGAATTGCGGCACCCTGGGCTCACGGCTCTTAGGGTACATACGGAACTGATCACAGAAAATAATCTACCTATTAATACATAATGAGCTGTTGCACAACCTACAGCTTCCTTCTAACAATTTCTCTACTGAAATAGAATAGAAAAACGTTTATTTTTTATCTGCAGCCGGAAGATCCCAAGGTTGTAGGTTCCTTAGCCGTTCGCATAATGAACGAAGCTATACTTATGTCTTTTGATATCTGATTGGTCAAAATGCTGGTGGCTGTAAAATCGTGGTGATAAAATTGCTTCAACAAGTGCAAACTTGGATTATGAAAAAAAAAGTCTTAGCGGGTCGGTCTTCCTTTCTTCTTGATTGTGAATCTACTTTTATCTCGCACGGCGCTAGACGTACAAACTTTCAAACTATACGTTTTCTCAAACTATAGCGTGCTGTAACGTTACGGAGTCTATCGCATCAGAAAGCTAGTAGGTAGTTTCATTACTGTTACTCGTGTACTTATGTCGTGTCCCCGCCCCGCATAAAACAGGTCGAGATATACGGAGGAACATTTTAATTTATAATAAGGGTGGTTACATGCGATAATGGAAGAGGGAGATCCGCGGGGAAAATTAGAGATCACCTCTTTTCCTCCTTCGCTTTTTCCTTTTCATTTCTTTCAAATTAACCAAAGAATTTCACTGACTGTTGCCTTTCAGTCTGGTTTTATAAAGGAATTGAATTTAGGTTCAAAAGTCTTTAATTCTTTTAATAATTTTTTAATTAAGGGTTTTGTATTCTTGTACCTTTGATGTCTGAACATGGAATGAGGTAACAGCCTAACGCCTTGTTTATATTATTCCAGTACGCATTCTTAATCCTAGTAGCTACTTCCTAATCCAGAAGCTCATTCATCTTTAATGAATCCAGCAAAAAAGACAATACAGATGATTGGGATAGTGTTCTATTTTTAATTGCGCTTCAAATAGTGGATTGCGGGACTGGCATGCCAACTGGATTAATGTTAACTAGGCATTAATTCTAAAAAAAATATTTTTTTATATTTGTTTATTGACTACTAAATTGACTAATTGCATTTGACCTCGATCTCGCCTGATGGTAAGCGACGATGAGGTCGACGATGGAGCATGCGGGTGCAGTAAATGCCTATTCACTCTGGCCCAAGGTGAATAGGCATTTACTGCACCCGCAGTAAATGCCGAAGATCCCAAGGTTGGAGGTTTCGGGAAATACAGACGCCGGCAGGCTGTTCCATTCCTAGGAAATAGGAACAAATCATGTCTTAAATCAAATTACCCTTGAACTCCTATGTAGTAGTTACTACATAGTTACCTACCAACTTCTACTTTGTAATTTTCAAGATTGTAAGTCTTTGGTTATTGACTATTTTGCGAGAGCAGCTAGAAAAAAAACTATATTTTTTTAAATTATGCAGACGAGCAAACGGACCACCTGATGGTAAGTGGTCACCATCGCCCATAGACACCTCACCTCACTGTATTATTAGAGGGTTTTTGATGCGCTGCTAACCTTGAGGACTAAGATGGAATGCCTCATATACGGGTAATTTTGTTGGATCTTTTATCCTTCGAACCGAAACAGCAATACAAGAATTGCTGCTTTGCGGCAGAAATAGGTAAAAGGATTGTACCATCACAGACTGACTCTGTACAAAGTCATATCTTTAAAACCTACTAATAATGAAACTATAGTGTTATCATGAAAGAAGGGGGGAGACTATTTTTGTGTCGGAAATTAAAAAAAAACATACTTTTTCAGCACAAACGGAAGTTAATGAATGTCTCATGTATACGCGTAAGTTGAGTACCTTTCTGTCCATTCGTTTCCACCCTAGGTAAGGTATTCAATACAATTTAAAACCCGCCCCGCTCGTGGCGAAAGGGAGCAAAGGCGACATAAAACGGGAATCCGATGGGCCGATCGCGATACATACAATACGGCGGCCGCTGCCCGATGAAACATTTATGAAGACCACTACGACGTCGCCCCACATACTCTTCTGTGACAAATAGAGAGACAAAGAGACTGTAGCACACGTATTTTCCGATAAAGCCTTATTGATAGTGGAACGTGCTTTAGAAAAGTGTAGTCGAACTCTGAGGCGTTTACGGAGATAGCTATAAAATTATTAGCGGGCGTAATCTATCACCAAGAAGAGCTCTATACGAGTCATAGGAAGGCCTGTGCTATAAGTAAAGGGATTTTTATCAGCCTTTTAGCTTATTTCTGCTTAAAGCGTCGGTGACACAGTGGCTAGGGCACCGGACTCCCATGCGGGAGGTCTGGGTTCAAAACCGTGCAGTGCCATGTACCAATGAGTTTTTCGTATTTTTCGAAGACTTACGTACATTTACCGACTGCTCTAACGGTGAAGGAAAACATCGTGAGGAAACCTGCACACTGAGATGACCAGTATGTAAAATGGGGTAGGCACAAAAGATCCTCAAGGGTCGCAGTGCCGCTGGGTTATTCCCAGTCCCCTATCATAAGATGAGATATAGCTTATTGCTGAGCTGTTGCTCCTAAGAGTCCTCCCTAAGAGTCTTCCAAAGATATTGGACTAATTCCCAATGGCTATTTTAAATACTGACAACTTTTTTAAATATTTTACACATTCATTACCAATATTCTTCATTAACAACTCAGGCTAAAATGCCTGAGCTAGCAGTGGTCTAAAACCATGGACAAAATATGAATTAGACCCGGCGACGCTTGCGCCGCAGTCTGGTGTCTGCTTTGAGCCATTCGCATTTTATTCGTCAAAAAAGACAAAGACAAGCGACATTATAAACATTAATATTTGATCTGTGGTCGGTATGGATCCGCCTATGACATAACCCAAGAGGAAAAATTTCTTTAAAAAAACTAAAGTAAAAGTAATCATCATCATCGGGTGCCATCTTCAAATTGAAGTTTGGAGGTTAGTAGGCAAAATCGCCTGCGATCCCATGCTGCGCCTTTCAGATCACGTCAGCTCAGCCCTTGATATCATCCAGCCATTTGCTCCGAGGTCGTCCTGGACCTCTCTTTCCCGCGATCTTGCCTTCAAGGATCAACCTTGGAAACTCGTATAGGGATCCTCTTTGCAGGTAGCCAAAAAGGAGGTCTTTCTTCGCATGACAGTTGACATCAATTCACGCTTGCGGTTGACTATTTCCAGAGCCCTTTGGTTTGAGGAAGCTAGTCCAAGGGATTTTGAACATTTTGCGCAGCATTCAAAGTAAAGTAAAATACACTTTATTTCACAAATAGAAAACAAAACACAAAATATACAAAAGGAAATAGTGAGGTACAATTTAGGCGGCCTTATCGCTAAGAGCGAACTCTTCCAGGCAACCTTCAAAAATTAATTACAGTCTTAATGACCGTCTCTACCTTCGATAAGCTTTTTTTTGTTGTGAAAAAAAAATCAAAATTCAGCATCACTCCCCTGGGGCTCGCGACTGAATGTGCGACGCGTCTCTCCGCGCTTCGTCACTGTCGGTTTCGAACGCCCGTCAATATGTCTCCGCCGCCATCTTGGATTCGAACAGGTATGGCTGAAGGGAGGAGAAGAGGGCCATGTGAGAGAATCAAGAGGAATTAGGCCGAGTGCATTTAGAAGAAAGTATTTTTGATTTTGTGAGCGTCGGTGGCACAGTGGCTGGGACACCAGACTCCCGTGCGGGAGGTCTGGGTTCGAAACCGTGCAGTGCCATGTACCAATGAGTTTTTCGTATTTTTCGAAGACTTACGTACATTTACCGACTGCTCTAACGGTGAAGGAAAACATCATGAGGAAACCTGCACACTGAGATGACCAGTGTAAAATGGCGTAGGCACAAAAGAGCCTCACGGGTCGAAGTGCCGCTGGGATTATTCCCGGCCTACCTATATCCAATCCAATTTAAAAAAATTTAAAGACGTAAAAAATTGATTCGTATTCTAAAATCAAAAATCTTATTTTATCTTATGATAGGGCTCATAAGATAAAATAAGATTTTTGATTTTAGAATACGAATCAATTTTTTACGTCTTTAAAATATTATAAATTGGTTTGGATATAGGTACTTACTTTGTGAGAGAATTTAAATACATTCGTAGTTTTATTTTGATACTACTGTGCAGACCTCTATAGTTTAATATAATTCACCGCATTGAATTTCATAATTATACTTCTTCAGAGCTCCACAAAGACTAGTCACAAGGAATCGATGAACATTACTAATAAAAATTGAACAGTGTATCCTATTCTTAATTTGATAGATTATCCGTCAACTTAAATCCCTTTCTACGCCATATCTCTTGATAGAGATGACACGAGACTTAAACAAACTTAACATTAAGGACGTTTCTTGCAACTCGCGGTAAAACAATCAGAGTAACAATGGTACAATAAATGAAGCAGTTAGTCGAGTCTCGAACTGCGCCTGCATACATAATAGGGGCGCAAAATACCTAAGTACGGCACTAACCGAGGTGGGAACTTCCGACCGATTTCGGGCGTATTTTACTTTTTACTGGGTCATTGCATAGGGGATGTACGAAACCCGCAAAGGGTTTGCTTAGTGCGTGAAATGTACCGGCTAAGGGCCCCTACTTTACGCCGGCTTGTTTACGCTTTGTTTTATTGTTCACAGTTTTACTGCGACATGTTTATTGGTTTCCCTTGGTATGAGTGATGGAGTAGTTCAGGGTTTTTTGGGATAAAGGGTTCTGTTAGGTTTGGGAGTGAAATATAAGTTGCAGGGATAGTGGGGTGGAACAGGCTGCCCGTTGTTTAAACTTCTCTCCCCCTAAGGGCGAGCGTACCTTCTCTCATGATAACACTATAGATTCATTATTAGTAGGTTTTGAAGATATCACTCTGTGCAGAGTCAGCCGCTGATGGTACAATCCTTTTACCTATTTCTACCGCAAAGCAGCAATTCTTGCATTTCTGTATCGGTTCGAAGGGTAAAAGAGCCAACATAATTACCGGAACACGAGGCATTCCTTTGAAGTCCTTAATGTTAGGAAGAGAAAAAAAACAATAATATTATAGTGAGGTGAGATTTTTATGGGCAATGGTGACAACTTACCATCACGGGGGCCCGTTTATTCGTCTGCTCTCTTGCTCTGCTGAGCAAAGGCCTCCCCTCCTTATTTTCACTTTTCTCTGCCCCCAGCCTCCTTCTGGCATCCCTGTTTATAGAAGAAAAAAGTAAAATCGAAAACAGACCTCTGCATAAACAACAAAAACAAAATGGCGCTGACTATTAGCGATATAATACGACGCTAATCAGGACACAGGCATTACAGGCATGACCAACTTATTACGCTGAGTGGTCATTACTTGGAGACACGCGGTATGTTATCTGGTGCTAGAAAAAGTTTGCCATATAGTTAGATTAAGTTGTGTAATGAATAAACCTATTTATAGAAGAGCGATCATGTACTCGTAGGTAAGTGTGTATTTCTTTACACAGGATCAGATGACCAATGTTTTACAACGTTTGTCCATGCTTTCCAATTAAGTAGAGATTACGTTTTCGTATCGTATTCTGCTAACACCATTCCATGCAGCACAATATATCAGATCCATTGGTCGTTAGTTTGAATGGACTGACTGTATGTATTTTTATATTGTGTAATATACAATAGCGTCTTAATTATATACCGCCAAACTGCTTAGCAGTTTATCGTCGGACATGTTGCTCCCTTATTTTATTATAAATAATCATTATGATCACATAACCTACATAACCATATTGTAATATTTTTTCGTCAATAAACAGAATTGACCAAAACATAATTATAACGAACGGTTAAAAGTGGCATACGAAAAACGTCAAGCCATTGCTATTTGAAGCGACTATGGATACAAACGTAGTGCGTAAACGTATGGGCAAACGTGTGGGACGCCCTCCTGCTAGATAGAGCGACGCTGCGCAGGGTGGCTGAAAACGACTGGATGAGAAGAGCCGAAAATCGGGCTCAATGGCGCGCCCTGGGAGAGGCTTATGTCCAGCAGTGGACTAGATTAGGCTGCTGATGATGATGATGAATACAAATAACAAATACAAATATTTATTAGTTTGTAAGAATATGGGTACATTTTAGGTGACACATACATTAGTATAGATTTAGTTCCTTGCATATTCTGCCCATAGCTGGCGTGCAAACCACACCACACCTATCACAGGCAAATTATCCTAGTATAAAATAAATAAAATTTCATTAATCTTTGCTTAGCATAGACAATAATCACAAAAGCTTAAAAAGTTATAATTTTTAGTGCCATAAGTTGTAAGGCAAAAATTGTATCCAAGTGATCTACATCTAGAATCTAGAGATGTTATTGGATTTTGTATAATGATCCTTTTCTGGCATCTGTCTCAAATTACTTGGCGTCACACGCACGCCCAGAACATTCCACGAGATTTATCATAAAGCTAATTGCACACTGTCGCGATCCGTAAGTAATGACGTCGCACGCGGCGGCAGCAATATACCCTCATATTTTGTTATATTGGGGCCATTACCGTGGGGCTGTTTCATCCATAAATGTAAGGTAAGTAATCATAGGGGTATTTATAAGGATTACTTTTGGCCTATATTGAAAAGTATGGGCGAGATTTACATTAAACCTTCTCGCATTAATTGAATCCATTTCTATTCATTATTATTCCATTTTTATTTCCCCTTGATCGACTACAAAGGCTGTAGTAACTTTTTCGTGGCCTAGTCTACGAATAATAAATTAAGTAAGAAGGTATACTAAAGAAATACTCAGGGCCAGATTTACCATACAGGTTGTCCCAAAAACCAACGTCAACCCGGCAACCTAGCAAGAATAACAAAACTTGACCTCAGAAAAAACCTTATGGTTTTCGGGCTATTGGAATTTTTCAAAATTCGGGAAAATTTCTGCCTTCAGTATCTGATTCCAATGCTACAGCTACAAAGGTAGGAATTTTGTAATTCTGTGTTTTTTCTTTAATACCACAAAGGACGTTTCTTCCAAACGTAATCAAAGATTTTTCATTACGGTTACGGATATATTTGCAGTGGTTAAGTTCCATTCAACCAAGGGCGCCTGAAACACTAAATCAATTCTTGGAATACTAACGTAAGGAATTAATTCTAATGTTACTTTCATGCTACTAAAATAGATTGAATATTAGTAGCCCACTGCTAGACATGAGATTAGGTTATGATTATAATGATGAATTAATCACACCATATATTCTATAGCTCATTTCAAACTGCACGACTTCCGTAATACCTTTTTTTTCGTAATACCCTGCTAGTTTACAAACTGCAATTTGGCCAATGACCGTGTTAGAATCTTGAAAAACAATCAGACGTTATGGCGTCTGTTTAAAAAAAACAGTTTACCAACCTCGAGATTATGGGAGAGTCGTATGCATCAGGAATGCCCAGTGTCTTGCATTCCAAATGCAACTGGAGGTAGGTTGCCGCATATGTAGTATTTCACTCCCATTTCACTGTCTCATATAACGTTCACTTATCACGGACGATTTTTAGGTAAAATACACTAGTTTTACGATAAAATTACCACTGTGAACCGTTTTTAACAATAAAAGCTTGAAAGACAGCTTGAAGGCTTCAACATTACCCCGTAGTACCTTTGGTACTTTGTTGCTTTGACCTAATTGACACATATATATTCTTATAAATAGGCTACGACAAACAGGCAGACGTGCCACCTGATGGTAAGTAGTCACCGTCGCCTAGAGTGCAATACCAGGGGTATTGCTTGTGTGTTGCCGGCCGTGAAACGTCATACGAATGTCAAGAAACCATAACAAAAACTCTTTTCGACAGGGTTCCACTGAGTACGTATCATCCCCTATCATCCCATATTACAGATCCTACATATTTTCCTCTTTCCGAAGCTCTACAAAACATCCTCAGCCATTTACGCCTCCACGAATTATCTGCAATATGTAGGAATATCGTAATATATCACACGTCGTACAAAACAAGGCGAGTTGCGAGCGAGGCGGGCTGACAACAGCGAATTTCAATTTGGGGAAAACCGCCGCGTCTCGAGAGCAGCGGATTAACGCACGCGGTCGCCGCGCACGTGAGAACACAGCCTTTGGATGTGGTCATTGGATGATAATAATTATTTTTAATATGTGTTTTCGTCGAATATTAAGGTCAAATCTGTTAAATGGGTATAACGTAGAGTTTACAAAGTCAACGTTCATAGAGAGTCAAGGCTGATAGATAGATTAATACCTTATTGCACACAAGAAATTTACATAGGAAAGGAAACATATAATAAGTATACAAAGGCGGCCTTTTCGCTCAGAGCGATTTCTTCCACGCAACCTAGGCGATAGAAGAATTAGCTGATGGTAGAGTCGCATAAGAAGACGAACCCAGAAGCTAGAAGATCGAGCTGTTTTAAACTGCATGTTCGGTTTCGGTTCGGTTCGCTGCATCCAATCACGAAGTTCTGACTTTAAGTGGTGGAGAGGGAACGCATGTGATTGGTTGCAGCGAACTGGACCGGGGGTCCCGTGAAGTCCAGGCCATGCTGTGCAATTAATCATTGTCGAAGTCTCACAATGTACACAAGCGTATGACTAAAACGTGCTTACCAGCTGAGAACACATCCAAATCCTCAATCTGAGCAAGTTAATATAAAGACGGTTTTTGGTCTCTAGCTCCTCACCCACACTACTTAGGATGTTCGTTCCATAATGAAAGATGTAGTCCTAGGTGAGATCTATCAAATGTGCTATGTTTAGTTGGAGGCAAAGCCGTCCAAAAGCGCCCAATCTTTCCCAATTCAATTTGTTCAATTATCATATTACAATTATCACTTTTCCTATTATTATGTCGTTCAATTTTTGTGGTGTCAAATTCTTCTGTGTTGAATAATGTTGGATTGCCAGACATTAGTCCGGTCTATTATCCCAACTGTCTCATCCACCTTCCTTCCTCTTCCATGTCGCGAACATTCTCTTGATATGTTAATTCGTTCCCTGAATAAATAATTCATTTGTCTAAGGCATATCATTCAGCGACAATGTCTCCTCGTCGACACAAAGACGCTCCCTTATTGTGTACACGTTACGGTCTATTTTAGCGCATTGGAGTGCTGGAGGAACAGATTTATGTTTAATTCTCCTTTAGTTCGTCGCCGTATTGTGCCGGTGTAATGGCACAATGTATATTTCTATTTCTAGTTTAGGGAATTTCCTAGTTTGTTAGTTGTGTTGCTATTCTTCTTCTAAGTCGTATTCCTCATTTCTGAGGGTCGTGATCATTCTAAGGAGTTAATCACATAGAACGACTCTCGTGGCAGATTTAATGGGGTGGTTTGCCATTGCCTTCCCCTTTTCACACACTGGTTATCTCAGTGTGCAGGTTTTCGAAGTCGGACCTCCCGCATGGGAGTCCGACGTCCTAGCCACGATGCCACCGACGCTCTCACGTTACGCGCTGTGTTGCTATAACAGTATTGAAATTACGTAAACGTAAAACTCCTTCATTTATCACCTTCAGAGGTATTTCAGAATCATCATTATCATCATCTTCAACCGATATTGTTATCTCACTGCTGGATATAGACCTCCTCTCTTTTTAATAATAAATAATTATATTATTTGTTTATTTATATATTTCATAACAATACTTACAGCTAAAAAAACCTACCCAGGTATTGAACGTTTGTTAAAATAAATAAAATTCGTCATTTTGCGTGTTGGATATTTTGTGTACCTATTGGACATCATTCTTGTAATTAACTAATGAGTTCGCTGGTTCCACCAAAATCAATTTAAATCCATCATTCAGCCTGTTGTTCAGATCTTATATGGATGAACGCAGTATGGGAATTTACTACCTTTGACCGTTGAGTGCAATAATTTTAAAAACAACCATATAATCCCAAAATTGAAGCTATGTGGCTTCGAATCGCTTGCCCATTCTCCATACAGTCCCGACCTGGATAGCGATTATTATTTATTCCCAATTTTGTAAAAGGAGTTAAGGGGATTTTTTAAAATGCCAATAAAGAAGTGAAGGAGGCGATTTCAACTCATTTTGAGGGAAAAGAGATATGATATTTTTATGCTATAGAAAAGTTAATATCGAGATCTAAAAAATGTACTGTGCAAATATAGTTTCATTATTTTTTTAAATTTACAACCTCTCCATTCCGCGGACTTTTGAACCTCCCAACGTGTATTATTGTTTGTTTGTTATTTTGTTTTTGTGTACATTATAATTTCTGCAGACAAAAACCTCACCAGGCTTCATGAAAGCGGGACAAAGGCTTTAGGGTCATTCCATAATATTGTCCCGTGACGTTTGTCCCGTAGAGGACTGTTCGGTCCCGTACATCTATTGTGTCCTCTACCGCGTTACCCTTTGCAGTTGTATTGACTTTTATTCTAGTATTTTTAAAGGTTTTTTTGGTTTGAATAATGATGGTGGCTTGGATGAGAAATAGGTTGAATGCTTCTCGGGCCGCTTGATGCGTTGGTTAAGGTTTTCTATTGTTTCCATTTTTCATTTTCCTGTATTTTAGTTAACCACTCAGTAAAGTCCCGTAAGATTTTGAATAAATATAAGTAACACTGCAGTAATTATACGACGTAACAAAATTACCTATACTGATCCTCTTCATACAATGAAATCGGAGCCGGACACTTGGGGACCTTTCCTTGTTAGTACCAAGGAGTAATCAGTCCTAAAATACTTCAGGGTATTATAAAAAAGTTCTTAAAGATAAAGATTTGTTGATGGTAGGAGTTAGTTGTATGTAGGTAGGTGTTAGGTCCGGTTCCGGTTCCGACTGAACTTTTACTTCCTCTTTCTTTTTGTTTCTCTCATTATTTTTCTATTTTTGTCCCGTTTTTTTTTAACGTCTCTTTTTCTTTCTCTACCTATTAGACAAACTCCAGTGATCGTCTTGAATCATCGACATAATATAATATTTCGAATATTTGCATCAAACTTACAATTGAACATCTACCGTACATAGATGACTTTCTAGATAATATCTTTGTTGACCTAGATAACAACATTAGACATCAATTCCAACCCTGTTTTTGGGTCAACCTAAATGTCGGTCTGTTTTTCATTCCTCCAACAACAAAACTCTGAATAAATGTGTTTATAAAACCTTCAAATTACAATCCAGCATAAAACGGTAGCAATTTGAATATATTAACCGGTTTTCTTTTCGGAAATTCGTCCAAAATTACACTATTCTACATAATTATTCGTGCGAACTTATAATAATAACTAATAGTGGTATACTTTTTCATGGCCGTTTTGTATTGAGCTCTGATTATGTTTTACCTCTTCCCTCTTTAGATCCTGGCATAGTATGAACCAACAGGAGGGCGGTAGGTCTTCTAGTTTGGTAGAGAATTTGTTTAAGTTATGTATTACACACGCGATCATTTAAAAGTGTATAAACATGAGTTGGTCAGGATTTATGTTGGCTTGACCGCCTCCTCCTGCTGGTTGTTTGCTAACTAAGCTGGAATTCAGAAGCAAACGCGGGAACAGGTTTTTTAAATTCTTACACGCATACTCGTATGTTCACGCTGTGTCTAGAATTTTCTTATATATATGCTGAAAAGTAAGTTTTTACACGTCTTTTATGCCACCAACTTTTATGTTTCAAGAAAGATGGTTTTTTGGGGTTACTTATGTGACTTAGTTAAGTATATACCAAGCCATTAGGTACCTAACATAGAACGAAATATCTTCCCTATACTTAATTCTGCGTAACTTTTATTTTTAAAGCTTTTGTTCTATGTAACGTATATTTTAAGATAAAGCCACACGCCACTTCGGCAGCTCCGTACGAAGGAGCGATTTCTTCATATAAATGTAAATGGTGGACTATGGGGTGTGAAATTACCCCGCTTACAATCACAATAGGCTTTGATTTCCACGCAGTGTTCGCTCACAGGAATTTTTATAGCTTTTTTTCCTAAGGAAAGTCATTTCTCGATAAATTATTTCCATCCTGCTCACACTTTCGGAAAAATGTGTATCGCTGTCTTATTTTTTGAGGATTTTCGGTTTACACTTTTGGTAACCCTAGGAGAGCGAAATTGATTCTTATACCATTGAAGGTAAGGGTTGAATACTGTTAATAATGTTAAGGGTGAATGTGTTAACAATGAAAAATTGTCGCATTGCAAGGGTGCTGATGGAAAACTTAATGGTGGGAAATGCATTTGAATTAATTCAAAGTAGTTTCTTTCACATGCAACATTTTTTTTACTTTTCAAAGAAAAGTTCATAAGTTAGCTACTTACCTAAATCAAAATTAAGAAAATAGTGATATTAAAAACAGAAAACAACATCACATCAGTCAATAAAACTTCCATTAGAATTGAATAAATTACCAAACTATGAGACCAGACACCTGACTCCCATGGGGGAGGTCCGGGTTCGAAACCGCGCAATGTCATGTACCTATGACTGTTTTGGTTCTTTCGAAAGACTTACGTACATTTACCGACTGCTCTAACGGTGAAAGAAAACGTCATGAGGAAGCCTGCACACTGAGATAACCAGTTTATAAAATGGGAAAACCACTCCATTAAATATCCCATAAAGTCGTTTTATGAGGTTATTTCCATCGAATGATCACGATCCTCATCAATAAGGACTACAACGAAGAAGCAAGTGTATTCATAATACTTCGTACAAAAGATTAACCATACCACTACATGGCATATGTTCCGAGTTCTGATTTATTGGAATAGTGAGTCCAATTTATACGCCATCCACCATGAAGAAAGAAAGTGATATACATGGGGTAACATACGGCCCTACGCGGGAAATTGTCATTACTACCCCTAAGGGGAGACATGGTAGATTATTCTCATCTGGCTGCCCCTTAATACCCCATAGAGGAAATAATTGCAGCTTGATTGAAATTACTAGTTTTTGCTGTAGCTTTTTTGGTGACGAGGGTGGGCTGATGGCTTGGCAATAGTCGATCTAAATATCCAAATTAATGATGGGAGGGTAATGGTTTTGGTTTGGTATTTTGACTGCAGTGTTGATGTTACTTTCAAAAAGGTTCTTGTTCAACACGACACGCACACACTGTTGCTTTCTTCGTCCGTGCAGTCACTGAAGGGCCAGCTGAAACACAGCGCTGTGGTTTGCCTCAGCATAATGCTGAGCTGGTGTACCCTTTTTGGCACTGTACTACATCAGATGTTCTGTGCTGCATGTATTAATCTTTGTATACTGTATTGTGTTCTATATTCTAGTGTTTACAGTGCTAAATAAACGTTTTCAATTTCTTTTTGGTTTGGCAACAGTCGTAGGGAGAAATAATCTTGGTTATGATAATTTTGCTAAAAACGTATGTATGCAAATAAAAAGTAGAATAGTCTACATATAAAATAAAAAGTTAATACCTACGTAAGTTTACAAGCAAATAGTAGATAGTATTTAAGTTTTTTTATTCAAAATGTAGCTGTCTTGAAATATACTGAGAAGCAGGTGATTTATTTATATTAATGTCCCCACTGTTAAGGCACAGGCTTCCCCTTGCACAAGGGCGTACGGGCCATGAGCCACCGAGCGGGCCTAGAGCTGATTGATGGATTTGCAGACATGCAGGTTTCCTCACGATGTTTTCCTTCACCGTTAGAGTCTCCTGCATGGGAGTCCGACGTCCTAGCCACTAGTCCACCGACGCCTGTATAAACAGTAAGGCAAATAATAGACTGCCTCGTAATTACTAAGGGCTAGTAGACAATAATGATGTTTGAAACTAAATTTTCTTCGAGGCGAACAAAAGACCAGAAAATGCCAGGACCGAAATCAGAAATGACTCCACACGTCACATCACTATTCTCACAGATAGTCAACCGACATCAAAAAGCTGGTGTTACACTTTAGGCTACAATTTAATACAATTGCAGGAATTATTGATTTGTGCCTTTGTGGCGCACTCGCGTGGAATAATAATTATAGCAGACGTTTAATTATGTTCATTCATTCCCATTCCGTTCACATGACTGTGCTGGATGAAAAATGTTGATGAGCTCACGTTTTGGATTTGATTCGAAGACAAGAGATCACTTAGAAAATGGATTGGTGTTATTATGAGGCATTGTTTTGATTTTGACGTCAAGTTTCAATTTCAATTTGTTATAATGTTTTAGAGCGATGGCGCTCTTTGGTTTCGGAGGCCAAGATCCACTTCGGGTCGCTGCGCCAGCGAAGTAGAAATAGAAATAGAAAATCCTTTATTAATAGACCATATAGGACCACATATGACAAAAATTATGTAAGAAATATCACATAATGAGTAAGATTCGAACATGACCAAATTTTCCATTCTAACAAGTGATAACATATGATATGATCTATTAAAAGGGTCAAATTCAGCTAAATGAGTAAGTAAGTAAGTATAATTTTGGTTTTTGATTTTAGTACGATTTGGCGTGGCTCCCAAAAAACGTACAAACATCGTAATGTTACATCAACAAACATTAGTTCATTAATGGACATGTATATAGATATTTTTTGCACAAGAAATCATTTCTCAAAAGAAAGGCATAGTGCTTGGTTTGGGCACAGGATACTAAATATTACTACGTAAAGAAGCGAAGCTCACCTCCTCCCACCAGCCCCCCGCCGTCGCCTGCAAAGTAGAGGAACGGTTGGCGGTACACTGTACTCAATTATCTGAATACTTACGCCGCGATGCAGTTGGGCGCGAATATAATGGCTTCGTTGTACGGAGTGCTATACCACTGTTTGGGTATAGGTTTGATAGTGTTATAATGTATGTATCATTTTGAAATGATATCTTTATGGTAAATATGCGTGGAACCAGTCATACTGATGTGAAAGTACCATCTGCTCTGCGTATTTGTAATGTCAGAAGAGAAAATAAAGAAAACACTTGGAAGAAATTTAAAAACACAATATAAAGCCTCGGCAGCCACATCCAGGCCTTTGAAAAGTGTCTGTTAAAGACAGATACCTGATACCTCAGTAAAGTGATCACTTAATTAACTTACCAACTCTGGACTTGCAGTGTCAAATGAACCCAATCAACATTGTCAATTTTTACTGTCGCTAGGGGTGTGCCATAAATAAGACCAATATTGAATAATTTTGAATTAAAATTGATTTGCAAATTCTTTTAATCATGGTTAAATCATGCAAAGATTTCACATTTAAAAACAACACAATGAATCTGCTTAAATGAGCTCTTAGCTTAACCAATTTTATAATTAAATATGAGAACATAATTTGACATAAACTTTGTAAAATGAATAAAAGTGAGTGAGTGATTTCCTTAGTGATACGCTGTGACGTCATCAAAATTTCATTAAAGTTGACATTTATTTTATAATTAATTAAAAAGCAATCTGTATTGTTAATTTTTATGTAATTTTTCTAAATTGAGACATCAGTAAAAATGTGGGTGTTTTTGTTTTGTTACCTTTTATTTTATTTTGCTAATTTATTATGATTGATTATTTTATTGATGATAATTTATGATTGATTGATTGATTAATTGAACAAAAATTTGAACGGCAGAATATGGTGATACTGAAACACAATGTAACATCTGCATTACACATGTTTACAAATAAATTATATTTCTATTTAAAAACAATAAAATTGTTACTAATTATGTAAGAGCCAAATAATTAATTATTCAATCAACTTTATTTGTTTGCCAAATATAGAAAGTTATTAATACCTTTTTACAAATTGTTCACAATTAGGACCCGGTAAGGGCACCGCGAAATCTCGAGAAATTAAGATTTTTGGACAGAAATATTCACAACGTTTTCAAACGTTTCTGAAGTAAATAATATGAGAACAATTCACAAATAAGTATTATCTCCTCCTATTTTTGGTCTTGGCTTTAAGACCACCTTGCTCATCACTAGCTACCATTTTTTGTGTACTTTTTTTGCGGTGTCCAATGAAGGAATCGTTTCGTAGGGAAGGTTCC
Source organism: Hofmannophila pseudospretella (assembly GCA_947369225.1). Taxonomy (NCBI): domain Eukaryota; kingdom Metazoa; phylum Arthropoda; class Insecta; order Lepidoptera; family Oecophoridae; genus Hofmannophila; species Hofmannophila pseudospretella. Next base: position 13,649,810 of record OX376326.1, read on the forward strand.
AAAGCTCGGTTAATGAAGTTAATTCAAACTGCTTTTTTTGGGTCAAGAATACAAGGGCCGGTTTGTGGGTGTCTTGTCGGTCTCTTTGGAGAAAGGGACGAATTAAATTAACAAGTGTATTGCTCTTGGCAGCGAAAGACAAAGTAAACACATTCGTTATTTCAATTTGCAGTTTCTTTGTTACAGTTGTCTCTCAGACTGGTATTATTTGTTTACAGACTCTTCTTTCCTTACTTTCTTTTTGTTTACAGAATTTCCTAGTCATCATCAGGTTCGCAAGCTTTCAGATGTGGGAAGCGTTCTAAAAATTTGAGCTCATACTCGAACCACCTAACTGTTATATACTGTTCCAGAGGTTCTATTTGATATCAGAGATTTTCCAAGATCTTGGAGGCCCGACATGGCTAAGAACATTCTTAATAAAATGATCTATTATAAAAAATCCGCTTCTAAATCAGATCATCGGTTGCTGTGTTACGATGCCACAACACAAACAAACAGACATACAGTCATACTTATAACATCCCTTCCGTTTGATCAGTGGTTAAAACATTGACATTACTCCTACCTCCATCTTAGTAATTTTAACCTAAACACCACTTAAGTATGGTGAATTCCTTGTGTTTCTCTACCGTTTCTTCACTTTTCGCCGACACTTTCCTCGTCAAAGAACCGGTAGTGCCGTCACTTGTTTAATTAAGGAGAAGACGAGGAACTTCCTCGAGCCGTTTGATGGACAAATCGGATTACGGACACGTGATGGGGAATGAATTATTCGGAACGAGACGCTTTAATAGATGTGTTACTAACAGACAGACTCATTTGTTAATGTGTATCATCGTTTACAATGTAATTTTTTACTGTTCAACGTCATTTTTTTTTATTCACAATCAAAAGAAAGAGGTGTTATAAGTTTGACGAGTCTGTTTGGCTGTGACATTATGATTATTTATTATGAATGATATACATTTAAAAAATGAATGAATTAAAATTATGATTGATTATTTTATTGATGATAATTTATGATTGATTGATGTATTAATTGAACAAACATTTGTACGCTTTCGGGCAGAATATGGTAATACTGAAACACAATGTAACATCTGCATTACCCATATTTAAAACAACCGATCATTCGATTTTAATTTATATTTGTCTTGAACTTCTATGTAAAGCTAAATACACATTATCAGTTCACATTGATAGAGAAAAACTTGGAACAGCCTGCCGGCGTCTGTATTTCCCGAAACCTACAACCTCGGGATCTTCAAGGCCAGAGTGAATAGTCATTTACTGGACCCGCATGCTCCATCGTCGACCTCATCGTCGCTTACCATCAGGCGAGATCGAGGTCAAATGCGGGTTTAGTAGTCAATAAAAAAATATAAAAAAACTTACAAAGTATGATTAAATTATTTCCTTTGGACTTCGCTACGACTCTATCAGTTCATCAAAAGTAGATAATTTTTCGTTAAGCCACAGGTCACGACGTTCTGTGGACAACAAATCAGAATACTTTGTCCCTTTCACTTATTTGCCCCATAATTAGAATGTTAAGAAGTCATAACAAAACTTTAGCGACAGGATTCCACACCGTAATAAACATAACTTAGCTGTGTCTTCCACTGCACAGTGGAATGAAATGAAATTTTATTTGGTCGCACTATACACGATACATATAAGATAGTAGTACTGTTGGAATAGATCATATATGTTTCGACATTATTTTAGCATGCACAAATTGTTACGTCATGAAAAATAATAATAAGTTATAAATCGCAATAATACAATCTACCCACTAGCCATTAGGTTAATGTTAAATTTATTAATTAATATTAAAAACATATTTTATTAAATAAAAACTTTTTTCAATCAGCCATGCTTTATTTAGATATTTTATTATTATTTATTTTCTATTAGGGAAATTAACAGACAAATACATAACAACAATAGACTTAGAATACATAGATAGAAATATGCTAATAATAAATTTCCACTTATAAATAACAGTATAAATATAGTGCTTAAAAAGAAGTAATTATTACTCACTTAATAATAAAATATATAAAAGAGAAGATTACAGATACCTGTCAGTTGTAAAATAAATAAAGATAACAATATTAAGAATATAAAAGAGACATTTAAAAAAAAAGAATTCAACATTTATGTGACAGAGAGTGTGGGAAACTAGTCGTCATTAAAGTAGTTCTGTGTCAGGATTCGTCTAACTGTAGTGGTGCTGGTGCAGAACAAGTCCAGGTTGTGTGCGATACACAACTTATTAAAGTTGATGCAACTGCGGGGCAAGAACGCATTTCGTCTATAGTTGGTATTGGCAGTCGGTACCTCCAATACGGGACGCTGTCTGAGGCCAAGTTGATTTGTGCGAAGGTTAAGTTTTGTGAGCAGTTCGGGACTATCGACTGTCCCATTAGCAATGTTCATTAAATAACAAATATCATTAATGTTTCGTCTAGCATCTAGTGGCAGAAAGTGGGCTTTGTGGGTGTGCAAAGTGGGTTTTGAGGGCAACTGTCTGATATCTGCTGGTATAGTGTTTCATCTTCTTGCAAGCAAGTCATAAAAGCAACTTATACGAGTAATTTCGTACCCATGATACATACTTAACTTACATTCTACGCATTCTCCATGTAAAACAGAAGAATCCTTTTTGCTGAAAAAAATACAGTTTTTTTTCAGTTCCGGTGAAGCGACAATCCCGTCACTCAGCCGGTTTAATTGCGAGTAGTAAAACAAACGAGGGAAGCCGCTCGTGTGCCGAGTGTGCGGCGTTATGACGGGCGGTTTTTTAACGCTTAGTTTGTTTTTTACATTGCCATGATAATTAATGATGATTAGATGGGCCACCTGATCGTGAGTGCTCACCATTTGCCAAACTTGGCTTGATTAGTTTCCTAAGTTCCATTTTAAAAGGGGGTCCTAAAGAAGCAACACGCTAGACTGAAAATTTATTTATTTATTTACACTTTAATGCACAAAAAAAAAGGTGTACATGAGGCGAGCTTAATGCCTTGTGGCATTTTCTACCAGCTAACCATTGGGTTATGCAGAAATAAAAAATATTTACGACTTTAATAATTTTACGATATGGGTTTATAATTTGATAACATAGGTACGTACTTAATCATATTAAAAACAGATTTGTTCTTGTTTTTAACAGGAAATCTCAAGTTCTTGTTTTGCTTCTGGTAAGCGATTTGTGAAAAAAACATGGAGACATTTGTAAGGAATACATTATACAACCAGTTTTTTGGCTTTTATTTAGTATTCGTTGGAGTATGTGGGCTGAGAGCGTCCACGAAAAGAAACTCAGCATGTTGATGCGAAGGTGATTTTACAATATTGCGATGAGGATGCAGAAGAGAGAGAGAGAGAGAGACAGCGCGAGTATAAGAAAAGCGGCGGCACTTGTTTCTCCAAGAGACGTTGGCGCGAAGCCGCCATAAATATCTAAATAAACTCTGAGTTAGAGAACAATGCAGCTCTTAATAATCATGATGAATACGTACTTAAGTTTTCATTGTTAGTTTGAAAAAAAAATATATTAAAAAACGCGGCGATCTACCCGCTCGTCTGCCCCTCCATCCACTTTAGAGTGACAAACGCTTGTACACTTGTATAGAGGTATACTTTGTGCATTTTTAATCCGTCCCCATGCGTCGGGGATTCGAACCCGCACCAGAATGGGCTATCAAAATCAAATGGCTGTCGTTACTGGGCCACTGGGCAGCTGTTTATGTCTCTCGTCCGGTTTATTGAAACTGTGAAGGACTGCGGTTTTGGTAGGTATAAAAAAAAGCTGAAAGTTTTTGAAACTATATTTCCGTTTGGGGTAGAACTTTTGTTCAAGGGTAGAGTCACATCATTTCTGGAAGTTTTAACGGAAATATAAAGTCATATATTAATGGGATTTGTACATACGGTCTATCCTTAGAAGACAGTTCGTTCCTTCAGATGTTGAGTTGATCTCCTTCCTTCGGATGTAGTGAAATTACTTGCATCGATTGAGATTGTGAAAAAAAATTATTGTGTCTGTCTTTCAAACAGCTCCGCGGCCGACATCCGCGGCAAATTTCCTGGCCTCTGCAGTAATGCATATCACGGTCTCAATAATTCTGATGAATCAAAAAGTTACTACCCTCTTACTTTCGTAAAATCGGGCCGGTCCCACAGTAGTATCACTTTATATAAAACCATGTGAAACTGTACTTTGAACAGAGTTTACATATTAATCGTAGAGACAAAGCGATTCAACTATCAATCGATTCGACATAGTCCAATAATAGACGAAACAAAGTGATCCAAAGTAAATAACTAAAGTTGACTAATTGTCGGATCTGCAAGCAAGTTTAGTTACGCTAACTGTATAACTGCTGGGTATTGCTCTAACGGACGTCTTCGATAGCTCGCGCCGGGCCCAATTGAGTGGGTAGTTTTGGTATATTGGCGTATGGGAAAAGAAGAACGCGGATACTAAAGAACCGGCCAAGTCCGAGTCGGGCCTTGCTTTGTCTCTATGGATCCGTACTAGTATAAAATCTATTTGTAAGTTTTGTGAAAACCTTTTGTTTGCTCACAATTTGCAAACTACTACAGATAATGTATCAAATTTTAGTATTTGTTATTCAAATAGAGGATATGGCCAATATTCTAGCCAATATTTAAGTTCCTAGATAGTACCGTTCATGAGATACACCTGGTAATAAAAATTGCCTACAATTGACAACTCTTATCGGGCGCTTATTCGTGTAGAGTCTGGGAGGTACCAACCTTTTACCTCACAAAGCAAGCTTGCATTGCTGTGTTTCGGTTTGAAGGGTAAGAAAACCAGCGTAAACCAGCACATGAGACACTCTAAGTCCTCAAGCAGATAACACGCTCGTTTCTCAAAACTTAAACCAAAGATCCAACTATTAAATTACGCTCATCGACGCCAAAATCTAAGTTAACTGGAACTCGAGGCTTAAGTCTCGGCTCAGTAAGTTCTCTAGTTGTGGGTAGTTTACTCGCCTAAGTCACCTTTGGTCGCCGGGCTAAGTTACCGTAACTACTTGAACTTGAAGGGTATCTCACTCTGTACCTATGTAATTGCATCAATTTAATCGATAGTACAAGTGACGTTAAAGTTAAAGATGGAACCTTTACGGGTCTAGTTTAGTTATCAGTTCTGCCTGGCCTTGAAAGTCTATGAGGTCTGGAGTCATTCAGCAGGGCCTGATTTACCATAGGCTAAATAGGCTAGCGTCGGTGGCGTCGGGGCTAGGACGTCGGATTCCCATGCGGGAATGGGAGGTCCAAGTTCGAAACCATGCAATGCCATGTACCAATGAGTTTTTCGGTTTTTTCGAAAGACTTACGTACATTTACCGACTGCTCTGACGGTGATGGAAAACATCGTGAGGAAACCTGCACACTGAATTGAATAGAATAGAATCACAGTTATTGTCAAATACATTATAACAATTTTTACAAAAAAAGCATTAAAATTTAATGTAGATGCAGAGAGATAACCAGTGTGTGAAATAGAGAAGGTAATGGCATACCACACCATTAAATCGGCCACGAAAGTCGTTCTATGTGGTTAATTCCTTAGAATGATCACGACCCTCAGCAATGAGGAACACGACTTAGGGCATCGGATTCACTGTAAGACGCCTTTTTTGTATCGGGGGGAAATATTTCTTAGAAACCCAGCCTCCAAATTGTCGGGCGAGCATGCATGAGGTAGGCCGGACATCTAAATTATAATAACTTAGAGCGCCTGGAATCAGCCCTAAATAAGGCCCTGCATACCAGTGTAACTATAGTAAAAGCAATATTTTTAAGCATCTTGTAAATGCAATGACTCCACAATGACCCTCAAACTCCCCACTCTCTAAGTACTTTCGCAAGCACACTTGCCAAATAACTCATCAACAAAGAAGTCACTTATAAAACTTCCGCGCTCCTATCCCCACAAACCGCGACATATGGCGTTAATATTGCAAATAAATCACCACGAGAAACACCATAACACGACTTACACTCCCCTGTCACCATGGAATCAGGGCAACACCAATAGGGTTTACACTTTATCCAATGTTAAACACCATATAATTAATTACTATGTCAGAAATTCAGAATATCGTTTCGTTTGAGACCTGAGAACCACAGAAATCGGTCTAATAGCGTCCTCTCTTCTAGAATGATGTGAACACTGACAGCGAGCAAAGGGTTTGGACATAATTTTGACAAGTTCCATACATTTAATTGGCCTACCGGATGTATGGGGAGATGCTCATAGTGCATGCTCTAAATGGCAGTCAGTTTTCATACAAAACTATTCTGAACGGCTAAGGAATGGAACAGCCTGCCGGCGTCTGTATTTCCCGAAACCTACAACCTTGGGATCTTCAAGGCCAGAGTGAATAGGCATTTACTGGACCCGCATGCTCCATCGTCGACCTCATCGTCGCTTACGATGGTAAGCCTGATGGGCGAGATCGAGGTCAAATGCGGGTTTAGTAATCAATAAAAAAATCAAAATCTTTGCTTCCTGGTGGAAAAATTTGCGGCAGAGAGCTAGAAGGAGATGAGACATGATCTCCAGCGGCTGGTTTCTTCTGGTTTCCACCAAAGTTTGAAGGGTTGAGCACTTAGAGCATTCGCGGCGATAGTGCAGTTACAAAATTAGAGTAATTAGCGTGGAAATTAATTATTTCCGAGGAGCGTTAGTTTTGCGTGACCGTTGCGACAGAAGTCATTTCACGAGTGAATTTGATTGGCAGATGACATTGTGACGTCAATGAGATCACGATGCGCGTATTCTTTCGGTCTTGTCTCTTAGGTGATAGGTAGGAAAGGAACAGGTATAATTATATGAATATTAGATGAGTACAAATGTGTATAGTGTAATTTAAAAATAACGATATATGGCGTTAACACTGACTACGTTTGACAACCCTAAAAGCAGTGGTTATAAACCCTGGTTAGCACAGTTGCACACCTCTGTTATTACTTGAAGTGCTCTCCTCTGCTCAATCTCTTACATTACTTGTCCCTCGCAGTATAGTGCGGGAGCCGGATACAATTTTACCGTGATTTTATCCGGCCGCGTGTCGAGTGCCTCGGATTGCGCGCGTGACGCCATCGACGTGACGTGTCAATCGGTAATTGGGTGAGCACTTGTCGATGAGTTCTTTCGTCGTACGAAGAAGAATATTGTTAAAAACGCTTGGCCTGTAGATATTAGTATTGCACACTTTCTGTGTGACTGGCGACGGGCATTATTAGTATTTAGCATGGTGCGAAATGGAGTCCATGTGGGTTCTAATCTCGTTCATGGCTTTCTTATATTTACACTTCACTTCACGTCTCAAATTGCCAGATAAAACCTTCACTTCGTGAGTTTCAATACCCCAATAGATACATGTAAAGTTCCCTAAAGCCCTTCTTAAGGTGTCTTGAATGTGACCTCGAATAAAGGCCGGGTTAAGGCCCAGGGCATTATTCAGAGGCACTGTGGTATGTTTATTAATGAGCGGTCGATGACCCTGTCGCTAGCAATTACACGCACGTATCAGATCACAAATGAAATTCGCATTTCGTACTATTATCCCTAATCCTGTGCGAGGTACGACCATTCGAATTACCTGCCTTGAATGAGGTTTCGATGAATTTACATAAACCAAACATGACAATGCAATGTTCCTATGATTAATAGGCGTGCGTGCATGGCTGTTAACTTTTATACAAAATTACCAATACAGTGATTGAAAAATACTTGCAATAGGTAGATTCAAAGTGTCAAAAAAGACAAGAAAAATATTTACATCAAAAGATTTTGAAATTCACCCCTCTGTGGATTGCTCGCTAGAGAAGTTTTATAAGGCAACCGCGTCTGCCAGTTCGCGCATGTGATTTGAGCATTTTCCCATACATTAGTCGGGCACTGAAATGTCAAATGTATGTAAACATATGACCTCTGGGTCAATTCCGTGGCTCGCTGTAATTGCTCACGTCATTGTTCTAGAAAAGAGTTGCTAGTAGTCCGATTTATGTGATTTACATTTACTATTATTTAATATTATTTTTTTACTTTGAATATTGAAGTAGCTCTCATAAACTCATTTATTCGACCTGATGAATATAGATCACTAGTTTTCTTCATCATCAACCTATTTCCACCCAAGATGGATGAATATGCGAGTAGCTCTCTTCTTTCATACATCACTGTAAATGGTTTGAAATTACCTGTGATCATTTCGTCGATACATGGTTTTCGGCTAGCGTAGTAGTAGCTGGTAGTTCAGACTATTTGTACCTTAGCTCCCGGTCTAAGACCCACCTCTGCATCGGCAATTATTTGTCAATTTTCCGCAACTATGTCGACCGATGTTTTGCATCACACGGCTTGTGGCCACGGGGGGGTTTGATTCTGTAGTTACCAGTATCATTGTTGTAAATAGACTTATTTAAGAAACGAATTATGATAATACGATTAGATAACTCAATAAAAAAAAATTAACAAGAACTGGTCATTCTCAGAATATTATTAAAAAGAAAGTTAGTATTGCGAGCGTGAAAAATCGTGAAAAGTTCTCCCGCCATAAAATCAAAATAAAGTAAGTATGAAGTTTATATTCCTTATCGGATAGTCAATATGAATGTTTGCATAAAATTACTTTTTTCAGAAAATTTATAGATATGAAGAAATAACAATCGAAATTTCACGATTTTTCACGCGCTGACCACCTTCCACAGTTTTATTTTAAAGAAAAGAATTTTAGTAATGGCAAGTTTTACTGAAATTGTATGTAAAGTTGCCATATTTATATTATACTTTTTAGAATCAGACTGCATGAAAAAATTTCGTAGACGATGAGGGCGGTTGAGAGATTGAGTTTGGAAAAGAGAAACAAACTTTTTTAATAATATCCGCAATTCGCAACAAGAATTCAAATTGAAATGTCATCGCGTACCATCCGACGTGGCACTCTGCGGGGGGCTCTCCTCGACCAGCCTTTATTACTGAACCATTGAAAAATAAGTCTTCCAGCTTTACCAATAAGGTGGTGACGAGTCGCGTAGTTGGATTGGTAGAATTTATTCCTATTAGTGCAGCGGGCCGTGCAGCGAATAATCGCTTTTTAATGAAAAGATTAGTGCGCTAGCTCCCGGGCCATTGTCACGCAATCAATGGCCGGACACTTCGGGAATTTTCCAATTTCGCGCGCTCGCTGCGACATCGTGGTGCGGTTTAATTTGTAATGTTAACTATTCTTTTGTTAGGATTATTTTTTCGATTTTATTACACTACAAAAGAATCGTAACATGGTTTTCTTTGGTAGTTTTTTTTGCAACTGTGTGCGTTTTTAGGATTCCGTACCAAAATGGTAAAAAAGGAACCCTAATGGTGAGACTTCAGTGTCCATCCGTCCGCTTGACTACATCGAAAAATGACACCCTTTTACCTACATACATTTTTCCATATGAGAAATTATTATAGGTTTTCAAGTATTTCTCTTGCGAATCCAAGGAAGTCTCTTGGGGCAAGGTAAAAACTTTTGTTATAAACTCTACGACTCTATTTAGAGTATGTCCTAGTACTTAAATGGGCCGAGTTAAAAAATGGCGGAACAAAATGGCCGAGGCAGTCCAGTCTTAAAACTAACTTAAATTTACTTAAGTAATATGTAACTTATACAAATTAAAGTTAAAGTACCTCCAACGAGGTACTTTAATTTTAATTTGTGGACCCTGGACCATGGACCTCCTACCTCAAACGAGCCCTTGGGTGGGAAGGGGGAGAGCGGGGTGTTCGGGGGGGATAGGTGGACCAAAAGAAAACGACTGTCCTGACAGTGTCTTCCCCGAAAACCGCGTCCTCCTACGGTTACTCTGACCAGAGATACAGGTCTTTTAAGTTTTCCAATATGGCGGCCAAGATGGCCGACTTGGGTATGGTATTCGTGTATCTCTGGCAATTTTCAGTTTTAATAGTTTCCGATGTTCATATTTCGTTTTCACAACCTACCTACTGGAAGAACTCATGTTTTCGATTTTTTTTATTAACAATTATTAACCTTAAACAGAAGATGTGTTTCGCGCGCGTTTCTTATTTGTTTTTTAAATACCGCGCCAGCCGGCCAGTAACATTTTTCATACAATATTTTCCTTCCATCTCTTTGGTCGCGGTGTACACTAGGAACGATATTCATGTACCAAATTCAAATCACTTTTCTTCCCTGTTTGGAAGTCTCTTAACAGTTTGTTCCCACTTTTTGAAGTACCAATAAGCGCTTCTCAAATAGGTGACAATCAATGCATATTACAGCACTTCGCGAAACAAACGCAAGCAACTGTAGAAACACAAAAATTTCAGCACAAACGAGACAATACTCTTTTGTCCGCCTTCATTCCTTAATGCGTCCACTACGTCACGGCTACGTCACAAAGGAGTCCGCCAATGAGACAAAGCGAGTCAAAATCATTGACGACTGGGACGGGCCCGCGGGGACCGTGCAGCACGACACGGTAGGGTTACTGTTAGGCTCAATTTACATTGCCGCGGAATGGAATGGAAGCGAATTTTCGCAACGTAATTGTACATAGCATAATGAACTTTATGTCAATTGTGTAACACACACACACACCCACTCCGCTGGCGCAGCGACCCGAAGTGGATCTTGTCCTCCGATACCAAAGAGCGCCATCGCCCCCTCTCCTGCACAATCTCGAGCCAGTCAGGCGCCTGGAGCTCACGCAGATCCTTCTCCACTTCATCGCGCCAGCGGTATCTGGGACGTCCGGCCGGACGTCGTCCTTTAGGGCGTCCCACATTCGCTCGTTTAACTGCCCAATCCTCCCCCATCCTAGTGATGTGTCCGAGCCATCGGAGTCGAGCTGGTTTCGTTTCTCCTATGATGTTCGGCTCGTTCACCATCTCTTCCATACAAACATTGTGTAACATACAAACTAAATACGCATTACCGCTATGGGAATTCTCGAGAATGCGCGAGGATTCTCCGGATGACGCGCGACCTCTTTTTTGGGCTCGTATTTAGTTTGTATGTTGACATAAAGTTCATTATGCTATGTACGTTGCGAGAATTCGCTTCCATTCCATTCCGCGGCAATGTAAATTGAACCTTAGTACTATTTTCGGGCCGTAGCTTGGCGTTGACTTCGTGGTGTATCAAGGGGGAGGTTGAGGTTTTGTGGAATGTGTTCGCAACAGAACACTAGTTTAGTGATTGTATCCAAACTTCAATATGCGACTTTAAAACGGTAAAAAATAGTTCCTGTTTTTTACCTTAACCACCTGTAGTGGAACACGTTTTTCTATATTTAATTCTAAAATAATTACTTTTATCGCCTCTGTAAGGTTATTTAAACGTGTGTGGTGTTCAGCATCGTGTGCTTCAACAAAGTGCTAGAAATCAAAACTTTCTGTTTCCTTACAAGCGAAATTACCAGCCGCTCTAAACATTGCGAGGAACAGAATGTAAACGCTTTGAGGTTTCTAGGAGAGCGGGATAGAGGATTTTGAAGCTTAGATGGTCTAAGATGTACTTAGATGGAAAGTTCTGTGGTCAAATGTAGACGGATGTAATGACAATGGATCGTACTTTGGATAATTGTATGTCAAACTATGCTGTTAATTCTTTGGCTTGCTTCAAGAAGCAGATTATTAGATTAAATCAAAATGGATAATAATTTTCGCGGTAGCTAAGAAATGAAACCGCGGCATCTAACAGTTGGCACAACAGAAATAAATCAAGACAGAACGGTGAAGTAGGCAGGGCGCCCGTGTCTCAATCTTGCAATATACTGTAAGATTTTCGACGCGTACCTACCGATCAGAGCGGCTGTGCTAAAATGTCTTATTGTGCAGTTTGTAACTGTAAGAACAACAGGTACGACAGTGAATCGATCAAAAGGTATTTCGTTCGTAATCACGTCACTTTGAGGGCATGACTTATGAAAACGTTGACACGCGCGATTCCTATAGCAGCTCGCCCGCGTCACCGTTCTATCTTGATTCTTTCTGTGGTTGGCACTGACTAAATTAGCTCGGGAACGATTTAATACGATCCATTAAATGTCTTTGATTATGGACGTGTTATTCTATACTATACTAATCAATATCTATTTTTCTTGCCACTTGCGCATTTCCATTTCCATTGGCGTTGCATTGTTGCCTACATCTCTACTGTACCTATCTGCAGGGGACCGAATAACAATGGCGTCCGATTTTCTTAATTAAAAATGTCTCACTATTGGGACAATAGTGGCGCGGGGCCCACTCCGTGCTTTTAATCTCGACGACTCATCAACTGATTACAGATCGATCCTCGCTTTTGTTTGTTCTTTGTGAATAATTTTCTGTCACCCTGAGTGACGTTGTGATGCTTTGCAGAGCCATAGTTCAGTACGTAAGCCCTTTGAAGGAAATTCGGATAAAAACCAGCGACAAATCCAACAAAATTCCCCTAAAAGATGGTACCAAACCTCACGCCACATTTCTCACACAAAGAAACTCAAATTAACATTTGAACAAAAATAGATCTTACGGCGATGTCACAAAGGCGGATATCCATTTACGCAACTCTTACATAGGATCGTATGATGCACAGATCGATTTCAAAATTCGAAGTACAACGCGAGGCGCGATTGACTCACCGCTCGCACTCCGTTTTAAGCCCCGCCCACCTGAGTACACATTTTGTGGCGCCACTCGCGTGCGTCTATTACATTTCATATCTGGTAAAATTGATCTCTGTCTAACTACAGTCTTAGATATTCGCGTTTCGCTATCAATAACCGAAGTCTCAAGATCCGAATCCCTCTTTAAAATCTCACGCACCGTACTACATATAATTTATACAATGTCATATCTGCTGTCTTCATTATTTCTTTACCTGTACACAGACAAAGTTTCCAACTCTTGTCCAACAACGAGACAACTTTGTCCTTATTTATTGTGCTGTTTTGATTACGAATTAATATAATCGTTTCGATTCTAAATCGTGATCGTTACGTGCAGTGTGAATAGAGTTAGGTGTTATGTTTATATGTTTTGATTTTAATTAAAAACGTTGCGTTTTATTAGTGCATTGTTAGGGTAGGTGCGTACAGGCGGAATATTTATGTCCCTTTACGATTCCCTCGGGTGTAGAGTAGGTAATACAGCAAAATGAAAGAGAGAAAGTAGAAAACATTTTTTGTTTCTTCTACGGCTAAGGAATGGAACAGCCTGTCGGCGTCTGTGTTTCCCGAAACCTACAACCTTGGGATCTTCAAGGCCAGAGTGAATAGGCATTTACTGGACCCGCATGCTCTATCATCGACCTCATCGTCGCTTACCATCAGGCGAGTACGAGGTTAAATGCGGGTTTAGTACTCAATAAAAATAAATAAAAAATACCCTTTTTTTAGAATTTAATCTTCTTTTTGAGTTTACCTATATAAATATTCTATCTGAACTTATTATTAGTGTGTTAATTACAGTTTGACAAAGTCATAAGCTATTGCTAAGTTAAGATATCGCTTAATGCGATAGGGCCGCCTTCTGCACATTGTATTGTACCTCTCATTATATTGTATGTTTTGTTTTTGTCCCGGGTGTGCAATAAAGTGTATTTGTATTTATTCTAGTCCGGTGGTGGTAAACAATAGATTGGAATACATGTGCGCTGGATGACGGACTACTCGTAAAATGACGCCCAGTTTTTTTGTCCCAACTGTCATTATGGCGGATGGAAGGTTGAATTACAAAATGTTGATGCAACAAATCAAAAATTTTAATCCCCCATTTCAACTGGGCAGCTGATATAAAGTCAGACAACTTTGCCCACGATTGGCATGCGGTAGGCGTATGCGTAAGCGCACGTAGTAATCAGCCGGCGGGCGGTCGCCGGCAAACAATGCCCTGTCGACGCCGGATTAAAACTTTATCTCTCCGGTTTAAGTAGAAAGAGATTAACGAGTGGAGCGACCTACAGCTAGTGTGTGAGAATGAATGAATGAATTGAGCGGAAAGGTAGCCAAAAATTTAAAAAATTAATACTAATAATACAAAAATATTTATGGAACCAGAACATTCAAATTACAATCAAGTAAATATGACATACGAAGCAGAAACATGGGCACGTGTAAAATAAACATATTACTTACTTACTTTTTTTACACTAACTAAACAGGCGAATGAAAGGCTCCAAGTGACACAAAGAGCGATGGAGCGTCTCCCTCGTGGACGGAGTGCCGAATATCTAGATCAGGAAAGACGAGAGTGCCGGATATAGCCAGTATAGTGTCCAGGTCAGGTAAGTGGAGATAGAATACAGGACGATAGGTGGCCCCGAAGATTGTTCGAGTGGCGACCCCGAGTGGGGCGCAGAAGTGTCGGTAGGCAGCCCGCGAGGTGGACCTACGACATTGTGAAGACGGCGGGGAGGATGTGGATGCGAACGGCTAGAGACCGAGGAGAATGGCGTGATGAAGAGGCGTATGCCCAACGATGGGTTACTTTAGGCTGAAAAGAGAAGAGAAGAACAATGTAGTTAGAATGTATCGATAAGTAAGACATATCGGTGTCTACTACCCGCCCTGGCCTATGAATCCAGATTTACGGTCATGTGCTATAAGAGCGCTTATTTCACGGCTTTACGAGTATATAACAATATTCCTAATGACATTCGTAAATTAGAAGGTAAACATTTTGGCAAAACGCTAAAATAGTGGCTATTTGATATATGTTTCTAGAATATGAATGATTTTTTTTATTATTGAAAGTTTAAGATATAATAATTAATTGTAATTAAATTAATGATTTTTTTAAACTGTTAATTATCTAATATTGTATGCCCGAACAGAGTAAATTGTGAGATTCTCTCTCTTGCTTTATTCTCATTCATCGGACCTATATACCACAATATGACAATAAATTATATCTTATCTTATGTTATCTTATTTATGGATTCTAAATAGAGACTTTGTTTATTCGAGGTAGAGTTAAATGAATGGAATTGTTTTATTCACAACAATGATACACAGGTAGATCATACATATTCAAATGTATTAAAATTTCGTCAACAGTGCAACAATGTTGGACAATGTTGGTATAATACATTTAGAGAGACGTAGTGTTGTGTCAACTTTCCTATCAAATATTAAGCAGTGGGTGAAAATTGATGAAAGATGCAATGTTGAATGAAAGAACGTTTATTTCAATGAATTTGCAGCTCTGAATCCTACACGCTAGTAGCTTGTAACTTGCATACAAGAAATTAATAGTGATCTCAGCTTCAAAGTTCTTGTGACTTGTCCGCTGAGGATTTGCACTGTTTTTAGCTCCAATAATGTCACAGTGGATTCAAAATTCAGTATTGTACTGGATAAGAATATGAACTTACTTATGATCAACATAATCTCTTTAGGATCCGAGTTTTAAGTTGGATTTAAGAAGATGTTTTAGTTTACTCCCAACTCCCATAGTGATAGTATTTTCTGTCAGATCATATTACCTACTGTGGGGGTTAGAAGATGTTCAAGGTTACTCTTCAATGATACTCACAAATTAGGTTAACTGGAATTATATAAATAGTATTTGTAAATAATGTTCACTTAGTGACGGCTTAGGAAAGACTGAATATTCAACGCGGGCGCAGCCGCGTGACTTGACTAAAACTGCTAACATTGAAATACACTCTGTGTAACACAGTGTGCACTGTGTATGTACATACAATACGCAAAATTTTCGGCTCCGTATTTATTTAAATTTTTAATTAGATTGACTTCCTAAAATTCAATAAGTAGTATAGTTTGAAATCTAACTCTGCTACGCGCCTGCTCTACCCTAAGTACGAAAATCCGAGTGCACAACACCAACTATGGACCTCTTCACTAAACTACGGTATATCTCTCCATGTCTTAGGTTTGGCTGGAAGAGGTATCTTCTTAGAGATAAGCTCTACCTAATGTACCCTATAATTATTTCTTGTAGCATGTTCTCTATTTTTCTCGTGTACAAACAAAGTGTAAAGTATAAAAGTTCATTAGTTAATATCCAAAATTAGCTTCAGACATAGACGTTTTCGGTAATAGTTCACTTACTGATACTATTTTTTCTTCTATCCAAATTCACTATTATATGCATACCCGGTAAACTGTCGGTAACTTTGTTCATGTTAAACAACATTATTAACAGCGAAACTTTGCCCCGACAATTTATATTAGTAGAGCATGAAATTTATAGGAAAACTTCCCTAGGCCGAAGTGTCTAGACAAACTTGCCTTGATAATTTTACCATCAAGGGATTCTTTGGTCAATATTTCCTTAATAAAATTAAAAGTTCGATGAGCACGCTATCGAATGCGGGTTTTTATTGATAGCTAAGATAATAAATCTGTTATTTAACGGCAATATACGTAGAAGTGGTATAAAATTAAGTTAGAGGTGGAGGCGCAACCGTTCACGGGGAAACTTTGCCTATAAGGCAGAGAAGTTTGGCAAAACTCTGATGAAAAACTTTGATACAAACATAGTGTTACGTATGAGATAGAATAGAGTATTAAAACTATTACGGATGACTCACTGATTAAGCCGAATGTAGCCGAAGGATTTCCGACTTTCATCTGTGAGTAATCCGTAATTAATTATAATTTAAAATATCTCACTATAGTTTCAATTATATTAAAACTATCGAATAGGTATACTTACATAGCTCTGTTTTATAGTGAAATCACTAACTAAACCTAATATAAAATTCTGCAATGGATTGATGTCAAATGTATTTTGATTCAATCAAATTAATTGTTTGTGATTCATAAATAATTGTGAGTCGAATTATCGAACCGATCCGAGCTTCCAAGAATTTAGGAGGAAGATCTGATTTATTATGTAAATAGCTATGTACAAACTGGTCCAACGATATAAATGATTTCATTTATTTACCTAACACAAAAAAAACTAAACTTACATAAAAAGCTTCAAGCTTTGTTTTCAAATTCTCGATCAAAAATGGTTATATCATATTCTTAACTTTTTATTTTATTTTATTTTTATTTACTACTAAACCCGCATTTGACCTCGATCTCGCCTGATGGTAAGCGACGATGAGGTCGACGATGGAGCATGCGGGTCCAGTAAATGCCTATTCACTCTGGCCTTGAAGATCCCAAGGTTGTAGGTTTCGGGAAATACAGACGCCGGCAGGCTGTTCCATTCCTTAGTCGTTCGCATGAACGAAGAAGCAAATCGCTTCGTACGAGCAGATGGGATATCAACAACATAAGGATGGAACCCCTCCCCGCGCCTGGTAGTCCGAAGGCGGAATGGAGATGCTGGAATTAGGTCGTGCAATTCCGATGCGCACTCTTCTAAATGTATCCTATAAAATACCGATAGACAGGCAACCTAACATCAGTGTACAGTTACCTACTTATTTATTTTACTCATTTATATTACTCCAATATAATAACGCCTTCAGGGTGCTGATGGGGCTGCCGAAATACTGTAGTGCATCGGGGACGTTTGCAGAAGTCCGCGTGGATGGCTTTCACGCAATCCTACGAAAAAGGGTTGCTGATGCACCGTGTACACAGCAGTCCCAGCAGCATCCTGTTGACGTTTGCCGACTCCCCGATCCTGAGGCACTGGATATACCTGCATGTCAATGCGAAGTAGTCGTCTAATGCTTTGGAGTCGGTACCATGGGCTTGGTATTATTTCTTTAATAATTTTTTTACTAACATAGCTTTAAGTTATATAATATACTAACTTTATTGTATGGACCCTGTCTGATTTAAATATATTATAATAATAATAATTTACTCATTCACTATCAGAAATTATAATAGGTAACGAAAAGGCGACAAGTATTCGTCCCCGGTTCTGTTCGTTCCAAGTTCATTTCCTCTAGGAACTATTAAGTTGCTCGTTATAGAGGAGATTTCACGCGATTCATTCCGCCTCGCTCCCCATCAGAGGTGCTTAAGCTACTCCAGTCCCTCTCCGTGATCGCGCCGCGGATGGGCGGTGAAAATACTGGTAAGGACAATGTTTTGTGATAAAGGTACTGTCGTGCGGAAATGGGCAAAGTATTTCTAAATTGGAAACTTTGTCCAGCTGGTAAGATTTTGAGATGACATTTTTTAGTACATTAACAATTAAAACATACTACTTTTTGGAATGAAACAAAATATGGTTTACAGGTAGCTTCCAAAAGACGTTGGTACATCAGTATCAGTATTGACTGAGTCGCCTTCCTGCAAGTGATAATACACCTGTTTTTGTTTCAGCTTGTACCATTGTACCAATGAATTTTCCGTATTACATTTACGACTATTTACATTATTGACTTATGTACATTAACCGACCTCTCTAACGGTGAAGGAAATCATCGTGAGGAAACCTGCACACTGAGATGACCAGTGTTTAAATGGGGTAGGCAAAAAGATCATCAAGTGTCGAAGTGCCACTGGGTTATTCACGGCCCCCTATCATAAGATAAGATAAGACCATTTGTCTAAAGTTATGTAGGAAAGAGCTTACATTGAAATTTTAAACCTCCATCTCCGTGCCAAAAGTAACCAGTGGTATCGTAGCGGTTCGGCCCAAAACGCCTAGTGTCCTAAAATAAAATATTTACAATTTTTACACAAGATACAAAACAGGGGCGAACAAGTTATGAACGTCGTTCGAAGCGAGCAGTCAACTTAACATCAGCAACTTAAAGACAGCTGACATCCGCCATTTGTAGAATAAGCTTTTAAATTTCACTAATTAAGAGCGGGATTTATTCAAACCGTTAAATCCAGAGCCGGGAAACAAAACGTGATTGCTCGACGACTTATAATTTAATGCAATTTCCTCTTTTATTGTGCGGTGCAAGTGAAGAGTGCGAGAGAGTTTTAAAAATAATTTGCATATTGTTTAAATAAACTTGTTTTCATTGTCTAAATTACAACTTTGTCTGTTTAACAACATGACTGACTTTTTGGAGGGACGCCGGTCACCTGGTTACCTCTTTACAACATTGTCCTCATAATTAGGTAACTGGAACAGATGAGAAGATTGGGAATACTTATTTGTAATTTAAACAACAAACTTCACAAATATGGATTATAAAAATATTTGTCACATCATCATCATCAGCCTATTAATGTCCCCACTGTTGGGGCACAGGCCTCCCCTTGCACAAGGAGGTACGGGCCATGATCCACCGAGCGGGCCCAGTGCTGATTTCACACGCCTTCGGAAACTTTTAATTTTTTCAGACATGCAGGTTTCCTCACGATGTTTTCCTTCACCGTTAGAGCAGTCGGTGAAGGAAAACATAGTCACATACTGATTATAAATTTGCTTTTATGATGAGAACATCGCTATACCTTTTATTACGACATGAAATTTAATATTCGTAGTAAGAATAAACTCTACTCCTGAAAAAAGATTGTTAGAACCCTGATTGATCTGTACAGTGGAAAACACATCAAACTATGTTCTGTAGCACCATATCGCAATAAGTTTTTTGTGTCAAATAACTTAAAGCGACAAAGTTGGTACGGTATTACCGCTTTCCGCTCCTCCTGTACTCGGCACCGACCGCCCCGAAGGGTGCAGAATCCTCTTATTGCAGCTCGCTGGTCTGAGAGGCATGGGTCCCTGGTCCCCCGTTTGGGGCTCGGTTGGGGCTCGCAGCCCCTCCGGTTCGTTAGCCCTAATGCTTCAGGCTGACGGCTGCACTTTTTGGCGGCACTATCTCATTTAGTGCCGTCAAGTTGGTAGGAAATATGCTTCCCTTCCCATTTGGGGATCTGAAAACTTGTCTATTGTAATTTCAAGTATTTGGGTTGGTAAGCTTGATAATTAATTCAGAGTTCATCACAATTTAAAGGATGATGGACACTTTTGGTTCAAGACTAAAAACCGCAACCTCTCGTCATGTACTACAATTAATATCGCTCTTAGCGATAAGGCCGCCTAAATTGTACTTCACTATTTCCTTTTCTATCTTTTGTTTGTTGTTTTATATTTGTGCAATAGAGTGTATTTTACTTTACTTCTACTTAATATTAAGGATCGCAGTAATTTAATATTTTAGTTGCTTAAGTGCTGTTGAATTAGGTACTGTGGTCAATCCAGTCTTATATAATGGTTCTATACAAAAAAAACCACGAAGTCACCATAATCACCATTACATTACAAAGTTGAGGCTAACATTGCAAAGAAGATTGCAAAGAAAAAAACAAAAGCAACGAAGTCCTCGTAAAACCGATCCAAGAAAATGGGAAATAGAAAAAACTTTCATCTCCAAACTTGCCAAGTAGGCCCTACAATTTCCCTACCAAATAGGCCAATGTTTATATAGAAAACATTGCCGTGTCGTAGGCCGCGCGAGCTTAGAGAGGCCACGTCAGCGTGACGCCACGGTTTTGGTCTTGAGTTGGGTTCTATTAGGCTTGATGTCTTGCGAAATTCGGGACAGAGCATTCTCAGGCGTCATCAGGGGGATATAATTTAATTATGAGTGTCTGTGAAAGAGCGGATATCGTAAGCGCGAAACACGAGTGCCGATTATCGTGTCAGCGAATGTTTATTACGCCGCCGAAGCACGTTTGTTTAAAAACGTTAAGTCGAAAGTTTACGTTCTGCCGAAAAGAATTACTGCCAAAAAACGGTCCGGCGCCAAGTTATTGCAGTAAATTCATGTAACATCATGTGTTCTTGACATATACTCGTAGGTATATCAAAACATATCTTGAATTGAGATTATTATTACCGATGTCGTGGCGTCCAGCCTCCGTCGCACAGACTATGACTGGCTGACGAGAACTTTGACAATTTAGACGAGACAATAGGTTTGACAGTTGCGAATAAAGACGAAACAAAAGTGGTCCATAGGTCGCTGGTTCAGATCCGGCTCGAAGGACCACTTTTGTTTCGTTTTTATTCGCAACTGTTAAACCTATTGTCTCGTCTAAATTGTTAAAGTCCTCGTCAGCCAGTCATAGTCTATGCGAAGGAGGCTGGACGCCACGACAACCTTTTACTAAAATCATAAGAACAGAAATTATTTTAATAAGTCAAAAATGTTCCGATGAAAACGTTAGACAGAAGACTTTCTTCTCATTACTAAACCTAGCCAATTGTCAAAGTAACCGTGTGTTTATAGTGGAAACATTGCCCGCGAGTGCGAACTCAGCCAATTCGCGAGCTGCCGAGAGCTCAGTCAATATTGGCGCTTGCCTTTACGTCTTCAGTCTGCAGTGAAAGGGATGACAGCGCGCCGATTAAGAGCTTCCCAAATAAGCTTTCAGTAACACCCGCGAACGAGACTAGACCGGCTAGAGAGGCTAGAGACAACATTCGGGTTAGGAATGCGACAAATAGAGATAGAAATCTTAACAAGAATCATATTTGAAGAATATTTATGTCAGATTTTGTGATTTATTGAAGGGCTTGTTGCGAGCATGGAACCAGGATGGGTGACCGCTTAGTGGCCTGGCACAGTTTCATCTGAGTTCGTCGGTGCCTCCGACAACAGTTGTTAGGAAATATCAGTGGCAGTGGGCCGGTCACATCTGTCGCAGAACCGACAGCCACTGGGGGAGACGACTTCTGGAGTGGAGACCGCGTTTGGGCAAACGTAGTGTGGGACGGGCGTCCCAGCTAGATGAAGCGACGATCTGCGCAAGGTGGCTGGCGGTGACTGGATGAGAGGAGCCGAAGATCGGGCTCAATGGCGCGCCCTGGGAGAGGCCTATGTCCAGCAGTGGACTAGAGTAGACTGCTGATGATGATGATATCAGAGGCCTACGGCGGCCTGAACAATTCTGACAATTGATTGTCCACTAAGGAGAAGAAGCGATTCATTGCTGTCTGTATTTAATTTGATTTTGTCAAGACTCGTTTCCAAAACGTGACAGATTGGGCTAAGTAACATCCATCAATTGCTTTAATAGGCGTAAGGACAGATCCAAGTAAGGGACTGCGGACCTAAACCCATTTATTGGCGAGGAGCGCAGTTAATAGTGACGTCATGGCGGTGTTCGAAGCACCTGCGCTAATCAGTCCCCTGTCAGCGTGAAACGGGTTCCGCACTCGAGCAAAAATCCACAGCATTTTTTTTCATGACTTTTCTTTTTAAGACGTTGGACTTTAATATTTTTTTTAAATAAGGAAAGCTGTCTAGCAAACAGGTCACCTGATGGTAAGTGGTCACCGTCGCCCATAGACATCTCACCTCACTGTATTATTAGAGGGTTTTCGATGAGCTGCTAACCGCGAGGACAGATGGAGTGCCTCATGTACAGTAATGGAAGAATTTCTGTTTTACGGCAGAAATAGATAAGAGGGTGGTATCACCCAGGCGATACTGCACATCAGGATCTAGCACATGTAACTCTAATTGGTTTATTTATGAATATTTAGTGTCTGAGATGAACCTAGTGTAATTGTAGTAGCCAACCATAAGCCTATTGTTGGTAAATTGTTGCAACAATGTTGGCAGATCGTTGAGTAATAAGGCAAAATTCAATTCGGCTAGAAAATTGTACTCGTACCTACCTGTGTGAGATAAATGTCGACACGTTGAAATATTTTTATGTCGATCAGGATGAATTCATTTATTATTAAAAGAAACACAATTTACTATATTAATTTAGAAACAACATTCAATCCATGAAAACTACCCTAGTATTTCTGACCAAATTAATTTACCATAATACGCCATAACGGTCAAATAATAATATTAATACAAAAGAACTTTATTATTATAGTTTACCACCTAATAACGACCCTAAACCGAATTAACTTCGTAAACCTTTATAGACGGCGTTCCTACATTGTACAGTGGGCAACTTTGTCCACTCTGAACGTAATGGCAGTTAAATGAGACAAGGTGCAAAGTTATGTGGTGCGGTGAACGGATAAAATTGGCCGGTGCAAAGTTACCGTTGCGTGTGGTGAGTCCATTAGGCACAAAAACACCACTCATGGTTACATGGTTTATTTTCAAAAGTTAGTAAGAAAGTATGGTTATGCTTTGTCTGGCAATCAATATCTGCAATATGGAGAGTGCAGACAAAGTTAACAAAACCTAAGAAGCTTTACCTGCACTAGGCAAGTTATCTGTGGACGCCGAACTGGCACATGTTAAAGGAGTCCTGGAAGACAATGTCTGTCAGTGGAGACAGGGGTTGCTAACCGAAAGAGCTCCGCTACCATTTGTCAAAGGGTTAACAGATTGGATAGGTTTCTTGGTACGCTGATGATTAGGCATTAAGGCCATTTATCTACCCTTAACACAATTGAGTCAGCAGTTACGCTCTCCGAAGGATTGTGACCCCCTCAGCGCTCCATGCGATGCGGAAAAAGTATATAGGTGAGACTAGATGAAATATCGCCAAGAGAATCACGGAACACATCCGATGTTGAAGAAGCAGGTCTCTAATTCCTCTGCTATAGCAGAACATGCGTTGGATTCGGGCCCGTCACACTTTATCAGGTTCGACAAGGCGACTGAGTTGGCACGGGAGAAATTCTTCGTGCCACGCAAGATTAGAGAAGCCATTGAAATAAGGCGCCGCCCGAATTTCAACAGAGATAGTGGATGGACACTAGTTGCCACATGGAAGCCGATTCTTCGCACTTCGACCGGATATAGTGTTAAGTGTGAAACTCGTGGTGATACAGTGAGGTCGTTCTGTACGGGTCTTGACGGCGTTAGTGAGGAGGATTTGGACTTGATGGACACCATAGATCAAACGCAGGCATCGGCGCGAACGCTGTCTCATTGACGACAGCGTTCGCGTTATATTTTATGAGTCTTTTTGTATAATTGGCCACCTGATGGTAAGTAGTGAGAGGGTTTTCGATGCGCTACTAACCTTGAGGACTTAGATGGAGTGCATCAAGTGGCGGTAATTACGTTGGTTATCTTAGATACCATCGCAGGCTGACTGTGCTCAGAGTTATACCACCTACTGACTGCACAGGTTTACATCGTGGACTGCGAAAAAGGAACTGACTGGTATTTTCAAACACAAGACTTACCATTATTTTAGTGTGGACAATTTTTGCCACTGGACAAAGTTTCCAAAATACATGTTAGACAACAAAAAATGTCGCTCTGGACTTTTATAATCACAAATGTTGCCAGGAAAAAAGGTTTTGTATAATCTGGCCTCCTTTATTGCATCTGAAGCCCGGATCAGGGTAACCAGGTAAATCAGATAAAACCTTCAAAGGTGGCCGACAATGGCTTTGTCGTATCTTTCAGGCTGAGCGGTCGCATTACACAGGATGTAGACGAGGGAGCAGTCACGTGTGAACGCGATACAGGGTGCTGTAGAAAAAAGTTTTTATTTTGTTGGGGTTTATTTACCGTGGCGTTATTTATGGGTTAGAAATAGTTTATATTTTCTGTGTGTTTGGATATTTTTTTATTTTTTTTGCATTTACGTTAAAAAAATACTTTATGAGACAATGTTGTCTATCTCTGTCCGAGGTCCAGTTACAACTTTGCCGCCATAGAAGAAACATGAGAGTTTCGTGAGAGCTTTCATTTGACATACGAGTACTTGTCACTCAATGTGTTACAATCTTGGATGGCTCCCACACTAAAATGCTAATATTCTTTTGAAGAAACTATAATATCTTTTTTACGTACCTATCCCATTGTAGGAGAAAGTGTATCATTATGAACAAAAATAAATGAAAATGAACGAACGAACGAAACGAACCCCGCACAGAATGTAGGAAAAAAAATCTTTCGGTCAAATTCGCTGAAAAAAAAATGTTGTGTAGGACGATAAGTTGACCAAAACCTGTAGAAAAAAACCCCTCTAGAACCCCGTTTCTGAGAAAAAGCATCATATTTATGATGCACGAGTCTTGAAATCTACCATACACCTAAACATGAATTTTAAAAAATCTTGACTCCGACGTAATTTTTTTTTAGGTATAACAGATGCCAAATCTTATTGTCGTTCACATAAAAGTTCACAAAGAAGAGCCATTTCAGTGAGGGCCAACATGCTCGCCAGACGATTCGGACGATGCAGCGCAGAGGTAAAAAGACAGCTGTTCCTGTCCTACTGCACCAGTGTGTACACAGCCGACCTGTGGTGCAACTACACCGCGGCCACCATGCACAGCATGCGAGTGCAGTACAACGACGCGTGGCGCGCCATGTACCGGCTGCCCAGGTGGTGCAGCGCCAGCGAGACGTTCATGGAGGGCCGCGCGCCCGCCTGGCATGCGCTGCTCCGGCAGCGAACGGCGGGGCTCCGCGAGCGGATCATGCGCTCGGTCAACCTCATCATCACGGCGACCAGAGAATGGGTTCCCAGCCCACTACATCGGAAATGGGCCAGTTATCATGTGCCAATTACTTGACGACAATATTTATGTTTTGTGTTGTTCTAATATTATTATAAATTATTAATTTATTATTATAAATTTCATGTAAGTTAATTTAATTGTTTTACCAAGCTTTAATATAATCTAATTTAATGTATCTTAATTTGTAATGTGTGTGTGTGTGTGTGTGTGTGTGTGTGTGTGTGTGTGTGTGTGTGTGTGTGTGTGTGTATGTGTGTGTGTGTATTAGAAGACCATTTGTGCTTCTGGAAATAAATATTTTCAATTTCAATTCAATTTCAATTTCAATAAAAAATATGGAAACACACAGAGTTTTTTGAAATCTACTATTTATTACAAGAATTATGAAATTTTTTGAAATAGAAATAGAAATAGAAATATATTTATTGCCAATATACATAACAATTTAAAATTTAAAATTATAGTACAAATAATTATAATATGATATATAATGAATATGTAATGTATATTTGGCAAAAGGGGGGAAAGTCAGCAAATGCTGACATACTCGGGTACCAAATATGCAGCGCTGTTTTTCATTTCCCCCCTTATCCCAAGATGTTAGTGGGAGCGATAGTGATCGTGGGTTAAAAATAAGAATAATTAAAATTAAAAACTAAACATCAAATAGAAGGTAAGAATTTGCCAAAAAGAAAAAAATAAATAAATTGCACTAATGACCTGTGATACATATTGTGTGTGTGCGTGTGTGTGTTTGTGTGTGTGTTTACGTATGTGTTTTTTGAAGTTGAATAACACATAAAGTAATATGCTTTTTTAGTTGATCCGATGAACAACTTACACATTTTTGCGAGTTCTAGAACATATATTTTTTTGGTTTGAATTGGTAAACTTTTATTTTTTCTCCATACATTTTGTATGAAAGTCGAATTTTCACTTAAACCCCTTTTATCAGAAACGGGGTTCTAGAGGGTTTTTTCTTCTACAGATTTTGGTTAACTTATCGTCCTACACGACATATATTTTTTTCAGCGAATTTGACCGTAAGCTTCTTTTCATACATTCTGTGCGGGGTATTATTTTTAAACCTGAAATATACTATGGTAAGATTTTGGCTGTAATTAGATTCGTTTTAGGCGTTGAAACATGGGTGTAATAATTTCAAAATCTAAATGACAAGCATAAAAAATCTGACATGATCCCATTGAAATAGTATATCTCAATTATCTCAGCTTTAAGTTTCCGAGGTCTGAAAAGGTTACAATAACCACCTTAATCGTCTTACGCCCCTAACAATAAATTGGGGAGCCAAGGCTTCCAAATGTGTACATTGTCGTCTTAAGCGCAATATTTGCGTATTAAGGTAGTCACCCTATTGGGTAGGGGTTCAAAGTTATGATTATGAAGCCTGAAGATTGCGACTTTTGGCTTTGATCGACTGATTTAGATGAATTTTTTTACTTTAAGGGGATCATGCGGGCACAATCGAAAAAATACATAATCGTTGTAACATTTCTACCTTTTATTTATATGAAAAACTCGACGAGATTATCTCCTCAATGACTAATGGTGAATGGACACTTTAGTAAGTCTTTAGTATGGTGTTAGACAGGGCGGTTCCTAAACTAAATTGCCACTTCTTTAAACGTTTTCTATAAATAGGCTGAGACAAACAGGCAAACCGGTCCCCGGACGATAAGTGGTCACCGTTGACTAGATATTGCTTTTGCGCTGCCGGCCTTGGCAGGATAGGTCTCTCTTTACGTTCTTTTTGAAGCACCAAATGTCGTACGATACGACGGAATATGCAGCGGAAATACGTAAATGCGTTTCAAAAGTCTCATTACGGGAACACAATACAGGGAATCCTAGTGTGCTAACTAGGGTATATACTTACGTCGTAAGTTTTATAGAGATATAATTTTTTTACCTCAGAAGACGCTGGCAGTAACAATCGTCAATTGTCATAAAAAAAACAATAAACTGTAAGTGTCATAATAACTTTACAGATGAGACAATTTTGTGTAAACATTAGTGATGTTTGGATTTTTAAGTATAAAATTACTATGACAAATTGGCAAATAAGTATAGAATTATATTTTTATAGAAACTGCTTTGGCGTGTTGGACGCTTCACGTCACTATAGTTTGAATTTTCAGCTATTTAGGTATTTCATGGTCGTAGAAACAGTATTTTATGCAACTGCACGTAATTAGCCATCTTATCTTATCTTATGATGGGGGGCCGGGAATAACCCAGCGGCACTTCGACCCATGAGGATCTTTTGTGCCTATCCCATTTTACACACTGGTCATCTCAGTGTGCAGGTTTCCTCACGATGTGTTCCTTCACCGTTAGAGCAGTCGGTAAATGTACGTAAGTCTTCGAAAAATACGAAAAACTCATTGGTAGCATGGAAGTCCGGTGCCCTAGCCACTGTGCCACCGACGCTCTCAAATTAGCCATTGTAAAATTCGTTTTTTTTTTCTATTATTAACCTAAACACTCATTTTTCAATGGATGTAATTACGTGCAGTTGCATAAAATACAGTCAGTGGAGTCAACTTGGCATTACTATAAACAGCGTCTGATTGGAGAGCTCTTAATAGTCGAGTCAACAAGCTGCCCTTCCGTCATAAATAACCTGTAATCCCTCGGAGAGCAGCCACTCGGTAAGAGGTCCGTTTGACTCCCGGGCTAAGTCTTACGGCGGTGTTGCCTGGGTGGAATGGAAAATTACCATTTTTGAACTGTCTATAAATGCGGGAAACAAGAGCCTAACAACCTACCACTTTTGAAGTAATAAAGGAATTGGTTTTGGAATTTACTAAAGTAGATCGGTTTTGGGTTCTTAGAAAAGCATACGCATGAAGTAAACCAGGCATCTCGCCGCGCTAGTTCTTTGCTTTGTAAATTATACTGAATCCATTCCGAAGGTGGGCGTTCGATTCCTCCAATTTCGTATCAAAATAAAACCTTTTTATTCCTTTTATAAAAAAGAAAGGCAAATCAATTCTTAAAAATATTCTATGTAAATTACTATTGGACAGACTGTGGCCTGAACTGTCTGACGCCCTTTGATACTAGGGGGAGGAATCAGATATCATATCAAAACCTAAGCTACAAGTATTCTGCGGGAAGCGGCGTTCTTCAAATTATTTACCTTAGCAATTTTGAAGGTCAGATTATATGTTAAATTTTTCTTTAGACGAGCATTGTTTGTTCTTTACTTACTTACTTACTCCGCTGGCGCAGCGGCCCGAAGTGGTTCTTGGCCTCCGATACCTCCGATACCTCCTGCGCAGTCTCGAGCCAGTCAGGCGCCCGGAGCTCCCGCAGATCCTTCTCCACTTCATCGCGCCAGCGGTATCTGGGACGTCCGACCGGACGTCGTCCGTTAACTGCCCGATCCTCCCCCATCCTAGTGATGTGTCCGAGCCATCGGAGTTGAGCTGCTTTCGTTTCTCTTTTTTTCGTTTCGTTTGTTCTTTGCATAAGTGTATTTTAAAACAACTGCAACATTACCTAAATACTTAGACTTCGTCCATCCCCTAGCAACACTGGCTCACCCCCTCCCCACCGGAATACGTTATGAATATTAAACAATATAATAACGACGCTGATTATTGTCTCGAACGTTTAAAACAAGGGAAATTGGAGACGTGACGCCAATACAGAGGTGCTGGGAGCGCTGGGGTCATAGAAAAGGAACAGATACGAGTTGTAGGTACTATAGAGATTATTAATCACTAATGACTGATTAATTATGTATTCTATTCAACATTTACAGTGCGTGAGTTTTTAGAAAGGATTTCGGGTCTTAAGACTACGCTTATTGATACGCGAATGTTCTAAGACTGTATAGTAAGACCTCTGTTTGACCGATTTTACGCGATACCCGATTTCCCTTATAAGTTATAATAGATCATGGACTGTACCTACTTGGTATTAAACAAAACACTTGTAGTAAAATCAGTACAGACAATAATTGTTCCAAATACAATGCAAAGTTATGAGAGAAAATATATTTATTTATTCACTTTTCAGTCCGTTTGTAATAAATAAAGCACTGAGGAGCATGAGGAATTACCCAGTTTGGTTTGAATTTCACCTGATGCAAATGACGAAACTTTATCGAACGTGGGACTAATATTCCTTTATATTTTCACTTTGAAGATCGTCGTCGTCTTTGGCCTTGTACATCTTGACATATGATTTAAACAGCGTTGTGTCGGCATCTACGCTCGTGGCTGAATAAGACGATGCGAGAGCGGCAAGTTCTGCCGCACGTGCAGCAGGTGAACTGCGAATTTGAAGATCACAATGTATCTATTTCTTGTAAAATCTCTAGGTTACATATTTGGGTATTTTTAGAAACAGATATCACCCACACACTATTTCTTTCCAAACCACATCTCATGTATTCCGTTGTTCGTTTACAGGCGTATCTTATTAGCGAGTTGGATGAGATTTTTCCTCTCGGACAGCGCGGGAATCATAATTGACGAGGTGTTGCGTTGTGACGACTTTACTTTGACACGTTTCGAATCTGGTGTCTGCGCGTGAGTAATGTTTTTGTCGGGTTCTGAGACTTGATCACAAATTCTCAATTGCAGCCCCCCTTAGTAGAGGGTCCGCCTGGAACGGTAATCGCTATAGGTGGTTCGAGAATGCGCTCAAATGTTTGGGGTCATGGAGCTCTTTCCTTTCTGTGTAATACCAGACTTATCGGGTACTTACCAAACTTTTTAAGCTTTCATGGTTATTGTCAATAGTATAGTTAGAGCGCCGGTGGCCTAGTGACTAGGACGCCGGACTCCCGTGCGGCGAGGGAGAGGCTCCCGGGAGATCCGGGTTTTTTCTGATTTTTTCGAAGACTTATGTACATTTACCGACTGCTCTAACGTTGAAGGAAAACATCGTGAACAAACCTACATGCCTGAGGAAATGAAAAATTTCCGAAGGCGTGTGAAATCCACCAATTAGCATCGCGCCCGCGGGCCCGCTCGGTGGATCATGGCCCATACCCCCTTGTGCAAGGGAGGCCTGTGTCCCAACAGTGGGGATATTAATAGGTTGATGATGATGATGATAGTTAGACACGGTATTTCCGCGTCGACCCGCAACCATGGCGCATGCAACAGTGCCGAAATATTGTGAGCTCAGAACAACCACGGCAGACGAACGGTCACACCAGCCTCCTCCGTGGTAAGAATCCCGTGTCTAACGGCGACAGAAGAATGGCAGATTATAGAGATAGATAGGACATTAGGCACCGCAAACCACATTAGAGCCTCAAATCGATCCGCCGGCCGGCACGCGGCAACTCAATTAGCGGACAGAGAATTAATCTTCGACTAACCGAGACAAACTGCGAGACTCGCACAAAGTGACACTCTGTTTCCGATGTAAGCACGTCTATACATTGTGTATGTATTTCTGTATATTTCATGGTCTGTGGTTTGTGGGTGGAAGTAATGATGTTATTAATTGTGTTGAATAATTGATTTATCGTGCGTGGTTTATGTCAATATACAATGTGTGGGTGATAATCTGTATACACGTATCTGTTAACCGATTTTGATATAAAATCATATTTTGTCAGTTTATAGTGGTATTTATGGGCAACAGACTACGAGTATCCAAGTAGACCTCATATTTATAAACCTGTGATACAAAGAGTCTATAATTATATATACTAAAATTATACTTTTAGCCATCTTTTAGCTTAACAGTGTAAAGTTTTTTATTGAAAAGTTAGTCAAATATTTTCAAATTCACTATGTAGATTGTTAGTTAATTCAGATGCCGATGCGGCTGACGCGCGCGATCGTGTCGAGATCTGTCGAGCGTGTGAATATATTCCTCTCGTTTCCTCATGTGCGTCTCGCTCATTCGTACTGCAGTGACAGGGCCTGACTGTGAGACGCGCGCGGCTAGCCGCTGACACCGGAAGCAAGGCGTGTCGTCGGCCGCATCGGCCGCGATCAACGGAAGCCAAACTTTATGGAAATCTGTCAGTTGGCACATACGCTGTGAGCATCTTCCCATACATTCAATCATCAGTTGAAATGTCAATTGTATGAAACGTGTCGAAATTAAATGCGCATTATCTGTTTGGCTCTCTGTTAGTGCCCACATCATCATTCTAGAGGAGAGGCGCTACTAGTTCAATTTCCGTGCTCATTCGAAGCACGCTAGTTCGAATTCGATCACCTGAAGCTGGATTTTGTAAAACAGACTACGACATATACGTACATCATGTACGTGGTTACTATAATATTAGGAATTGACACGTATACTCACTGTAGATGTCATAATAATCATTATGCACGTCAATAGAGAGCATTACACACTCGCATGCCACAAGATACAAGAATTATCATATATCATGTGGAGCGATGGACGCGGCTACTTGTTTAGTCTGCCGGTGATCGGTCTTAATCTGAGGGCGTGGAGTCGGGTGGTGAGGGCGATCGTTCACTTACCGTACCAATGTTTGTGGCTTTGGTATGTTTGTATATTTTTTTTAAAGAATAGGACTAGTTTATTTGTGCGGTAAGATTACAATTGATTCATTGTCTATACACCAGCAGGAACTTAAGCATATGTTATATTAAACTAAATAAAATTAGTGAGCAACCAGTTAGTTTAAAATAAACGCTGACCTCCGAACTAGGAAGTTGCTGTATCTCGGAGGACAGATCTCTTCTGTGACCAGTGGAAATGAACATGTACAAAACTGTCAAAATTATATATAAGGCGTGATGGAAATGAATATTTTGTGTGTGTGTGTGTGTGTGTGTGTGTGTGTGTGTGTGTGTGTGTTTGTGTGTGTGTGTGTGTGGTGTGTGGAAATATTGTCTCTGGATCTTATAATATTAGGAATCATAGTGCCATTGACTGTGTTGCGAACGAAACTTTAGTGATTTCCCAGTAATATAGATCTTTTGGCTTTATGGATGAAAGGATCTTAAACTTTCCTAATTTTGAAAGAGAACTATATTCCTTAATACATGTAATGTTAATAGTTTATAACTATAAAAACTGGGCTTAATCGCAATAAAGCCTCTTTTTCGTAGTTAAAAATAAATACAAATCGTGTAAGTTTAAAATCTCATGTTAATAGTTACTTACCTATTATTATGGTCAACTTTTGATTCATACTAAAGTAGCTTTTAAACTTCCGTCTTCTTACCTAGATTGTCTGAATTAAAGGAAAAATGGGACGGGCGCGCGTTCTATTCTTGATTTTTCTTACGAAGCAATTCAGAAATCTTTACAATTATTAATTTTTCATCGACGTCACGCGGCCATTTGATGAAATGTGAATGACATGTGAATCGAACAAGAATAGAATAATAATAATATAATTCCTTTATTCAGGCAAAAAACCCATAAAACAATATATACAATAATAAAATAAATAAACAATAAAACTAAAAAAATAAAACTGCACAATGTCATTTCCGGTTCGCGCGCCGCGCCGGTGCACGGACAACCAATATTTAAATATCGGACACGTTAAGTCCTCGCTTATGGCTCTGAGGATGCTGTTGTGAGAGTTTCGCATTCTGTCCCAGAAGGACGCTATGCGAGCCCTCACAACAGCAAAGAAATCCGGCACTCGCGCCTCGGCAAACATGTCCGACGCACTGCAATAGCGCGGGTACTTCATGAGGATGCGGTACGCGTCATTGCACTGCACCCTCATGGCGCTCATGGAGGCTCTTCTGAAGTTCACCCAGAGCTGGCAGGTGTAAAAACACTGGCAGTACGCCTTGAACAAAATTGTTTTTACACCCGCACTGCACCTGGAGAACCTCCGCGCGGCATGTTAAGAATAGAATGTACAAAACTTAATAATAAGATATTGCGTATGTAATGGTGGAATACAATATAGGCGGTCTTATCGTCTTATCTTAAGTGTGCAGTCTCCCTATTTTGTCTAAATAAATGCTCCCGGAACGCATTAGTGCGGTAACTCAATCCGAACACAGAGTATTAATTCATCTTCGCTTATTGAATCTTCTATAACGTTCGCATCTCCTATGGAATTTTATTAGGAACGTATGTCTCTTTGTCCATGTTACTCGTATTTTACCATCGTTTTTATGTATTTTTGCATCGTTGTGTATTAGTAGAGAAATGTGTGTTATATCGACTCTGGTAAAATTAATAGACTTGTTTTTATAAGCAGAGAAGGCTCATCTATAGGATGGAACTGTTAAGTGTTTACAGTACGTACATAAATGCATTTTTTTGACTTACCACCTTTTCTAGGTGGTCAGTAGTTAACATTTAGCTGTTCCACCCTGCATACTTAGTGCTGGACTATACGCGTCCGGTTCCAGCGCCCGCCGGTTCGGTTCTCTGCAGCCAATCACAAGCGTTCCGCCCTCCCTTAAAGTCAGCGCCTCGTGTCTGGCTGCAGCGAACCGAACCGGCGCTGGAATCGGCTCATGTAGTCCCAGCCTTAATGTCCGTGCTCGAGTCTGCTCACCGGAATGTGTGTATTGGTCGTGTATTGATGGTAGCGTGTCAGTGTGGACACGAGGGGAGAGAAATATAATTCATTCTTCTTTGCACTTTCGGTTCATTTACAGAATAATTTTTTTTCTCTTTTAATGAATGGTCCCTGCTAGTGATTCACACTCTGCAATTTTGCGAATGACCGTGTTAGAAATCTTGAAAATCACTCGAACGTTTTGGCGTCTGTTTTGAAGAAAACAGTTTACCAACGTCGAGATTAAGGGAGAGTCGTGTGCACTAGGAATGCCTAGTGTCTTGCATTCCAAGTGCAATTGGAGGTTAGGTTGCCGGATCCACACCATCTGTATTATTTCACTCCCATTTCACTGTCTTATATAACATTCACTTAACACAAACGATTTTTAGGTAAAATGTGTATTTTACTAGTGTTATTTTTACGAAAAAATAACTACTGTAAACCGTTTTTAAACAATAAAATAGGACAAACACGCCATGATATCATGAACGCAACAACAAACCCCCCCCCCCCCAGAATAACATATATTATCCTCAAAGATTTAAGCATGACATTTATAGATTACGCGTAAAATTACGCGTGTGTTTCACGACAGAGACTTGTCAATGTCTAAATAGAAAATGTCCAGTTATTGAAAAAATATAGTTATCTGTCTATACGGGACCCCAATTCCATGATGTTGGCATAGGAGTTAGATAACTACTCGTATAAGAGCACAGTGGCTAGGACACCGGATTTCCATGCGGGAGGTCCGGGTTCGAAACCATGCAGTGCCATGTACCAATGAGTTTTCGTATTTTTCGAAACATTACGTACATTTACCGACCGCTCTAACGGTGAAAGAAAACATCGTGAGGAAACCTGCACACTGAGATGACCAGTGTGTAAAATGGGGTAGGCACAAAAGATCCTCAAGGGTCGAAGTGCCGCTGGGGTTATTCCCTGGATACGAGTACCTTATCTTATCTTATGATAGGGGATCATAAGATAAGATAAGGTACTCGTATCCAATATTGAAGACTAGAAATAAAATTCTCGAAAGTTGCTACAAGTGCTACGTCGCGGGTTACGTCGTAGACGCGTAGCATTGTCGTAGAACGAAATTAGTGGATTCTTTTATCTAGCCGTCCAATCAATTTAAAAACTACGTGATATACTTTTCTACAGCAGACCTCTCGCAAGAGAAAGGGAGAGATTTACAAAATACATCAAAACATATCCGGTACTTTCATAACTCCATGTTTAACTAACCGACAAAATTAATAGAAATCCGCGTGTTACTAGTTCATACATCCAAGCTCAGTTCCAGCTCTTTACTTAGGAGGTCAAACAAACAAGTTGGAACAAACGTCAACAGTGTCGTGATTATGATGGAGTGGTCCGGGTGCCGCTGAGCTCGGGCCAACCTCGCCGAATGTCAGCCGCTGATACCGACTTTTAAACTGAGGTAGCGATACAATGAGTAGTCGTAACATCTGCGTTATACAGATTTACAAATAATCTATTTTTATGAATATTGACTCACTCCTTTGCTGTCAAGGCAGCACCTATGGAACTCACTTCCTAGTCGATTTCGGCATTCGGAATCCCTGGATTCGTTTAAAGTGAGTCTCACTCATCATTATTTGTCGTTGTAGTTGTGCATTTTATTTTTATTATTATGTATATTTACCTATTTATTTATTTTTAAAGTTAAAGAATATTTATTCAATATAAAATAATACTAAAATAAATACTTTAAGCTAAAATTACAAAATACCTAACTATTTTTCAAGTAAAATACCTGACCCAGGTCGCTCCCTGCAGGGAGTGTCCCGAGGTGGCTGGCGGCGTTGCCCCGCTGTATGGCGAGGCTTATACGCTGAGCAAAGTAGAGGCCAGCCTGCTGATCCCGGGATGTCTCTACGAGGCGCTCGGCTATTTCCCCGTAGAGACAGTGGGCTCCAGGCCCCCACGGCCCCAAGGTCTCCTATTTATTGTTTACTATCTTATATGTGTTTATTTATGTATATCATATTACTATTATTTTACTAACTTTACTGTGTATTAAGTAATAGTAACCTATTTCATATCTTCACACTACACTGTCGCTAATCTCTTTATTATCAAATTAACTTCAGAGGTTGCTTGGAAGAGATCGCTTTAAGCGATAAGGCCGCCTTTGTACATATCGTGCTACTATTCCTGTAGTTTTTACTTTTCCTGTATTTGTGTACAATAAAGTGTTTCTATCTATCTATAATATTATAATAATTTAGAATGGCACTGATAATGAACAAGGGGCTTTTTGGACTCACTTGCTACAGACTGTCGTCTAGGTGCCGGCTAGCAGGGTTCTAGGACATTGTGCAGATGAAGTAATAGAAGAATTTGGTAATAAATATTATATTTTAAGGAACAGAACACAGAAAACAGTAACGTAGAAAATAGGTAGTAGTAGGAAATAAAAGTGAACGGAGAATGAAACGTCCGTTCGAGACAAAATACAGAAAAAAGTGCAAATATAAATAAAACAATGAAATTAATGGAATAATGAAATTTAGAAATGGAATGGGAATATAATTTGAATTTAAATGAAGAAATGAAAATGCCAACACGAAATGAGATGAGATAAACGCTAACTATGAGGTTGAACTTGACAAGGAGGCAAGGAGGTTGATATGGACGATGAAGACGACATCGTTACACACTTATGTCCATTTTTTAAACAGGCATTAAAATAATTAACCGTATTTGATAAAAGCAGCATTTGTCATTCAGAAGCTTGTATGGATCTCCTTTGTGTGGGACTCAGAGTAAACCTATTTCTACCAACACCGCCTGTAGAAATGGATTAGAATTACCCTACTAAACGTGTAGTAATAACCTTGCTGGAAGCTCACCTGTATCATCTTCGGGCTCATCTGCACTCACCATTAGGAGTTATTGAAGGCACAGTTTCAGTTTTGTGAGCGAGATTCGCACTCAGTGTGCACACAGCTGATAGAAAAGACTTTCATTAACGCAATCCCTTCGAAGCCGCGTCGGAAGTTATTAATTTTAATTACCAGCCGCCGGCCGCCGCAAATAAACAACTTTTAGCAAGACGCGTGTTGTTCTGTTTGTACGGATGTTGTTCCTGGAGGGGAGATCCACAGACCTGCATCCGCATCTACACCTGTGTCGATGCGGATGAGGAGTTCAAGAAACTGAACTTTAAAAATTTAAGAAAACCTTACACGAGAATCCAAAGCATTCTCATAAAAAAACTTCTTCTTTCTCAGCCGATCTTTGCCCACTGCCACTTCATTCGGTCTTGTGCTATTCACATCCACAGTTTTCTCAGTATTTTGACGATATTGTCGTACCAACGGGCTGGTGGTCTGCCCACTGACCTTCTTCCCAGTCTAGGCCTTCACCCCGTCGCTGACCAGGTCTATCGGCCGTTACAATACCAATTTTTACTTGTTGGCATCCGCATCAAATGCGGATATGAATATCCGTGACATTCACATCTCAAGTGTATTTGCAACTCGCGAATCCCACAGCTCTGCGGATCCGTTCCTTTGATTGGGTTTAAATATATTTCTCTCAAGTATTCCCACAAATTATATCAAAGTTTTATCTCAAAGATTAGGAAGGTAAGGTAAAGGTAAGGTAAGGTAGATTTCAGAGTTACTAAATCATACTCTCAAAGTTAAATGTCGGCAATCTCAAAATGGAGACCACAAATCCGAAAATACACTTAATTTATGTTCTCTTCATTTGGACTTCTGGGTTACTATTCTCATTGGTAATTCAGGCCCTGATAGATGGCCACTCAAATCATAATCCTAACGTCATTTCAATGAAACAGCGGCGATATATTTCTAGAAATTTAAAAATTATAAATTGTGACATGATATGTAAAACTTTGTCAAAGTAAAAGCGAACAGAAAACGTTTACCAACATAAGGTCTATAACAGTTTGCACACGGTCAGTTTCATAAGGACGCTGGTTAATATGAGATAATAAGGTATGGAATTTGAAAATTTTAATAAACATTACCTGACCACCTTTACGTACGTCTATTCTGTATTTGTTTACAATATTACTGAGTACTCTCTCCCCCTAATACTGCTGTCTGTAATATAGTAGTTAATTTAGTAGCCATAAACCCAACGTGTGCATATTCATGAGGTTGACGGTGGCGGGAGGACTACTGCGCATTATTGTCCAACTAATCATGCGTGGGAGCAAGCCTTCGGGGTGTTTGTGGGCTGTTCGTTGTTCTAAATCTAGATGTAGACATCTGGTCTAGTGCCGAAAAGCCAATCTTAGATTAACTGGTTAAACCACAGAAATCTCTAGATTTTCTAGAACCGAAAAATATTTCTATGGGTTCTGTCTGACTTCGTTTCAAAATCACTGCAATGTCCTGAAGGCGTAAAGTTTGAACTCTGTAAAATTCAGACTATTTTGATATGTAAGAATCTTATGATAGGACACTCTCGTAGGAAGGTTTTCTAAATTTTGGAAGTCTTTATGCCTTTAGTACCTCTATTTGGCTGTTATAGAGCCCTTCATGCCTTTATATTTGGCAATGTCTTATATAGCCTTATATAGATACCTTCATCTACCTCTGCCAATAGGGGAATATCAGCGAGTATAACCCATTTGTCTTACACGTCAAGTGCATTATCGATTGTTAGTCGTATGGCTCCATCGTAAGGTCCTTCATACACCAGTTTATTGGTACTGGAATAACCTTTTGGTGTTCGTGTAGATAAGGTTTCATTATTTTCCCCTTTCTCTACATTTTTTTGATGAATAAGTTGCGTTCTTGTATTTTTGTCGGTTTTCTTTTTCTTTCTCTGGTTATCAATATTACCAACTTACTAATACGGTTGTATACTTATTATATATTTCTTAACTTTTCTCCCCACTTTTACAGCAGCTTGCAACATTCGTTCTGTTTCACTCTTTTTTACGTTATCTTTATTTTGTTTTTCCTTTAGTGTTTCTATATTTTTTAACCCCTGACCGATCGAGGGATGTTATAAGTTTGACATATTTGTCTGTCTGTTTGTCTGTGACCTCTTAACTTGACAACGGATGATCCTATTTGGACCCGTTTTTTTTTATTTAATAGAGAATTTTGCAGAGAGTGTTCTTAGCCATCTCTGATAAAAATTGGATCAGTGGTTTCCAAGATCTTGGAGTATCTTTGATGTCATATGGGATCTCTGGAACGGTAATAGCTAGATGGTTCGAGTTTGAGCTCAAATGTTTTGGTCATGGAGTCCTTCCCACATCTGGAACCATGAGGACCTGATTATGACCAGGAAAAAGTAAGGGAACTCCACGAGGGTAAATCGGGTTTAAAAATTAAAAAATTAGACTTATCTCTTCCACATTTCATTCTGAGATTAATTTTATGAACCTTTGCCGATGCCGACATTTGCCTCAAAGATGTATAAGGGTCTTTACAACAAGATGCAGCTTGGTGCAGGGTGCAGCGAACCGCGGTAGCCTCGTTTGTCTTGGCTGTGATCCATCACGCCAGCTGCACTGCAGTTCTATAACCGAGGCGTCGATATAGTACCCTGGTTTTGTGGAATAATGCACGGTTCTTTACATGCTTAGATGAACTTTACGTCTTATGGAGTATATAATAAATAAATAATATCTTTATTGTCTCACAGAAAAGTACATTTTACGAAACTTACTCTGCCACATCATCATCATCATCAGCAGCCTACTCTAGTCCACTGCTGGACATAGGCCTCTCCCAGGGCGCGCCATTGAGCCCGATATTCGGCTCTTCTCATCCAGTCGCTGCCAGCCACCTTGCGCAGATCGTCGCTCCATCTAGCAGGGGTCCCACACTACGCGGTCTCCACTCCAGAACTCGTCTCCCCCAGCGGTTGTCTGTTCTGCGACAGACGTGACCGGCCCACTGCCACTTCAGCTTGCTAATCTTATGAGCTATGTCGATAACTTTTGTTCTATGCCAGATCTCCTCATTTCGAATTCGATCCAGCGGAGATACTCTGAGCATAGCTCTTTCCATCTCTGCCACATACAAGAAATCAATTGTAAATTTGCAATATTTGTCCAGAATAAAGGTATAATTGTATTCCATTTCAAATATCTCTCATAAATAAATCAATTGTTTAAAACCCTCTCCGAGTTCTCCAGAGCGAAAAAAAATTAATAACGTTCGTAATGATCCAAATTGCGGCACATTCAGACCCTCAACGTTCCTCCCGATTGTCTCCAAATTTAATAACAGATTTGAATGACCTTCCCCTCTTGGGAAAAAGCGGCTTCCCTGCGCTGAAGAAGCGTCTAGAAGGTTTGGAATAATGCGGTGAAAGATTTCGATTATTGATTAGTAAATTACGAGTTGATGGTACATTTGGATTATATTTATGGTCTTTTGACCTGGTTTCCTATAGTACAGGCTAACCTAAATATTTCGAGGACAGAATTTAACTGTTGTTCTAGTGAGCTAATAAATCA
Organism: Hofmannophila pseudospretella; assembly: GCA_947369225.1. NCBI lineage: Eukaryota > Metazoa > Arthropoda > Insecta > Lepidoptera > Oecophoridae > Hofmannophila > Hofmannophila pseudospretella. Next base: position 13,690,151 of record OX376326.1, read on the forward strand.
AGTTTTGTTATCTGAATGACATTCAAAGAGTTTAATTTAGGTCAGATTCTTACTTGGTCAGTAGCTTCAGGTCAAATTCTCAACTCTACTCAACCGATAATTATCGGACGATTCTTGTCAACTTACATACATAACTCTCACGTCCATAATCCCCCAGAGAGTAGACATAGAAACCACCTTCATCAAAGGTAGATCCCACTTTTCGGCCTAAGATTTGGTGGACAAACGTGATAGGTGGCGAGCCTATCGCCGTTACTAGGTGTAGAATAGTATCCACTAAAACACTAAGTCGCCTCGTACGACACCCACGGGAAGAGTTGGAGTGGTGCTATTCTTTATGGCTGGCACGACACGACAAAATTATACAAATAAAGATTTTCAACTTATATCAGCATCAGCAGCCTATTCTAGTCCACTGCTGGACATAGGCCTCTCCCAGGGCGCGCCATTGAGCCCGATCTTCGGCTCTTCTCATACAGTCGCTGCCAGCCACCTTACGCAGATCGTCGCTCCATCTAGCAGGGGGGCGTCCCACACTATGTTTGCCCAAACGCGGTCTCCACTCCAGAAATCGTCTACTTCAACTTATATGAAGAGATAAAAATCTAAATAAGTGTTATTTTTAAAGTGACTGAGCCTCAAGTAACTTAACTTAGATTTAATTTAATTTATACAGAATTTTCTCTGTACGAAAGAAACATGAAAATAATTTCAAATAATTCAAAGAAAAATAAATTCCTGCCTCAGCTCTGTATTCGCAGTAATTTCGCCTTTCCTTTGGATAAAATATAAATACTTATTTAATTATTCGCGGGTCCAGAGGGCCGCAGCGGAGGAAGGGAAATTCGCGAGAAAGGATAATGTGGTACTGGGCATAGGATGGAGCGGTTTGGTCTTTCAAGGTTTGTGGTGCGCAGGACGTCTCGGTGGAAAAGGAAAAATCTTCCTCCATTTCTTCTTCCTATTATGTGATATGTCTGGAGACAGCTGTGCAACGGTGTGTGTTCTGTGGTGGTGAACTTTGCACATATTGTTAGCGCGTTTTAGCTTTTGTGTGGAGATTACAGGTATGCAGAATTTTCCCACATCTGTCAGCGAGTAGAAATACTCGCTGACAGATGTAGCTGCTACTCGTATATAACGAAAACCAACCAATCTAAACCACTACTACTTCTTTCGAAATAGTCGTATATATTTATCGATTGGTTTAGATGTAATCTTGCTGTGTAAGCTGCCTTTACAGATCTATGCTCAAATCCTTATTGTTCAATGATATATGTTTAACAAGCTTCTATAGGAATAATGTATTTGATAAGTTTTGTTTCGCCTTCTCAACCATTTGTTTAAGTAATTTGCAATAAATCTATTTTACTGAAGATCCAACAATTTATAAACTTTCCTTCTACCATACGTTTCTCTAATAACTCTTATGTGTAATGTGCTAAGAGTGACAGGTTTATATTTATGAAAGCGGTCCACTGTATACTTATGCACTGTAAAATATTAGTCTTAAGGCCGGGCGTCCGTTCCTTCATGCTCAAATCGCTAGTGCTTTAGACCACCTCGTAAAGCCCTTTAATATTTTTTTCAAAGAGCTAAAACTTCGCCTAGCTTTCTGCCAGGTCAGCACTGTGTTTCAGCCTTTCAGACGATTAAAAAAAATATAAAAAAACTGCACTGTTAATTGGGCGAGCTCGTTTGTGCGAATATTTCGCTGACACGCCTTTATCGAACCGAGTTTTATGCTTAGTTTTATTTATTTTTTAATCCAAGCACGTTTCAGGGATGGATTTTGGATTATCGGTAAAATCCGTTAATATAGGTAAACCTGATTTCGAAGGGTTTCGGGTTGATTAAACTTGCGGCTTTATTTACAACCAAAGTTTTTCCTCAAAATTAGGGTTTTGTTCTACTGTGCACCTCTGATATCAGAATAATCCGTATTAGTAGGTAGAAAATGATCTTTTTTTGACAAAAAATGAAGGTCTACTTATTACAATATTATAAGTTTTCTTTTCTTAAAACTTAATTGTCCAATGTTTTGCAAGTAGATGAATCAAAATCGAAAAAAAAGTATAAGTAGGTACCTATCTCTTATGAAAATTATCCAGGTACAGAGACAGGACAGAGATTCGTGGCGCACCATTCTCTCTGCCTACCCCGCAAGGGACATAGCGTGAAGTTATGAATAATAATATCTACCATTCGGTATTGAACCAGCAACTATACGAATGACAGGCCCACGATAGCAAATTCCTATATCCCTAATGCCATTGTTTGTATAAATCCAATCGGTCCAATAAAGCCGCTCATCAACCCGCTACGGGAAGTTACGGGGCCCTCCGCCAGGACCGGTTCTAGGGGCGGACCTTGGGACCTAAAATTAGGTTAGATTTCAACAACCTAACCTAATTTATTTGGGTTTGCTAGATTTCCAGTCAATTCAATTCCGCTTGGAAGTTTAGAAGTCCTTTAGGGCACAGTCCTTATGCACAGGCTTTACGGATCGTTCTTTGTCAAGGAGTTGTGCTCGTGGGTCTGCCACTGCTAAGCAGTGTAACACTCCATAAGCGGCCGTTTCCTCATCTTCCATGTAGCCACGGCATAGAGGACTATCGGTGATATCCACCTTGTTAAGTGGACAATGATCAGTTAGGGGTCCTGCTACTATGCGTACAGGCGTGATTACCCTGGGACACTAGCGCTATTGGACGGTTCGTGCGAGACGGCCTTAGTCAAGAAATCCGCCGCGTGTCGACCCCGGTGCAAAGGTCCCCATGACGCTCGCGGTATTGCCCCGCTAAATCGCCACGGCCAACCTCTGCACCAAGAACGACCCGGAGCGGGGGTCACAGCCCCTCTCTTTCAGGCGACGGCCGACCTCCCTGACAAAATCCTTTGCCTCCGCCCCCCAACTCCCTGTCGTTTCAACCGCAAATGGGACAAAAACGTAGTTTCGTTCCAAAGCGGCGTACCTACTTCTAGATTTTTTTTTTTTTTTTTTAGTATTGTATGAAATTACCGTATGAAGATACCGATATTCGTTCAGTAAAGTTTGTTATTTATTATCTTGCCAATAGGTTGGAAAACAAGAATATCGTAATAATTGATTTTTTTTAAGATTACAGCAATAAAAGTAAAAAAAAAAACAAATTTTTACGAAGTAATCGTAAAAATTTGTAATAAAAAAATTTGATTTGATTGAATATCGAGTGATCGAATTATTGTTTCATCAGGCATTATATTTTTTATTATGTTGTCCCATTTATCACTGGGATCACCCAAAATCCAACCTCGGAGACTGTATTCTGAATACGTCTCTGTCCCCTCGCCAAAGGACAGACAGACATTCGTAATCCGATTTGCAGCACAGATGTGCAATAACGCAGTTTTGTACCATGTGCATGTTTGTTTTGGTGATCCACTGATCAGCTACTAAAGAAGAGACGAGTTTTGTAAGAGAAAAGTCCTTTTTTTTATTGCAAGTGTGTACCTACCATTTTACAATGTCTTTTTTTTCTCTACCACCGCTTCGTAAGGTGCTATAGCTGAAGAAAAAGAAGCGGCGCAAGAAACCATAGCCTAAACCATAACAGATACCTACATAAATAATCATAATTACTTTTAAAAATATTATATATTTATTTATTTACGTTTTAAACTATGTAAACATGAAATGACCCAGAAAAAATAAAGTAAGTAAGAAAGATAAGGTAACCATTTTAAGCCGTAAGCTTTGTTGTACATATATATCGTAAATTTTAAGTCATTAATAAATTAGATATGCGACCACACGAGTTTACCGACACAGAAACGGGTCGTTCTACCAATATAACAAATACTCTGAAAATTGATATCTTTGTCGACTGAGTAAAACGAGTCATCAAGGACCAAACTTTTATAAACCAGATTAAAGAACACACAACAAATAGTTCATTCCAACACATTGTACCACCAAAATGTGATTACTTAGACCCTAATGGCTTTTAAACCAACCTCGCCATAGAATTGCGGGTATTTTTACAATTCGCGCAGAGTAAACAGCAGGAAACGGCTCTATTGCGGCAGCATGGCAGGCTAGCGCCGCGCCGCCGCCGCTCCACTGGCGCAGTGGTGTGCGTCGGTCGAGAGAATAAGAGGGGAATTGGGAAAAATGCACCACTGCCAATTGAATAATCCATTTAATGCCGTCGCGAGGCATAAGAGCACGGGTTATTTTTTAAAAACAGATCGCTGGATAGACCAATATGAGGAATTGGCTAAAGTGAATAGGGCTTTGGTACAATACACTTAATAACATGCCAGCCTGGGCTCCATAGTTTGACTGAGTCGGCCTCGGCAGGGAGCTACTTGTCTTGGCTTTTAGATTACGCTCGGGTCATATTCCGTTAAATATATTTATGCATTTGGTGGGAAGAGTTGCATGACCGTTTTGTACCAACTGCAACAAATTAGAAGACCTGACTCACCTCCTAATAGAGTGTAACCTGGTGAAAACTGAGAGGAAGAAATTTGGCCTCAATAGGCTCCAAAATGGGAGGCTCAATATTATGTTAAGTCAGCCCTTATCTGATAATATGAAACACTTACTGTTGTTTGCTAAGTTGGCTCTCAAAGGGAGGGCTGACTCTGATAATACTTGAGCTTTCCTTCCCTTTCCTTAGTGACCCTAACGAGGCTGACATGGTCACCTTGTCGTGTACCAAAGCCTCTAAACTGAGATTTTCGGGCTGAACCCGTACAAGCTTGGGTCCAGTTTTTTTTTGTTTTCGTCTCTAACCAAACAGTTAATTTAATAGTTTTCGCCTGGAACAACATCTTTCATCCTAAGTAGGAAGATTTGTATAATTGCTGGCGAAACAAACTTAATAAATTCAGAGCAGTATGAAGACGTCTTTGGTTCCAATCTCGGCAAACGAACCAAGGATGAAGCAAAAATTAGACGGGCAGGCGTTCGTTCCTTCATGAAACGAACAGAAAATCCAATGCGTCAAAGAAAGTAGAACGCTAATTAATTTTATTTGGTTAATTATAATTTTTCATCGCTACACCTTGCTTTTGCTTACATGTCTTAATGCAAAAATTCTTCAATAGAAAACAGTTGTCGCCTATGACATAACCCTTTTCTATATTGGTTAGATTGGAACAGCGATGCAGGCACGCCATATGCCGGTGCGGGCGTGTGTGTGTCGCTTTAGTTTCCAGAGGACTCCTGTTAAAAGCTTATATCTTTTGATAAAGCAAACTAAAAGCAAGAGACACAATTTTAGTGAGAACATTATGAACATTGTTTTGTTATGTTTTTATTCGGGATCTATTTGTTTTCATTAAACAGTCAGTTGCAAGTAGCGTCTTCAAAGTTACGCATAAGTCGTCATCAAAATACATGCTATCCCTTTTATGTCATAGCTCTTGATAGAGATGACACGAGGCTCAAATCTCACAAGCCTTAATATTAATAACGTTTATTGCAACTCACTTTTTTGGATTAACCATTCCTTTAATTTTACTATAAGCAATATTTAGTTAGATTTAGTGTCATTTAGTATTTAGTTTCATTTTCTTGTCGTGTGATTAGTGCCCAACCTACTGTCAGAGTTGTTCAGGCTGCCCGAAGGCGTCTAACATCATGCCATGTCAAAGGCCTACGGGTGGCCTGACCCATGTTAGGACTCTTCGCATGACATGATAAAAAAAAACCTTCTTTTCTAGTGGGGCAGAATTCTTTACTAGAAATTTAGCTTTCTCCATATTTTTTAATTATTTTTCAAGTTTCATTAGATTTTAAAGTTTTACCTTTAAAGGAAAAAGGTGGTGGCAACTGGTTTAGTTTAGTCTAATCAGACGAAACTAAACTCTCGATGCTGCTTTAATTTTATGCGAATCCGTAACCGAGTATTGATTAAATGAGAACTGGGTACAGCTAACAATAACTTATTCCGTTAGAAATATACTCAGTTTAACTACCACTGTTAATTTTAAACTTGTTAAAACTGGTTTCGTTCACAGAACTACCACAGAATTGATTGTTTTCCTCGACGAACTAATTTTCTTCGCTGCCAGAGAATAAAGTGCTCCTTTCTTATATCGGTAACTATTGCGCCAAGGGAAGCGTTCGTTTAACACCTCTGGCTCGTTTTGATTTATCTTTTTTGTATTAGAAAGTAATTTATAGATTCCTCGGGGTATACCTATACCAGTTACCTCGTATACTTGCAAGTATTGTAGCAGATATTGCGTACTTTTATGAAAGAGATTCAAATAAAGGAACTACAACCATTATTTGACGGGTAGACGTGCTTACTACCCTACGACCCAGATTAAAACTAGCTTTGCACAACGTCAATTCGAATTCCTTTCTTCATTTCTTTATAGACAACTCAATCAATCTGGTAACTCGCAAACTGCTTCGAAAACAAAACACGTCATAAAGAAAATGGTACGAGAATGGCTTGATTACGAGGGCACGGAGAAACTTTTAAAGGTAACACAATAATAATTATAAACACACACACGAACACATCCACACCCACACACCCAACCACACACACACACACACACAAACACTTATATTAACCTTTATTATTGTTCTTATTTTTCTTTCTTCTTTGCACTTTTTTATTATCCCATGTTCTGTTACATGTTCATTTCCACTGGTCAAAGAAGAGATCTGTCCGCCGAGATACAGGAACTTCCTAGTTCGGAGGTCAGCGCCTATAGTAGGATAACTGGTTGCTCACTAATTTTATTTAGTTTAATGTAACATATGCTTAAGTTCCTACTCTATTGTAATCTTTCCGCACAAATAAACTATTCTTATTCTTATATATTCTACCAGTAAAGAAAATAAAGACTAAATTCTTATTACCTGTATTTTCAGATTCTCTAAAATTTATTTATTTACCTAGTTAACTTTATTTTAAGTATAGCTATTAGCTTCTTCTTCTTCTTTCGTGTTGATGATCCGAATTAAATTTTTCCCGACCAGAAGGCAGCCACATCGATAGCCCTCTGGTTGGCCTCGAAAAGGTCCTACCGCGTGCAGGTGGTCGGACACGCGGGACAGCAGAGCAAGTGCTCCACGGTTTGAGGGGAGACACCACACTCACACTTTACTTGATCGCTGGAAAACCCCCATTTGTGTAGATTATCTCCGCAACAGCCAACCTGGGTTCGCAGGCGATTAAGCGTTTTCCAGGTTGGCCCCGGGAGTTTGAAACCCGGTAGTAGGTCTTCTTTTGGCGGTATGAAACCTTTGGGCGGGTATTTCTCCCGCCACAGCTTGCATCTTACTTCTGGCGGGTTCTTTCCTAGCTATTACCTAAATTATTACCTTATTTATAAAGTACATTGTAGTCAAAGATATCTTCTACCCTTAAAATTAATTTAACTAGTGTAGTTATTTAGCTCATTTCCTTATTAAAATCGGCATGAAAGCCTTCAATTCTCAATGTAAAGTCTGTCTGAAGTAAAGCAGATCGACTGGAGTTCCGTCCTTCCGGCCTCTCGTTATTTCTTTGAGGGACCTTGAGACAAAGGCTCTTTGGGAATACTTTTGAACGTATTTGGGCAAAGTTCGCTTATTATTTAGTTTTTTGCAGTCTGTGTATCTTATGAAAAGTTACGGGCTCGGTTTTATTAAATAGAGTTTAAAAGGAAAAATGGATAAAAAGGTTCCCTAATATGGAAAAAAAGAGATGATAAGAATTTAGGTGGATCAACAACTCATAAAGAACGAGTACCTATATCAACTAATAAAGCATTTTCACAAGAGATACGAGTAAGAAATAAGATAAGAAACAAATAAGATTTAGATTTTTCAAAGAATACGATAGATAGGTCGCTCGTGCCAATGAAGGAATCGCCAAGCTTTTCACTCTTTGTCACGGATTACAAGAGTAAAGATCATGTGGGCGAAATACAAAATCCTCGTCTATTCCCATTGGCCATCGCCTGGTGCGCCACTACCACCATTGGGCAAGCGTGGTGACTTCCTGATGGTACCGTGGTAGTAATGTAAAGAGTGTCGTTAAATATCATCGCGTCGGCGTTCTGGCAGGGTGGATACCTACTGGACATGAGGGCAAAACATAAAATGCCGATTACAGTATTTATAAAAGAGCCGGTACTTACTAAGCCCGTGTGATCTTCGGCCTCATGGTCACATACCACCAGGTGAGACTGAGGTCAAACGCGAGTTAAGTCGTAAATAAAGAAATACGTGAACCCTCTGACCTTCCGCTCCTAACGCTGACTTTCAGCTCTGTAATTATATTCTAGGCCGCAGTCGACAGCTACTCAAAAGATAAAATACGTGAGCGGAATACAATCCGCGCCTGATTCCGCTCTAGGCGAGATTTATCGCGCAGTCGTGTCTGGGTTCTATCTGGTCATTTGTTCCTGACCTGAACAATGCTTTGATAAGGCGATGGCATAACACTAATTATAGTGCCCCACACACCTAGTGTCTCGTTTTGATAGCTTCAATCAATCATATTTGTCACGAGTATTAAGAAGGCGTACAGTATTATACATGTGGTAGATCCTGATTCACATCAGGATCGCCTGGGTTGGTCATCATCATCAGTCTATTAACGTCCCCACTGTTGGAGCACAGGCCTCCCCTTGCACGAGGGGGGTACGGGCCATGATCCACCGAGCGGGCCCAATGCTGATTGGTGGATTTCACACGTCTTTTTTCTTCCATTAGTTGGTGGTACCACCCTCTTATCTATTTCTGCCGTGAAGCAGAGATGCTAGCATTTCTGTGTTTCGGTTTGAAGGGTAAGAGAGCCAGCGTAATTTCCGGCACACGAGGCAATCCATCTTAGTACTCAAGGTTAGCAGTGCATCAAAAACCCTCAAATGATAATACAGTGAGGTGACGTGTCTATGGGCGACGGTGACCACTTACCATCAGGAGGCTTATTAAATAATAATAAATGTTTAAACTATTAATTTTATTACTTTCACGAACACAAAATAAGAATACAATTCTGTGCTAGGGGTTTCTGTTTGAACCTGCGACTGACCTTTTCAGTGCCTGCTCAATTCCAATAGAGCTATCGCGGTCCGATGAGTTAGGTCCAAACATCTTATCCACTGTTATTCTTCTAATTACGTCAGTATATAATACTCTGTGATTTTATTAACGAGATGTCATCTTTCTAAAATAATTTTGTTCACGTCAATATTTCACACCGTCATTTTGACGTGACGTCTTACAATTCATTCCACTAACTTTAGTAACTTTATTTAGTTACACTCTCAACTAAATAAAGTTTCTGAAGTTAAACATCAGACACAAAGTTTATACTTGTTTCCCAGTAGGTATACAAAACAGATCTGTATAGCGGATGGACTCTACTGAGGAAAAGGACATAATTTGAATTATACTATGTATTATACTTTCCTATTATGAGAGGCGTGCGCCAAGTACTGGGTAGACAAAGGCCTGAAAATTAATGGGGAACTAATTAGTCACCTGAGATTCGCGGATGACATATCTATCTTCTCTGAAAACCCAAGTACATTAACGATCATGCTGGAAGAACTAGCAAGGGAAAGCAGGAGAGTCGGTCTATCTCTTAATCCATCAAAAACCAAAATAATGTCAAATGGACCCGTGAAAGACATAATAGTTGATGGCGAGAAAATAGAGTATGTAGATCAATACATCTATTTAGGCCAAAGAGTTTCTTTTGAAAACAGTACAGAAAAAGAAATAGAAAGAAGGATAGCCGTAAGCTGGAAAAAATACTGGAGTCTAAAAGAAATTATGAAAAATAAAGAAATAAATATAGAAGTTAAAAATAAGCTATATGAGGTGGCTATACTACCGTGTCTTACATACGGATGTCAAACTTGGTCCTTAAGAAAGCAAGACGAACTTAACCTGGCAATTTGCCAAAGAAAAATGGAGAGAAGCATGTTGGGTATTAGAAAATTAGATAAGGTGAGAAACGAAGATATCAGAAAGAAAACAAAAATTACCAGCATAAATAAAAGAATCAGAAACCTAAAATGGAAATGGGCAGGTCACATACTAAGACTAGAGGATAACAGGTGGACGAAAAAAGTCACGGAGTGGTACCCGAAAGAAGGGAAAAGGAAAAGAGGAAGACCCTATAAACGCTGGGACGATACCTTTGCAGAGCAAATGGGAGCACACTGGACGAGAATGGTGAGGGACAGGGAACACTGGAGGAAATTGGGGGAGGCCTATGCCAGAGAAGGCAACTACTAATAATAATAATAATAATATATAATAAATATTGACATACCTATAATAATTTAGAGAAATAATGGAAAAATGACATGTTAATTTTATTTTAATTTATCAATGATTGTGTATGAGTGGTAGAATTAAAGGCTGTTTTTATTTTATTTTATTTATGTATTATACTTTGTTGAAATTTTATTACACGTAAACTTTGTTGTGTAAATGCGCTTTTAAACGACCAATAGACACAAATTAATAGGGATTCGAACCCGGAATTACTGTTTGAGAGATAAAAGCCTCCCCTTACCCGAGAGCGTTTCGATGTCGCGCTGAATATTTTATATCGACATGTCTTTAGGTTTACGACAACCCTGAACCTATACAGGGTGTAACAAACCCCCCTATAGTCCCGAAAGGGGGGTGTTCAGTATCCATAACTGAGCAACATTCACTAGGGGCCAACTATGAAATCGCGAAAAAATCAGCTGTTTCATACAATAAGGAGATCGATTCCACTAAACTGCATCGTTATGACGTGTTTCGTATGCTACTATCAACTAACGATCCAATTTCAGTTAAGTTCCGATCGAGTCAACGATCGATCGAACAGTAACGTATTTGTGCATTCTAATAAAACGTTTAGTTTATACTGAATCGCAGTTGAACGGTAACAAAACGCTTCAACTGTCAAATATAACGATCGAACATAAGTTCCCCCCGAGGTACTTTTGCCCGATCGATAGTAAATCGAAAGGTGGCAGTGGTAGAGTTATGCGTCAGCAAAATGCGATTTGGTGTCCAAATAGAATTGGAACGAAAACTAAATTGAAATTGGACAGAAATAGAACTACAAACGTTGTAATTTAGGCGAATTGGACCCCTTGTCATCGTGAGCTTTTTTATATGGAACAGCTAGGTTTTTTTTCGGGATTTCAGAGTTAGCCCCATAGTTAAAGTAGGTCAGTTATGGATACCGAACACCCTCCCTTTCTGGACAATTGGGGGTTTCTTGTTACAACCTGTATATAGACAGCTCTCATTGTCTCTCTATAAGTAAAGGGTGTAAGAAAACCAGCACACTTACCGATTTTTGACAAACCGGGATAATTTTATAGGAATGTAAAATTGTCTTAGTATAAATAAAGTAGAACGATGGAAGCACAATGGATGAATTGGTCAAAATCTCTATTTCTCTTTTTTAATTCCGTCTTTGGCAATTTTTCATGTCAGATCAAATGTAATTAAATAATTATAAAATCGATACAATGAAGATGCGATACGAAAAAAGAAAAAAAAACACTCAGCTATTTGATTTAAATGGGAATTCTCCAATTTTTTCGATTGCCGCATTAGTGTTCAATATTTTATTGCTTTTAATTCGAACCGATTTAATCCTTAACAGGTTGGAATAAGTCCTAAATCTGTTTGAGACGAAGGAAAATAAAAGAAAATATGCCAGTATTAAGGCGCCTTTACGACAGACGTTTAAAAACGATTAAAACCCGCGTTTTGGGAGATCCGAAAGAGATTTCCTTTACTCGTTTTCCTCGTATACTCCTTCTATTCGCTGTTCCGTATATTTCTTTTTTCAAAACTGTAAGCTTTTGAGTATATTACGAATGAATAAACGTGAAATACGAGTAAATACAAATTAATTATATAATAATAACAATAAATAACTTTATTTTCAGACAAAAACATCCATCCAAAACAAAACAAAAGAAATCATTATAAAACATTAAAGACATTATTACGGTTAGCACAGAACTTATGTAATAGATTTTCTTCTTCTTTCTTTTCAGCCCCTAAAGTAACCCATCGTTGGGCATAGGCCTCTCCATGTGCACGCCATTCTCCTCGGCCTCCAGCCGTTCGCATCCACATCCTCCCCGCCGTCTTCACAATGTCGTCGGTCCACCTCGCGGGCTGCCTCCTGACACTCCTGCGCCCCACTCGGGGTCGCCACTCGAGCAGTCTTCGGGGCCACCTATCGTCCTGCATTCTACACACGTGTCCTGCCCATCTCCACTTAGACCTGGACACTATACTGGCTATATCCGGCACTCTCGTCTTTAGTCTCGATATTCGGCACTCTGTCCACGAGGGAGATGCCTATCATGGCACGCTCCATCGCTCTTTGTGTCACTTGGAGTCTTAGTTAGTGTCCAGGTTTCCGCTCCGAATGTCATAACTGGGAGGATACACTGCTCGTACATGTAGTAGGTAGTAGTAGATCCTAAAGTGAAGGATCGCCTGGGGTGGCACCACCCTCTTATCTATTTCTGCCGTGAAGCAGAAATGCTTGCATTTCTGTGTTTCGGTTTCAGGGGTAAGAGAGCCAGCGTAATTTCCGGCACATGAGGCAATCCATCTTAGTACTCAGGGTTAGCAGCGCATCAAAAACCCTCTCATATTAATAAAGTGAGGTGAGATGTCTATGGGCGACGGTGACCACTTACCATCAGGTGGCCCGTTTGCTCGTCTGCTCTCCATATTTAATTAAAAAAATTAAAAAAAATGTACTTATCTGTAAGTGATTTCAGTTAAATTACTTATCAGTTTTATCTACCACTCCAACAGAGCGCTAATCTACACAGCTCCGTTACACTAGTGTTAGAGTTCCACCATAATAGAAAATAATTCAGAAATATCTGCACCGCACAGCCGAGACCGTCATCCATTGTCGCTAAACCTCGAGCATTTTTTCCGAAATCTATTTGCCCACGGAACTCTAAAAAGGTATGATTGAGAGTAATGGCCGGCGGATTACTATTGCTTAATCCCGCGTCGTTTATTGGTGCCGGCGATTGATGCGCCGCGCCCGGCGGGGCGAGCGCCGCGGGGATTAGCCAAATCCGCTTTGTCTTAAACACGTTCGACACATTTGCCGATATTTTCACTTTATTCGGCGTTGGTTTTATTTTGGCCGGTAGTTCTGGTTTTGTTTATATTGCCGATTTGGAGTGGGACTTAGGTTTTTTCAAATAAACATACTGTTATTACAATATAGACTAAGCTCTCTCTGCAATGTCCAACGTGTTGGAAGAAGTCGCTTATTAACAATTGGACGATTGAAATATGTCAGACAGCAAAAATAACAGATTTCTAAACATATGTTTAAACAACAAGATTTAACAGTTCTGGATACATTTTACCAAAAAAATCGGTGAAGTCCAATACGTGAATTTTGACAATTATGCCGTATGCTGATCAAATCCGTATGGATCAACCAGCCTGCATTTCCCGAAACCTACAACCTTGGGATATTCAAGGCCAGAGTGAATAGGCATTTACTGGACGCGCATGCTCCATCGTCGACCTCATCGTCGCTTACCATCAGGCGAGATCGGGGTCAAATGCGGGTTTAGTAGTCAATTTAAAAAAAAAACATTGAAAGTAACAATTCCGACGGTCCGCTCGTATAATAACAGCAAAATAAAGTGGCCTATCCAATCTTTCAGACTGAATTCCAAGACTTATCCGACACACAAAAGTACCCACCTAATTTAAAATAACACAAATACCCGCGACCGGCCGCAGACGAACAAATTAAATACCTAGAGTAAGTATTTATCAATGAAAAGTTTTCGGAATAATTCGTCTGCTGTCAGCCAGAGGAATTCACTCCGGGAGTGGGAAGGAGCCGGGGGTACTTCAGATGGAGACGTTGAGAAAATAAGATATGAATGACTTGGTGGAGAAGTTTGTTCATTTCTGCGAGTTGGGTGGGAGCTGTAAGGAAATGTATTTGGGAATAATGCTGCGGATGTTATCTATTAATTTAAATAATGGGCACCCCATTTACATGCATTAAAATGTATTAAGTTATTAGAGCAGAATGAAAACCTTCAATATTTCATCTTAAGCATATATTTTTTATCACAACAGAGTAATTTAGAATTAATTCGGCAGACGTTTCAAGAACTAAAATCGCATAGTTCAATAGTGTTCGCTTACCCACATTATTTAGTTTTATTGTTTTTTGGAACCTCAAGCGGCGCAAATATGCGGGCCTTGGTGGTGATTGCATATTTGCGCCGTTCGGGGGAGACCTTGGGGCCGTGAGGCCTGGAGCCCGCTGTCTCTACCGGGAAATAGTCAAGCGCCTCGTAGAGACATCCCGGGACCAGAAGGCTGGCCTCTACTTCGCTCAGCGTATAAGCCTCGCCATACAGCGGGGCAACGCCGCCAGCCTCCTCGGGACACTCCCTGCAGGGAGCGACCTGAGCAGGTCTTTTACTTGTAAAATAGTTAGTTTGTAATTTTAGGTTAAGTATGTATTTTAGTATTGCTTTATTTTGAGTAAACCATATACACAGAGGTCATTATTTTTTGGAATTTACTTTGAAACAAAGCAGTCTTCTGCAAATCAGTGCTTAGAAGTCCAAATTGTAGGAATAACCAGTATGAACAGCAACGATTACATCCATCCATCCGCCAACAATTTCAAACTAATTACAACAATTCTTTCCCGCGCAAATTGAATCACTGCACAGTGGGCACGCACGGCGGCGCCGCCGGACATAATGCTCGGCCAACTTCTAACTCGATTCTCCACACTGGGCGGATAAAAGTTTAATACGTTCGCCGCAGAGCGAAATGTTTTAACTAGACTAGTCGTTTGTATCAGTGTTGCTAGCTCTATTTTACATTTATATGTGGAATTTTGATTAGAATCTCGGCGATGAGATTCTAGTTTTATGCGAACGTGTCTAGTCTGTAAATGAAACTAAGTAATGAGAATCTAATAAAATTAGAGGTTTGTCCTTGTCAGGTATTCTATCTAATCCATGTCAGTCTAGATCCTACGATGATACTAGCTTTCGTTTACTGCTATTTTCATAATTCTTTCGACATTATCCGTATTAGGCATGGCAACACTTAGTTCTACTTTTAAAAGTGCATTTTAAAGGTTACCAGTGCTGCAGCTAGGTTGCGAAATATGAATTTTTCAGAGGCGAAGTTTACTTACCGCAACACTTTGGAACTTACAGCAGTTGTGCTGCACAGTGTGCGGCGCGGTGCACAGTGGGGCGTAAAAGTGCATTTACTGGAATATGTAACGCGCTGCTTCTCATACTTTACGTGAATGTTCTCTTTAAGGATTTGCTGTGCTGAATATTTACAGTAAATAACAATCCATACAGTTTGAGGTCCAGTGCATTTATTCCAAAAAACATGTTTTACAAATTCTTCATTCCCGACTTCTACAAATGCACGACTTGTATGTACTAATTTAGCATAATTTAGTCATATTTAAAATGACACGTATATCATTTATGAACAGGTAAGTAAAGTAAGTAAAATACACTTTACTGCACAAATATAAAACAACAAACATGAGATAGAAAAGGAAATAGTGAAATACAATTTAGACGGCCTTATCGCTAAGAGCGATCTCTTCCAGGCAACCATCGGGCAGAGGAAATGATATCGAGAAAGAGGTAGTAGGTATGCAAGGTTTATGGAAAACGTTATATAATTAACAGGTCTTCGTTTATATTATAAAATCGGCGACACAGGGCCCTGTTATGGCTGGGCCATCTAGTCCATATAGTGTTGCCATCCTTCTTTATGTTTTTCTCAAGGAAAAATGTATTGCAATAAGATATGTATTTTACCGCACACTCCTGGCTAGCGTCAAGTCAGCTTAGATTATAAAAACAAACTAAAATTTCGCTTCAGCTTTGATATGTTCTGACAGTGTTCATAGAAGGGCCAGTACTTACTAAGCCCGTGTGCTCCATCTTCGGCCTCATCGTCACTTACCACCAGGTGTTGCTGAGGCCAACGCGGGTTTAGTCATCAATAAAAATATAAAAGAAAACCAACTTATAAACAACTCCTTTTCGTTCGTATGTATGCCCCTCAGTTCATCACACTAAGTAAAGTTTAAGCATTTTCACACACTTAGTGAAACGCCCCGTCTAATTGCAAGTGAACTAAGCAAGTCTAAGTTGGGCATTTGTCTGAGTCTGGGTCTAGGCGGAGAGGCGAGGTGGGCCGGGAGTGGCGCGCTTGACAAATTGGCCTTGGCTTTACTTACCAGTGCCGTCTCCTTGGTGTTTCTGACCTGCCATTAATATAGTCTGAGCTATAGTATGTTATGTACTCGTAGTAGTATCAACATAGAGTTCGCATTAAAAATAAATCAGCTGTTTCATACAAAGCTCAATACATACACGATATAATGTATGAAACAGCAGATTTTTTTGCTATTTCAGAGTTGGTCACATAGTGAAAGTTGTTCAGTTGTGGAAACTGAACACCTTCCTTTCGGGACTATAGGGGTTTATGTTACAATCTGTATAAGTAAACTAACAAGTTACGTTAAGTTACTAAATTAGACATTTTTCTTTTTTGACATAGCGCATCCTTGCATGCAGCGTCTCACTTTCCAATACTTCACTACTAGACTAACCGCTACACAGTTAAGTATAACTTGGAAAGACTTAGTAAAACTGATAATTTAATAAATACTTAAATAAAATCACTTTAATACAGAGTTTTACATCAATATTAGCCGATGGGATTTAAGTTTTTAGTAGATTTGCCTGCCTTTTTTACTATATAGGGTCCAATTATATTTGCGACAAATATTTCTAGGATGTCATCTATAGGTTATAACAATAAAGACAGGGCTAAATTTTTTTTAATCATTAAATTTTTGACAAAACCGACAAAATTGTTTGTTTGAAAATTCTACAAAGAATGAATTATTGCTATTCTAATACTGAAATAAGAACTATGCCATAATGACATGGATGAGTTTATGCCACCAAGGCGCAAAATAATGAGGTTTATATTACTTTAGTATTGAAAATTTTCATAACAGTGTACAAATGATCAACACATACCCACTCCAAATATTTGCTACTAATGAAAGAAGACCTTATATAAAGAAAGACGATCCCTGTTTATACTTGAGATTAACATAGTTTAACAGACTATTATTTTTTCTATATATACTTACGTGTACAACTTATGTGGGCGTACTGCGAATAAACAATTTCCACTCCACTCCACTCTATTCCGGTATAACAAGGCATTACATTCCAAACACAGATTTCCTCACAACAGAAAGCTTAAAACAATAAGCCAGTTAACCAGCACCTGTCTACATAAATCCCGGTGAAATTGTTATAATTTCTCTGCAAGTTGCGTATGCTGCGGCGACCGTGCGGTCAGCCTGCGTGCGACGGACGGCGCGCCCGCTGGCGCACGCTCTGCTACCAAATGTACTGGGTATTGTTGACAACAGCCAGTGCTCGAACAGTTATGAAACAATTGATTTCACCAAATTAACAAACTTCTATTTACGTGCACTATACATGAACAATTAACTCGATTTTTACACAAACACTCACCGATTTATACATTGTAGCACTTTAAGTATAACACGGCCGAACTTAGAGATGTTTAGGATAATATAAGCGACAGAGGTCTGGCAGAGTGACGACCTCTCACTCAGCACACAGATGAACAACTGGCCCGTGATTCACGATTTCATTCTTATATAGCATTTCAGGCACCCCCTCTACCACCACGCTGCTAGGCAACAGTATTCCAAAATAAATACTTAATTATTATTGTATTATCTCAAACGATATGATTTGAATCTAAACGCACTTTTTTAAATATTGTATACATTTTGATAGCCATTAATTATCATATTTTGAACTAGTCACTTATTTAATATCTGTTATGACTAACAAGACGTTGTTTTTGTAAAAGTAGATCAAATACAATACTATTATATTATTTCTGCGCAAATTAAGTCACAAAATGTTGTAAACAATTAATATATCTCACAGCATGTTTTGCTAATTAGGGTTCCGTAAAAAAGAACCATTATGGTGTGACTTCAGTGTCTGTCTGTCTGTATGTCACAGCTGTTTTCTCATGAACGACAACTTGAAATTTGGTACAGTTGTATAGAACTTGCTTGCTCACTTCAAACTAGTAAAAGTTAATGAGTATCTCGCAGTCCATTTAAAGAGTTGAGAGAACGCTTTCTGGGCACTCAGGTTCGATTCCAGACCTGTAACTTGGACTTTTCGATGTAGGTACAGGTTTAATTCTTGTCAGTTACAAGTCTACATGGGTCTGAGCAATTCAAAACTGAGAGTTAAATACTCGTAAAAGTTATGTACGAGGTTTAAAATACTCAAATATAGTATTTATTTCTTCTAAATGCTGAAACAGATGTGCTGCTGAAAGTTTCTAGCGCCGCTTCGTTCCTTTCAGCTACAGCACCTTACGAAGCGGTGGTAGAATGAAACATGACGTTGTAAAAATGTACTATAAGTTGCTTACAATAAAAACATTTTGATTTGATTTCTTACTTACTTCAAGATTTACAATACTGTCTCCATGTTACTTTTTATTTTGATTAAAATTTCACGATCTAAGTGTTTCGTAGAAAATATTTTCGCTCAGTAAATAATACATCAGTTCTGTAAATAGACTTTAATTATTTGTCTTTCTTTTCAGGTAAGCGTTCGAGATCACCTTACTGATTGGATCTGGATATCGAGTAAGACTACACAGGTTTAAAACCTGATAATAACCTGATAATAATTTTCGGGCAGCTAAGAAATGAAACGGATTCCAGTAGGCACTGACTAAATTAGCTCGGCAGCGTTTTAATTTTTTTGCAGCGCATAAATTAGATAAACGTAGAGCTTCAAAAAAGTTCCGAAGCGGCAGTACATATCCCTTATGTAACAAATATAATATCAAGTCATTGTTAATTGTAACGGACAGCTTGTCAGTAGCATTCTTTGGTTTATCATCAAGATGTAAAACAGAAACATGCCTTTTTTAAGTTTTTAATGAAGTTGACAATTTTTTTTACCGCTATTTGGCACTGTTTTATAAAAAAATACGTTCATAGCGTTATAGTCATAACTGTGTAGAAGCTAAATTTTTTTTTTGTTATTGGTAAACTCGTCACAATTGAAGAAATCGTTAAAACCGCGAACCTCGTTTCCAGGGATTGGCTTAGAGCCTCCTCTTAATGTTCAAATTCAAATTATTTATTAATTCGTAAATATAGGTTGCACAAGTTGTAACATAAAAGTATGGATCTCTATATTTAGCTATAACAGCATACCAAATTTTACTTAATAATTATAACATAAGAATTATAACTAAAGTCATTTAAGTAATCTTTAACAAGTAACTAAATAAATAAAATTTGAAAAAGTTACATTCAAAATTAAAACATAACATCCTATATAAATTAAATGAGATTACTACTTACTTACTTACTCCGCTGGCGCAGCGACCTGAAGTGGATCTTGGCCTCCGATACCAAAGAGCGCCATCGCTCTCTCTCCTGCGCAGTCTCGAGCCAGTCAGGCGCCCGGAGCTCACGCAGATAAATAAAGATAAATGAGATTAAAGTTACTTTATTATAAACTAATAAGTTTTAAGTTCTTTATAAGTGACTTAAACAAATAAGGCAAATAATAAGTACCTATAGTATTTGGTAAAATATCAACAGGGACCAAAGTGCCTACATACGGGTATAATGCAATGAGAAAGACTTATCGTTACCTACTATAGTCTTTCACCTAGAAAATCTTTAATATTATAATATGATTTATCAATCAAGAAATTAAATAGTACTTTTTTAAAGCCATTGAAATCGTTCAGTTACGTAAATAATCAATTATTTTTGCGAATTTGATTCGAATTTCACCAGAAAGTTTAAATATTACCTTCAGTCACTGTTCGTAATTCCAATGTTTATTTCGCATTTCTTGGACAAATGTGGGGTAGATGTGACCGGACCGGATAATGTTTTACGGCCACCTGCTTTTTTTTCGTATTTTGTCGTCGAGTGACAGCTGTCACCCACTGCGTCCCAGTCGCACGACACCCGCCGCGCCAACCGCATGTATTTTGTCGCGATCGCAAATCAATACCTTTTTTGAGAATTTGATCAAGGATCATTTTCACCATCCCCTGTGCTCACCACCGTTACCCTCATCCGCTGATTCGTCACCATCATCGGGACGACGTCCCTGAAGAACGGAATCAAAGTGGTTTTAAATCATTATCTGCGACCGTTACGTTCTAACTACATTCTGTCCAACTTATTATTTCAAAATTTCATCCATTATTCTTTCCTTCAGTCACCTTCAGATGTAAAGCGCGAAAGAAATAGATAATTGTTTACCTGCAGAATGCACTGTAATGGTAGGTCAGGTAACGGTCAGACATTGGATACTCTCTGCAGACGCCACACTTATTTGAAGCGTACAATACTGTCAAATGGCTCAAAGGTTTAAGGCACTAGACTGCGGCCCAAGCGTCTCCGGATCGAATACACCTTTGAATCATTGTGGTGCACCACTCCTAGCACAGGCCTTTTAGCCTAGGTCACAATTGAAACATTCTTTTTAAAGAAAAAAAAATGTCGCGTAACTTTTAGTACTTACCTAATGTAACTAAGTATGTTTGAATCCACATATTTAACTAAACATTATAAGAGCCATAAAGTAATTAGACGTGAAAATTTACAATTAGAAAAAAAAATGGCCTGAAAAAACAAAAGTCGTTAGTTACACACTGCCTCAAATCCCGAAAATAAACGACGTAATAAAATGAGTTAACGCATACAAAAATACATTTTAATTGGAAAATTATTACGAATGTGGTTGAAACAGTGAAATATCGCACAGAGGGGCGAAAAAAAAACTAATTACGGCCATAACCTTTTGTTGCGCGCTCACCGCGGCCCGGGCCGCTGATGATTTAGTGCCCGATATTTTGTCCGCAAAAAAACTGTCCGCCCCACTGTGCGGTGTTGCCCGACACGTATGTCGTCTGTCCTCGAGCTCAGTGACGAATGCGGCTATCAATGTACAAGTTTTACCTTTGTTTTTTAATTCGTTGAGTAAACTTTTCTTTTTCAATTAATACTGTAGGAACGATCCAATCCAATTAAGTGTTCGTAGTATGGGTCACCAATTGTAGGAACGCGCTCTGTGAGGACATGGATGACGTAACGTCAGTTGTATGAAAGGAAAAAGGGAAGATCTTCCACCAGGCGGGGTGTTGTGCCTGGCGACCAGATGTGCTGGTCCAACTATGGATGTTTGGAACTCGTATAACTGCATCAAATGGTCATTGTAATGAATATCGGGGGAATAATCACTTTTACTGGTTATTATTAATATTTCCTTAACGGCTTTGGTTAATGTAATAAAAGACATGATTTGTTTAATTAGTTCCTTATTTATTGAGTTATTGATGAGTCTACGCAACTAAAATAAATTTTAAACACATTATAACATGAACTTTATATGAACCGAGCCTAGTACGTGCCCCGTACTCGCCGCGGCTCGTGTTATAATGTGAATCATCCTTAATTAACTGAAAGTAATCATAACTTTGAAACATTAAAAATAAGAAACATGCAAAATGAAAATAACTGTTGAGTTGACATAATATTCTTATTAATTATACCTACGCACCACCCCTCCGCACACTACTCTGTTCCAAAATTTATTAAATTTACTACGGTTATCAAGGAATTATTAATAAACACCTGTCAATGTGATATTTTTATTACTTCAACCGTATTTGTTGGTGTGTATTAATAATAACCGGTAATTATTAATAATCCTCAATTTATCACTCTAGCCGTAACATATATACGAAGTCCCAGGAAAATTTCGATAGCGCGTTCTACGCCGATGTGAGTAGGTACTGTATCGTAGTGGCGCGCGTCGTGCGTCGCCACAGTAGGAGTATTGGCGCACTGGCGTTCTGGTTATTATAGACCATTAACAGAACGAAAGAACTGTACTAAATGATCAAGTATTTCGAAACTTACGACAATAAAGACGTGAGAAATAAATTAACTGAGTTAAGAAATTCATTTCAAACTGAGTTAAGAAAACTCACTCAGTTTTAAAGTTAACAGTATAACTCTCCTAAGTTTTTACAACAATGTGAAATCTACATTTTGTAGTTAAATTCCCGATTAAGTTTGAAACGTACCTCCCAATTATTCGGTAAGACGGACGTTACAGACAGACAGACAAAGGAGGCATCTCCCGAAGCAAGTTTTAACTAAGTTAGCGGCATTCTCCGGACTCACTCGGGAATTTAACTAATTTAACAAACACTTGGTTACTAAGATGGCGAAGTTAGGGGATTTTGTTAAGGGGAATGTTATTTTCGCTTACTTACATTTTCTTTGTGGAATCATATTTGGATTTAACTTGCAAACTGTAGTGGTGGTGTGAAGCTGTCATAAGTAATTTGTTTTTTTAGTTTTTAGTTCAGTTCAGAGGCTTTGGTACACGACACGGTGACCATGTTAGCCTCGTTAGGGCCAGTAAGGAAGGGGAAGGGTCATTTGTTTTAGTTTCTAATAATAAAACACTTAGTTTATAAAAATACAAGTTTGAATTTAATGCTATTAAAAAAACCAAATGCTGAAAACAAATAAAAATCTAAAACGAACACAGCAGCGATCCTTTTGAAAAAACCTTTGTTTTATTTTTTAAACAAAACTTTAGCCATAAAACCGAACTCGAGTGTGAACAAAATTAGAGAAACAAGGAACTTTTAATGAGGCGTGGTAACGACGGAAAGTAATATTTTGCGGGAAAACGGCGAAAAGGATCCCAAATGTAGGTACTTATCTGCCATTCTCTCCATATTTCATTTTTGTAAGATTTAGGTTTTTTTTAAATCTCAGTTTAGAGGCTTTGGTACACGACAAGGTGACCATGTCAGCCTCGTTAGGGTCACTAAGAAAAGGGAAGGGAAGCACAAGTATTATTAGAGTCAGCCCTCACTTTGAGAGCCAACTTAGCAAATAACAGTATATATACATATTATCAGATAAGGGCTGACTCAAAATAATATTGAGCCTCCCATTTTGGAGCCTGTTGAGGACAAATTTCTTCCTCTTGGTCTTCACAAGGTCACTCTCCATTTAGATTTAAATATTACATTAAATTAATCATTATAATAATTAAATGGTATTTGTTTTTTTTGTTAAATAATTAGTACAAATCGGCACTCTGTATAGGCTGAAGTCAAATCAGATCATCATCATCATCAGCAGCCTACTCTAGTCCACTGCTGGACATAGTCCTCTCCCAGGGCGCGCCATTGAGCCCGATCTTCGGCTCTTCTCATCCAGTCACTGCCAGCCACCTTGCGCAGATCGTCGCTCCATCTAGCAGGGGGACGTCCCTCACCACGTTTGCCCAAACGCGGTCTCCACTCCAGAACTCGTCTACCCCAGCGGTTGTCGGTTCTGCAAGAGATGTGACCGGCCCACTGCCACTTCAGCTTGCTAATCTTATGAGCTTTGAGCTATGTCGATAACTTTTGTTCTATGCCGGATCTCCTCATTTCGGATTCGATCCAGAAGAGATACTCCGAGCATAGCTCTTTCCATAGCACGCTGAGCGAGTTTCAATTTGTGAACCAGTCGCACCGTCAGTGTCCACGTTTCGGCTCCGTATGTCATTACTGGTAGGGCAAATCAGATCGAATTATACTTATACATTATAATTTTTGTAATAATATATTGTAATTTGTAATAATGCTTAGTAGGTAGTTATTTATAAGATAAATACTACCTTTTATTGAATACCTTCTTTTTGTGGAAGTATTAGCTCCCAAGATACAGGTTCGCCTGGTTTGGGAGTCAGGGTATTGTTTGATTTACAAGCATTGTGTTTTTTTCAATAAAGATTATTTTATTTTATTTATTTTTAGAAGGAAACCATTCCAACCAGGTACCTAGTATTAAAATGACCACTTTCATAGACATTATTGGGTACCTAAATGATGTAATTCTTTTATCGCGGGTACTTAGATAGTTAAAAAACTCTAAAACTAGTTAAAAAATGCAAATTATGCTAGTTAAAAAACTCGTTAAGTAATTTTTTACAAACGTAATTACGAGCTGTTTTAAACCCACCGCAGAAGTCGCCCAAAACTTTTTAATTCAGATTAATTAATCAAATTAAATGAGTGGGTTTCCATAAAGTCGTGTCGGCGACAGCTCCGTGGTCGGCCACAGTGTCTGTTCGCAGTAAGTCAGCTCACTCGGCTCCCATGCGGGAGGTCCGGGTTCGAAACTATGCAGTGCCATGTACCAACGAACGATGTGCGAATGGCTAAGGAATAGAACAGCCTGTCGGCGTCTATATTTTCCAAAACCTACAACCTTGGGATCTTCAAGGCCAGAGTGAATAGGCATTTACTGGACCCGCATGCTCCATCGTCGACCTCATCGTCGCTTACCATCAGGCGAGATCGAGGTTAAATGCGGGTTTATGTAGACAAAAAATAAAAAATAAACAATAATGAGTTTTTCGGATTTTTACGAAGACATGCGTACATTTATCAACTGCTCTAACGGTGAAGGAAAACATCGTGAGGAACTTGCATGTCTGAGGAAAAAAAAGACATCTGAAATCCACGAATAAGCCTATTAAGCACGGTGGATCATGGTCCGTATACCAGGTACTCCCCTTGTGTTAGGAGAGGCCTGTGCCCCAATAGTGGGAATGTTAATAGGCTGATGATGATGAAATCAGCTCGCTCGTTATTTATGTGGAGAAAAAAAAAAGATAATCTGCGGTTTAACAGCACAAGGTAATTCTATAAAATATGTTTTCTGTGACACAGTACAG
This sequence comes from Hofmannophila pseudospretella, assembly GCA_947369225.1. Taxonomy (NCBI): domain Eukaryota; kingdom Metazoa; phylum Arthropoda; class Insecta; order Lepidoptera; family Oecophoridae; genus Hofmannophila; species Hofmannophila pseudospretella. The sequence continues at coordinate 13,715,051 of OX376326.1, forward strand.
TCTCTATCCAGTTCTTAGAATCAGTATTAAAGTGTAAAGTCATTTCGTTCGTGGTACTGATTGTCATCGCCTACTGTGACTCGATTCACCGAACACCTCTACCCGGCTGCGGTCACATTTCAAACGTCACTGTCCGAATAAAAGGGTCGCCTAACCGGACGGACCCGGGTAAAAACGGACGGGCAAAGAAAAAACCGGAACCCTCGTGGGTACCGCCCATTTTTCGTACGGATCCCTTTTTTTAGTAAAAAACCTTTGGGATGCGGGGAGGGTAAATTGTAGTGTTAAGATTTTTTACTTATTTTTACCTTCCCTTGTTATCTATTTACTGAAACGACAATGTAATTTGAAGGATGTTTGTAAAAAAACGTACGGTTTTTAATTATTATTTTTGCGTAACAAATAGAAAGAATGTAAAGTCTTGAATGACCATAAAAGTGTGTTCGGAAATGAATGAACTATTAGTAAATGACTCCCCATTTTGTTCTGCGGTACAACTAGTGAGGAAATAGTAGATTGTCTAACTAGCGAGGGATAGACCACATTGGCGAACGGGTCTAGTTCGCAACGCGAGCCGTATGCGAGTATTGTGGACAGACGAGTGCGACAAGTGGTCCTCCCTCGCGAGTTAAACACGACATTTTTTGTTACATCTGCGAGAAAAATTATAAAATAAAAAATATATAACTAAAGCATAATTTTTTTATCCGGTAGTAAATTGCTTACAGCGCCCGGTGCTTCTTGGACAATATCTGGTGGAGTATTAATCTCTTGCCTAATTTGTGTTTTTAGCGGTCGTAAATTTAAACAACAATACAGAAGGTCAGTGAATCGCTGTGAATGAAATTACTAAAAAACAAAATGGCGTTCTTTAGAAGTTTCCATGGTCAATCAAAGTATTAATAAAAATTTCAAAACTGTACTTTGAAATAAATTCACCTTTCGTTTAATTAAAATTGTAGTTATGATTTTTAACAATAATTACAATGTATGTAGTCATTTTAAGTTTATTTATAAATAATTGAAAACAGGCGCCAATTGGTTAAATTAACCATAGCGCCATCTACCGACGACGATCAAAACCATCTCCATGTTGAGGCAGGTACTGTTTTGAATAATGACAACGTCTTTAACTATTTGAAACTGTATTTTTGGAAATAAATTGAGATTTTGTTTTATTTAAATATTAGTCATGAAATAACATCACGTACCTATATAAAATCTTTCGATTAGAAGGTCTGGTTTGTTTATATTCGTTATAATAGTTAACAACTTGATAACTGAGTACTTTTGATCGTGGGTCATGCATTTCCATAGTATAATAGAATAGTGCGGCAAAGTGGCACATGGCGCAGATTATTTTGTCAAAAAATAGGTACATTTTTGAGCAGAGCAGTACAAAAAAAGTTTCCTTTTGTTTGATCAACAGATCTGTGAATTTCACTGTACTGCATATTGAGAGCGTAGGTGGCGTAGTGACTGAGCCGCCGGATTCCCATGCGGGAAGTCCGGGTTCGAAACCATGCAATGCCATGTACCAATGAAATTTGCGTTTTTTTTTTCGAAGTTTTACGTACATTTACCGCCTGTTCTAACGGTAAAGGAAAACACCGTGAGGAAACCTGCACATCTGAGGAAATTAAAAATTTCCGAAGGCGTGTGAAATCCACCGCACAGCACTGGGGCCGCTCGGTGGATCCTTGCCCGTACCCCCTTGTGCAAAGGGAGGCCTGTGTGGATATTGCAAGAAGCTCTCGACTTATTTTCGAAGACCCAGATTCTTCCAACTCCCTATCCCTTCGCACATAATGAATTTAATATCACAAAAAAGAAACTAAACGAACCATCAAAGATCACAATCTGCGCCCCTCAATCTGCATATTTATCTAATAAAGGCCACAATAACCACAGAGAGCACAAAAATAATTCGATAATCGCGTGATTCGATTATTGCTTTGTGACGTCACAGGGCACAATTAGTTCCCGATCCCGCCGCCGCCGCCGCGCGACAATGGCGCTAGGGGCGCGAGGTAATTTCATTACGTGTACTATGAGGGATATGGACTTGGTTTTATTATTTGTGGGGCGATTCTTTATTGGGGCTTGAATGTGACGTGCTGGCTTTCAATTTTGTTTAAACGATTTTAAGAAATGAAGCTCTGTTTTTAGCCATGATCTCTTCCGATAAGTACGAGTCGAATTTTGTTAGGTACAAGTATATTATCCAGTTCGGAAGCAATCATTATATGTACGTATTCGAATTCAATTGAAATTGTTTTTTTAAATGCTTACTTTCAAAGTACCTAGTCCATTGAATTCTAAACTACGAAAACGGGGCTTAATAGCGTCTGTTTGCGCCAAAGCTGGTTGTTTTACAGGCAATGAGTAGTGTATTCTTTATACTCGCCCAATTCCACGCGCCACCTGCCGCGGAGTGAGTGAACTGTATGGAAACAAAACCGAACGAATACGATCGCGCGGCGGCCATATTGAATGAGATGATCAAAATCAGCGTCAGTCGTCCATTGAAGGCTCCTGCGTTGACATGTACTCGGTGGCCGCGCAGTTCGCGCGCAGTTCCGTATTTTATGAAAACTTTATTAATTTATGTGATTTTATGTCTATTGTTTGTGCTATTTGTGTGTGTGTGTGTGCACCCGCTTACTAACAATTGGATCAGGAACTAACCCAATTGCTGTGCATGGATTAAACGCGGCAAGATTCGCTTCAGCTTATAGTGATGGTGGCTTGACTCTGCTCTCAAACGCGGATAATCAGGTGAGCTAACGTTGTAAATTGCTTGTTGGGGGGAAGACACCAGCAAGGCGACAATCTCTGCCTTTCATTTCAGTATCTGTACCTCACATTTGGTCACTTCGGCCGTGATATTCTAACCGCATATTTCTATGATAAATACAGTCCACACGATAAATTAATACAATTTTTCTTAGTGATTTTTAATGAAAGGATAAGTAATTCCCGTTATTTACGTTTTAATTATAGATTTATTCAGGTACTAACGATACCTATTTGAGAGTACAAATGCTTATTTGCATTTCTTTAGTACTTACATAATATTCTATTCAAATAATACGCTACCTACCTATTTATTTACGCATACTTCCTTACCTACGCGTTTTGTATTTTATAATTAAAATATTCGTACTCAGTGTTCCATTTTTTTGCGTAAAATATTTGAACGGTTTGATGTAATTATTATTGAACTGTATCTACATACATCGCTACCGCTGCGAACTAGCTTCAGGCAGCGGACACAATGCTCCGCGCGCCGTGAGCTAGCACGCGAACACCGCGAACAGCTCAAGGTCATTGCGCTCACAGTTGCGTAGCGTTGCTCGGCGCATGGTCGCCATTTTGGTTAATAGAGTCGCTCCGCGATTATCGTAATGTAACTAGTATTCCTACGTACCTATTACGTTATTTTTTTTAATTACTTTGATATATTTTTTTTAACCTTATTACTAAAATGAGTAATTCAAAGGAGACGTCGCAGAAACCGAGCAAGGAGATAGCTCGAGTTTTACTATTAAAGGCCTATGAACAGTCGTACTTTTCACGCTTACAAGTTATATACGACTTATCAAAATCGATTCAAACTACCGTAAAAAAGACCATTTTTTGGCTTCGGCATCTAATGTTGCCAAGTTAAGGGACGAATTTCGGCAAATAGTAGCTGATCATAAAACAATGTGCAATTGAATTGTACCTAACCAACAGTTCCAAACCAAACCACAATTGAACCCATAACTATAAAACCAGTGGTTGTAGTGACTGGTTTTATAGTTATGGTCGTTGTTAGGACAGCGTCCAATTTATGGTCGCAACATTGTAACCCTCTTACGTCTGCCGTCCTGGCACACAGTGCCGGCACAAAATATAAAGATACAGAAGGCCCACTCAATACAAACGCGCGATATTGTCCCACGCACACGCGCGCTCTACGTACAAGCGATCTCAAATGGAATCAGACGAACTCAGCCGTGACACAGGCCGTGAGTGCTGTGGTGCGATCGAGTAATAGGCATTATTTTTTGTAGATACGAGTCTCTCTTCTAAGTCGTTTCCCTCATTGCTGAGGGTCGTGATCTTTTTAAGGAATCACATAGAACGACACTCGTGGCAGATTTAATAGGGTGGTTTGCCATTGCCTTCCCCATTTCACACGCTGGTTATCTTAGTATGGTTTCCTCACGATGTTTTTCTTCCGGAATGCTCATACATGGCATTGCCTGGTTTCGAACTCGGACCTCCCGCATGGGAGTCCGACGTCCTAGCCACGACGCCGCCGACGCTCTACGAGTACTTACTTAAAATAAACATATTTTTCACGAGGTCCCTTTAGATTGAGAACTGTAGCCGTAGCGCTAGGCTACGGTCTTGTATAAGTGATTATCACAGAAATCGGACTACTGTAATAGCGCCCTCTCCTCTAGAACAATGATGCGAGCACTGACATCGAACCGGTTTGCTCGATATATTACTATATATGTATATTTGAGCGTCGGTGGCGTCGTGGCTAGGACGCCGGACTCCCATGCGGGAGGTCCGAATTCGAAACCATGCAATGTCGTGTACCAATGAGTTTTTCGGTTTTTTCGAAGGACTTACGTACATTTATCGACTGCTCTGACGGTGAAGGAAAACATCGTGAGGAAACCTGCACACTGAGATAACCAGTGTGTGAAATGGGGAAGGCAATGACAAACAACCCCCAATTAAATCTGCCACGAGAGTCGTTCTATGTGATTAATCCTTAGAATGATCACGACCCTCAGCAATGAGGAATACGACTTAGAAGAAGAAGATATATTTATTTATTAATACATTTGACATTTTAATGCCCGACCAATGTATGGAAAAACGCTTACATTGCATGCGCCAACTGGCAGACGCGGTTTCCATATCAAACTCCTCTAGCGAACAATCTACATAGGATAAATTTCAAAATCCTTGGTGATTATACGTAATCGCGAACGCCCGGAGCGGACCTTCTGTATCTTTGTATCTTGTGGTGATAGCTGCCGGTAAACTCCTGTTTCCCGCATGTGTGGTGCTAGAGCCGCGTCCTAACGCTTGTCTTGTTACCTGCAGGCTCATATTTCAGCGGCAAGCTTTGGTGCACAATGCGGCAATCAGTCGCAAGCCAATTGCGGCCGGTATTGCTTTGCAATGCAATACAAGGCGTGGCGATGCGCAATTGCATTGAGGTTTGTGCGGTTGATGAGAGAGAAATAAGGTAGAAATATGTATTTTATAATAAGATACCTGATACTGTAATAAATTTGACACAGAAAAAAATTAAGACGGACCTTTTGTAAAAAGGGTTATTATAAAATAAATGACTACTTAAATTATAAAGCATCATAGGAGAGACGAAAGCGGCTCGACTCCGATAGCTCAGACACATCACTAGGATGGGGGAGTATCGGGCAGTTAAACGAGCGTATGTGGGACGCCCTAACGGACGACGTCCGGTCGGACGTCCCAGATACCGCTGGCGCGATGAAGTGGAGAAGGATCTGCGGGAGCTCCGGGCGCCTGACTAGCTCGAGACTGCGCAGGAGAGAGAGCGATGGCGCTCTTTGGTATCGGAGGCCAAGATCCACTTCGGGTCGCTGCGCCAGCGGAGTAAGTAAGTAAATTATAAAGAGGCTTGGTCCTAAATTCAGCTCCAGCTCTGCATTATGTGTGTATATAATATATGATTGTGTACATAATTATTGTAAGAAAGATGTGTTGCTGACAGTTTCTTGCGCCGCTTCTTTCCTTTCAGCTATAGCACCTTACGAAGCGGTGGTAGAGTAAAAAAAAATTATGTTGTTAAAAAAAAAAAAAAAAATGTTGTTGTACTATAAGGTTACTTACAATAAAAACATTTCGACTGATTTCATTGTAAGTGTTGTATTCATTGTAAAATGAATCTTCACACTCCATGATCAGATTACTAATATAATTTACGTGGGAAAATACTCTCTCGTAAATAAAAACAAGGTAAAGTAAAAGAGTTCGTAAGAATGTTTTTGAAGTTATGGTTAAAAACAAATACAATTTCAATTTATTCTGTTCATAAAAATAATTTACTTGTCACACAGTTTATCTATATAAATGTCAAATTTTATAATAGTCATTCAAATATACATCAATAATTAACAATCAATAATTTATTAGTTACCTACTTGCTTGCTTGCTTATCGTATGGTTAGTGGCCAACCTATTTGTCAGAATTGTTCAGGCCGCCCGTAGGTTTCTGACATGGCTTAACGACTGCTGTCGGACGACAACAAGGCAGGAGGAGGCTAACCTCGCTTAACCTGCACGATCATTTTCGGACCGTGCTCGCAACTAGGCTACGCGCTCCTCTACTACCTAGTTACCTACTTAATAATATTTAATCAAGATTTTCGGGTTCCTTTATACACAGTTTGACTCATGAGTGACTCAAGTTTATCTGGCTTGCGAGAAACATTACTTGTGGACATCCGCGTGCTTAGGGAACAAATCCAAATTGTTTCTCAGGTACACGGCCACCTGGAAGATTACCAGAGATGGCAGCGTGAGGATCCTCAGTGATTTGAGGAGGGCATCAAATCACTGAGGAGGCCGCGCGCCTTCACAGCTCGGCGCCGTATTGCATCAGATGGAATGGGGTTCGTAGCTCCAAATACAATTAGATCCTGTTCTTGTTTTTGTCTGAAAAATTCTATTGTTGCATTTTAAATTTAAACAACTTAAACCGCCGTCATTGTAACCACAATTCATTTTCATAAGGACAGAGCACTCGAAAACAATCAAAATTACGAAGTTGTGTCACAATAGGGAGATAAGAGGTTTCTGAAATGTGCTGTTGTTCGCTGCGAGATGTTTCAAAGTGAAAACTCCACGGCTTTAGCGCTAACCGTACTGTTTTCACGCTTGTAGGCTTCCATTGTACTCTCTTCATTGTCTCTACTAGCTCCTGGTCTATTCATTTGCGTATTAACGTACGACAACATTCGCTTCTCCGACAAAAGTAAACCTTAACTAATTGGTAGTTGAGTCTAATTTAAAACGGTACGCAAAACCGCTTAAATGCAGACGCGGCAACAATTCAATTAGTCGGAACATCACATGTCTGTGCCACTGCAATCAATTTCCAACCCCACCCGTCTGACATAAAGTTGACGTTTGATTGTCAAAATGACAGTTACTACGTCATTTTCATTGTAATTATTGCAGCCAGACTAGACGTCTGCGTTTATTGTGACGTCACATCAGTGCAGGATTCCTCGATTATTGTTCGACTTTACGGTGTTGCTTGTAGAGTTAATTTTGCTTTATATACCAAGCAGTATAGCCCTATAAAGTGCATGATTGAGTGTAATATCAGAAGAGTTCCCCTGCCCCTCTTGTCGGGTACGCTTCCAGAGCTCTGCGGGGGAAGGTCCTCCAGTGCTATGGGTCAGGGAGTGCTGGTCGACGAGCAGACATTGTGACGTATATTGTTTCACATTGCGCCGGGTAATCGCGTCAAACGATTTCCCCACTTATTACCTACGCAATGTTTGCTTATGCTGGGGATATGGGATTTTCAATTAGGTCCTACCTGCACAGACACCTGCATAAATGTGCTCATGCGTCATCTATCATTGTAGTACGAGAACATGGGGGAGAATCGGATAGGGGGTAAAAACGGATAGCAATATATTTCATACTTCCAGCTACTGTTGTATCATTCTAGTAGGTTAGAAAGCATTTGTTGATGGTGCTTATCTCGTATACAAATGGAGATCGGTCTAGTGTTGTTTATTGGGTCGGCGTTTGAGAAAATTAAAAAAAAACACATAATTGAAGTAATATTCTTACTTATTTCAGCAAATATCAAATTAGGTATTAACTATGGACGAGAATGTGAAAAATTCATTTCGCCGCAACGTTTATTGGGCAAGTTATTTACGCTTTTGTTTCACAAATTGATCGATACATCTACCTAATATAATGTTTATTTGTAAAAAAGTACATGTGGGGTGCAACCGGATGGGGTGAAATCGGGTATCCGGTTTCATAAGCCTTACCAACATCATTAAAGAAAACCATAATTAATACCTTATTTTTAAGGAAATGAAAAGGAAAACAGACCAAATAGTATTCCAAATAAAAAGGAAAGATAAGATTAACGAGAAAGATGCCGAATGCTTCAATTGTGATGAGAAATATAGCTACAGAATGTCTGCAGACGACTGTTTGGATGCACAGTTTGTTTAAAATAGGCCTACAAAGCTTGTACTGGTGTACAGTACTACTCGAGAACTAGTATTTCGCGTGTGTCGCTCTGCAAAAAAATTGCTATCCATATTTACCCCACATTTGGAAATCTATCTATCTGGTATCTGGTTTGATCCATATACTCGTACAAGGGGTGAAAACGGATTTTCCAAATTTTTAGTATTTATTGATTAGTTTCAAAATTAATATATGTATATTTTAATTGACATTACTCACCGTTAGTGGTTGATTGTTTTCTAAATGTTAATTCCATAATAAACATTTGACACATATTTTTTTAATTATCCGGTACCCCACCTTCTCCTATGCACTGGATTATTGCCTTAATTCTGAGTGTTCATCATCATCAGCATCTCACTTTCCAATATTTGGAATATGCCTCCCACTTCTTCCTCCACTTTCCTCGGTCGGTGGAGACACCCATCTTGCGTACAAGTCGTCGGCACAGCGAGCCCTCGACCTGGCCCCCTGCCCGACCTCCAGTCCGCGGCCTCCACACTGTGACTCGCCAGCACCACCTGTCTCTGCCCCGCATCAATTGACCTGCCACTGCCACTTCAAACTGGATATTCTGAGGCTGCGGACATCAACCTTCGTCTTCTGTGGAATAATTACGTTTCTTACTCGGTCCCGTAACGTAATTCGCAGCATTTCCATGGGATCTTTGCTGAATTATGTGGGTTATTTTAGGTAAAGCTATGATTACCATCATATAAGTTTATAAGAGTATCAAGAATGATTTGTGGGGTGATTACCACCCTACAACTGTTTACATTTTGAAAAGTATGTCACTGAGTTTCATAAACACTCGAAGTCATAAAAATATAAATTGCAGGTTTGCCAACATAAAGGCCTCGCCCCACCTCGCCGCAGGTTCGAAAGCGATTAATCTGGCGCACAGATAGCGATCTATTGCCACGGCACGACAATGCCGCGTTTTGTAGCGACTGTGTTGTTACAAATTGGTGCATGGATTCGATTAGTAAATGCTGGTTTAGTTGATAACCGTTACTTAGTTGGTACCGATTCCCAATATTTTTGTCTATGGTTTATTGTTTTGGATCTAGGTGTAAGACAGAAACTGCAGAAACTAACTTGTAGAGATTTAATTAAAGGTTTCTTACCTACGATTACTCGTAGCTTACGCTAAGTTCAGAACTAAGTTATGGGTCTAAGGATTAATAGTTGCCTAGGAAGTTTAGTAATTTGCGAATTAGTTAATTAGTTGACTCGTAAATCCTTCTCCTTCAGAAATTGTATGCGGGTCTCAGAATAATTTAGTTGAAAACAAAGTTTTTGATATTTTAGAAGTGTATTTCAATTAGAAATGAAACATTAGTAAATAGAGTGGGTTCCCCTTTCTCTAGGACTGGATGGATTTGGACTGCGCCAAAGATCGGGTCCAATAGAACGGCCTATAAACCAGAATTAGCCAACAATTTTGCTTAAGCAGACTTTGTAAGCGTTTTAATTATACATGATGTAACAAAAACCTATAGTCCCGAAAACGGGGTGTTCAGTATCCATAACTGATCAACATTCACTAAGAGGCCAAATCTGAAATCGCGTAAAAAACGCCTTTCCGCACAAAACCTCTATACCCGCACGATCTAAATGTATGAAACAGCAGATTTTTTCCCGATTTCAAATTTCAGCCCTCTTTCGGGACTATAGGGGGTATTTGTTACACCCAGTAGATGAGAACAGCCATAGCTCGTCGAATCGAAGCGTGTGCAATCGATTCATCTATTAGGCTGCAGTAACCCGCAAATTGCCGGTCGCTGCCGGCCCTCTGATTGGATTACAGTAAGGATGCAGTATCGCAGATCATAGTATGATCCCTCTAGAGACACTGTGTGCAAATTTGGTTTGGTCTAGGTTCTCTAACTCTGTCCCTACTAGGGTGGCAGGGGGCTTGAACCCTCACCTCCGACTTAACCGTAGCTGCCGCGTTATTCCAAAGTATCACCTATTACTGATATTTGTAAATACGTTTTTCGAATTTAAAATAAATTCCAAGTATTAAAAAAATTATACCGTGCCTTAACTATCTTTCTAACTGATGGCACAAAACATAAAACTCCTAATTACTTAGCTAAGATTCCAAGATTATGATTTTTACGACTTAGCAACTTTACATAGACAAATATATCCGGAAGCCAGTTGAGGTGCTCATAGCCAAGCTGCGAGTCATAAAGTGATCGTGCAATTTAGGCTACGTTGTGTGAGGTCAGAACCAGGATGGGTGACAGTTAGTGGCGCATTCCATCTGAGCCCCTTCGTGACTCGGAGAGCACGTTAAACAGTCGGTCTCGGTTATTATCATTGGACAGTAGACGATAAGCCATGTTAGACGCCTACAGGTGGCTTAAATAACTCTGACAATAGGTAGGCCACCATACCAGCGTCGGTGGCACATTGGCTAGGACACCGGACTCCCATGCTGTAGGTCCGGGTTCGAAACCGTGCTGTGCCATGTACCAATGAGTTTTTCGTATTTTTCGAAGACTTACGTACATTTACCGACCGCTCTAACGGTGAAGGAATACATCGTGAGGAAACCTGCACACCGAGATGACCAGTGTGTAAAATGGGGTAGGCACAAAAGGTCAAAGTGCCGCTGGGGTTATTCCCGGCCCTCTATCATAAGAGAAGATAACCAAACGATAAATAAATCTAAAAAATATATATTTATTTTACTTAACAATAAATATTACAAAATGGTTCCTCATCCTCTCATGTTGAACATCATAAAGTACCGTTTACAATTGATTTGTCATACAGTACAAGTACAGTCGTGCACGGAACACAATAAGCTGTGTACAGTCACGCACGACTGCGCCCGCCGTGTGCTCTGCAGCGATTGTGGGGTAACGAAGCGTGGGGCGAGGCGAGGGCAGCGCCGCCAGGGGAGAGGGGTCGTGTTGACGTTGCAGTGGTAAAAATTTCAACTTTCATACAAATTGTGACCCGACCAACAAAATATGAAAACATGGCGTTTTTAACCAAATTCCACGATAGATACTCGTATTTCGAAATCATAAGTAATGAATGACGGGTATGTTTTAGTTAAATAATGATACAATACTTTGAAGGAAAGAACACCCGCCCCTATGGAATGCTAATGTTTATTGTCTCGGGTATGGTTGAAATTTTGTCAGGGAAATGTACGTAACGATAATTTTTTACGATAATATTCAACGAGTTGAATCTCACTTGGTAACGATAGGTCCCGATACAAAATAACATTCATTACCTATCCGTTAGGGGAACGTGACATTTTTTCTTCTTCATCCAAGTACATTCTGAGTGCATACCGACAAGTGGACGCGACGTTTTAAGACCCGCTATGGTGTAACGTATCTTTTATTTTAAACCCTCTACGACGTAGGCCGTAGGCTTGATTACGGTAGCACAGTTTGTAGTGCGTAGAAATACAAACATGACATAGATAGATAGATAGATTATATTATGTACTGTATACTGCATTATAGTAGGTAGAGTAAAAAAAAATGACGTAAAAATGTACTCTAAGGTACTTACAATAAAAACATTTTGATTTGATTTTATACAGGCTATTATGTCTTGGCCAGGTTCTTAGTCAAGGTTTGGATCTGGATTTGAGTCTAAGTGTTTTATACAGTATAAATATATTATATATAGATGGATTTGTATAATATATAGATCCTCTCAGTTTAAGGAGAGACATTGGCTCTCTCTGCGTCTTCTATCGCGTATATAATGGGGAGTGCTCTTCAGAACTATTTGACTTGGTGCCGTCGTCTACTTTCTTGAATCGCACCAATCGTGGGCGGCTCAATGTTCACCCGCACTTTCTGAAGCCTTGGGTGTCTACCACGACACGTTTTACACGAACGTTTCTGCCACGCACCTGTAAAATGCATGGGATGCTTCAAAAAGAACGTTAAAAAAGTCCTCTCCCTCCACGGCTGGCAACACACGTTCAATACCCCTGGTATTGCACGTGTCTCTAGGCGACGGTGACTACTTACCATCAGGTGGCCCGTCTGCCTGTTAATCGTAAAAAATAAAAAAAGGGTTTGGGTCTTGGTCCTCGTCTTAGCTCCTCACTCACGGACTCTTTAATCATGATCATAAATTCGAATAAACTCGCGACTGTTTCAGAAGTCTTGTAACAACTTCGTATTCTGTATAATTTCTATAAACGTAAATGTTAAATAATAACTCATGGGAATGTTATCTCGGGAATTCCTTAAACTGGGGAATAAACTTCGAATTAGAAAGGATCCGGAGTTGAAAGATGGATTCGCAAAGTGAGGCTCAGTTATTTCACTTTTATTTTTAGAAAATAACAGTCACGACATTGCAGAAGAAAAAATAAATAATACGATAGCCTAAATTAAGATAAGCACGCTGATATCCTTCTTGTTTCCCAATTACCTAAAATCATTTTGTAATCGACAATCGTATCATATCGTATTTTCTTAAAAGTTTAGGCTTCTGGAAATAATTAATAATTGCATGAAAAACTAGAAAAATTAAATTCAGGTATTACTTGTTCTCTGTCCTTTTGAAATTAAACAAAAAGTTTTCATATGTGGCAGACTGAATAAGAACTCCTTCCTTCATACGTGGGCCTGGGGGAGGCCATGTCTTTTATGTAACGTTGGAACCTCCTATCTTTATTTAGTGCGTGAATACGTTTTGAATTAATTCCGAGACTGAAGACGGCTTTGTACAAATTAAGCTTCTATATTTTATCTACATACCTTTGTAAAACGGGGTGATGCTGTATAGACTAGCTTACAATAAGGACTAATGCAGACTTCCTATTAGAGTATTTTTATGGGAGTTTTTTTTTGAGTTCGTTTTTATTATCATAGATGGCTCTCGCGCGTAGGGGCGATCTGTCACTGTCAGTCAATAACAATTCACGCGTCACGCGTTCAAATTGTATCTAAAATGAAATAAATGCGTAGATAAAAAGGGATAAAACTAAAGGGTCTCGTGGAACTTCGATAAACAAACTGCAACACTAAACGTTGGCAGTTTTACGGTTCTGGCTACCGTTCATAGAGCGCCATCTAGCGGGTCTCTTGGAACCAATCGGAAAACCTCTCATTGCATCCTATCACCTAAAATTTTAATGATTAAAGTGAATAGTGGGGAGATGCTGTATCCCGCTTGTATGACGTTACCGCACACTGACGTCGCTAATTGCTGTTGCCGTTTCTTTCTACCTTCAGATTTATGATTGCCTGTGGTATTTTATTTTTCAACGAGTTCCATGGGTTCGGTCCGATTCCGTTTCAAAATCGCTGCGGTGTGCTAAAGACGTCAATGCTACAATTTTCCAATAATATTTGTTAAAACACTTTTCTTGGGACATATAGGTAAAGCAATTTCTTCACTACACTTTACGTTTTCTCACTTTTATACCCCAAAGACATCGGTGAGTCATAAAAATTAAAATCCATTACTTTCCCCAAACAATTTTAGGGATCCGTAATCACAGGTACTTATATTAGGCACATTTTATGTGAATATGAACATTGTACGGCAAATGTTAATGGTAGTAATAACACAATCGGGAATTAATGAAATGGGGTAATTTATGTGCTGGACCCCCGAAATGTGGCCCTGCAATTACGGGGTGCGTGGGGTGCGATAGTGATGGGGTGGTGACGATGTCGATAAAGCGGTTGATCGATGAAATAAAAATTAAATTTTTATAGACAAAATTATGGGTTAGAAAGGACTTCAAATAAACGGATTGAATAATTAGAATTACACTGGAATCCATTGCAAACTCAATTATCGAAATCTATTCTATTTATTGACATAAATAAACAGCTACAAATAAATCAATAAATATTTACACTATTTCAAACAAAATAAAAATAAAGAAACTTAAATACTATAGAGAGAACACATCGTCTAGGTTCCCTGAGAGCGGCATGGTCCCCAGGGCATCAATGGATATAGATCATTCATTAGTAATAATAACAATAAAACAAGTCATTTACTTTCTAAATAAATCAAAATTAAAAATAAATAAATCGTATCAAAATAAATTTATTAATTATATTCAAGTGTAATACTCATCCAAAAGATATGCGCGGCTTATTGGTACAAAGTCGATAGATATTTTTTTATAAAACAACTTTTTTCCATCATTGAGATAACCTTTACACATTTTCCCGGGACTTTAAAAAGGTCACTATAAAAAGGACAATAGATTAGCTTTAATTGACCTTAGTTCATCGATAGGTCAGCGCGTCCCTAATGACTAGAGACCCATCCTTTTGTAGAAAATACTAATGATTTCCTTCGTTTCAACTGCACTGCTCTACAGGGGCGGTTCGTATAAAATTAGGAGGGGTGGGGGGGTCAATATCTACTAGGAATATTTTATTTAAAAAAGTCTAAACCCGTGTTTGACGATGAGGTTGATAGAGCACATTGGAAAGAGCAGGATTTTCTATTCACTACGGAATGCTATATCATATGTCATCGCCGAAGCGATCACAGTTCGACGACAGACGATATGTATTACACTGATGGATTATCTGAGGGTCTTACCAATAAACGTGGTCGTTCTCACATCCTGAAGACTGCTCTTCCTGATGACCATGATGTAGCGATTATGTAGCGATTACGTTTTCGTACCCATTTTTAACTACAAATCGTATTCTGCTAAAACCACACTAACACATAATGAGAGAACTGATTGATGGTTGTCTTGACCAAAACATAAAGTAAAAGTTTGTGACTAGTGGCATACGAGAAACGTCAAATTGCTGCAATTGAGTTCATTTTGAGATTACGTTTTATTAGTAAAGTCTCCTAGCATCATCGGTAGGGAGTTGGTAAGCCCTAATTCGTCTCTTCTTTTCTTCTACTTTTTCTTCAGATCCTAGAACACCTAGTGGTGCATACGGCTGAGACAATATTCTTCCACCGCGCTCTGTCCGATGCCGCAGACTCTATGGTTTCCCAGGATACTTTAGCCGCATCCAGGTCTTTTTGAAGACTACATTTCCATGTAGCCCCGGGTCTTCCACGTTTGCGAGATCCTCCTGTAGGTTGCCAGTTCAAGGAGTCGAAAGCGATGCTTTTCGGGCGATAAGGTCCCTTCTCTACCCACATAAAATTTACTACAGATAAAACGGGGTTCTCATTGCAGAGTACAGCCCTGGCACTTGAAAGGTAGTCATAAATTAAATAAATTTTCTAATTCAAGCGCACCGACTGCCGTAAAGCTTTTGATACTATTGTCATTAAAATGCGAAACTTCTAGATGTTATTGTTCACTTGAAATGTTCCGACTTGTATATTCAGAATGGTATCCGCCAGTTTCGCATACAGAATTAATTATTACTGTTGCGGCAGGAAATATACATTGTTTAGAACTTATAGATAAATTACTAGACAAGAAACTGATCGCTGGGGTAGACTATTTACGGATTCTATTAGATCGCAGGATCGACATAGATCAGTGGTATTGATCAACAACGATTATAGACCGTTCAACGTCGATTATTGTGAGCTATTACACCAAACAGATATACCATCGATTGAGCATTCATCCGACGTTGGTCGTGCGAATGTCGATTGATCGATGAAAATATTTGATTGATCGCAACATCTAGCACAAGGTTGATCAATTGTCGTTCGACGTCTTTTACAAGCCGCAATCATTGATCACACTTAACTATTACACCTTTAAGGCAGCATACGACATAGATCGCGCTCCCTAACATTGGGCAAACGTTGTGAAGAATATTATATGGACAGACGATCTAATAAATGTGTTTATGTTTACTTCAAGAGATATTTTGTCGGTCTGTTTTTTGCCAATTGTTCTGTGTGCAACCAGTAAATGACGTAATCAAGTGTGTCATAGTATTCCTATGATTTTAAATAAGGGTATACGTGTATGAGTTAGTTAGAGTTAGACTCAGTTAAGAACTGTTTTCCTATCAATATGATTGCAACTCACTCCGCTTAATTTCCATAAATTTAGATTTCTAAATTACGTTTCTACTGTCTGTGGAAGCGCCAAACTAAATTAACAAAAATGTGTTAACCCTTTATAAGGCATAAGGATCTGGGGATGAAAAATTAACTATGCCAACTAACAATGCTAATTATTGATTCGACGACTCGTTCGTTCCATGGTTGCCGAAAATGATGGTGGTAAAAATATTCCCTTTACCCTACGAAACCCTCGCCATATTGCGGAATTAAATGGTACTTTTTTTTTATAGCCAACTCCGTAACACAGATTATAAACCTACCAGTGGCGCCCTCTTGACAGGGTTTTTTAGTTTCTGGTCAAGGTATATACGAGAACTTCCCACCTATTGTGGGAATTGTCACGGTAGATCTAAAAGATTACGCTGGCAACACCGGCCTCTGCCTTCCTATTACGTCTAATAAAACATTTTGAGTTTAAAATCAAGTCGCCCATTATTTAATAGCTAGACCCTCAAGGTATTACCTTTACATGGTATCTCAAAGATTTACAAACACATTAGGCAGGGTACATGCAGCTCCAACTGTGAAGGAGGAAGAGATAGGTAAAATATGTACCTTTTCCTCTATGTAAAATAAGTTTGAAAAGACAAATTTGTACCAAAAATCCAAAATCTCTGTTTTTAAATGCAACTGAAATACACAGCTAAATCCAAATGTTTCCAGACAGACACTTTACTGCGATTGGAAGCTTTCAAAAGCTGGCACTTTAGGTAATTAAAGTATATTTGGAAAAGTCTGCGAAAGGGAATGGAAAGCGTGTAATGGCTTACAGAAATAGGTTAAATAACTAGATATAATATCAGCTTTTTCCTCTATTTCTAAGTCTTAGCATTAGTCTAAAACAAAGCTTTTTAATTGACATTTTGAAGTAAGTATTTAAAATAGGCAAACTTACATTATATTAAATTAAGATTATTAATTCCATAAACAATGTCTTTATGGAATTTCAGAGTCGGACCCCACCTGCACGGAACAGCATTTTCCCGTAGCTCTATCCTTGATTTCTGTTGCTCAGTAACATCTTTCGCTAGAGCAAGAAATATTGCTTCTAAGAACCCACACTCTGGTTGGTTAGAAACGGTGTAGTTTTCTTTAACAAGTATCGGGAAAAGTTAACGCTCTGTGAAACTCTTCAGATACACTTCATTCCGACATACAGACAAACGCGTCGACCTTATAACACCCCTTCCTCGGTGGGTCGGGGGATAAAAATTAATAAGCTTGTAACGTTGTTGACTTCATCGTCCATATCAACCTCCTTGACATCATTTTCAACATCATCGTTAGCGTTTATCTCACCTCATTTCGTGTTGGCATCTTCATTTCTTCATCTATATTTTCAAAATTCAAATCATATTCCTACTCCATTTCTAAATTCCATTATTCCATTAATTTAATTGTTTTCTTTGTATTTTGCACTTTCTCTCTGTATTTTGTCCTGAACGGACGTTTCTCCGTTTTATTTTTGTCTCCTACTACTACCTATTTTCTACATTTACTATTTTATGTGTTGTTCTGCTCCTTAAAAATAGAATATCTATTACCAAGTTCTTCTATTACTACATCTGCACATTGTCCTAGAACCATGCTAGCCGGCACCTAGAGGGAAGATTGTAGCAAGCTAACTCAACTTCTTTAAGCTTTCAATCTATTCCTACTTACTTGTAACTCTTCCTGCTATGCTTCCAAGTAGTACAAGAAGGGTACATCACTACACGAGCCTCTCACGAATCGCTTTCATTTTTCGTAACGTCACAGTGACGTGTATTGCCGCGTTTTTGCTGCAATTCCCGCCATTTCAGTTCGCGTAGGGATGGGAAATGTCTACTATTTGGTGAACAAGTAACGAATGACCGGTATTTGAAAGTAACGATATAATATTTGGAGTTGAAATTTTTATATGGCCTTACTTTTTTAGCGTACAAATTTGCTGAATGATCGGTGAAATGTGATCTATCAATAAAGTGAAAAGATTAACTTTTTGAATCTAAAACATAGTACCCAATATTTAATTTTAAATTACAAATACAAAATGGCAAACGTAATCAAAATTAACATCACAAATTATCACATAAATACTAACAAAAAACTCGGACAATGCTAAGCTTTTGTTTCACTTTTTTCTATTTTACTTCAACACAACCGGTCAAAACCAGTTAATACCGGTACCTTTCCGGTCCTGACCGGTCGTGCGGGGCTTGAGGGAGGGAGGGGAAAGATTGATTACCCCCTCACGCGGCCGCAGACATGAGAGACGGTAATTAAATATAATGTTGTGGGGAAATGGTGATTTTTTTCGACGTCTTATTTTATCCAGTAATTGGGTTAAATACTCTGCTTGCTGCTGCTTTCCTTCTATTTATTTGTTTATTGACGGTAGGTAAATTAAACGATACATAATAGTAGTGCAATTTTGCGGGATTCCATGACGTAATATGAACATGGACATGTAACAAGTAACGATATCCCGGGATTACAAATTCGCTAAGAGCTGGTTACATTGGACAGTAATATCGTTCAAAAACATTATTAAACCTTCTTATGGTGCTTTTACGAGGCTAAATTTGCCGCCATGTTGTTGTTTACTTACACTTGACAAAAAATCTTAGAAAATGTATTGTTTTGGCATAACAAAGGCGACGACTGATAAGAACGTTCTGAAAAAGTGTGAATGTGAGAAAGAGACATTTAATCCCGAATATAGTCCTAATAGTTTTTCACATTTCAGTCACATTTTTTAGTAGCGCTATTTGTGATACTTTATAATGTAATATTCTTAGAAAAGAAATGGAACTTTAGGTCTATTAGTATCATAATATCTTATGTATAATGTTTGTAAAAGACTGTATGTTTCCTGAATAAACCAAAATAAAAATAAATAAAATAGTGATATCTCTTTGTCTCTCTCTCGCAAAAGGGACGATGAGATGATCTCCTTTTGTAGTTCCCATTAGGAGAAAAAATATTTTATATATTGAAATTGAAATCGTTTATTTAGCGCTGTAAACACCAGAATACAGATTACAGAAGTATACAAAGTTTAATACATGCAGCACAGAACATCTGGTGTGGTACAGTGCCAAAAAGGGTACACCAGCTCAGCATAATGCTGAGGCAAGCCACAGCGCTGATTATATATACAGAACATATCCGAAATCCCGCAATCCCGCGGGCGTATCCATACTCTATAACGTTTGAGGTCGTTAACCCTAAATTGCACTACCTAATCCGATCATTGATAATAAATGAATCTGAGTCGTGTTTCCATTCTTCCCTCCATTTTATATTCATCGCTTTTTCTCCTAATTCTTTGTGAGATACCCACCAGCCACCACAATTCACCATTGAGTAGTGTCATGTATACCTGTCTATGATCGCAGTAAGTGAGACTTAGCAAAACAAGCCGACCGACACAATCAACGCCCCTCAGGCGAACCATTCGAGCGGGAAATAAAAATAAACCCAGGCAAAGCGCAAAAACAAACGTGCAAGGGGTGCCACCATGCGGGCTTAATCCGGTCCTGGTTGGGAAGCTGCGGCCAGGGCCCGCTCGAGGGTGAGGGCCCGGAGACCCAGGGGCTACACAGCTCGTATAGGACGTCGAGCAATGACCTAGGCGAAATGAAGGCCATTTTCAACCGACTCCGCAATTTCTTGTACTATCAGCCATTACAATTATTGATGGAACAACCGCCGCTTATTATAATTTATGTGTCAGATTAATAAATGCTTTTTGTCATGGTGCTAATGGGAGAAATCAATCAAATGTACTGAGTAAGTGTAAGTAGCTCGACACTAACTTAACAAGGCCCTGACTGACAGGAACAAGGTTGACAGTTGCCTCGCACGGATGAAAGGGTAAAATAAAAAAGGGTACAATTCTCTTATATAACGTTTTCCATAAACCTTGCACACCTACTACCTCTTTCTCGAAATCATTTCCTCTGCCTGAAGGTTGCCTGGAAGAGATCGCTCTTAGCGACAAGGCCGCCTAAATTGTATTTCACTATTTTCTTTTCTATCTCATGTTTGTTGTATATTTGTACAATAAAGTGTATTTTAATTGTAGGAACGCACTATGTGAGGACATGGATGACGTAACGTCAGTTGTATGAAAGGGAAAAGGGAAGATCTTCAACCAGGCGGGGTGTTGTGCCTGGTGACCAGATGTGCTGGTCCAACTATGGATGTTTGGAACAAGTATATATACGAAGTCCCAGAATAATTTCGATAGCGCGTTCTACACCGATGTGAGTAGGTACTGTATCGTAGTGGCGCGCCGTGCGTCGCCACATTACTTTACTTTAAAAATACAGACGTTCAAATAAATATTTGTTGCGGTATTTCTTGAGATAATCCAACAACAGGATGTTGTAAGTCTTTTTGTCTGTCACTTCTTTTGGGCGAGGGTTAAAAATCACTGAATTAATTATTCATATTAGTTACAGTAGATGGTGTATATGTGTGTATATCCTAGTGGAGATATAGGTTCCATAAAACGAGCCTTGAGTCCGGCCCTGGTTAGGCCTCGATATGGGCCGGTTGGTGGCGATTGATAACACTTTTATTTACCACTCAAATAGTGGAAACAAGAAAGGCCATTAAATCATCTTAGGTGCAGTAGCGTACGGGAGATATTGAGAGAGCGCTGACTTATAATGGTTTTATGCGTGGGGTACTTTATTGTGGCTCATATTAATATTATTCACACAACATTAATTAGTGGCCATTTTGTAAATTTAATATTATTGACATTGTATAAATTTTAATGACATTCTCTTTTTATTTTCTGTTTTCTTCTCAAAATCTGTATAAACATTATTAACTTGTGTATTCGGTGTATATGCCTGTAAAGTTTAGTGTGACATGTTTATGAAACTATATCTGCAATATTTCAATAACAGGGTCGTGAGATTATGGAACAAGCTACCGCAAGAAGTCGTGGATGCATCTTCAGCCAACGGTTTCAAAAATAGACTAGAAAGGTTTTAAACAGTACATAAATAGTGGTGGACTTAATTAACTATGAACAATGACTAAGTGCTATAAGTGAATGAACCAGTTTAGATATGGGCGCATAAGTTTAATGGCGCCAGCTCATTAATAAATAATAATTTGTAATTATTACCTAAACTTTTACACTATAAATCTTATCTTATAATAGTTCTAGTTTAGTATAAGTCTGTGTGTAGAAGTTACTGGTTTAGTCAGGTACTTTGGCAGACTTAATTTCCATGAAACATTTTCTGTTTCTTTATCTCATTTTTTAAATTATTGACCTCTAAACCCACATATGACCTCAATCTCGCCTGATTTAGGCTACGATGAGATCGACGATGCAGCATGCGAGTTCAGCAAACGCCTATCAACATTGGTTACGCATATTTCAACTTGAAAAACTATTAGAAAAAAACAGAATCTTTATACAACATCGCTAATTTACTACAAAAAGTGAAAATTATGCTATATTCCGCCTCAAACAAAGAGTGACCGACAAAGAGCGGATAGCACAATGACCTACAACACTGCGAGGGAATTATCCAGAGAACGAACGAATGAATGAACGGAACGAACGTATGGAGAATGTCTTGGTTTTGACACGGCGCGCATTGTCCCTTTGTTGAGCAATGGCTGGGAATAATAAGCTGCCAGATGTGGGTAGATGGTAATTTAGACAATTGGGGCGCGGGGTGATATAAGTGTGCTATTTTAGTAAACTGGCTGTAAAACAATTTACGTTCAAAAAGTAAACCCTAACAACACATAGCTAGAACTTTTTTTATAAATGGTTATAATGAGATCAAACAATACAGATGTTAGAATCAGAATCGTTGCTTGCTTGCTTATCGTATGGTTAGTGGCCAACCTATTTGTCAGAATTGTTCAGGCCGCCCGTAGGTCTCCGACATGGCTTAACGACTGCTGTCGAACGACAACAACCGGGACCGACTGCTTAACGTGCTCTCCGAGGCACGGGGAGCTCAGATGAGTTCAGTACATTCAGTACAGTTAGTCTGCGATTTAAAGTCTGTAAAATAGAAACTTGTCTAGTTAGTCGACTAAATCGTTGACTAATGGGATGGGAAAGGATCATGCAGAAAGAAGATTGTAATATAGGTACACACGAGTCTGCCAAAAGAATGTCAACTAATATGCACTTCTGTAGGTATAGTAGCAGTCAGAGTAAGGTATTATGTATTATATTAGGAGGAACATAGTTCAAAGTTCGTTTACGTAACCAAATTATTTTTAAGATAGCCTAACCAGGCTGACATGGTCACCTTGTCGTGTATCAAAGCAACAGAGATTTTTTTAAAAAGATGGTCTCCTTATACATATAAGAAACAAAATAGATATTGTTTTTATTAAATTTAATGTAATATATGCTTAAGTTCCTACTCCACTGTAATTTTACCGCACAAATAAACTATTCTTATTCTTATTCTTATATAATCAAAGATCCAGAGCAATATTTCAGACAGAAGATGTCTATCTTATGTTGTTTTCATTTTTATCACACATAGAGAAAAACATTATTCTGTTACAGCGAAGTATATTTTTAGATAAATAGCTGTACTTACTTAGGAAATGTTGTTGTTAGAACGTTAAGGAAAACCTTATAAAACATGAAAGATAAAGAAAAATTTCTCTTTACATACCTACGAGAAACTATGTCGGCGTATTTACCTTTCATTTGCCAAAAATAACAGCTAATCTAAGTATTACAAGACACGGTAGATTAATTAGAAACAGTGACAGCCTCATTAAGTATTGAATCCCAAAACGTATAACAGGTTCCTTATAAGAAAGTCCAACGTAATAAGAAATGGTAGAGATGAAAAAAAAATGAGTTTATGA
Organism: Hofmannophila pseudospretella; assembly: GCA_947369225.1. Classification (NCBI taxonomy): domain Eukaryota; kingdom Metazoa; phylum Arthropoda; class Insecta; order Lepidoptera; family Oecophoridae; genus Hofmannophila; species Hofmannophila pseudospretella. The sequence goes on from OX376326.1 coordinate 13,738,214, forward strand.
GCCCAAGTATGTGTTGCCGAATCAGAGGCATTCAGTGTTTCGTGAAAACAGTAGAGTATAATTTAATGAAAGAAATATTTTAACATTCCAAAGTACGAAGTCGTAGCTATACATGACCTATGAATTTGATAATGAGACTTAGTTTTAAGTATAAGCTGGATTACGGTGATTCTTTAGTTAGTAGAAAAATTGATGAAAAGTAAAGATACCTAAAGCTATATAACATAATTAATAGGTTATGGCACCCCATTTTTCTAAAGGACGTGTTTTATTATGTTCTATTCTATGACCCTTTGTCAGATTGACATGCTATTTATACGATATGGTAAGAGGAAGGAGATAGAATGTCTGTCAATCTGTCAAAAGTTCATAGAATAGAAGACAAACAGAACATGTCTGAACGTAACTTAAACAATACTAAAGTAATATTATTTTTTCTTTAATGTATGCGCCCTGCTAGTGTACACTCTGCAATTTGGCCAATGACCGTGTTAGAATCTTGAAAATCACTCGAACGTTTTGGCGTCTGTTTTGAAGAAAACAGTTTACCAACGTCGAGATTAAGGGAGAGTCGTGTGCACTAGGAATGCCTAGTGTCTTGCATTCCAAGTGCAATTGGAGGTTAGGTTACCGAATTCACACCATCTATAGTATTGCACTCCCATTTCACTGTCTTATATAACGTTCACTTAATATGGACGATTTTTAGGTAAAATAGACTAGTTTTACGAAAAAATGACCACTGTAAACCGTTTTTAAACAATAAAATAGGACAAACACGCCATGACAACGTGAACGCTCAACATTCATTAAAGTAATATTTAAGTAATATTATTTACTAGACATTGACATTTCTTTTTTCTGTTTTTTTTTTTAGCTGAAAGCTGAATTGACCTATCTGACTCACTGTGCATTCTGTTTGCTAAAATATAAACAAACAAAGAATTAAGGGTGTCTACACACGGGAGGAGCCGCTTGTCAGCCGCAATGACTAATGCGGATAAAGCCGGCCCCATACATGTTGCTGAGATTGCGTGTGGTGGGGACTTTGAATACGGGATGTGGGGTGGGGTTACGATGATGGTTCAGTTAATGTACCAGCGCCAAATGTGCCATTAGGTCTATATTAGGCAGTCTTATGGCCATTGTGTGAAGCTTTTACTCAATCCAAAGGTTGTCTGGAAAAGATATAGCAGCGCAGTCGTAAAAAGACTGTCCATGTTTCATCAATTCCTTTGAATTTAGTATTGTTTTATACTTTGTTTTGTTTCTGTTTATCATAATTATGGTTAGTGCCATTGTTCAGCCCGCTCGTAGTCCTCTGACATGGCTTAACGACTGCTGTCGAATGACAACAACTGGAACCGACTGTTTATCGTGTTCTCCGAGGTACGGAGAAGTCAGATGTTAGCAGCCACAAGTCAACATGGGTTAATTTGCACAATCACTGTATGACCACGCTCACAGTTAATTCCAGGTTTATATTTGGATCTTTGTTATTTATTACATATAAACTCACACACGCACGCACACACACATACACACGCACACCCCCCCACACCAGTACACACCCTCACACACACAAACACACACACACGCACACACTCGCGCGCACACATACATAGTTTTTAGTTTTTGTATTAGATATAGTATTGTAGTATTTTCTCGCGATATTGTTACCTTACCTAAACCTATAATTAATGCAGTCTTCATCTCGGTTTCCGAAGAGTGTGGGAGCCTGGAGATCCGTCACACAGGTACTGAACCTATAACGGACTCCAGCTCTCACAAGGCCACAAGCATTGTCTGCTACTGCAGCCTTAGTTATAGCAATTACCATGTTATTTAATGTTGCCTTATGAGAGAAATAAATGATTTTTGTATTGTATTTTGTATTGTATATTACGATCTTAATTCAGATCTTAGTATAGTGCTGATAACTTTAAATCTAATTTATCAGTGAAAATTTTGTTTTGTGTATAGAATCGGCATTATAGATATTAGAAAGAATAATTGTTGAGAAGAGATTTTACCCCAGATATTCATTTCGATTTCTAAGAAAATCATTCTTTGAATTCTCCTTTCCCATGTCTCCCGATCTTGATTCGTCCCGATAATGGCTTTATGCAGCCATAAACAAACCCAGGAGTGGAGATAAGTGCGATTTCAGATGTGCGGTGCGGTGTGCGGGCGTAATCCGACTTGCAAGGCGATTGGCGCTTCAAGTGGCCGCTTTAGGCTCGCGTATCTATATAGAGCTGTTAAAACCGGGGGGAAAACCATCATCTTGTTGGTCTAATGCAAAGATTTGTGTTTAATTGCAGAACTACACAGTTTGATGCTAACAACTGAAGTTTTTTTCAGGTCCTAACTTTAATAAAAGTTTTTATTAAGTGTAAGTAAATTTGTACTACTTAATACGGCAATATTAATTCTAGTTTTTGAGTCTCTATCTAAGGAAATTACTAAATCTTAATTCAGCGCGTTGCGTGATTTTGAAGGTTATTTTTCAGAAGTTCGTTCGTTTATAAAAGGCAATGAAACGTTTAGTGGTCTCGCGGGTTCCGATTAAGCAGAAAACAGACTCTTCTTACCTAAATACCTAGCATTCTTACAACTCTATAGATTTCCCAACATCTTCAAGCGCCGGTAAGATCTGACGGATTCTTCAGACCCTTTTTGGGTGGGACGGGCTCAATAAATTGGAGGGCCGCTCTCGAGGGCGGGAGGACGACTAAATCACTCTATACTGCACGTACTGAATGGGAGGAAGTTGTGAGAATGACTCGTTTGGACCTTTTAGTGGTTGGAATTTGACATATTCGATTCAAAAGAACTGTGTAGGACCGTAGGTAACTTGGATTGAAGTCTTAAGATGTTTAATCATTTGCCGTTTTAGAAAGCTAGCTTACCAAATTGCGAGGTGTGTGGAATTAGAGATGATGTATTCTGTTGGAATATGTCATTGAATGTGTGTCAGCTACGCAGGAGAACAACTTAGCTTAGATTAGGACAAATTCGTTGTTTGACTTCAAATAAAGAGGGTAACAATTTGGGACATTTTTACATCATCCCTAAGACTTAGTTATATACTTATACTATCTTGATATAAAAAATATTGACCACAACAAATGTAAGAATTTCCGTAAGTCCCTTTTCATCGCACCCTCCCTTCGACTGGGATGTAGGTGCTCGTCGCAAATCCCAATTTCCCGCATTACAGGTGACGAATTTTATTCTGTAACACGAAGGGCGAGAAACGATACAAAATATCTTTGTACACACGGTCACATAATATAAAACTAGTTGACTTGATCATAAATGTCTACAGAAATGGAGTTGGACATGCCCGGTATAATCGCTGTTCTGGGTTATAATCAGAATACCTAAAACGCAAATCGTCTATTGAAATAAATGCCTAAAGACAACACACGACAGTTTTGTCCACCACGATTGAAAAACTGGGCTTTTGTGCCTACCTTCAACTTAATTATTTACCTGATATTCAGCAATTAATTTGCTTACCTACTACTTAGACGGTAATTTTGTCCAAGGTGACATATAGGCGACCATAGTCGCTGGTGCTGCCTGCTATGTAGACGGAGTTCTGCAAGACTTCCATTTGTATCGTCGGTACACCTGTGCACCGACTGCACATGGTAAGAGGTATCCCCATTAAACCAACTAGCAGTCAGTTCTAAGCCTATTTATTAAATTCAACCAAGAAAGCGCCAAAATAGAATCCCAGGGCAAACAAACGAAGAACCTTGATGGTAAGACGGTGTGTCAGACCGCACCAGGGAGTGGGGTTGTTTGGTGCATAGTTCCACGGATTTATGGCGGTACAAGATGGCCGAACTTCCGTTTTATGTGAGCATTGCTTTTTAAACGGCTATGCGTAAAGTTGTTTGATTTATAAACCTCCGGAGTGCTGCGGAAGGTTCTTGGGTAGTAAACGATGTATTGGAGACTTTTAAATTTAATGGCTTCTCCAAGGAATAAGTACTTTACGTCCAAGAAAGAAACATAACATTCCTTCTTCTTCCCGTTTCTCCGCCAAGGAATTTGGGGATGGTAAAAGATGTCTCCATGCTTCTTTGTCTAGCGCACAGGCTTCTCGTACTTCCAATTGTGTTATCAAGTTGACTCATTAAGTTTTAGTCTTCGCTTAGCGTACATGTACATTGCTAAATATTTTATTCTAACACTTACTTTCTATCGGACTCTATTTCATTTCAGTTAATCACAATCTTATCTACTATTAAACCTTATTTAATTTTAGTTAGTCAGACCTTTATTCTTCGAGAAGAGTTCGTTCTAATTCCTACCTTAAGAAGGGCATCAACATTACTAAAACAGCATAAACACTTTATTCCTATACCAAGCCGGAGCTTACACGCATATTCCTACAGGACGTATAAATAAATGCAGTAAACAATCTCTCGTGCCTAAGCCCCTTACAAGACTCCTATACATTCAATTAAAGTGAGCTGCTTACGCGCAGGGCTGCACAGGGTGTGCTGCGTTGTTAATTCTGCAAGGGCTTTAGGGAGCGCACACACGGCAGTCATGTGGCGATAGGGTACAGGAATATTGCATAGTCTGGAAACAGTAAAATGGTTAGTGGTATAAAGAAGAGTTCACGGGAAGAACGATCAAAGTCATTTCTGAAACTTTCCAAATTCTTACCTTTCACAAGGAATATGTGAAGTGAAACTTACCTGAATTTAAAATTTAAAATTTATTTTCAAAAATGTGAAACAATTTTAGGTACAATACACTTAATTACATGCCAGCCTGGGCTCCATGGTTTGACTGTGTCAGTTTTGGTAGGGAGCTGTTTGTCTTGGCTTTTAGATTACGCTCGGGTCACATTCCGTTAAATAAGTTTTGCATTCGGTGGGAAGAGTTGCATCACCGTTTTGTACCAACTGCAACACAATAGAAGACCTCACTCACCTCCTAATGGAGTGTGACCTGGGGAAAATTGAGAGAATTTTTTTTTGCCTCAATAGGCTCCAAAATGGGAGGCTCAATATTATTTTGAGTCCGCCCTTATCTGATAATATGAAACACTTACTGTTGTTTGCTAAGTTGGCTCTCAAAGTGAGGGCTGACTCTAATAATACTTGAGCTTCCCTTTCCCTTTTCTTAGTGACCCTAACGAGGCTGACATGGTCAACTTGTCGTGTACCAAAGCCTCTAAAATGAGATTTAAAAAAAAAATATTGGTAGGCATCATTCATTTCAAATTTCAGATTTTTTGTTTAAATAAATCTGAAATTTGATATTCAGGTAAGTTTCACTTCTTATATTCCTTGTGAAAGGTAATGAATTTGGAAAGTGAATGATGCCTACCTAACATTATTTTGTAGATTACTAAAATACAGACGACAGTTGTAATGAAGATAAACGGTCGTCTTTACGTTGTCAACGAGCTGCCGTCTGTACTTTAGTAATCTACAAATGTTAGCATCATTCACTTCACTTTACCTTTGAGTCAGTGACTATTCACTTAGAGTCACTGAGCCAGTCTCAGTGACTCTTAGTGAATATGGGCCTCTGCTACCAAGAGACGTCGTTATCTCTATCCTAAGTAATCTCCTGAAAGTCCCTGACTGAATGTCATACCATACGTTGAACTATCTAACTTCAAATATACAGGTTTATGAAATATATACAATATATTTTGTTAAATTTTGACCACATCGTTCTATTTTTAAAACCCCGATATATTCGACCGTTGTTGCGAAATACAGTCACCAAGTTTGTACGCAACCTTAGCCCATTGTCAATTCCGCATTCCCTCACCGCGGCGTCGGTAAGGAGGTTTTTCAATAAAATATTAAGAGGTCTGAGAGACCCGCCCCGAGCGACCCCGGTCGGGGCTTAGCCGGCATTATCCGCGGCTGCCGGTGTCGGCTTAGTGAGAGAGAGGTTTAATTGTGACGATTGCGTTCTTACTGTGGCCCGGTGGAGATGAGGCTGTAATGTTCTTAATATTGTGAGAGACTTGTTTTTGTATTCCAGTCAAGACTAAAGGTAAAGTAAAGTATAATACACTTTATTGCAGAAATATAAAACAACAAACATGAGATAGAAAAGGAAATAGTGAAGTACAGTTTAGGCGGCCTTATCGCTAAGAGCGATCTCTTCCAGGCAACCTTCGGGTAGAGGAAATGATTTCGAGAAAGAGGTAGTAGGTGTGCAAGGTTTATGGAAAACGTTATATAAGAGAATTTTATTTACAACAACAAGGTAATAAATAAACTACCTATGGGATATAATCTAGGTAACCATCCGCTTTCGTTCTGCGCTGTATCTACTTAATGCCTACAATTCGGTTCTGGCAAAGCTACCCTCGCATATTATGTCAGCTGCCGGTTACGATTTACAATGACTTGATCTGCCCATTTAATTTATTTGTTGCAAAAAAATTAAACGCTACCGAGCTAAGTTTAGTAAGTGCCAACTGTTAGATGGCGTTTCATTTCTTAGCTTCCCCGAAAATTATTATCCTAGAAAATGTGAGCAGGTTTTTCGATTTAACTACATTCCGGCATTCAGAACCATAGTTATATCCCAAAATGTAGAGATCCTAAAACTGGACTATTATACTTCCTACGTAAAATGAGTGTATTCGAATAGAGAATACAGGATAAGTCTTTTTAGAAACGCGAGTAACAAAATGTGCTACACTCCGCATTTTAATTCCACGCAAAGATACTGGAAACTCGAGTAACCGCAGCGGAAGTCTACCTCGAAATAAATTCAAGAAAGCTCCCAAAAAAGCCCAATCAAGCCGCGAGGGTAATGGCCGCGGCACAAAAACAGGGTTCCCACGAACAGCCGAGCTCTGAGTCGATGGTCCCGTAATTTATTTCTCGTTTTCCGCAATAAATCGACCCCTGATCGCTATTACCGACTATTCTATTTTTTTACCACAGCTAGGTACGGACAGCGACTGGTTCAGTTTGGGGAAAAAAACCAGAATAACGTCGTTTGTTTAATCAGTACTATTTTATTTATCGGTTCACTTTTTTAATTTCTGGAAGTTGGTTTTTAAAACACTGGCTCGACGACTGTCAGTGACTTACCTCCTATATCGTGAAATAGGTGTTTAACGGATTGGTATAATGTTGTTTAGTTTATTGCATCCTTTGCCTTCTGTTTGTGTAGAATTACCTACATTCGAGTATACTTTACCATCCAACATAACATAACTTTCACGCCACAGGGGTGGGCAGAGACCAGAGACCAGAGGAGTGACCTATAGAGTTGCACCTGCAACAATCCTGACAAACCATAATCAGTTCTCCCACACTCATCAATCACTTTCTATTAAGACCTCAATCTCGCCTGAGGTAAGCGAGGATAAGGTCGACGATGGAGCATGCGAATTTAGTGAATGAGTTTAGGCCCACTCACTCTGGCCTTGAAGATCCCAAGGTTGTAGGTTTCGGGAAACAGACGCCGGCAGGCTGTTCTATATCCAATCCATACCTTAGCCGTTCGCATAATGAACGAAGAAGCAAATAGCTTTAACGACATAAATATGGAATACACTTATTACAACACGTTATATACGTATTCCATCCTTATTCAGTTACGTAAGTTAAAATACACATAATCTACTTTGTTCTTCAGATTATCCGCGTCTAATAAAGTGTAAAGCCTTGTTCCCGAGGCTAGCTGTAACAAATTGTAAGACACGGCCCGCCCTGGCTTGTTGAACATCGTGTTACCTCACTGTGCAAACTCTGCCAGTTACTGTGTCTTACAGGCCCTTTTCAACTTTACTGATCTTTTAGTTTAGAACTTTCCGTGATCCGGTTTGTTGTTTTCAATGCAATGTCTTTGCTAACTTAGATTGTATTATATATGTACGAGTAAGTCTTCGTTTTAACACACATGACATCATTAGTGCATCCGTGAAGTAACAAACGCGCGCCCGTCTTTTATCCAAGAGCTCATCTTCGCCTTCTATCTCATTGTATTTGTTCGGAGGTTTAACTCCCGTTTCGAGTAGAATAAGTCCAATATGGTTGCCCCACTTTTTGAAATCGCTCTGTAAACTATAATAGTTGGAAACCTGCTGAGTATATGTTTGTAATGTTTGGACTTTCTACTTTCATTACTAATAAAAATATTATTTTTAAATAAAACAAATAATCAGTGTTATAATTATTTAAAAAAACTCTTTTTGTCAGGATTATTGCCCCAGTTCGGGATAGTTGACTGAATTGCCGATCGGATAGATGCCCCTCAGAGGGATAGATACCAACTAAAACAAACACCTATCCTTTTCTAGAGGATAGATGCCTTTGTCATTGTAGAAGTCATTGATAAGAATTTAAAAGTAAACATATTATAAACACGTAATTAACACTGCACTTAATCACACCGAACTAACATTAAAACATCTGACCTACTCTCCAAAAAGTGTGCAACGTTTTCATTAACGCAAAATAATTTTTCACTAATTTTCGTCGGACAAAAATACTCGTATGTTACGCTACGCCACTCAGGATACACGCGCTGCTCGCTGCAGTCCGCGCGGCACAAAGGGGTGGGGGATGTGAGCTTTCGATTTACTGTATATCTGGCAACCGCTATTGTTCTAAGTATGAGTTTTGAATTTGAGGTATCTATCCTGGACTTACCCTATCACTATATATTTCGAAACGATTTCACTCTTCTAATTAGTAGTTTAAAAATGTCGTAGGTTTCAGTTAATCCACAAATCGCGACCAAGCCGTCTCATTGTGTATGCCCGACAGGGCTGCGGAGATGTTGGGCGCTCCGCCCGCTCTGCCGCTGACGGCGTGAATAAAAGAGCGCCGAGCCCAATTGGCTCACTAATGATGTTGGTGCCTTTGTTTCCTCCGGGCAGTTTTTGACAATTTAAATAAATACAACCGTGATTCTGTTCTTTGCAATAGACAGGGGTTGGTTCGGTTTGGGTTTCGGGTGTTTGAAATTACCATATTGTTTCTTTCCTACGTGGCTATCGGAACACCCATTTATCTAAAGAAGAACCTGTAATTGATACTTTATATATAAGCTGTTAAAATTCACCTTTTTGGATATACAAGAACCGTGTTTAATGTGTCTAAAAACTTCATCATCATCATCAGCCCATGTCGTCCCACTGCAGGGTATAAGCCTCCTCTCTTTTGTGCCACCCTATACGATCCTGTGCTAGTCGCATCCAGGTCTTCGATGCGACTTTGGTGATGTCATCCGCCCATCTGGTCTAAAAACTTACGTTACGTAAAAGATTTTACCTTAATTGTTTTAATAATAGCGCGTTAATACCGGTTACGAATTTCTAACTTCATTTTAAATAACTTTAGGTAGGTAGGTAACTACGTATTTCTGTAGCTTTCTACTTTACAGGAAGGAAAAACATTTTTATAAAGTTTCTACATGCATGGCCACTGTCTCATATTTTTGTAAGCTTTCGTCTCACTATACGGCAACTCTGTATGATAAACAACCCTATTTTCACAATTCACAATTTCCCTTACGTAGTCTGCACAGTGGGCTGTGTTTTGAAAACTAGCCAAAAGTTTCGTCAAAACTTCGCCTGAAAAGACGCGATGGAGCGTTGCGAAATATATATATTGGGATGACGCAAAGTATTGCAATAAATAATGCATTTTGTACTTTACTACCTCGCTATAGGGGTTGGTAGGTGTGTGATAGATTTCGTTTGCAACCCCTTCCATTTGAGTGTAAACTGAGAAATCAATTTATAAATTTCAATAGCATGGCAAGTTTTGTTGTGTGCTATCAATCACCGTGCGGTTAAATTTCTGTTAGATATAAAACACAGTGTTGCCAGGTGTAATTTTCAGAATATCTTATTTTTGATGCTAATTCAAATAATAAAAGTTTCAGTAAACATTTGGCAATGCTGCCGGAATATTCATGAACACATTTCAGCGCGGTTGCCTTTGGGAGTAAAGAAGGCCGCCGCGAAAACTCAGATGTCCGGTAGACAAATCTCATCTCATTCGTTATTTATATTTAACATTTGCCTAACAAATCCCATTCCGACACAATATTTTCTGTCGTAGTTGATGGGTCAAGTAGACCCTTATTTAATAATAACATTTAATTTTTAAAATCATCTGGCAACTTACTTACTTACTCCGAAGTGGATCTTGGCCTCCGATACCAAAGAGCGCCATCGCTCTCTCTCCTGCGCAGTCTCGAGCCAGTCAGGCGCCCGGAGCTCACGCAGATCCTTCTCCACTTCATCGCGCCAGCGGTATCTGGGACGTCCGACCGGACGTCGTCCGTTAGGGCGTCCCACATACGCTCGTTTAACTGCCCGATCCTCCCCCATCCTAGTTATGTGTCCGAGCCATCGGAGACGAGCCGCTTTCGTCTCTCCTATGATGTTCGGCTCGTTCACCATCTCTTCCATCTCCCTATTCTTTCTCATACTCCACCCTCCATCTTCCTTCTTGGCTGGTCCCAGAATATTCCTCAATATCCTCCTCTCGGTCACCAAGAGTCTGTTTTCTTTCTTTAAGGTTAGTGTCCAAATCTCGCATCCATACATAAAGATCGGTCTGATGACACTAAATCTGATCTGGCAACACTAAACCATTTACAGCAAGTCATCCTCAAAAACTATGTTTAAAAAAATCTGAGCATTCTTGTGTGCAAGTCATGGGAGATAGTTTGCTCTTTTGAGCTTAGGGTCTGCTTAGGGCAGATTCCAAACAAGAAGGGTAACTTTATCGGCATAGTTCTATACTTACGAAAAACTTAAGTTATGTAAAGTATTAAGCCCTCAGGCAAGGTACGGTCCCCTGTTAAAATTAAAAATTCTTAGGTAGCTGGAAAAGGGTCTGAAAGTTTTAGGTTATCTTTTTAAGGTACTCTTGTAAGTAATTTTTGAAAATTTCCATTTTGCTAAAGAGTTGAAAAAGGTTCAAAAATGTTTAACTTTATTTTATGGATAATCACACAATACGAGTAAATATAAAATATTCATTTTAAAATTATAGTGAAATTAAAAATTAAGTTAATAACCTTCTTTGTACTTACCATACTTATTTAACACACTACAACGGAATCGAACCTACCCCATAGTAATATATTTTCGGTTTTCTAGATTTATGGTTTCGGACCGATTTCGTTACAAAATCAAATAACCGTTTTAAATTCACCAACAACGCTCTTACATACAAAACAGTCAACAATAAGGCATTAGTGTACATTCTTTAAACGGCCCAACTTGAGCTATTAACTGCCTGAGACCGTCCCAGGACGTAGAGACTCTACGTCGTAGAGGCTCTACGGTATAATTAACCGAGTTGGCGTAAGTAGACTGCGGGCCGTTGTCGCAGGCGGCATGAAAACAAACAGACACGGATACTATAACATAATATGATATAATATTACTACGAGTGTTACCTACATAATAGAGTATCGTGAAATATAAGGTTTTACATTGTAGCAGTGTAAACATATTTCAATAATAAAACGAGGACCTCGTAGCCTAGTCGCGAGCACGGTCCGAAAGTGATCGTGCAGGTTAAGCGACGTTGGCGCGGTCGGTACCTGGATGGGAGACCGCTAGTGGCATATTTCATCTGAGCTCCTCCGTGCCTCGGAAAGGACGTTAAGCAGTCGGTCCCGGTTGTTGTCGTTCGACAGCAGTCGTTAAGCCATGTCAGAGGCCTACGGGCGGCCTGAACAACTCTGACAAATAGGTTGGCCACTAACTATACGATAAGCAAGCATTAATAAAACTTTATAATGGAAAATATGTTGTTTTTTCGATTGGCGGCGCTAATATGCGCAATCTTTCCCCTTAAAACTTAAACCCGCGTTTGACCTCAATCTCACCTAGTGGTAAGTGACGATAAGGCCGAAGATGGAGCACACGGGCTCAGTCAGTATACTGGCTCTTCTATGAACACTGTCGAAACATATCAACGGCCAGGCGTAAACCAAGTTAGCCCATGACAGCAGTATAGAATAGAGAACAGTTTCATACTGAAAGTTGTATGCTAAAATGTATCCGCAATAGTAAATCAGGTAAACTTTTGATTACGCTAAGATATGGTAAAAAGTGATAAACGGAGCGGCCGCGTGCCAGTGCGCGGTAAAATGGTGGGTTTTATTACCGGAACGCGCGCTGAAGCGATTTGTCTGATGCACTGCCCGAGTCGTATGCGGGCCGCGTCACAAGCGGGTGCGGGAGCGGGTTCTGTTTGGTCGCTGATAGAAAGAATAAAATTGTAGATTTTAAAAACAGAATGTTAGGTTAGTCTGCTGCAGATAGAAACCGTAGAGTGACTATAATTGATATCCAATTTCCGCTGTATCTGATTGTTCGTGGATCAAGTGATAACAATAACGTGAGCGGATTTGAGAAGTTTGGTCATGATCTTAGGGACCTTCCCGGGCGTGCGCACAACAACTTACCAAAGTAACATCGCGATCGGATGAATGGTATGGGAACGCCTAGAGCACATAAAAAAGAAACCTTTTTTTAATTATTTTTACACTTTAATGCACAAAAATAGATATGAGGAGAGTTTCATCGTGCGGCATTTTCTACCAGTTAACCATTGGTTATATTGTAAGGCAGGTGCTTTATTACCGAAATGAACGGTTCGAAGCGTGAACATTGTGACTGACGATGGTGTTAGCGGCTTTAAATAGGAAACAAATATGGCAGAATGTGATTTCTGTTGTATTATGATAAAGCTGAGTAGTAGACCATGTCACAAGCGATAGCGTGAGCGAGTTCCGAGTGGTGTACGAGTAGTTACCGTTGAAATGTAGTGGATTTTAACAAACAATGGTTATACTTATGTTATAATTTTATACTTATGTGGACAGAATGTTATATTATATAAACAATGAATCTGATTTAACCTAGAGGTATTCGTAGATCATACAAAATTGCTTGGATGAAAAAAAAATAGTATCCTTTCCTTCAATAAACTTAATATCCTTTCCTTCATGCAAAATTGTTTGTAGCCATCTAGACTTAGACTTGAACCACATCCTATGCAGCAACTGAATACACCGCGAATATTAGCTGTATCGCAAAAATACTTTATTTTGTGGAAAAATACAGTATTTTGAGCACTGTGGTGTTGGTGCACCTGGTGGTTGATTGCAACAAAAAATATTTAAAACACTCGCAGCTTTGAGCGATATGAATGACCTTACAGTCAGTTGAATAGGAGCTATTGTGGAAACTATGGGAGGATTAAAAAGTGTTCTAATACAAAAAGAGGACGATAGTTTTATTTATTTGTAGTTTCTGTCCATAGGTAACGATTCGGCGAAATAGTAATGATTAGAATTTGTCAAATTAAATTACTTTTATATCAAAGTCAATAATCAATTATAAGTACTTACTTGTAAGTCAAAAAATATAAATTATGTCAATAACACGGAGTGTGCCGCTCCCGATGCAAAGGTGCCCATAACTCTTGCGGCGTTACCGCGCTGATACGGGTGTTCTTAGCTAGGCCTGATAAAAATTGGATCAGTGGTTACCAGGAACTTGGAGTATCTTTGATGTCAGATGGGATCTCTGGAACGGTAATAGCTGGATGGTTCGAATTTTCAGGTCTATGGTGCATTTCCGACATATGAAACCTTAATGCTATAATGATGATCAGAAAAACGTATGTGAACTTCAATTTCACAATATGAAACTGAAAGAATTGGCAGATTATCAGCCCGCCGAAAATAGAATAGTTTTTTAAATTGAAATTGAAATTGAAATCGTTTATTTAGCGCTGTAAACACCAGAATACAGTTTACAGAAGTATACAAAGTTTAATTACATGCAGCACAGAACATCTGGTGTGGTACAGTGCCAAAAAGGGTACACCAGCTCAGCATAATGCTGAGGCAAGCCACAGCGCTGATTTTTAGCTATAATCTCGCCTGATTAAACACGATTGGAACAAACCAGGACATATTATTAAGGTCATATGATCATCAAAATCTTATATTAGTATAAAGCGAGTACAAATATGTTTACCGACAATTTATTACCGATATTTTATTTGATTTAATAATTAATTGTATTAATAATTAATTATTAATAATTAATTATTAATAATTAATAATTAATTGTGTATTTGTTGTTTCAGTGGAAGTCGCGGTGGGGCGTCGTCACGAAACTGTCACCAGCTGCAGGTGAGTCATATTTTCCAATAACTATAAATTAAGAATTCATTTTAAAGGAGCAATATTAATTATAATGTCAGACGGGTCACACTAGCTAGTTTCTAAAATAACTGAGCTACTAACATATACGTGAATTAGTCAACTCTTTCCTGTACATATTATTATAGTCTGTAAATGCGACGCTTTACCTATCGTTGCAATTCCATCAAAAGATCAGCCTGTAATAGGCGCGAGCTGCCACCTGAGGCAGATCTTTGATTACTGAAGACGAGGTAAACAATCTGCTCGCGGATATAATTACGTTATGTACATATTCCCCCATCGCTTAATCAAACACGTCAAGTGAAAAAGGTTTATTGAAAAACATTTTCCGTAAAAAGCGTTCGCTTTCCCCGTCGCATTAAACTACAATTAAAGGGTGATCTTATCGCACTGGTTAAATAATGTTCGGAACGCATGTAATGTCAAAATTAACAATTTCGTGCGGCGGCTGAAGGCTGCGCTAGCGGCGGCAGCTACATCGCTTTTCGGTGTTATAAATGTATTTCACTTTTTCAGCATTAAGTTTTCAGTGTTAATTTCTGTCTTGGCATGCCTCTCTTGATTCCTCTATAGTCATTCGTCGTTCGTGATTCAGATTCATTGCGCTCCATTCTCTCTGCTTACCACGCAAGGGACACAGCGTGAAGTTATGTATGTTTGTAAGTTTTCACTGAAAGCTTTACTTGTCAAGACTTTGCTGTTAGTAAAATGACATGACATTAGGGCTTAAACTAGGATTTTTTTTACAATTACGCAACTAAAATCTGTCTCGTAAAACGAGGTCTGAGACATGCTGTGTATTCAAGACTCGCCTTGTCGCCTCGTCTCTATCGTCCAGCATACGGAAACCATCACAAAACCATTTACCACACATTTCCGGTCTTCTCGGAAGTTTTTCAGAGGCACTGCCATAATTCCGCAGCTCTCTCATTAATCTAACTCCTGTGTAAAAGGTAACGATAGATTTATTCGAAATTTTGCGATTGCGTACGGAGTTGTGTGGTATTTTTGCCGAGCTCGTACGGAAACCATCACGAAACCGTTTACCAGACATCTCCGCCGGTCTTCGGTGGTCGGCAGTTTTTCGTGATGCATCGTCCTTGCTTCCTTGTTTCGCACTTTCATGAGTCAATTTTAAGTGGTAACGAAACGAACGAAAACGAGAACTTCCCTAACTTTTGGAGTTGTCTACAACTGCATTAACAGTTTTGAAAAAATGCTATAGTCAGCGTGAAAATGGGCAGTTCTCACATTTTCTTTTTATGGTGGCATTCAATCCTGTTTCTTGTAAGGATGAAAAGACTCTATGGGACAAACTGAGGTTAGAGTACTAGAAAAGTCAGAAATCGCAAAAAACACTTTACCCATACATTTTTACCTGCAAAATTTATATTGTGTAAAAATAAAATTACTAATTGTTATGTACAATTATTTAATTTGAAAACACAATAATAAAATAAATATGTTGCTGCCGTAACCGTTCAGACAGGAAACTATTATGGATAATTCACACCGAGCGCGTCGCGCCGAATCGCATCGAGCCGAATTCTTAATGCGGTAAAGGAAATTGAATTGTCGATACAATACGAGTACATAAAATTCATATTTGCATGGAAATTTTCATCGTGGAAGCCGGTCGGCTGCCGCCGCGTCGGGTTCACAGTACGAATGGAAGAGACCTCCGGCGGAATGCGCGAGGATTCTAGCGGGTTTCTCTGTCGGGCGGACGCGGTCGCCTGCCGCAGCATACGCTCGCATGCGGGCGCATCCATTTCCATGCGATCCGCTGCGCTTCGGCGCGGCGCGGCGCCCTCGGTCTGAATCACCCATAAGGATTTATGTCTTATTGACTACCTACTAATCATTGATACTGGTAGGACGGAAGTTGACGGCTGACGGATCTATTTTTTATTTTTATTTTATTTATTTGGATTACCAACAAATGATACACTCAACAATTATATATATCTAACACTAATACATGTCATAGTGCACATTCCATTACAGGTAACCACAGCAAACTTAAATGACAAGCAAGACAATGCAATAAAAACAATTTGTTTCAAACAGGGCGTTACAAAAATCTCTACAAATTAAAATACTTAGATTTTAAAACAAAAAAAAAGCCTACAAAAAATTAAAAAGGAACAAAAAAAAATATTTTCAATTTTCAAAGTTTAAATTGTGACCATAAAAATTAAATACTTACCGTGAGTTGCAAGATGCATTCTTAATGTTCAGACTTCCACATTATTATACTGAGGGGTAAGAATAGCATATATTTTAATCAAAACTTACGAGTAACTTTAGGTACAAAAACTAATGAAGGCTATTCTAACAAAAAGTTCAAAGTAAGTACAGTAAGGAAATATGCCAATTGACAATAAAACATAAAGTTTTAATTGTCCTACTGAAAGGAAACTGGAAATGTGACGGAAATGAACAGCGAAACATAAGTGGGTGTTAAGCCGGGTCCGGCATTGAAGCGGTGGCGTTAAGTTCGTGCTAGTGTTAAGTAGTGAGTAGTGAGGCCAGATTGAGGGTAGATACGCGGCGCAGCGGCGCTCGGCCGGCGGCGGTAGTGGTGAGCGGAGCGAGTGACGTAGGAAAGAAATATAAAAAGAAATCTATTACTTAACTTTCTTAAAACGTTTATTTGTTAACTGCAGTTGTGTGCACAACTGCAGGAAAACAATTTTGACCGGCTGTAGTCGACCTATCGCAACGAATCCGGGTCTATGATAGTTTTCTAGATCGGCAGTATGGTATTAAAAAAACTTGGCATCAAGTGATCCGATTTGACAGCCAATCTACAAAATTAATGGTTTTATGTTTATCTTACTGTCTTTAAAACTGAAATTCGCGATTATTGATATTAAATCCATCGACGTTTTGCATTTACGAGTAGTCATTGTTTCAACTTGGGAACGAAAAAAAATAATCACGACTTTATAAGTAGTTACTTGTTTATCGCTTCCCGCTCCGCTCGTGATTTGTCCCTTATAAATAGGAGTTCCCATGCACCCCTCCTACCTAACATTTCGATGCACAGTTAACGTGAAATATTCCCCGTTTCGGGAATTCCTCGCGCTCGTACCCACGACCACGTTAAAATTCCCCAACTCAAGGGTGTGAGAACATTCGTGATAATCGCCCTTTCTTTGATTAACGTTTGTAACTCGACTTTATCGTTTTGTTTCCATTTCCGGAGATTTGTTTGTGTGCGTGTTTTGGGTGATGTCTCGCTTTACCATTAATCTGAATAAAAAGAAAGTGACTGATTGATTGGCTAACTAATATTAGACGTGACTATCCCTGAACTGCTAGCGCCGGCGGCGCGGTGTAATGCGTAGTGGCTTGGCTAGGACTTCCAACTACCGAGCAGGATGCCCAAGTTTAATAACAGATTAAAGTCAGATTCTTCGATTAGTCATTCACTCTTGACAGACTGGTCTTGGTATACGTTGCTCCGACGTCTCGAGCACGGCCGCTGTAGCAGTGTGTCTCCATTTGGCTAGGTTTCGACACTGACTTTTTTTTTTCATTTATTGTTATAAGGAACATGGTAGGTACATCAATTGTATCCCATTAGGCAAAACCTTGAAAGGTTTGTATGCCGATAGGGAGTTCGCCATTATAGTAGTTAAGCTATTACATATCACAATAAAATCAAAATCTAAATGTTTTTTATTGTAAGTACCTTACTTATAGTACATTTTTACAACGTCATTTTTTTTTACTCAACCACCGCTTCGTAAGGTGCTATAGCTGAAAGGAAAGAAGCGGTACAAGAAACGTTCAGCAACACAGCTTTTGAAATAAATATATCTTACAATAATTATGTATACAATCATATACACAATGTGTATATATATATATATATATATATATATATATATATATATATATATATATATATATATATATATATATATATATATATATATATATATATATATATATATATATATAACTAAGGTAAACCTATAATATGAAGTATCATTTTCTATATAGTGCTTTTAATGTTTTCTTATTGTTAATTCTATTTAGGTAAATGTCTCTCACATCATATATATAGTTTCTCGCACCATATATAGGTAATTTAAAGTGATCTTGATTACATTATTTTCTCAATGTTTCACGTCGCTTTTTTTGTTCTAATTCAATAACTTTATATTCCTCTTCTTTAAATATAGCTAGTTTAGTCTAATGTTGTACTGGCAATAACTTATATTGAAATAATACAATATTGAAATAATTTAGAATAATAATGAGGTCCGACTATATTGTCGGGAATGACTGGTCATTCTGGAACTGGTTCTGGAACCATCTTGGCGATCTTGTTCTCTACCCTTTACTCTTCCAAGAAATCCACCAATCAGCACTGGGCCCGCCCGATGGATCATGGCCCGTACCCCCTTATGCAAGAGGAGGCCTGTGCCCCAACAGTGGGGACATTAATAGGCTGGTGATGATGATGATACAGTCGCTCCATTTAATCTTCTTTGCGAGTAATGTGTAGTAAAAGTCATATAGATACTTTCCAATGAGGTTTTCAGTTTTTACGGATACTTTTGTACATTTACCACCATCTACGGCGAAGGGGTTTCCCTTCACCATGAGCAGTAGTGAGGAAACCTTCACAGTGAGATAATCAGTATGTCAAATGGGGAAGGCAATGGCAAGCCCACCGCATTGCTCCAGTGTTGTAAATAAACAGGGATTGTCTAGTTACGAACTTATACCTAAGTTAACTGTATTACTTAACAATTTAAAAAGTTTAATAACTAAAAGATTGCGAACACTTCGTGAAACGTCTAATTTATCGCTGCAGTAAAACTGGGAACTAAGTTATTTTACTTCGCGAACTTCCCGAAGGTTCCAGCTATCGCATTACGAATTATTAGTGCGGAGTTTAATATGCTAGATGTGATTTTATACAGGGTGCCCTGTGGCTTGTGGTACATACAGAGTTGGTAGTCATCAGCTTATAAATTTGGCGGAAAATCCGCATATTATTATTATTTTGACAAGTTTCATACATTTGATATTTCAATGGCCGACTGAATGTATGGGGAGATGATCAAAGCGCATACGCCAACTGGCAGATGCTATTTCCATATACTAAAACTTCTCTAGAGAGCAGTCTCAAAATCTTTGCAGCTACTATTTATTTAACACGTTCACATCACAATACAAAATTGTTTGATAACTTCACAAATCCAACTGATTTATGTGATCTAACAAAGGAGGCATGGACTCCTCGCGTGCCCCAGCGTGGAGGCACTGGTCTATGACTGTGTTAAAGGACTAAGAAATAAACTATAATATGTAACAATTTCAGTGAACGATCTAGCCAGATCTTTGCCTATGACTAGGATCGTTTGACCAAATTGTATTCTTCAATTTTTGAAATTCGCAGATAAATCAGTATTATTATTATTATTTTTATACTACTGTTTTTCTCCCATTATTAGGGTGCGTTTACCATACTGTCGCGAGCTTTTGGCCAAACGACAGTATTATTATTGGATTAGCAGGCAGGCAGATAATGCTGGTTAGCCTGTTTCTTCAGTAAGTATCCCGAGTAAATAAAATGCTACTGCTATCAAAATACAGTCAGGGAAATAACAGTTACTCAGTTTGTTTGTTTGTTTGTAGTCTCTTTATTGCACACATAGGAAAAAAAAATACACAGAAATTAAAAATATAAAAATATGTACAAAGGCGGGCTTATCCCGTAAGGATCTCTTCCAGCCAACCTTTGATTAAGGAGAGTTACTCAGTAACAACGATAGTTGTAAAAAACCAAACTAAACTTTTATTTTTCCTTTGGTTCCTGTCTAATCCAGCGTAGTTTTAATGCAACACGGCGCGTGGAGGGGCGTCTCATCGGCGCGCTACAGCAATAAATAACGGGAACAAATTAAAAAGTCCGACCGGTGTTATTGCACGCTGCATGACTCCAGCGTACGGCGGAATTTACACCCCTGTGTGATTTAACAAGATACCGGAGCTTTCGGTGGAAACGGAAGATTTATATACGTTTTGAGCTCTAGGAGTACTCGTATGTAGCAGAGTTTACTAAAACAGTGGCCCAAGAAAGAAGAGAAAACTGTGAAGTACGACTGACTATTGATCTTAAGACATGAGACCTAAAGTTACACCTCATGTTCATGCAATGTCATGTACCAATGAGTTTTTTTAAACATTTCGTACCATTTTTTTCTATTAAGGCTTCCTTAAATAAATTAGAATAGAGGTAGAAAAAAATTCGCGAGCAGGATTTTCGCCGCCAAATTTGAAGCTTGCAGGATGAGTCGCGATAGCTCAGTTGGTTAGAGCACAGCCACGGAACGGCAAGGTCGCAGGTTCAAATCCTGCTTTTTCTTATACATTTACCGACTAGTCGAGCTGTAGCTTTAACAGTGAAATAAAACATCGTGAGGAAACTTGCATACCGAGATCTCTGGATGGGGGCCGGGATGCATACCGAGATAACAAGTGTGTGAAATGGGGAAGGCAATGGCAAACTACCCCATTAAATCTGCAACGTTCACGACCCTCGTCAACGAAAAATACGCCTAAGAATATTAATTAGTTGCACAAAGCTTCCTGAAAGTTCTGTCGCATTTTACGTCATTGTTTTAGAAATAAAAGACACTAAAATAGCCAGAATTTAAAGGAAACCTCCGCCATATGAGCCACTTGATATCCTCACACAAAATCTTCAAAATGTTACTTTTATAACGATTACTTCCATTCCGCCGCATTTGATGACGTCATAAATAAAACCCCACCACACTATCCCCTGCACTCGCCTCAAATGACTAACGGGCCCCTGCGTCTTAAGGAATTCAAATTACAGATTTTATAGGGGCGAAATCTGTTTAACGTCGTCCGTCTGCTGGCAGGGGGTATGAGCAGGCAGTTTTATTCGAGTAGACGAATTGGGGTTACTTACATGCGTTTCATAGGCAGAGCATTAAGTGACTTGTTACTCACTTCATATTTATCGCGGAGATTGATCCGACATTTCTGTCTACTCAGGAGACCTTTTTAAAGGATCATGGTGTACCACTCGCGGTGCGTCACACTTCAAACTGCGCGCGTTGGCGCTCTCTGCACTCGCGCCGATAGGTCCGGTGGCGCCAGCGTTGGTGTTGGATGCGGATCCAGAATCGTTATACTCAATGACAATTGAGTTTTAGTATTAAGCAGCTTTTCATAGATTGTTTATTATTTACCAACCTAGCCTTGCCCGTCTATGATTCCTTGGGGAAGTTTACTTACTACTATTATGGGAAAACCGAATTGTTCACAAAGTTATACCAATCGTACTTGTATACATATAATATATGTCAGCGCAAACAACAAGTGACGTCATAGTGCACGTGCAATGCCCACCTGCGCTTGCGACGAAGCAAACACGCAGCAACAGCCGACACCACGTGATGCCACTCGCCACTACCTGGCCTCTATAAAAGCGGGCGCCCGACCCGAGGTGGGATCATTCTCTTGCGACTCGTCGACGAGGCAGTCGGACTTGATATTTTATTAGAGAATATTGCATTTCCGAATAATTAACCGTAACTGGTTGCTACCAGGGGACTCTCGTATGGGCGATTACTGTGGAATGTCTAACCGGTGACTAGTGGTTGCTATTGAGACGGTTGACCCGTGGCTAGTTAGTAACTAGGCAGTAACTAATTTGCTGTTAAATAACTCTAAAATAAGTTGATTGAGTCAATATAGTTATTAAATTATATTTCACTGGTTTTTTAAAAAGCAAAAATAGAACCACAGGGTGAGGACAACCCAGAGAATGATAGCGGGCCATCTATGGCCTTACCTTCAGATCTGACACATATGTAAGTAGTTTCGAAGTTATTCATTAAGTGGTCTTAATTTTAGGAAAATGGTCATTATGGAATGAACTCGAGCGGTTCTAACTTCGCAAAGTCACTACATTTAACACAACTTAAATTAGTGGAGTAACAATAAACACCAACACTTGAAATATCCAAAAACAGCCATTTAAAATACTTAAACGAAATGTTACGAGCCACTGCAGTTTATAACCGCTGCGGGATGTATGTATTATGCGAATGTCTGAGTGTCATTAGGAAACGGGCAGTTCGACCGAAATCGTGATATATATTTTTTTAATTTTTTTTATTGGCTACTAAACCCGCATTTGACCTCGATCTCGCCTGATGGTAAGCGACGATGAGGTCGACGATGGAGCATGCGCATGCGGGTCCAGTAAATGTCTATTCACTGGACCCGCATAGGATTCGAGGATAGCGAAAATTTATGGGAACAGTAAGTACCTACCTACATACAAATATTCTATTATTGCACAGGACAAAAATACAGGACAGAAGAAAAGATACAAAATACATATACAAT
The DNA here is from genome assembly GCA_947369225.1 of Hofmannophila pseudospretella. Classification (NCBI taxonomy): domain Eukaryota; kingdom Metazoa; phylum Arthropoda; class Insecta; order Lepidoptera; family Oecophoridae; genus Hofmannophila; species Hofmannophila pseudospretella. The sequence goes on from OX376326.1 coordinate 13,760,849, forward strand.
TGGCGGTCTTATAGCTTTAAGCTATTTCTTCAAGGCAACCTTTGGGTGATGGAGTTTTTGTAAAATACATCGTAAGCGGGTGCAAGAATGAATTAAATAATACCAAGTAATAAAAATACAACAAATATAGGTACTTAATAAATAATCATGTTTAAAATACATAAATAGGTAGGTGTACATAGATAATATAAAGATTGAAAAAGTAGTGAATACCCGACAAAATGAAACTATATTCTCTTCTGTAGAATTAAATGAACCACAGCGCGGGTAATTTTCCGGGAAAATGGATCGTCCCAGTGTACCTAATAGAAAATAGAGTGATCGAACGTAATTTCAGTGAACTTGGCACGTTTTTACACGAAATAAGAAAGAAATTTCCCATTTCTGCAGCTGAAAACATGAAATGAATTCTTCCTTTAATCCGGTCGCAGTTTAGAGAATTAAATGGCGGTGCACAGAGCTGCAGTAACTCCCATTCAGGGAGCGCATACCTATAAAAACGCCTCACTGCGGCCCCGACTTATAGTTGAGGATGCGGACTAATTAAAATTTTGCATTAGAGCGCGCATGGAGGTTAATTATTTAATTTTGTTTCTCTGTGACTGCTTTCGGGTGTAACTAGCGTGTTACCGTGTTGATGAGCAGTTTAAGCTTTTCATCAGTGTTGACTGTAGGATGGCAGTACCAGTTTTACCTGTAGATTTACTTACCTTTATGAATTCCATTTCTGTGCATCCACATTCTCCTGCTCAATCCTTTGTACCTATACAATGACGAGGTTCGTTCCAAAATATTGTATAATGTTTTCATTGTCATAGCTTTTATTGAGTTTATTATCTATAAATGAGATAAGTATGCTTAAGGCGTGAAGTTAGCTACGTACATAAGTACTACTAGTACTTAGTAATTATGTTAGGTAGGTGAAAGTAGGGTTCAATATAGTCACAAGTTCGAAATAACGTCTCCTTCACTTACAAATAATGTCTCCTTCACTTACAAATAACGTCTCCGTCACTTACAAATAACGTCTCCGTAACTTACAAATAACGTCTCCGTCACTTACAAATAACGACTCCGTCACTTACAATTAACTTTGCTTTTCCTAAACGTGAACCCACAGGGAATTTCTCAGCTGACGTTTGCATCTGATTTTTAATACATTTAAGTAAGTAATCAAGACGGGGTTCCAATATATTTTAGTCTCTCCCATTCATCTTGAACGGACATCATGCAAAAAATGGTGCATATAAAATGCAGCCGTTTAAATTTGCATGAACTATACGTGCAGTGCGCCCCCGGGGTGATAGTGATAGGGGGTTCTAGGGGGGTCATGGAGGAAGGGGGTGGTATAGGGGGTGTACAAACATTTAAATATGTTAAGTTATTTATTGAAAACACAAGCAGGGTGGACTCAAAGCTGTCACAGTGAATAGGTATTTTATCTAGAACCCGCAGGGTGAGGTGTATGGTTATATAATACAAACAGATGATCTAACAAGAAATTTCCGCCCTATTTTCATCTTTAAAAAAATTCCTATGGGAGCAAACCTTGATACATACATAACTTCACGCTATGTCCCTTCCAGGGTAAGCAGAGAGAATGGAACGCCTTCTTGGCACGCCTTTCTTGCATCCTTTAGTCATTCGTCGTAAAAACCTTGGTAGTACTCGTAATTACTTACAGGTTAAAATTAGGCCAAAAATGAATTTTTTTGAATGTAGTGCAACATCTACATTCAAAAAAATTATAATTTAATCATCCCGAAGCTATAAATTGGGTAAAAAGGTAAATTTCAAAACATAATTGATGATTATAGTGAACGGCTCGTCGAAAAATTTTCGCCGACGACGAAAATAAATTGGAATAACAAGATAGGCATGAAAATAATTCCCATTGTCAGGGGACGCGACTTATTGAGGGAAACCAATTTACTCCAGGAACTTCCAATTTTTTTCCACGTCTATCTCTGCGTGAAACAGAGTCAGGGTTGACAGATGTCGAGAGCGACCTAAGTTACTAAAAGGCATCTTGACTTCTATTCTAGATTTCTATTCTTAGGTGTTGTTTTGTGGTCCAACTTTGAGATCAGATTTTCGTTGGGTTGGCTTACTAAACATATTAGTTTACGATACATAGAAATAAACTGTCTGCGAGTTGCAAGAAATATCCTCACCGTTAAAGCTTCCTGAAGTCCAGTTACTTGGATGGATAGCAAGTGTTTCAATGAAGTATTAACTTTAAGAAAGTTTCATGAAATGTACGGTAACACATGTCAATTAAACTAATTTTAATTTTCCACTTTTATTAGGTACTATGTAAAATGAGGGGTTTATTCAAAATAAAATAATACTAAAATAACACTAAAATAAATGCTTAAGCTAAAATTACAAAATACCTAACTATTTTACAAATAAAATACCTGGCCCAGGTCGCTCCCTGCAGGCAGTGTCCCGAGGAGATTTTAATTATAAACTTATTCACCGATGTGTTTGGAATTAACTAAACACAAAACTGTGGTTTATATGTTTTATATCATTTCCTCCTAGCGTTTAATTTTATTTTATTTTATTTTAATTTTAATTTTACATTTACTACTGCAATATGAACTCGGATGGCTGACGTAAGGAGGGGATATGTACATACAATTCCATTTCATAGAACCTGTTGACCCTTCAAAATCAAGGACTAAGTAATATTTTCCATTGTTATTATCTTAAATTTTCTCCACAATTAAGTCCGGCACGGCAACCCTAGTAGATCGATGTTGAGTCCTTTATTTTGTAAACCTCCACAGTTTGTATACGAATAATACGATAAGAAATCTGTGTCTACACAATGATGGGAATATAAATTGGTAATTCGTTTTCTATTATATCAGACGTGTTATGATTATGAGATTCGTAACACAATTTGTTCTATTGTAATGTTAATTCTGCCTATGATAAATCTTCTGTCTATGTATAATAATTACTCTAAGCAGTAATTAGTCCATATTTTAGGTTCCATCCTTATGTAGTTGATATCCCATTTACGAGTAATTCGTACGAAGCGATTTGCTTCTTCGTTCATTATGCGAACGGCTAAGGTATGGAACTGCCTGCCGGCGTCTGTGTTTCCCGAAACCTTCAACCTTGGAATCTCCACGGCCAGAGTGAATAGGCATTTACTAACCCGCATGCTCCATCGTCGACCTCATCGTCGCTTACTATCAGGCGAGATCGGGGTCAAATGCGGGTTTACTGGTCAATAACAAAAAAATAGACCTTCTTATACCTAGGTAATGTAAACGTGAAGTCGATCTGTCTACTGAAGTCTAGAGTTAGACTCGTCTAGTCTAATTTAAGTAACTTATGAATGGTAATATTAAGTTCTCCGCACACTAATCTGGTTAGGTTAAGACTAAGTCTGTTCCAGCTACTTAGTCCAAGTTACTGTGCAATATTCTCACCTTAAGTACGAGTAGTTCGTCTAGATTTACTGTAGGAACAATATTTACACCTATAGCCTTATATAACTTAGTTTTAGAACTTTGAAGTCTCTTTATGTCTTCTATCGAAATTATTAGTTTACCACAATGGTGGATGACATTCATCAGACCAGTTACCTACCATTAATTGGCCCATCTGTTTAGGATTGTTTCTTAAATTAAAAAGTTATTATCAACTTTCGCTCAGTTGCACGAAGGATAGTTTTAACTTCATACTGTAACGATGTCGACTTCATCGTCCATATCAACCTCCTTGCCATCAATTTCAACCTCATTGTTAGCGTTTATCTCACCTCATTTCGTGTTGGCATCATCATTTCTTCATGTATATTTTCAAAATTCAAATCATATTCCCATTCCATTTCTAAATTTCATTATTCCATTAATTTCATTGTTTTTACTTTCTCTCTGTATTTTGTCCTGAACGGACGTTTCTCCGTTTTATAAAATTGTCTCCTACTACTGCTTATTTTCTACTATTGTGTTGTTCTGTTCCTGATAAATATAATATCTACTATTACCAATTCTCCTCTATCACTTCATCTGCACACTGTCCTGGAACCCTGCTAGCCGGCACCTAGAGGGCAGATTGTAGCAATACAATACATATCTCTCACTCTAAATAATCCCCGAGGGGGTAGACATATATGATAGTCATAGGTAGATCCTAATAGAAATTCCACTAGACTTAAGGAAAGCATCATGTCTTTTACGAGAACATTTATTATGAAAATTGAAAATGTTTTTGGAACAATACCTGGAAGTGGCAAAATCCTTTGATTTTTATAAACTCTAATTTTCCATAAGTTATTCTCGTTCATGTTATACTTTCACCACAGAAATGGATACCATGACACCTTACTCTCAGATAATTATGACAGTAAAGGCACTATGTCTTCCGCACGTGGCGGGATCAAATATTAAAATCCCACGGATGCGGAGCTCTCATTAATATCTGAGTGAGGTATGACCGCGCGGTGTGTAATGTTGTATTGTTCCCTTCTGATTGTTACAATACCTGTTTCCTGTTTTGTTTTCTAAAGGTACACAGTGCAGTGATTGATCTTGCAATGATAGTAAACGAAGAGATGTCTTCAATTCTCTGAGTTCTCCATATTTCGGTAAAATTGAAATCGTTTATTTAGCACTGTAAACACCAGAATATATAACACAATACAAAAGTATACAAAGATTAATACATACAGCACAAAACATCCGGTGTGGTATAGTGCCAAAAAGGGTATACCAGCTCAGAATAATGCTGAGGCAAGCCACAGCGTTTATCTTCAGCTGACCCTCAGTGACTGCACGGACGAAGAAAGCAACAGTGTGTGCGTGTTGTGTTGTATGAATGTGTTTGTTTTAAAGAATGAGGATATTAGTGTGTATGTGAGGTACTGAGTGTGTGGGAGGGTGATGGTACGGTGTGTGTGTATTTACATTTGCATGCGCTATGGTAACGGATAGACTGAAATAAATAAATTATTATCTAAATCGGACTTGGTTCGTTTTGTTATCGGTTGCAACCATGACACATGTAATTATGGCAAAATATCGAGATCTCAGAGTAATCCCAAATCGTCGTATATAAGAATATTCGACAGTGGGATACATATTTGCAATTATAATTGCATTAAAGACAGCTCTATTCCTCGTTTAACTTACCGTTGCAACCGATAACAAAAAAAAAGGCATCATTGAACTGTATATCATTAGAAAACAAATCGCCTTACCCAGGAACATTTACATAATAATTAATTAACGGATTTTGCTAGCTCCTGCCGTGTAAAAGCCTTTACTCTTCATTCTCGAACACAATAACTGCATCTACCTCAGTCGCCACTTTACAATATTGCTTCAGAAACTGGAACTTACAAGGCTGTTGTGTTGCAGCAAACTCGAAGTTACGACGTCCTGCTAAAACACCGGGCTAACTCCACGTTATCTGCAACAATATAAATAAGATCAGAAGTGACTCTTAGTAGTAGAATTCGTCACGCGAGACACACATCACGGATGTACTTAAGATGTAGGTATGCATTTTCGAATAGATCTGTTACGGTGCATGATACGCAATAACGTTGTTCGCATGTGCGTGCACACACTTTCGAACACGAAGATCGCGAACACGAACATCGATCAATCGTATGTATGGATACAGTGTCCGCCGAATACAGTGTGATGTTTCTGATCATGCATAACACTGTGTTCAATGAACACTGTGTTCGATGAACGCTGTGTCTATACATACGATGGATCGATGTTCCGATAATCGTCTTCGAAAGTGCACGCATTTAGAACCGATTTGAAGAGCCCGGGCGTGTCTAAAGACGGCGTGTAAGTATGCGTGCTTTATGCAGCGAACACAAGTTCTGAGACGCCCTTCTGTACATAGTTATCTAATGTTATCTGCCAGAGCCGGCGTCGTAAAGCAGATAAAGCTGCGCACACGCCGGTTCTAGCTCAGCTCAGGTTTAGCTGAAGGCTGAACCTCCTTTGTGCGACGAGAGTCTCAGAGCCCCTTCACGGGAACTTGGGTGGTGGAGCGGTGGTGTAAGGTATAAGAGGTAGTCTTGCACGATAAAGTGGGTATGCTTGCTTGTGCTCTGAAGATGTGGAAATTTCAATAGCGCGTTCTGAAAGTGGCGCCGTCTTTATAGAGTTAGTGTGACTTTTGTCGCTTGGTTGAGCATTAATCTATAGAATTGTGTAAGTACCTTCGGAGAAAACCAAAATTGGTAGAAACAATGTATCTGCTATAACACGCTTTTTTTCAAAATGTCGTCAATTTAGATTAAAAAAGTATTCTAATTATTTTTTTATCGACATAATAGGACCTGGTTCTCTTGAGTACCAATAAATTTGGGGTCCAGTAAAAAACTTCTTCGATATCCAGCTTGGGTCTATATTATACTAGGTTTTTTATTATTATATCTCAGCCTAAGTTTTCCCCATCGTCTACGATTCTAGATAGTTCTATGGTCTTGCCAGCGTACCTGTCTAGAATGTTGAATAATTTCATACGCATCGCTTCCCGCCCTCGCTCCCGCTCCCTCTCCCGCTCATAACTTATCAGAAGCGGAAGACTGCAGCAACTTCACGAGTCGTCGGCAGTGGAGACGCGTCACAAGTGGCTGCTTGCGGCTCCGTGTCATCGGGCCTTAACTCCCTTACGACAGAATCTGATACACGACAGTGTTGACTTATTGGATTTTTCGCGCTTTGTAACTTTGTACGTTGTTGCATGAACGGGGCATAAGCTGGTCTAGGAAAGGATGTTTCGTGCTAGCATTGTTGGAATTTGATAGGTTATATAATCGAAACATGTTCTTGCGATAAGACCGCCTGTATTGTATTCCAGCATTACATGTTTGTCTTAGATTTAGTTTTGTACAATAAAGTATATTATCTTCTATTATATTCCATTAATTGCATTCTATTCTATTTTTGGTCTTATTGCTACTTAGCTAAATTTACCGCATCGTATATCAAAAAGTAAACTGAACACATAGCTTGAGCAAAAGAAATATTTAGGAATTTTTCGTGAGGTGAACAGTGCCGTGTCGTGCCGGCCATAAAGAATAGCACCATCCCGACTCTTCCCGTGGGTGTCGTACGAGATGACTAAGGGACTTGGTGGAAACTATTCTACACCTGATAGAAGGCGATAGGCTCGCCACTTATCACATTTGTCCACCAAATCTTATTGCGAAAAGTGGGACCTGCATTTTAGGGAGTTTTAATAGATAATGCCAGCCGAACGTTTCGATCCGAATGTGTGTATATAACCAAACATAATATAGCATAACCACAATATCTGAATGTTTTTTTGAAATAATACATGTCTCAGAGTGTCCGTTATTCAAATTAATTTTAACGAAAATGTAGGCATTTATTGGAACAAAAATATTAATTTTCTGTGACTGTTGGATTTTGGGATAACAATGTATGGGAAAAAAACATCCTTTTTCGAAGTCATAATCTAGTTTTATTCCGCACGGGTAGAGTACGGTAGGACAGTAAATAGAATACTATTTTATTAGACCCAAAAGCTATAACAGAACGCAATGTGGTAGCGATTAAAAATGTATTGAACATAAATATGACCCCTCTGTTACGGTGACGGGTAAGTTGGCCTATCGCCTATTACACATTTATGTGTGGACTGAGGCTCCAGGCTGTATAGGCGGCATACAGCGGTGGTATAGGCGGGCGGGGAGATAAAATAAAATGTACACAGCGGAATTGGTTTGCAGATGCTAGATTGGGGTCTGCAGGCTTGTGTTGCAAAAAAATATTGTTGTCTTTCAATGTTTTTGGGTTTTTTGATCGTAGATAAAATGGTTATGGGGAATTTATTTCATCCAATTCCGGTGTATTTGTAAAAGGCTAAGCTGTAGGAAACCGTGAAAGAAAAACATTGATCTGTAATTGGCTGTTGTAATGTTTTGATGGGCATTTAATATTCGACCCTGAAAAGCTTTCTGAAATAGCTTCATTATCATCAGCCTATTAATGTCCCCACTGTACTCCTCTTGCACAAGGGGGTACGGGCCATGATCCACCGACCGGGTCCAGTGCTTAAAACTGAATAATACCACCGAATTATTCCCTCAATCCACATATAATTGTACCTATAAATAATATTTTAATTGTTAGTACCCATGACGCCAGACTACCGTGCCGGACAGGTCCGGGTTCGAAATCATGCAATGTCGTACAGCAATAAGCTTTCCGGTTTTTTAGAAGATTTACGTACATTTACCGACTGCTGTAACGGTGAAGGAAAAACCCATGAGGAAAACCTGATAAGAGATAATCAGTGCGTAAAATATGTAACACACACACACTATGTATCACAAGTCATTAGTGCAATTTATTTATTTATTTTTGGCAAATTCTTAACTAAATTCTTCAAATAAGTATTTAATCTTTTTGATGTTATTTTTAATTTTTTACCCACTATCACTATCGCTCCCACTAACATCTTGGGATAAGGGGTGAAATGAAAAACAGCGCTGCATATTTGGTACCCGAGTATGTCAGCATTTGCTGACTTTCCCCCCTTTTGCCAATTATACAGTGCTTTGTGATCTGTTTGTTCTCAATTTGTTATCTGCTGTTTACTATTTGTGCAATAAAGTGTATTTTACTTTACTTTACTTTAAATGAGGAAGGCAGTGCCAAACAACCCCATTAAATCAGTTAAGAGAGTCATGGTAACCACATGGTTAATTCTGTAGAATGATCACGACCCTTATCAACGAAGACACGGCATACGAGAAAATACCGAAAGCTCATACCATAATACTCGTAAGTTCCTATGTATTAGGATGTTAAAGTTTATGAAAATTGAATTCCTCTATCTCAACCAGGCATTGACGCTATTTCAGCATTAGACTCCATCCGGACTCCAGCCTAGCTGATTCCAAAGCATTACCATTCCAATCCTGTAGGGGAGCGAGGGGGGGGGAGAGGTTCCCTAGCAAAACGGAATTTGTATCAGAGCTGCTCCAATAAGACGCCGCGCGGCTGGGTAAACACTCGCCCGATATACACTGGGCCAGGGGCACAGCGGGGGATTGAAGTTAGCGAGGCGGAATTATAGGATGTAGCGTTCTAAATCTGAGATAGAATGGGGAGGTAATCGTTGAGTAGGTACGACGAACGAAAGTTCTAATAAATTATTACAACTCTTGGGTAGTTGTTTCTATTCTGAAATTATTATTGGGTCGGAAAACCGACGATTGTTATACGATTGATCATAGTAACAAAAACGATTTAATTTGGTTTTTTTTTCTTGTATAAGGAGAGTAGACGAATCACCGTCGCCCATAGACGCCGACGTCGTCGTCTCACCTCAGTATAATGTTATAGGTTTTTGATACGCTGCCGACATAATGGAGTGCCTCATGTTCCGGCCGTGGATTACTTAATTCAAATTGTCAGGAATGTTTAGCTTCTACAGCAATCAAAGGAACTAAAGACGTTTCACTATAGTTTTATTTCATGAGCACTGAATATTAAAGTATGCAATTAAAATGGTTTAATTTATTAAAATTGAGCGGACTTTGTTATGGGTAGCTACAATAGTTTCATTTAATAGATTTGAACATGAAAATTTTAGTTCTGTTTCGTTTGCGCTATGAGAATTCATTATCGCTGGTTTCATGGCCTCACACAGCGTCTTAGAAACGTGGATGTTGACTTTCAATGTAACTTATAAATAGACTAACTGATGTGGATGCCGCTTTGCTGACTTCGTCCCACGACATCATAACAGATAAAATTGTAATGTACATATTATTATAGTATTTACATGATGGTTTAGCAGCCAGGAACAGAGCAGGATCCAAGTGAACAGTATAAGGAAAAAACGTGATATTTTATTAAACATTAAGAGGAGATACGACTAGGTTGTCATGGACGTGAAATAACGTATCAGAATTCTGATTGTAATAAGAAAATACGTCCTTTAATAAATATTGATTTATTTATATTGAGATACATAGATAAATATCTAGACATGTATTCCGAGATCTGCAAATGGGATATCAAATATATACCTTGCCTTGCCTTATACATGAACTAGAGCTCTAGGACATTTCCGACCAATACCATAAGTACAATTTTCAAAATTAAGTCATTACGTATTTTTGAAAATTGTTTTAATGACTGACTGTCAGTTGCATAAAGATGGACGATGCTTGCACGCATGCTGTGTCCCTTTCTACATCATAGCTCTAGGAAACGATATCACTAAACTTAAGATAGCCAGAATTTTATGGGTTCTTTATGCAATAATCCGTATTTAATGTTTAACTTTATCTTTTATTTTTAATTTTACTAAACTAGTTTTATCGATCGGCATATAACGAAACACCTTTTACGTACCTCTAGAGCCTTAAATTCCAATCCCAGTCTGATATTCCGTCTGGATTCTTGTCATGTCCGAAACATAAACTCAAGTCTGGGTTCCGTAGTATAAAATATTATGATAATAGGGGCTCGATTTTACTACTCTTAGGGGTCTTTCATTTTGAACGTCATCAGCAATGTACAGACATGTTTCAGTATGTTTGAAAAGCATAATCTCGAAGTGCGCTACAAGGGGAATCTGAAATATATGGAGGTGATGAAGGGGAGACAGGGGTTAAAATGTGACTGGAAACGTGTTGTAATATTTTATGTGGAGGAAGGGATGACCAGGATTGTGAGGGGTGTCTTATAGTTTGATAGTAGTGAGAAAAGAAATCGACCCGTATTTCCTCATAGTTATTAAAAAACATTTTTCTGCGACGATTTGAACTAAAATCTGCCAGCATATTTTGTTTAACTCATATCAGAGCAAGTTATATAACTGAAATTGAAATCGTTTATTTAGCGCTGTAAACACCAGAATACAGAATACAGAAGTATACAAAGTTTAATACATGCAGCACAGAAAATCTGGTGTGGTACAGTGCCAAAAAGGGTACACCAGCTCAGCATAATGCTGAGGCAGGCCACAGCGCTGTTTTCAGTTTTCAGCTGGCCCCTCAGTGACTGCACGGACGAAGAAAGCAACAGTGTGTGCGTGTTGTGATATATGAATGTAATATTATCTACCCTATTCTTTTTGCAGTAACAATGGATTAAATCTAGATACTTACATTAAATAGCAAAATAAAAATTATATGATTTCAAAGAAATGTACAGCATAAATCAACTTTCTGGCTCCCCAATTTTTCCATGACAAATTACCTTACACCAGCAGTTCACTGCTAGCACAAACAAAAGGGAAAAACGGCGATTTTTTCATAAAACCTTTACGAGTGCGAGCTAATTATTTTGTGCAAATATTTGCTAATTATTTGATTGAGTTGAGCCCGGTGAGTCAACAGTCCCCCGCCTCCCCTTCTGTTTACATTGCCTTGTTCGCAAGGGCTCCGAATTTTTCGACAATGTTTGACAATTTATTAAAGAAAGCTCTTGTTTATCAACCTTACATCTGTATATTTTACCTTCACTTTGAATTGGAATACATTAATTTCATGGATTATTGCGGATATTTTTACGAGTATAAAATACATACAGTAAGTCAACCATAGGATAAGACGAAACTGCAGCACACGCTCTGTAGTTCAATTTTTAAAATAATACAAAATTTTCTTTTCAGATTGTAATTTTTTTTAAATAGTTTACCAATATTTTCCTACCTTTGCAAGTCGTAGTAATCTGTATAAAGTTTAGTTAGAAAATTAATAACAATTCCTGTATGTTTATGTTTAGAATAATGAAAAAAAAACGTTGTCACCAACAGTAAAGTTAAATCGCCGCCATCGGCCGGACATCAACAAAGTTTAGTCAAACTTTACGGCGCGCATTAAAAATTAAAAAGCGGGCCAAAGTTTTAATACCCCGCGCCGCGTAAATCGGGTTTTGACAAAATTCAGGAGGAATTAGAGCGGTTGCCATTAGTGGGACTGGAGTTTGAGAGAAACTCCCTGATTGGTTAATTACCAGAGCGATTGCCTTGTGCCGCGTGCGTAGCGATATTGCTAAATTTTCTGCTTACCTTGAAGGAAATAATGTTGCCACCTGCAGAGCATCAGCGCAAAGTTTCTTACTCCAAGGTACTTCCCCAAAAATATTACTTAAATAAATCGAAAGGGACACGTGGCCTTTGGCTGCAGAGGGGTTCTATCTAAAAAGAAAGAAAAAAACGTAACGATTTTAATTAATTCAGCTGACCTAAGTGTTGCAGTAATATGATGAGAAATAAATTTATTTTTTATTTTTTAAAATCAAAAGGTGTAATTGCAATGTTGAAACGGTGTGCTTTTATAGCATTGAAAAGCAACCACAGGAAAGTTTCGTATGCCACGTCTGTCATACTAGGGTTTATTCAAGTTTATTTTAGAACCAAAGCCGAACAATTTAATTTTCTAAACCGACGGCTGAATTGTTGAGAGCCCAACCGCGGAATATCGGTTCCTATCCTATTACCTATACCTAAATTAAAAGCGGATCGGACGCATTTCCATATAAACGACTTTTTGACGCGCCTAAAAATGACAAGGAGCGTTTTAGTCCGTCAAACCGGCTCCGGTCTATTTTTCCAACACTGCCAGCAGTTATATTAAAAAAGTTCTCGTAGCATTTGGTAATAAAGAGACAATCAGCGTTAAAATTTATGCGGGGTCTCGAGGAAAAGGTTAAAACGCTTAAAATTTTAAAGGTTAAAGATTTTCGCGGCCATTTTGTTCTGAGCCCAGTTTTTACTCGTAATTTGTAAACGGTAAAGTTGTCGGTATCATGGCCGTTATCGATTTGTACGTTAAGGAAGTTTTTTGCAGATAAATACCGGTTATTTAGAGTTGTCTCAGGACAGCAGTTTAGTGATTAAGGATTTGTGTTACCCCATGAGGCTGCCATGGTCCCATAATGGACCAAAGCCTTAAAAAGAAATACATATCTAGATTTTTTTTAAACTGACTAGGACTACGAGTCTTAGAAAAAACAATAAGTCATAAAAAATCGGTCGCTCCAGGTCTGTCGGATTCATCAGATGACCAGTTTGCATAGTGTTTAATTTTTTTTGGAATCTCTAGGTAAAAGTTTTTTCTTCCAAACATACAAGTATAGGCTTATTTTTAATAACACCATGTGAACTTCATACCTACATTTTCTGCTGACTGTGTAGTCGGCAGAAAACTTTAACGATACCAACAACAATAGGTATGGGTTGTGTTGAATACAGGATGCTCCATGATCGCGCGTTACACTGCAAATGAAGACGGATTGCGCGGGGCCGGCTCGCGGAATAAACACCCTAATTAACATCGCCTCATTGCTAATAGATTATCTGTGGGTCCGGAGGCGTAGCTCGTTGTTTCTTTTGGGATGTTATAAAATATTTATATGTTTACTGAACACGCATTCAGGTGACGATTTGGTAGTGAGGTGTGAAGGGCAGGGGCGGTTGATCACCACGCGTGTCTACTACGAGACCGATGGGTCTCGGGTATGACTCTTATTTTATTCGTAGTATAATTGACCGTACCGAGAGGAGACAGGGATATTTAAGACATTCTCATTCTTGACCGGAAAAAGATCTGATTTAGGATTGTTAAGTTAATTTGTATTTCTTTTAGCTAGCTACACCCGCGGCTCCGCCCGCGTACAAAGGTATTAATGATTACCTACCTATGTTAACGTTAAAATCTTTCCTTTAATATTATTTTGTTTTATTAACTTACGTATTTACATTACGTATGAGTATTTGCATCTAATTTGAAAGCGGGTGTTCAATATTCAGAACTCAAAAACTTTCACTATGGTGTTAACTCTGAAATCGGTAAAAATCATCTGTTCCATACAAAATAATCTGTTCCATACAAAATCATCTGTTCCATACAAAAGTTCAATACATGTACTTTTTAAAACTTCGTTGTTAGTTACTACGTTTATTGAAACCAATGAGTTTTCAACCAAAATATTTGTTGCCTAGGTAACCCGATTTGTTATTACATTATTTTTGTGGAATTATCCAAACAATACGCATTTCCGGCAACATGTTTTCGGTTCAGAATTAATATTTCGAGCTAAGCTTTGTCATCAGTTGCATTAAAGTTCATATTATTGATACCGATAATAATCGTAAAGCTTTTTCCATATATTTTTTTTATCATGATTATTCACAGATAACACAAAGGAGCTGATATTTATCTCTTGTTCTGTGGACGCGTTTGTAGTATCGAATTACAACAATTTCCGAGGGAAGGTTCCCACACCTGGAACCTTGAGGACCTGATGATGACCAGGAAAAGTAAAGGGAACTCTACAATGGTAAATCGTTTTTTTTTTCAAATTTTCAATTTAGAGTTATTTAATTCCACTGTATTTTCACCCTATAAGGGGTGTTGTGATGCGCTTAAAGTGTTTACATTGGAGGTTTATGTCGTGTTGGGGTGTCGGTTTGTGGACAAGGGCTTAAGGATCTGTCGCCGAAGGCTATGGCTGTTTATTTATTTAAGATACAAGTAAGACTTCAAAGGAGCAGTAATTAAAATACTCGTATATTATGTTTTTGCAGTTGCTGAGTCCCTCACATTGTGTTTTTTTCATAGAACTCTTAGTCTAAAGATTCAATTAGATAATATGTCAAGTGCTCAGAAAATTGGTCATGTTTTTATAAGACCATTCAGAGTGTAAATAACTAGGTACTTTAGTACTTATTAGAGAATTATTGCTTATGTTAAGGGTCTGATAACTTTGGATGTTAATTTTAGGCAGTTTGCTACCTTAAAGCCTGTGCTCTATCGCAAAAGTTGGGAGATTGTTATCCCACTTGTCTAACGTCTATCGGTTTATGATCGTGTGTTGAAATTACACAGTGACTAAGCACTCTTAGTCAAAAGTCAAAGTCGAAAGTCAAATATTACTTTTTACTCAACCATCACTTTGTAAAATGCTTGCTAAATTCGAAGCGGTCCAGGAAACAATCAGCAGCACATCGTTTAGAATAAATATACAATAATTAATCATTTTAATCAAATCAAATCAAACTTTTTTATTGTAAGTCTCTTCTTCTTCTTCAGGCTCTAGACCTAGTGGTGCATAGGCTTAGACAATATTCATCCACCGCGCTCTGTCCGATTCCGCCGACTCTATGGTTTCCCAGGATACTTTAACCGCATCCAGGTCTTTTTGAAGACTACGTTTCCATGTAGCCCTGGGTCTTCCACGTTTGCGATATCATCCTTTTATTATAAGTAAATACCTTTACAACGTCATGTTTCACTCTACCACCGCTTCGTAAGGTGCTATAGCTGAAACGAAAGAAGCGGTGCTAGAAACATTTCAGCAGCACATCTTTTGAAATAAATATATCTTACAATAAGTATGAATACAATCATATACGCACACAATGTGAAGAGCTGGAGTTGAATTTAGGACCATACTCCGTTAATAGATTGAATACAATCATATACCTACGCAATGTGCAGAGATGGAGCAGAATTTAGTCTTAGACGTGTTGCGATTTAGATTAAATACAAATGGGACAACAATCTTCCCAGCTTTCATGATAATGGTTATCGAAATTTCTAAAGACCAGAGAACATCTCGAGATGTCCAAAACAAACAGTCTAAGTCGACCGCATCTCGACCGCCTCGAGCCGGGGGCGACTTACAAAGACATATCTTACGTTGGAGCTATGTAAATGACGCAATACTGAGCTCGATAGAAGAGAGTGTGTCATTTGAAATATGTGAAGGATAGTAAACCATATATTTACTTTAGGTTAGCATAAGGTTTGTAAAAACGACTTAACGTTTTGTTGAAATGTTTAAAAAGCAGACAAGATACCAATTTAAGATCGAATCAGTAGCTATTGCTTGAAAGTTTCTATCGTTAACTATAAGTTCGTAAGTAACACTGCAAGACAAACGAACCTGGTCGACCAATTTTGATATTTAGACGAAACACAATTTAAACATATTGGTACTGGGTATAAAAACGAAACACTTATAGAACGAATCGCTTATTGGACCAACTGCTACTGAATCATAATTTAATATTGTGTTCATTAACAACTATAATATGGAGTTTAAACAATAATTGGTAACTTTATCTGGAAACATACATTGAAAATGGCTCGATTAAATCGATAGAAGCGTCGATTTGTGCATCGGTGGCGTCGAGGCTAGGACGTCGGACTCCCGTGCGGGAGGTCCAAGTTCGAAACCAGGCAGTGTCATGTACCAATGAGTTTTTCGGTTTTTTCGAAAGACTTACGTACATTTACCGACTGCTCTGACGGTGAAGGAAAACATCGCGAGGAAACCTGCACACTGAGATAACCGGTGTATGAAATGGGGAAGGCAATGGCAAACCACCCATTAAATCAGCTATGAGAGTCGTCCTATGTGGTTAATTACTTAGAATAATCACGACCAGCAATGAGGAACACGATTTAGAAGAAGAGAAATCAATAGAAACAGTATTTTGTGGTTATTTTACAATCATTCGACGCACTGTAATCTAGTGGGCGTTTTGCTGAGGGTCTCACTGTCAAAGTCCGCGCTAGAAGCTGTTACATCAAGTTTAAGATGACGTCCCCTCGCGGCGACATCTCGAGACGATACCTCGCGTCGTCGTTATTACACGGGCTTGGAATGTTATGCGATTACATAAACTAAGTAGTTACAATATTGGGCGATACCTTTACGTATATTTTATTTTGAAGTTGTAAAGAACGAATGGAAATCTTTCAGAGAAAAAGCAGAAGTGTCTGAATAAATGTAAATAGTCGGTTCTAAAACGTTTCGAAATTCGCAATGCGAGTAGATATTGAATTTCAAAATCTGACCTAAATTGTAGATCTATTTGTTAATGTATTTTTATTCAGTAAAGGTCGTTGAATGATGAAGGTAAAATATAACCGTCAATTACAGGATGTGTCCTAAAAGTTCTCCATTAAAATACATGCTAACTGCTTCTACGCCAGAACTCTAGAAAAAGATGACACTAGACTTAAGGAAGCCCTAACATTGAGGACATTTCTTGCAACTAACGGTAAGGTGCTACAGGAAGGAAGCTTGTTAGAAGGAATTGCTATGAGTTATGTCCGTGTACACCTAAAATAATTTTTTTCTTCACTTTATGGGGGGTGGCGTATACTCATTTCTAGCCTTTATGTCACGATCAACGACATAAAATCCCGAGCCCATGCATAGAGCTCGAATAAAAAGAAAATTGCATAATAACGCATTCAGCCTCGCGGTCCCCGGGACACGCTCGCACTGCCTCCCCTCACCTAACTCGATATGCGCAATATCTTGGACGGACAGACAGCCAACAAATTAAATATTAATAGGAGGACGCTAGGGAATTGTACCGGATTGTATTTCAGTGTGGCTGTGAAGAAACTGGTATTGTCCGTTTGGCGTTGGCTTTATGTGCAATCGGTATCTATTTAAAATTATAGGCATACATTTCCTCAGTGGAAAGGAAAAAAATGTTAAAGCGCCAAAATAGAGGTTTTGGGTAATAATTTTTTTATCTAAATACTTTAAATCTCATTTTCCAAAACCTCCATTTTGGCGGTTTAACATTTTTTCCTTTCCACTGACGATTTATTTTTTAACAAGTTCACTAACTTTTACTTTATTTTACAGCATTAAAACTAAGAATGATTTAAGAACTAAAACCAAAAGCTAACTAAAGGTAAAATTTGTTGACTAAAATTAAGTCGCCGCCGAGGAAAAACTAATGAAATCGCATAATTAAACAGTGTAAATTAATTAACGGCAGTACGGCTAATTATAGTGCTTTGAATTAGAAAGGGACGTTTGCTACAATGGAGTATCTAATTTAAAATGTCTTCATGCAGCTGGCAGTAAACCAGTCAAAAAACCACTCGAAACGATAAAGAAAGGTTATAGCTACAGATAATAAATAAATAATCGTCAAAAGAAACGGCCGCAGACGCGGAAGATGAGAGGAATGAAGAAATTTAATTTTTCAATGCTCTGCTGCCCCTTCCTCCCTAATGAGTATCCGGCAGAATTGTTAGCTCCGGAGATGAAGCGGAAAAAATGCGGATCAAGAATTTATTATGTTTAATTTTTCCATTGGTTTTGAAGATAAATGAGGTAGTTTTAGACCGATTGAAAAGCTAGAGGTATTTAAACTAAGTGATTTGAAATATGATGATACAATAATTGGAAATTATGATCTTTAGTAAGCCTATGAGTAGACTTTTCTGGCGATTTTTTTGGCACCAGTCCGGAATAAACCTTATGGAATTAATGTTTGACCAGATATAAGATCTAGGTAGGCAAGACTCGGCCTTCTTAAACTTTTCCTAATCTAGCTTTCCTATCTAGCCGCTTTCCAGAAGAAACGGCTCGTAGCCCCGGGCAGGTAATTAGCATTAGTTTCACTAGCCGGCTGAGTGTTAATGAGCCATTCTCTCGCAGTTTATGGGCGCCTGTTACTTAACACTTTTATTATGAGCCTGCTGGGTAAGTTTGAGGAGGTTTTGCTGCATTTACTGGTAAAGGGGGAGGTCTAAAATATTTCCCCCCCCTCGAAATTTCAGACAAACTTTTTTTTAAATTTCCCCTTTGTCGAAAGGTCCAACTCGGAAAACATCATCTTCAGGCGGAGATTGTTGTCGACAGACTGAAGGGTGGTATGAGGGGGTCTGTCCTGTCCAATATGGAAGAAATGAGACCCAGCATTCTAATTGAGCCATTTGGATATTGCCCTAGTCCCTTCGTCAACAGCCTACACTGTAAAAACAGCTTGTGTGATTGATTCTTTAGAAAAGTTTTGTTTTTCCTCGGACATGCAGTTTTCTCACGAAGTTTTTCTTAGCCGTAAAAGCAGACGATAAATGTACACAAGCCTTCGTAAAAATCCGAAAAACTCATTGCTACGCGGCATTGTATGGTTTTGAGCCCGGTCCCCCCCATGGGAGTCCGGCGTCCTAGTCAATTCGATAGTAAATTCACGGCAAAAGATGACAAGAAAAATCAGCATCAAATCAGTTTTGACCAAATAACCGATCTGGGTAAATAGACTGGGACCCATTAAGCTAAAACAAACACAGTAAATAATAATTGACATCAAACAACTAGGTATTGCAAGAAATAAATCAGACGGCAAATGCAATCAGTCCGCTGTTTTCACGCGCTGCAAATACATTTCTGTTCTAACCACTGAATTATTACGCTAAAACTACCTCTGGTTAAGTGATAAGAGAGCGGCGCGTCAGGTAGCGATCTAACTATTTGTAGTATAAATCTTTGATGAGAAATTAAAACAGACCTTTTGGATGGTGCCAAAAAATATGTAGAAAAAAATGAGATATTCTGACTTTTTAGCTTTGCACTAGGTGATCTAGTAGCAATTTTTAAATTTTCAATATCTTTATTAGTGACCAAATGATCGGTTGTTAACACAGCTGTTCCACGCTGTATAATCCCTTCCGTTCCTTTCTCCCTGGTACTCCTTTAAGCGAGGATCGATAGTGGTATTCTGACTTGTAAGAACATCTACCAGTTAATGTAAGCGGATCCCTGACATATCTACCCTGAATCCAAAGTAATTAAAGAAATATCAGTCTCTCAATAAAACAGTTTATTATCTATGTTTTGTGTGAAAAATTTGTTATTTTTTGGCGAATTACCAATAGTTTTTTCTCGTGATACTGAGCTTGTTATGTGATTAACGCAGTCTTTGAATGGATGAATTATTTTTTCGTCAGAAATATGGTACATTTGATGATAAATATTAAATATTGGGTATCACATATATCGCCACCTTTGGCATGCAAATATTATATTTGAAGTATATTGGTCCCGCTACCTCCCGTGTGTTGCCCCGCGCCGTCACCGATGGCAAATAACATGAAAATTACCGAAACGTTTTTAGGGCCGAGCGGTTTATTTAGGAAATTAATTTATTGCGGGCTGCGGGCTGCGGTCAGCGACGCGGTCTCGTTTTATGCGTTTAGTGTTTTAATGGCGATTCATTTTGTTAATGTAATCACAATGAGTGCATAATTGATCTATTACGATATTGAAATGAATTTTATTTAAGTAATTATATTTCTTTATAAGAGGTCTTTATAAGAGGCCATTCGTGAATAACGACAGTGGCTTTTTTTTTTTATGTAGAACTAAACCCGCATTTGACCTCGATCTCGCCTGATGGTAAGCGACGATGAGGTCGACGATGGAGCATGCGGGTCCAGTAAATGCCTATTCACTCTGGCCTTGAAGATCCCAAGGTTGTAGTTTTCGGGAAACACAGACGCCGGCAGGCTGTTCCATTCCTTAGCCGTTCGCATAATGAACGAAGAAGCAAATCGCTTCGTACGAACAGATGGGATATCAACAACATAAGGATGGAACCCCTCCCCGCGCCTGGTAGTCCGAAGGCGGAATGGAGATGCTGGAATTAGGTCGTGCAATTCCGATGCGCACTCTCCGAAATGTATCCTATAAAATACCGATAGACAGGCAACCTTGCGCCGATGTTCCAGACTTTGCAGTCTAGCCTCCACCAGCGATTCGTCACCTATAAGGCGCTTAGCGCGTTTCTCCACTGAGTCAAGGGCAGCCAGTTGGTACTTAGCTGAGCCGTCCCACAGGTGGCAGCAGTACTCCATGCACGACCGGACTTGGGCTTGGTAAAGGTTTAAGAGCTGTGGCTCAGAGGTCACGAGACTGCGCAGGCGTCGCCGGGTCGAATCCACATCCGGACCACTCCTGACACAGGTATTTTAATTGGAGTAGTGGATTAAGCTGTTTGTAAAACATTGCCAATGTTTCCTTTTTAAAAACAGATGGAAAACTCGGCACACTGATCGATTGCAGCAGCTGCAGCCTATGAATGCTCTAATTACTCTGCCGGAAAATATTTTTTTATTTTTTTTTATTTTATTTTATTTATTTACTTAAATTTACATTTTTAACGCTTTTTAAATGCTAGAACAAAAAGTCCTATAAAATAACCAATAACATCCTATAACCTGCAACTAGTATTTCACAACCGGTACTACGAAACCATTGTACAGACCGATACTTACACCCCGGTAGAGTAGTACCGAACCGTTCTGTATAACCATTATAAGGTCCTTTTTTATTAGTAGCAAATGTTTGGAGGGGGTATGTGCTGGTCATTTGTACCACTTTACACAAAAAAATAACCCAGTTACTTGTATGAAACTTTTCCATACTAAAGAAAAATAAATCCCATTATTTTGCGCCTTGGTGGCATAAACTTTTTTTAAAAAAGCTTTATCGTTATTGTTATAACCTATAGAGCCTGTGGTGATACCGTTGAATCCATGGAACACTTGCTGTGCGAATGTGACTCGTTGGCTAGAAAGCGTATGAGTCTTCTGGGGTAGCCTACCCGAAACCAGAGGACTATAGGCACCTGTAAGCTGTAGAGCGTCCTTAGGAACAGGAAGGAGACTAAGGTAAGGGGTGAGCACAAAAGATCCCTGAGGGTTGAAGTGCCGCTGGGGTTATCCCCTGTCATAAGATAAGATAAGATATAACCTATAGATGATACCCTAGAAATATTTGCCGCTAATAAATGACCCTATATTTAGCCATATCGTAGCGGCTTTAATCGTGAAACTAGCCAGACGAGACGATAGAATCATAATTCATAATGCGGGCGAACTCCGGCGCTATCGCACTCGGAATATGACACGCTGGCTGGTACAGCCGGCCACAGTGTACTGCTTTGTTCAGTGGGGTAACTAACATACTAACATGCGCCATCGCGAATGGTAACAGCTAGGTAGTACTTATTTGTATAGAAATATCGGCTTGTATTTGGATTTTCATAGCCAACATATTCTCTTCTTCTTCTTCAATTTAAGAGCTATGCTCTTGTCGGTGTAGTAAACGCCACTGTGTCCTGTCTAGGGCCCTTTCCTTGACCTCCTTATACGACGCAACGCCAGCCTTCTCTTTGGGGAAGAGGAAGACCGAGGATAAGCCAACATATTATACATTGAAAAAAAAGCTTGTCTTATTTAGAGCATATTTTTTATTCATTTAAACAAATTACTTGATAGGTAAGACAAAGATCTTGATTGAATTAAACAATTTCTTGGTTGACGTTAACAAGCCGACTTTACCTGTATATGGTCCTATTTTATTAGCGGCAAATATTTCTAGGGTGTCATCTATAGGTTATAACAATAACGTAGGGCAAAAATAATTATTTTTTTCTAATTAAATTATTGACAAAAACGAAAATTCTACAAATGACTGAATTATTGCTATTCTAATACGAAGTATGAATGAAACACGTTTCATTCATAACGACATGGATGAGTTTATGCCACCAAGGAGCAAAATAATGGTGTTTATTTTTCTTTAGTATAGAATTATTATTTTTTTAATTATTTTTTATTAAATAAGGAGAGCAATGATAAGTGGTCACCGTCGCCCATAGACATCTCACCTCACTGTATTAATGTTAGAGGGTTTTTGATGCGCTGCTAACCTTGAGGACTAAGATGGAGTGCCTCATGTGCCGGAAATTACACTGGCTCTCTTACCCTTCAAACCGAAACACAGAAATGCAAGCATTTCTGCTCCACGGCAGGAATAGATAAGAGGGTGGTACCACCCCAGGTGATCCTTCACTTTAGGATCTACCACTAAGATCTTTCATACAAGTAACAGGGTTATTTTTTCTTGTAAAGTGGTACAAATGACCAGCACATATTTGCCACTAATAAAAAAGGACCTCATATAAGCTCGTATTGAAACAAGTTCTTGTTTGAAGTAAACAAGCTTTTCTTTCAGTGTACTTTGCAACATAAGCTTTTTGTCTGTCAGGGATTTATGACTGGATATTCTAGATAAACACTGGCACAGCACAGTTTTGAGTTATATTTTTATTAATTTTCTCGAACTCTTTCGGAATGCTTCATGTTTAATATTATAGGTACGCAGCAGCTCCCAGCCTATCCCATTGAAACTGATCCCCACACGTGCGGGCACCACCACACTAATTTGCAATTAATCTACCATTATATGAACCAGCCGCTAACCCCGGATTAGGTTTAATCATCCGTTAAAATCGCTGCGATGGAGCCTTTTGAATTTTGCTGTTATCACGTAGAATTATTGATCCATTGTTTATTATGCCATAGTGTGTGACGTTAGTTGAATTACTTATATCATGCATTTATTTTTATTATTATAGCATAACTCTCACGTCCATAATCCCCGAGGGGGTAGACAGAGGAACCACCTTCTTGATATTTTAATTATTATATAACTATAACTCACGTTACTAGAACTTTGAACTCTATTCAAAATAATACCTAAGATCGTAAAGTAAATCTGCATAATATGCTAACAAAAAGTCAAAAACACTTTCATAGCATTCAAATGAAACCTAGATAGATAGATTAATACTTTACTTTTTTCTCTATCTATAAAGAGTTATATAGAATTAATTTAAATAAACCTTTGGGTTTCATTTGAGTGAGAATGTAGAGACATTCTCTCTCTCTTTTTTTTCTGTTATGAGTAAATACAAGTAAATATAGTCCACTAAGTTCAAAGCACTAAGTTAATAACACTAGAGCAAATAAACAAACTATCCCTCTAAGTAGACATAAGCTGCTACCATAAACACTACCATAGTATAATAGAGAACAGAAAGGAATGCTTTGCTACCATCGTATCTTTTCGTACTATGCTACTATCCACTAACGATCAAATTTCAGTTAAGTTCCGATCGAGTCAACGAACGATCGAACAGTAACGTATTTGTGCATTCTAATAAAACGTTTAGTTTATACTGAATCGCAGTTGAACGATAAGAAAACGCTTCAACTGTCAAATATAACGATCGAACATAAGTTCCTCCCGAGGTACTTTTGCCCGAACGATAGTAAATCGAAAGGTAGCAGTGGTAGAGTTATGCGTCAGAAGAATGCGATTTGGTGTCCAAATAGAATTGGATAGAAATAGAACTACAAACGTTGTAATTTAGACGAATTGTCCCCTCCCCCCTTTTTTTTTGGGCAAAAACTGGCCAAATTGCGCGTTCAATGCGTCACCATAAGGTCACCGCGTATGTAACCTAATGTTGCTGCCTTGTCACGCTCTTACCCGTTCCAGTGTCAGCGAGGAGTTGTTTTCTGATGTTTTTTGTATCGTATATACTCGTAGCTGAAAGCAGCGGGTGCACCGCGGCGCGCTAAGGAGATTTGTGATTTGCATTGCATGCTGATCGAATTGTGTTTGAAGAGTTCCGTCGCTGACGAGCACCTACGGGTTGCTGGCTCGCCTCAGTTGTAACGTTGACAGTAATAGTTATTAAGTATAAACAACGGGTTTTAGAGATGTAACTTTTGCGGTTAGGAAAAGCATTGATATTGTTAAGTTGTATTTTTATTGTGATTTTAGTATTTTCTCAGACACTTTATTTTTGACATTTTTAATTTAAAACCTAAATAATGGGTATAATTTAATATAATAATGTAATACTAAAATAACACACTAAATAACTTACCTTACAACGCTAAATAATTAAATAAACTAGCATATAAATGGTCTTTCAAATAGAGCGGGTCGATGTTAATAATTTGTGGCGGCCATTTTGTTTTGGCGACATCTGTCAAATCTGTTGTTTCTTATTCAGTCCCTGATGCCAAATCACCATGGCAAGTTACACGGTTCAGCAGCATGTGCAAATGATAAAACTTTATTATCAAAATGAGTGTTCGTTAGTGCAAACGTTGCGCGCATTGCGCCCATTTTACGGCAGACGCGGTGGCCGTTCAAAGTCTACTCTCCAACGATTGGTGACCAAATTTGAGACGACCGGTTCGGTAAACAACCAACCAACACCTTTTCGTCAAAGGAACGCCAGATCGGCCGAGAACATCGCCGCTGTACGTGAGAGTGTTCAGGAGACTCCGAGGCAGTCGATTTCTCGCCGTGCACAAGAACTCGGCCTTTCGCAGACTTCAACTTGGAGAATTTTACGTCGGGACTTGGGCCTGCATCCGTACAAGATCCAACTGACCCAAGAGCTCAAAGTTGCATGCCAAAATTATGGCGAAACTTGTATGATCTATTCCAACAGCACTACTATCTTATTTCATACGAATAAATCAAATTTCATTTCATTTCATATGAACAAAGTTGTAAAACTATGTATTTCGACTCCATTGTTTCTCACAACAGACACAGCGTACACTTTTGGCCGAGAGAAATATAAATCCAAATATAATTTGTTTCATGAAATTATACATATTACATATGTATTTGTTACGAGTTTAAAGTAGGATATCGGTCACGATTTAAAGATATGAGAAAGAGTGCGGTGCTTACTTCGAAACGTTGACAACAATCAGATTCGAATTGTATGTTCCTACCAAAGTTATAAAGGCTGTAAATGGCTGTAAAGTGAGATTTCGTTGTCAATACTATAAGCAGACACGGGATTCTTACCACGGTTTGGGGTTGTTTTGCTTGCGCAATGGTCGCGGGTAGTAAGCTGCGAGTTGTTGTGGGTAGATAGACATCGCAGCTATCTACTCAAAACAACCCCTAACCGTGGTAAGAATCCCGTCTCTCACTATAGTAACAAATAAAGTGCTTAAAATCTTCCCGAGAAGCCTTAAACTGGATCCTCTCAGCTGCCCCGTCTCCGGTCGCCGGTGCCCCGGAGAGTCTCGTTTCACGGCCCATATACTCGTAATTTCTGCACATTTTTGCAGTTTGAGTTCTTGCAGGCGCTCGCATGCAAAGTGCACTCTCGTGTGGATGAAATGGTTTTTAAGTGCATTCCCTTTATTTTATTAGGTGCTTGCAGCCTGAGACAGTTAACTTACCTTTTAATTGATTGATTAATATTTTTACCTAGAATGTAACTACAGAGCCTATACTCGTAGTAAACCTCGGCCTACTCAACAATATTTTTTTAGTTTATTATTTTAGTTTCTGCATCTTTCCGCGACAACTTTTTTAATCACGAATTCTTTGTTTGACTTTTCCCCACTTTATCTAGGTCTCTTTCCTAGGTGTCTTTCCACATCAGACCTGAAAAGGCCACTAAAGGAAAGTCGAAAAATTATGTACTATACCTAGATAAGAAATGAAAATTAATTTTATTATTTATTTACTAAAATATTTCACTTTTAAAACTGAAACGGAGAAAGGGTTGACTAATTTGACGCCAGCAGAATAAGTCGTAATAGCTCAGTTGGTTAGAGAAGTGCCACGGAAAGGCAAGGTCGCAGGTTCAAATCTTGTGTTGTTTCAGGTATGTATTGTTTCAAATTATTCCAAAAAGAATGACGAACCCTTTATATTACCAACCACCTTTGATACGTGATACCTTTGAGACGTGACGTGATAATAATACTTCGTATGCATTTTCCTGCAAGAAAAATTGTATGATATTTTGTGAGAGCTGCCGTAGCACGAGTTACTCGTATAAATGACAGCATCGCCTGGTCCGGGTTCAGGCTCCTCTGTTTTAAAACAAACGGTAGCTTATACGTATACTATGATGGGTGAATAGTGTCTTTACTGTTGTTTTGAATTGTGCTGAAAAATATATCCAGTGATAACATAAATTTAGTTTCACTGTTTTCTTAGGTCCGTGTGAAGTTCAGATATAAAAGTACTTACTTAAATGAACTTATTATTATTTAACACTTTAATGCCCAAAATAGTACATGAGGCGAGCTTAATGCCATGCGGCATTTTCTACCAGCTAACCATTGGGTCATACAGATATACTTAAAAAAGCTGTTACTTCCTTGAATTCTTTAAGGCCTATTAATTACATTTTATCGCAAAAATCAAATTATTAAGGAATTTGAAATAATAATATCAATTCTATTTACTTCCTTCGGACGCTTTAAAACAAACTTTCCTCGTCCGTCCCTGGGTATCCAAGTAACATATTATCACATGTAACGTAACTCGTATCGTAACGTACTCGTAACGTATTAGGTACGTGTACCAGACGCGGCGCGACCGCTAGTGGAGTCATAATTTTAAGCCACATTATGACTTGTAGTCATCTCGCGTCTGATTATACTGTGGCACCGTGCAGTATGCGTCGATATTACAGATTAAACATATACCACGATAAAATTATCAATGTTTCCCTATGAGGCTGATACAGTCCAATCGTGGGCCGACGCCTAAAAAAATAAACAGAAAAAAAAAGCTTCAGATGCCTTCCAATAAAAATACTCGTGCCTATACAAATACTACATTCTGCTGGATCTTCAGCGACCCGAAATGATACCACTGCTCCCTAAAAGAAACTTACCTAAACTTATAGATGACTTATAACCGAAGATGACTTGTACACCTTGACGTGACATGGACTACCTAAGGTGGACAAAAAAGTCCACTTGGATCCATCAATAGCTTAGAGATCAATAGATCCAACCATGGGATTCAATTTTTTTTATTCCATCTATCAACTTACATGGACATTCTGTAGAAGGATCTAAAATTCGTTATTGATATCTCAACTAAGGTTTAATTATCATAATTAATTTGAAGGCGGTTATTATTTTTTATTAAAATTAATTAACAAAACAGTCCTCATATTTTGTAGCCAGGACCTGCTTGAATGGCGCTACAGAACAGTGACGTTATAATTGTCTATTGCTGTTTCTGTCTACCGTCTGATTTTTGATTGCCTATATAATTCTGTTTTCACATTTGACCATCAATTTATGTATTTTTCTTAATTTTTAAGAAATGATTTTATATAGAATACTTGGAATATTGGATATAGCGGTAGTATGGTACTTCAGCTGCATTCCATCCAGTATCTTGTGCAGTACTGGAATCAAATCAATTTTATTTACTTTGATTTATCATTTTTTATTAGCTTTGACTCATGAATGATACCAATATTCCTAGCTACGGAGTAGGTTAGTAGAAGGTTATATTTTAGTATGTAAACCACTATTGTTTGTTTATTTCTTATATAATATAAAAATTCTATTTAAAACTGTCAAAGA
Source organism: Hofmannophila pseudospretella (assembly GCA_947369225.1). NCBI lineage: Eukaryota > Metazoa > Arthropoda > Insecta > Lepidoptera > Oecophoridae > Hofmannophila > Hofmannophila pseudospretella. The sequence continues at coordinate 13,788,876 of OX376326.1, forward strand.
GCCAGGTTTCTCTGCCAGTTCTCCGAGGTCTGGTGCCCGCCGCCCGCGCCGCGACCCGCGTATAACTCACAGTATGACACGAAATCCGTCTTTTCCTCCCCCCCTCCCCATTCGTCTCGCATTATATTCCTTCGCGATGAATACCGAAGTGCTTCGAACAGGCCGCCTTGTATCGTACGTTATAGCAGGAACAGTAATGAATCTCAATATTAAACGTTCGCCTCGCATTTTCATTACGTGTACAACAGCGCGGCGATCGTATTTTATCTACTTACAACAACGTTTTGTTTATTATCCCCGGTTTACATTATTACAGTAGCCATTCTAGTCCAGCGATCCAGTCTAGCGCTGGATTGCTACTGGAATAAAGTAGACCGTCAATAACTGGACTGGATCTCTCACTGGATCTAGTGCATTCCAGTGCCGGTTTACATTATTCCAGTCGCAATCCAGCACTGGACTGGATCGCTGGGCTGGAATGGCTACTGGAATAATGTAAACCGGGCATTAGGCTCGCAAGCAGGCAGTCCCAACATGTGTAGCGATCCATTTCATCTGACTCCTGAATATGTAGTCTGTCCTAATGTCTAAACGATAGTATCGCACTGGCGTGCGTTTGAGTATGTTCCTCGTGCGCCGAATGCTGAGATTCTTTTCTGATATTGTTTATATTGTGCATGCAGACTTTTCTTTGCAAAAATTAGTCTTTTTTGTGGCGTAAAAATGGACCACTTATTTTGTCCTCCAGTGCATTACGACGTAGAGTGGGTAAATGGAGTCAGATAGGGCGTTATCACATTAGACGATAACGACACCGACACGACACTGATATGTATGACGGTATAGTGTTGTGGAAGCGTCTGTAGTACTAAATGTATGAGATTCGACAACCGACGTTATCGTTATATGTAAAAAGACCCATAGGCTTGTTTCCTTCGTGACGTAAAATATTTGAAATTTTGGTTAAAAAAAGTTCATATTATTCTGAAACTTGAACACAAAAGTCACATTTCCCTCGAGGCCGTGACGTCATAATACTTGCTATTTGCATTTACCTGATGCAGCTACTTTGTAAAGTGAAAATTTGAACACGCTGTAGCTCGGGGACGCGGGAAAAATAGACGCTGAAAAATGAAATACAACGATGAGTGGTGTCGGCGAATTTGGCGGCATTATGGCCATGTGGAGTAGCTTGACTGAATTTCCCTATGTTAAAATGAAAAGGGAAATAATCTTGGGGTCCTCGAAACGTCTTTTTGACAGAATCGGGGATTGTTCTGTGAATGGTCAAACTCACAATAGTTTGATTTCATTTCCTGGTGGACACTAAAAACAGTTCCTTCTTCCAAAAGTCATTGCAATCGAACGACAACGTGACCAACAGATTATTATTTTAGATTAGATTATTAGGGTAAATGTGGGAGAGACGCCATATGAGGAGAGATGCCATACCTCAAATATCTCGTAAGGTGAAAAAGAGACGGAATTCTTTTGAATGGCCGTCGATAGAGATGGATGCATTGGTATAAACAGGTTAGTTTCGGTGCGGCCTGCGCTCAATCGTGTCGTGTCCTTGACCTGTTAAAGTTAATTGTACGGATTTTTTTTCGTTATTATTTTACCTTAGTGTGCAAGCGATAACGATTACAAGGGCTGCAGAGAAACTGCGAAGTAAGTAGCTATTTTGACTTGTTGTGTTGTTTGTTTATAACATACTATCACACTATTTTGGCGATATTACGTAAATTTCGAGTTAGTTATAGATATGGCGTCTGTCCCCTAAAATGAGGAGAGACGCCACCTCATGCGATGTTCTTTTTTTAATGTATTATTTTGTGAATTTGTCGTCATTTCAGGATGCCGAGAAAGTATAAAAGGAAACAAAACGTAGTTAGAGGACAGTGGAGTGAAGAAAATTTGGTACTGGCTATTGAAAAAGTGAAAAAAGGTGAAATGTCGAAGAATAAGGTGCAAAGAACCTACGGAATTCCTATTCGTACTTTATCAAGGCGACTGAAGTCTGGCATTGCATGTGTATTGACTTCTCCTGAAAACCTGATCAAGAAAACTTCCAAAGTTTTATTAATAAAAGGAGCAGCTAAACGACGTAAGTTAGAGGAAACATCATCATCTACCCACCGAAATACATCCGACCCCATTAAAGATGATAACAACCTGTGCATTGAATGTTGGGAAAATTACTTTTTAACCAAGAAGAAAACGGACTGGAGTAAGTGTAGCCAGTGCCTAAAATGGCTTCATGAGTCGTGTACAATGTACTCCCCACATTGCAATAATTGCGGGAGGGACGTTGTACGAAAAGAACATAAAAAAAACAACAAATAATGCCTATGGCATCTCTCCTCAACAGCATGGCCATCTCTCCCATAATGTGTGGGAGAGACGCCACTTTGCTGACCTTTTTTAATTTATTTTTAACAATTTTGTTTAAAGTTCGAGAATTTTTAATAGTGTTTCTTTTAGTAGTATATTAGTGTACTTTCGACATAAAAAATAAATATTCTAATTTGATTGTAAAATGTATTTATTATTGATTTTCTTACAAAAAGGGTGGCATCTCTCCCACATTTACCCTACAGTGCTCTCTGAGGCACGGAGGGGCTCGGATGAATTTGCTACTATCGGTCACCCATCCTGGTTCTGACCTCGCCCAACGTGACTTAACTTGCTCGATCACTTTATGACCAGGCTCGCAGCTAGGCTGTGAGGCTCTTGGTGGTAGACTAAAAAAAATAGTGGACAAAAACAGGCTGATAATTTAATAATGATGATGATTTAGTTTCTCACACTAAACCCGTATGCCAACACCCTATCCCCGAGGCGTATGTTCCAGAGCAAATCAGCACCGATCTGTTTGGCAAACGCATGCGAGGCGTAACTCAGGGCTTAGTCTGCTGGCACGTCGCGTCCTGTGGGCCGGCTTAACGCTAGTTAATGCCTATTGATGACTTGTTGAAACTTGGCGTGGAGCGATGAAAGGGTTTATCGTTCATTGTACCAGCTGTGACCTTGAACTTGTGGTCATACTAAACATTACTTTTTTGTAGTGTATGATTGTTATTTATTGATCCACTGCTGATAAAATTCCTCCCCTCTTCGTTTTCTCCTTATCATTATTATTATTGTATAATTTAAAGGTTTTTCAATCGTGTAATCTAAAATTGGCTATCTCATTTAGCGGTTTTTTTTAAGAACCCTGAACTAACATGAACACACGAACGGCATGGCATTTGAAATCAGGGTCATCGTTCCCACCGTCGTCGTCGGAATAGTCTTCACATGCCTTCGATTAAAATAGTTTTAGTGACATAGCCTAATATAGTTTATTAAACAAAATTGTAAAACTTTAAGAAATAAAATTTATTATTATTATTTATTTATTTATTATTTTTTTAATTCTCAGTTGTGGCTTACATATTTATGAATACTAAACTAACATCTAGCCAAACAAGAGTCGAATCTTGAAACCCCACATAAGCACCACCAGCTATTGATGTTAGGACCTCTAGCCCAAGAGGTAGATGTTAGATAATTTCATCTGTATAATCTGCACCAGTTTATCTAAAAAGACTTTCCTTAAGAGATTAACGAAAGATCGTGCATTATACGACAAAGCATTAGAAGGACATCAATATCGTATTTCATAACCCCCATCGTATTCGGGGGATATTCCAATTTACCCATGTAAGTGGATCGTAAAGCTGTTACCAGACCGGCGCGATCGGCGATCAGCGAACAGAGCGGTATCAAAGCAAATGAGCGAAGACGCGGCAGGTTAAGTGAGGAGAATTCTTTTGACGCTTTGAAAGCTCGCTGTTACAGGAGATTGCGAGTAGGTGAAATAATTTAAGAGGCAGCACATACCCGCGGTGTGTGGTGAAGAGATCTTTTTTATCTTTGAAAAATGGATGTAATACAGAGACTCTCTGAGAATTTTACTAATTGAGTAATTGCACCAACTGCTTACAATTCATTACTAGTAAGTCGACCATAGAAGAATTAAAATGATTAAGATATCAAAACAATGTCGGGTAGAAACTGGATTCTCAATCGTCCAAATACCTAGATGGAAATAGAAGAGTTTATAGAAAGGTTAAATACGCTTACCTTCAGTTTATTGTCGTCACCTTTAGATTAAGAAAACAATATATAAAAGGCGGATAAGCGTGGGCCTAAGCGTGGCATATGAGATGATTCTAACACACATTTCAACCGGCGCAGTTATGATTAAAGCTAAAGTACCTACTTGGGTCATAATCGTACGCGACCCACAGTATGAACTTTTACAGCCATTAATTCAGGGCAAGATAGGTAGAAAAACATCCTGGCTTAAAAATCTGCGCCAATGGTTCAGGAAGAGCACTCGATCATTGTTCATAGTTGCTTTGTCGAAGTGACTTTGATGACCGCTAAACTTTATTGAAGATGGCACCCCGAGAAGAAGCATATTAGCTCTATTATACCTTTAGTTTCTAAAAAAATACCAATGATATAATAAGCTTTCAAACTTAATCTATCTAAATCCACGCCACATCTGACATGTGGCTCAAGACGGCTGGAACTTGGCTCAATCAACGTCATAACTCAGCGCGAGCCGCCTCCGGGGCTACTGCCGCGGTCTAATGCGCTTCGACAACTTATGCCTCGCTTCATATGCAATATCGATCTTGAATACTTGAGTATTTGAGTTTCTTTGTTTGTAATAGTGTAAATATTCGTTGACTTATGTGTAACTCTTTATCTATGAAAATAAATAAAATTTTCATCTTGAATACTTAGTCTTATGGGAGAGCGTCGGTGGTCTAGTGGCTAGGACTCCCATGCTCCCGTTCGAAATCATGCAATGCCATGTACCAAAGAGATTTTCGGATTTTTTCGAAAACTTACGTACATTTACCGACTGCTCTAACGGTGAAATAAAACATCGTGAGGAAACCTGCATGTCTGAGGAAATTAAACGTTTCCGAAGGTGTGTGAAATCCACCAATCAGCACTGGACCCGCTCGGTGGATCATGGTCCGTACCCCCTTGTGCAAGTAGAGGCCTGTTCCCCAACAGTGGCGACATTATTAGGCTGATGGTGATGATGATGTGAAATCGGCTTTAGTATTGATAGATTATATGCATCAGCATGTGACATGACAAAAGGATTTGTATGTCATTAGTGTGAGAAAAAAGTCTTCGTATCGTGTCTCGTTTTGTAGTAGCATCCTCGTATGCTGGTTGTGACGGGTAGACCGTGGACCGTAAAACCTATGAACTTATCGTCACACGACTTGGAAAGACTGCATCTTTCTTATTTTGATTAATTTACTCAACACAAAATAAATATTTTAAAAAGATTATGGCGGTAAAGAAATCGAGTTGAAGAACTGTATTATTCATTTTCACAACCAGAAGGCTGCCACATCTATAGCCCTCTGGTTAGCTCCAAAAAGGCATTCTCGCGTGCAGATGGTTGGGCACGTAGATAATCAGGAATCAATTCAACGTACAATTTTCCATTTTGCAGTAAGAAAATCTGTTAATATAGAGAGGTAACATTTCCTTCTTTAAAACTATGCCACAGCAATAATGCACAATCACAACGGGTTAACACTAAGATGAATATTTACGCGTCTCGGTTGCCAACGCAGATAACGTGGCGTGCGCTGCCAACATACTGCCAACATGGTGCCAACATAACATACTACAACATAACATAGTTTAACAACACTCGTAATCTGGCTCTGTTTGTAATGTGTAGTGAGGGGTGGAAATTGAAGAAAACCAAGGCTGCTTTGAAGTCATCCGTCACAAAACGCGAGTTACCGACATAGCTCATATGATTAGCAAGTTGAAGTGGCAATGGGCTGGCCGTGTCTGTCGCAGAACCGACAACCGTTGGGGTAGACGAGTTCTGGAGTGGAGACCGCGTACAGGAAAGCACAGTGTGGGACCCTGCTCGGTGGACCGACGACCTGAGGAAGGTTGCTGGCGATGGTTGGATGAGAGAGGCAGAGGACCGAGTGATGTGGCGCGCCCTGGGAGAGGCCAGACACGGGCTGATAGATAGATAGATAGAAGACTGCTTCACGGACAATGGGTGGGTATAAAAATTATGAGATTATTCGTCCTAGATCTTATTTAATTTAGGAACTCTATCAGATATTGATACTATGTGATGTAAGACGCAACTTGACGACAGGGATCTCCTTTAGTACAGAATCGAACCTTGCATCAACAATTATTGTATGGTTTTGCAGACACAATACGGTATAGGTGAGTAGATACTTACCTGGCAAGATTAATTCATCTTTGTGGGTATTCTTATAAGTATAGCTAAACTATACAAATTGATGATAAAAATAGAAATCATGTCTGAGGTTGAATGTCAATAGCAGTCGTCATTTAATAACAACCCCCTCTGATTTAGCTATACGTAGAGGCGGTCTCGAATTAACTCCACACCAATTTTACAACATGGCGGACTTCAAGACCAGAAAGGTCCCGACGTGCAAGACCAGAAATCCAGTAACGTTAACAACACTATTACTATCAACAGAGAGCGCGAGATTTCGCATGTTTGTTGGCCTTTTGTCGGCCAAATAGTGGGGAATTTGCATGATTGTGGGGTAATGCTGTACACCCGACCAGTACCATTGTTGATAAATCGGTCTGCTTTACAAATTCTACATCGTTTTACGTTCAACTTGTAGATTTATTGGCTCACTGTGCTGCGGACTACTAGATAATAGTAATTATTATTATATTAGTCTGTCCTGTCCCACTGCTGGGCTTCATTTGCTCCTTTCATATTGAATATTACCTGAAAATAATCTGATCTGAAATTATGTCTACTTTTAATATAATGTAACTATCCTTCAGTTTATAATTTCGTAAAAAAAGTCTGTATGTTCATATTTATCAGAATAATTTAATATATAATAAATCATCAGTCCGTATATTCATCGAATACTTAATGGCTGACTCGGTATCGATTTTAGCAAGAAACTGTTAGAAAATCGCTTTTTTCGGTAATTTAACCAATTATGATGATCGATTTCCGTTGCAAGTATTCTTTAATTAAAGTTTATTGTGAAATATTCTATCTTCGATACTGACTCGCTTTATAAAAGGTTCAAATTAATGCCTGCAGGTAACCACAGAAAATTTGACGAAAAACGAATTTGACAAATGTCGTGCCAACCAATGAAAACACTGAACAATGAACCAATTTCACGAATTTAATCAAAACCACACCTTTCACAATTCAAATCTAATTTAACATTAATTCGGAGCGAAAGCTGATAAATAAAAGTATCATCAGTTATTTGCGACAAATTAGTTATTCCCGACGACACGACGGAGTAGCGTCTGGCGACACCACGACAATGCTGATATTAATTACAATCAAACACGAAATACAAAACAAACATTTATTTTGAAGTCTTTAAGTCAGGGGCGGCCCACCTCCGGAATCTGGGCTACCTTTATGTGAACATCGATATTCAATCTATGTTTAATTCACTTCATAGAAGAATTTGAATAAAATTGTCATTAAATGCGTTTTGTAACTTTAGAAATTCGACTAGGGTTATTAATGCTAGCTTAAAAAATACTATTTATCCTTTCGGAGGTTTTTCGGGCAAGTTTTTTAAATAAATCTTAATAATGGAACATATATTTATTTTTTCGATTGTCGGTGCTGGTGTGCGGAAAACCTCGCTAAGTTATTGTTGTGTAAAATTGGCGCGCGCAATATGGTATTAACATATATTTTTTAACGGCATCAATCAACTTACATGGACATCCTGAAGAAGGATCTAAAATTAGTTTTTCGATATCTCGACTAACATCAAAGATATTAATAGTTGAAGTAAGTATTGGAGAGATGCTCTGTCCCTTTTCAACAAAACAGTCCTTTATATGTAGCCAGGACTTCCTTGCATGGCGTTAGGAAATACTGACGTCATAATTCTTATTGCCGTTTCTTTCTGCCGTCTGATTTTTGATTGCCCAGTAGCTATTTTATTTTTCAACGAATTTTAATTCTGTTTTCACATTTGACCGTCAATTTATGTCTTTTTCTTATGAAATGCATTTAGTATTTGATAGATGGAAAATATACTATTGTCTAAAACAAATCAGAAATATTAGTGTAATCCTTACTCTCCCTTTACTGTAACCAAAATATACCGATTCCCGACGTATCGAATATACGTATACCTGTCGATATAAAAATATAAAGATTACAGTTGTTAATATATTTATTTATAGTTTTTCTTAAAACAGCAGCTTTCTACTCCAGCATAAAAACAATTGTCTAATTTGGCAGACAAACTACTAATCTGGCGAAAGCTTTGTGGCTCAGCCATTTGAATTCCAAATTATAACCCGCGGCCGAAAGGTTGCGCGCCCGGCTGCAAAATAAATTGCAGCTGCAGACGTCGCGAGCGTCTTTCTGGTCGCGGCAGTCGGTCGCGGTGTTCAGATGTACAGTTGGACATTTATTTACAAGAGGTTATCGAAATGTATGAATGTAAGTGTTTATTGTATTGTGACAATGAGTAGTCATTTCCCACCCACATCCCAATAATATCAACTCCCAACGAGAGGGTCTCTTCTACGACTAACAAACAATTTTGTCGTTTTTCTCGAAAATTCTATAAGTAAAAATATTTTTTTTCTCTGTCTTTATTGTTACATTTTTTAATGATTGTTATTTATTTATTTGAGGGTAGTATTTATTTCATACGCCTTTTGCACCCGTATATTATGTATCTTATGATTTTTCCATCACCTAAAGGTTACCCGGAAGATATCGCTTAAAGCGATAAGGCCGCCTTCTGCACATTGTATTGTACCTCTCTATATGTTGTATGTTTAGTTTTTGTCCCGGGTGTGCAATAAAGTATATTTGTATTGTATTGTATTGTAATAACCTATAGATGACACCGTAGAAATATTTGCCACTAATAAATTAGGACCCTATATAGTATGTTAGCATCGGAGAAATGACCGCGATCGCGCTCCGGTCGCAGCGGGCAATCATTAACTTTTACTTATTTTGTCTTGGCACTTCTTTCCTTCAAGGGTTTAGCAATATCTACTTTTTTTTTAAATTTATTTATTACAAAATCTACAGCACTTAAATTTAAAAACAAAAAAGTCCATTAAAAAAAACATACTGCCAATTAAACATTTCCTATTTTAAAACAACGCCTATAGGGAGAAATAATTTTTGGTGTATGTGTATATGGATGTGTTTATTGGAAATGTGTGTGAGCGTGTTTGTGTAGAAGAGAGTGTAAGGGTGAAAGGGGTATGTACATTTGTATGTGTTTGTTCGAGTCTTCACTACATGTATCCAGCTACAACTCTACTGTTCTAGTACCATCTAAGTATTATTTATAATTGTTACAATGTGTCTCCTGATGGCAGCGGCACCGCCATTGAACAAGTCCAACGATGAAAATTCTTTATTATATGACCTGTGTATGCGACGGATAATAGAATTTTGTGCATAGTTAGTTCGCGATAAGGGCACATAGAATAATGATGTGTGTCTTGTGCGTCTGTTAGGGACACAAAAGCGCAGAGTCTTCTAGGTTAACTCCGGACAGTCGAAAGAGCCGTTACACACATTATACAAAAACAACATGTCAAGTAGGGAGCGTCTGTTTTCAAGAGTCATAAGATGATGAATCTTGCAAGATTCATCATCTTACATCACTTTGCACTCTTTTTTATATTGACGGATTTAAAAAATAACATCCTCGTACAGTAGGCAAATGTAGCCATTTGTACCCCCAAACCACCGCGGGGTTCAACCAAACAAACCTTCAGACGAATTTGTCGGGGTTTATAACTTTATTTGTATTGTATAGTCCTAAAACTCGAGTTTTCCGTATAATTATACAAGAAATTATACACAATTTGTGCGTGGGAGCGGCCGGGTGTGCGGCGAGTGTCTTGTCGTCGAAATTACCGGCCATTCTGAAGACATCCCGTAAATTACCTCGTACTCTTCATTATTTCGATTGCGATGGTTTTTCTTGTTCTTTGAATAGGTACGAGTAGGTTTATTAAGGTGTTTTTTTTTTGTTTGCTGAGGGGAAAGTGGATAGTAAAATTATTGTTAGTTATAGTTGAGTCGGTTGCAAATAAAAGTAGAATAATCAACTGCCAATGACAAGTAGTTACAAGCATTGTAACATGAGTGTTAGTTTGTGATGTGAGTGTACCTTGTATCACAATAGATAGCACAAGTGCTAGAATGGCTAATTGATGCGTGCCGTGGTATACCATACTTTTTCTATGACTCATTTATTAATTTATAAGTAAAGCTGAGATTGAAAAAAATATTTCAACTAACACTTACAATTTCCGTCTAATTATATTAGAATATTGTCTAGTTAGAATACATAAGCCTTCTCAAAGTTTAATCATACTAATTGCATATAGTACCCACATATTTAACGACCACATTACGTACCTATTCAAAGTGTCATCGTCGAGTCGACGAGATATTTTAGAACTTATAATTATTCAGGTCTATAAATAACTCATCCTGAAAATTGGGCGTTGTCTTCTTTCGGTATAAACCCTGTAATTTTGGGTAAAGTTTTAATAGGAAATAACCGTCTAACCAGACTTGTGTTTTATTTTAAATGGCTGGTTAAATACGAAACCGAGTGGGTTAATAAACGGTTATTATTGAAAATAAGAATAATTCTGAATATAATATTTGTATTTCCACTTACACAATGACGGAGTAGTTATTTTTTTTAACTGTTTCAGCTATTTGTAGGTTCCATTGATTTGAACAATTAAAAAGTTGCCTGCGATAATCCGGTTTTAACAACAAGTACTAATAATGGTCTACGTGCTACGGGTTTACCACTGCTACGCTGATACAGCTACGGCGTAGAGGCTCGTAAACACGTAGACCACACTGAAAGAAACAGCTAACCGTACAGATAACGTACTTCGTTTATTTTAGAAATAACAAAACTTTTCCAAGACATTACCACAGTTAATTTGAAATTAGCAAAAGTAGTTTACTACTGTAAGTTAATGTGGCTTTAGTTACATGTTGCCAATAGTTTTGTAACCACTGTTTTAACGTCATTGGTTTTTCTTAATTATAAAAATAAAATATTGTTACAATATAATACAATTCAAAAAAAAATATGTTATAAAGCCGGCTCTACGGCCGCTGCTGCAGAAACCCTCAAACGGCGCAATTATACTAATCTGGGTGAAACATACATATTTGAGCCGTTTGGGGTTGAAACATTGTGGACCCTGGGGCCCGGGAGCGCACCGCGTTGTCAAGGACCTCGCAAAGCGCCTGGTCGACGCGTCAAAATACCCAAGATCTGGCTCCTATTTGGCCTCCAAGGTTTGGGTCCTATTTGTCCCAGCGGATCAGCTTAGCTATCCAACGGGGCAACGCAGCCAGTCTCTTGGGTATACTGCCGGATGTGGGGGACTTAACCCAATTTTTTTATCTTTAGTTTTTTAGTTTTAGCTTTAGTATTATTAGTATCAATATATAATGTTACAATTAATAATAAAAGTTAAATAAAATAAAAGTCCCAACCTGGAGCCCCTCAGTCTCAGCGACGTCATCAGCTCTCTTGAAGAAACAAACTTAGTTATCCAAGAAAAATAGAAGAGAAACTGTCACTGCAGCAGAAAAGCAAACATTTCACCCTGAGTTAAAAACTAGTTACGACCGGCTCAGATCTCGACTAGTGCTGGAAATAATAAAGCGCCATGGGAACTGTTTAGCGCACGGGTTTTCAAACTATGATTTGTATTCCCTCTTAAAAAATTACCATGGAAAAACTTACTTATTTTTCTGTATATACGAATAAGTATCAGATAATCACTTGAATAACTATTTTTTACTTTTTTTTATTTTTCTTTCATCCAACTAACCCATTAAAAGTATCTGTATTGAGCACTTATTAACCTTTACTGCGAACCCAGGTTATTAAAATGGTTTAATGGTCCCTATGTTCAAAAGTTGGTTAATGTCCCATCAGAAAAATATTCATCCAGAAAAATGGCCAATCAGATTCGTCTTTAAGTTATTCCAAATTAGGTACTTAACGGTTGTATAATGAAAATTGTTATTTCATGTGAAAATACAGTACCTAGGTATTTTCAGTTAGCAGTTAAAAGTTACATTAATTTGAATTTACATTGAGACCCGAGAATTTTTATGGTCGAGATATAATCGAATGTTTTCGACAGGTGGTATACTTTAGCTAGTAGTCGATACTTTAGCACGTTATGACTCGTTTTAACGAATGGAGGGCCACATGTTTTACCAGTTTGAGAACGGCCGTTTGAAGTTGGCGGCGCGCGTAAAGTGACAAATAAAAATATCAACACGACCATTGGAACGATCGAGAGGCTATTTCTCGGTATATTTGTCACAGTTATGAACTCCATTCGTGATTTTTATTTTTGTTAATGTTTAGTTGCAAACATTTTAATTCAATAGTTTGTTGCTTTGCATTTTGTGCAAACATTTTAATTGAATAGATTTTTACGTTCGTAGTATTTCAGAAAAGCTGAAGTTGAAGGAGTTCTGTGAGCAGTATCCGGTAGAGAAGTCTTAGTTTAGTTTTCATTCCAAGAAAATAGTTTTGACGTAAATTCGATGAACGTCCTACTCCAGGTTCGGGAGGAATTCCGTGTGACACAAATCATGTACTTTGAATAGCTTACCATTTTGACTGTATACATGCTCGAGTTACAATGATTATACCGTTACGCAGTGTGTTCCGGCTACAAGCTGGCATGGTTCTATAATGTCCCGGAGCCTCAAAAATAAACAGAATAAAAAATGTCGGTTGAATTAACATAAAAGATAGTACTTGTAAATAATATCATATTTTCCGATGTTTATAGGGAGGGAGTAGGGAGTGTACCTTACAGTACTGACCAGCTCTATTTATGGGCATAGGATTGTAGTAACTGACTCTGAAAACAAGATAAGTAACCCAACTTTCTAGCTTTCATTGTTTCTATCTACAAATTTAAAAAATAACTAATTTTTTTCATTGCAAGTATTAGAAGTACCTTTTTACAAAGTTCATTGGTATCTTTTTACATTCATCATCATCAGCCTATTAATGTCCCCACTGTTTTGGCACAGGCCTCCCCTTGCACGAGGGCGTACGGGCCATGATCCACTGAGCGGGCCCAGTGCTGATTAGTGGATTTCACACGCCTTCGGAAACTTCTAACTTTCTCAGACATGCAGGTTTCATAACCACGTTTTCCTTCACCGTTAGAGCAGTCGGCATGGCATGGCATTGCATGGTTTCGAACCCGGACTTCCTGCGTCCGACGCCCTAGCCTCCGATGATCTTTTTACATTAAGCAGCTTTTAAAACCTTTTTCTAGATGCCTGTCACTGGTCTAATACCAATGCAAGCCGACCCGCACTGTGGTCTAGTCAAACATGCCAGTCTATAAAACGGCATTCGTGGGAATGGCATGGGAAATAAAAGCTCCTTCGCATTTTTCCCGGTCGCGTCGTCCTGGCGCGGGCGGGCGGACCGCATCGGTCGCTCGCGCGCTTCGGCCAGAATGTTTGCAATGCGACGCAATGCGTATGTACACTGTATATGGATGCTGTGCTGGGTTGTCTAGAGTTTCAATAGCTTCTGGGCGAGGCTGAATGTTCGGATTATAGTGAATTCCTTTTATTAAACCCTCTCCTGGGAGTATTCTTTCTTGCGCATCTCGAAACCAATCTGAAAATAAAGACAAAAACTGGGAGGCTCAATATTATTTTGAGTCAGTCCTTATCTGATAATATGAAACACTTACTGTTGTTTGCTAAGTTGGCTCTCAAAGTGAGGGCTGACTCTAATAATACTTGAGCTTCCCTTCCCTTTTCTTAGTGACCCTAACGAGGCTGACATGGTCACCTTGTCGTGTACCAAAGCCTCTAAACTGAGATTTTAAAAAAAGGATAAAGAAGACATAATTTTTGTCTTCGCGTTCAATTTAAACTCTCTCATAGGTTGGATCGAGTATTTGATAATTGTAAGTATGTACTCAAATGTATTTAAAATTCAAGTAATGCGGAAAACTATGAAATTAGGACTAATTAACTACTATTTTGTCTTGTCTGGGTTTAGGCCTGCATAATCTTTGGCTTCGCTGAGCTTCAGATTACGTTGAAAGTAATATTTTATGTCAACTGAAGGCTTATTTGGACTCTAGTCGCGCAGAGCTTCGTTAGTACGAGTAGGTACTGACAAATAATGCGGACATTCGGATATTTATGTGCTGTGCTGCACGCGGGACCGCGGTGCGGACTCGGTGCAGATCCGAGTTTCTACTCGCACCTGTGTTATTGCATTATTTACGAGTAATTACTATGTCTTTATGCTATTAATCTCACTCTTTCAGGTTTCTAAAATACTTACCTACTTATTTACGTTATTGTAGCTACCAATTTTAGCATTAATGTGTGATTTTTAGCCGTTTTTAGCCATAAATAACACATTTCTTTAAAAGTTATTTGACCAAATTAGGATTTTTATACTTTTTCAAAGAACGCAGCTGAAATTTTCTAAACCATTATTTTTTAATGGACAATTTCTAATGAATGCTTCACAAACATAGTTGTGACATCAGAGAGTTGAGTCAAGGGTGTCGTCAGCTCTGGAGCCGCCACAGTGTCGCCGACTGGTGTACGGCCACGAGATTAAAGAAAATCCCAAGTTTCATAGTAACATACGAGAGTATAAGAGAAATAACCCCCGCTGTTTTCATGGCGCCGTCGTAGGTGTGAGTCACTTCACCGTGAATGCCATGGGATACCATAAATTAGGAACAGCCATTATTGTTATGACGGCGATGATCACAGCAGTCGTTTCCGCCGACACTTCTGTTCGTGGAGACACTTCTGCTCCCTCTGTTGTTTGCATTATTAGTCATACTTGCGGAAAGATTACTTACTTGCATTAATATGTAATGGTTTTTTATGAATCAGTTCTTGTCCATTATTATTGTACAATTGTCATTCTTCTTTAACATGTAAATACTTCTTCTATTATAATAGAGTTTTCATATTATATCGAGAAAGATGCATGGGGCATCAAAGGTTATTATATTAATATTTATAATACCTACTTCGAAAATTTGAGATCTCATGTCCGAGGCGACTAAACCAAGTAACTTGCTGGTGTTAAGACCCCTTCAGGGTCCACCTGACTAAGAACGTGGTCGGTTCTGTGTAAAATCTGTAGTCAAATATCTTCGCTTCGGCGTTGATGTATTCCGGCAGTGTTTACTAGAGCCAGTACTTATTGAAATTAAAGCAGAGTATGTGGAACAGAGGAGATTAATAAATTATATTAGTTTTTTGTGTCTGCTTCAATATAAAACAAAACCATGAGAGTGATACATCAAATAAATAGCCAGCGCTTAATATGCAACAGTACTTACTAAGTCCCCGTCCTCCATCTTCGACCTCATCGTCACATACCACCAGGTGAGATTGAGGTCAAACGCGGGTATAGTCGCAAAAAAAACTAAACAATGTTGTATTTATGATAAAATATACGCCCCCCACTACAGGGAGCTGGAGGGACCTGACCCCCTCCAGCTCTATGTTCCCACATATAGAACCCGGGATATTAAACCGTAAATATTAGAAAAATAAATTAAACATGCGCTCGGGCCGGTTAGTGGTCGCCCTGGGTTCTGCTCAGATATTTATGACGATATGTGAGTATCCGTACTTGAGGTCCTTTTATATATGTACGAGTATTGCGGTTGTTTGCAAGTTTACTTCAATTTTATAAATTGTTTTTCATTTCCTTTGTGTAAATGGAAAGTAAATTAAAAATGCATGGACAAAAGGTACTTGAATATTTATGTTTGAACTAATTATTTCCATCTCTAGGTGTTCCAATGACCCTTAACGCATCCAATGAAGAAATTATGTTCTTGTTTTTTGTGGCTTCTTGATCTATAAGGAAAGGAAATTAAAGATGCATGGGCAAAAGGTACTTGAGTATTTATGTTTGAACTAATTATTTCCATCTCTAGATGTTCCAACGACCCTAAACTCATTCAATGAAGAAATATGCTCTGTCTTTCGTGGCTGCTTGTTTCTTTCGTTTCATTCGTGCTCCATCTTCGGGTTCATCGTCACTTTATCATCACGAAAGTTCAAACGCTGGTTGAATCCTTAATTATTTAACTTTAGTATCTCCATCTGCTCTCGTTAAGTCGGCCGAGCGAGTGTGCTTATAAACCATAACACGCATTTAACTGCGGGTTTAACGGCTCGCTGTAAACCGTTTATGGACGCGTTATCTTTGTTATTAACGTGACGACAGATGCTGTGCTTTTATTTGCCATTTCAATAAACTTATTTACTATAAAAATGAGCTTTTAAGAGGAGCTTTTTTATGTGAAATAATAATGTGATTGGTAATTATAAGTTTATTTATGTTGTCCACTGTTGGGATTTGAGTACAAAAGGGTATGAGCCTGATCCATCGTGCGGAAGCCGAGGATGTGGACTCAGTCCGGATTAGCGGATCACAAAATCCATCGAAAATTGTTTTATTTTTACCATTAGAGAAGTCCTACGTATGTGGAACCTACGTATGTATGAAATAGGAAAATCTAAATGCATATGTAAAAGCTCTGTTCTTGGCCTGGGCCTTTATTGGGGAGTGCAATGGCCTCAACAGTGGACACGTTAAAGGTTTGAAAGAAAAAGAAAGAAAGAATTTATTTTCAAGAGCGCACACATACAAACAATTAGGTACAGAAGATAAAAATGATCATAATTTTAAACAAATATAAGATAAAAATAATGCAGCACCGGAAAAAGGGGAGTGCCTCAGCCTGATGATGATTTTTACTTTATAATCATTAAAATCAGTTGTAGCATCTTCCCTGTGGTGTCATAATAGTCATAGTAGCACAGCAAGTAATACAGTTGGACCACTGTCGACACCATCTGGTGACAATTACCTAGAGACATGTACGCAAGTGACCGCGGGCGAGCTGCAAGTTACGTCCTATCGCTGTTTGCGGCGTGACCTACTGATTGGATGCTGGTTTATGACGTCATCAGCTATGTCTACATAACTGGTGTCTGTCTGAAGGTAAACAGCGCTCACTCACTGCTCGTCGGCGAGCTGGAGACAATATGAGGTAAACTGTGGCCGAGGTACGGTACCAAGTGTGTTACCTGTTTGTTTTTGAAAATGGATCTTCACAGATACTCTTTCAAGTCATTACATTACATGGTTAATACTTGCGGTTGTTAGTACTTGGTGTAACTTGTAGTACATGATTAGACTTAAATAATATACTGTTTCACGGGTTTTTATTGTATTTTATTAATTACGACCGGTTTCGTTTACACATGCGTTGATGTGTGATGATAATCCCGCGAAACAGTATATTATTTAAGTCTAATCATGCATTACATTACATATATTTTTACAATTATTAAATTTATAAATATTAATAACAATAAACAGAACATAAATAAATGGGAGACTAAATAAAATTAAAACAATAAAATTACATAATACAAAAAATATATGTTTGTGCCAACTTTTGGTTACACACACCATGCTTTGTTGTCATTCGTGTAATCCTTAATAGTATAATAAGCTTTTTTCATCAGTATTTCTAAACATGCGAGAATATAAATTATCTGATCATTGACACGAGTAATATAATGACTTATTAGTTTGTAAATATATCATGTCAATAGTAATTATCATAACAAGAGAATGTTTCTCATGTTCCAGTTAAGAACAGCGTTAAGAGCAAAGTGTGAAACACAGGTACCAACACACACTTACTTACACTCTATGCTCCTCAATAGGTAATATGCATGTGACTCAAATATAAGTCAAGTATATTTTTTTTGTAATCTTTATTACTACAGAATTGTACCTATACCATTTTTTTATCGCTGTTTTGGAAAAATGTGAGAGAAATTCAAAATAGCCAAACGCAACGCTATTGGTTAGACCGATTCGTGAATCGTCCATGTTGGATTGTCAACAAACAAGTAATTTCCTTTGGTTTAATTTTTTTTCACTCCACAGCACACAAAATGTCAATGCTGTTTTGGACGCTGACGTCACAGAAAGCGCGTCAAAATGGAGGGTTTGCAGATTTATATAAATGATATATTTTTTTACGGTAAACTGAAACCAAATAAAATAATATATGCGTATACCCTATTACTCACAAAATAGTAGGACACAAGTTCTCCTGTAAAAAACGTAATCTACTCTCTATAGTTGATGAAGTTATAACTTTACTAGGTATTATAATGCAAGTATAACAGAAATACAACAAAGAGTCAAAACCACTACCGACTCGTTGTCCCACCAGCTTGTTGTCTACCCGCATTAGGGGAACTCTTGACGAAATGTCCATATTATCTTAGGAGACGAAAGTCATGAGAGAACGCTATGCGTCCATCCCGGCGGAGACGGCAGGTGCTGCCTACCTTCACGAGGTAGCTGGTGTCTGCAGCGCAGTCTGTGGGTGTATGGCGGTCATAATTATTGCCTCAAGTGGGCGCCGACGGGTAATTGCGCAATTATTGCTGCAAACGGAGCATCGGATGCGATCTATTGATTGGTTATTAGTTATTACGTCATAAGCACTGTCTGGTGGGGTGTGAAACATATTATACTTAGATCAATATCCGTTTAAGGCAGATATTATATATTGACATATTAGGATAAGTATACTTACTTGTATTGTATTGAAAACTATAAATAATGTGAATATTTTTAAGCGTAATCTAAGAGCTCTACTGGTTGAAAAGTGTTGCTATTCGATAGAGGACTTTTAATTATTGTTTGCTAAGTATGTGACTAACCTAACATTGCATAATAGACTTAAATTTAAGTTTTTACTTTGAAATAATTTATTATTTAACTTATTAGATACTTAGTTTACTTAGTCTTAGCTTTAATACACACACAATGTATATTGTTATTCGAATAAATTAATTGAATAGAATTGACTTGCGGTCAAAAAATTGCCTGAGTCTTTAGTATTTGACATTATTATAGGGTTGCATTTTTCATGACAGAATTTCTCGTAATCTCTCTATGGTCTAAGTATAAAATAAATATCAAGTTGTCAAGGATTTTAGCGAGAGTTATAACAGGAAAGGTTCGTCCCTCAGTAACCTAGAATACCATATATTTTTGGTGATTTCTGCTCGTGATTAGATTAGCTTAACTTAAGCTAAGGCTCAGAAATTATCTGGCTATGCAAACGCTGTTTACCATCAAATTTTTCCACAATCTTAGCTAGACACCGAGTTCAATAACATTGTATCGCCGGTCTAGACCGAGCGCGAGGCCGGGATTGTACCGACATACCCGGCATGCCAGCCGGCTTATTGGACCGATATACGAGTAGAGGCGACCGGCACGCGGTCCCGCGCCGCGTCGCCCCGCCTCGTGCCGCCCCGCGCCCCGCCGGGAATGTGCTGCAGCTTGCATTTGTTTAGATTTCGCATTTCCACTCCTACGCTGTCCTTCGATTGCATTCTTCGATTCCTGTCGCAGTTTCATGTATTTCATCTGTAATCGATATCAGTTAGGTATTCTTAGGATTCCAAGATATAGCTGGAAGTTTTCTATATTGTTGAAGTCAGTAATGACCGTAAGCCAGGTCGCGAAGTTTGTTCCAGGTTAGTAATGACCTGGAACAAACTTCGCGACCTGGCGCAAGACAGAGAAGCATGGAGAAGTAATGGAAAGGAGAGAGAGATTCTTAGGATGATGACTACACTATGGTAAACCGGCGTCCTATTGCAACTACACAACCATGACGCTTTGTAGGTATATGCTTTATAAACCTGCAATCTGTGCGACTGTACATGTTATATATTGGACTAAATTAATACATTGCCATAACAGCTGCTATACGGCCGCTATACGACGGTTATATGACTCTTATCCCAGGCCCTTCACAACATCTGTGGGTAATGCCGTGTAATGCGATGCTCATATCGGGTAGATGATTATGCAGATCCCTACTGGGCCTAATAAAATATCTATATTGGTCGCTTCGAGCTAC
The DNA here is from genome assembly GCA_947369225.1 of Hofmannophila pseudospretella. NCBI lineage: Eukaryota > Metazoa > Arthropoda > Insecta > Lepidoptera > Oecophoridae > Hofmannophila > Hofmannophila pseudospretella. The sequence continues at coordinate 13,809,003 of OX376326.1, forward strand.
ACGTTTAATGTAGGTACAAAATGTACTTAAGGGCGCGGTGGCATAGTAGCACAGATTTCGAACTTCCGCACAGTATACAGAAAGTCCTGGGACCATTCCAGGTTCGTCGTTTCTCAGATTTTCCGATTTTCCAATTACTAGACGATGAAGGCACATATCGTACCTATGTTCATCTTATCTTATGATAGGGGGCCGGGAATAACCCCAGCGGCACTTCGACACTTGAGAATCTTTTGTGCCTACCCCATTTTACACACTGGTCATCTCAGTGTGCAGGTTTCCTCGCGATGTTTTTCTTCACCGTTAGAGCAGTCGGTAAATGTACGTAAGTCTTCGAAAAAACCAAAAACTCATATCTACCTACCTATGTTACTATGCGATAAGGTGGCCTTTGTTTCAATTTGAAACTGCATTTTCATATCGCAACAGAGTATCTCAGTCCACTGCTGAACTAGACACGGACTACAAAGACATTTGCGGCTCTCTGTATCTAATCACTGCTAGCCAACAAACGCAGGTCGTCGCTCCGTTTGCAGAGGACATCCCATTTAATACACTGAAAGAAAGCTTGTTTAATTTAGAGCATACAAAGTATTTTTTATTCATTTGAACAAATTACTTGATAGATACGACTAAGATCTTGGTTGAAGTAAACAAGCTTTTCTTTCAGTGTACTATTTAATATTTGTCATTCCATTTTCGCAAAGATGTTGCAATAGGAACAAATATCATCCTCCACCAATACATTCAATATCAAAGACGCTAAGCCCTCCACAACAAGACCTTGTGAAGTTTTGAAATATTCAACCGCGTCGCTTTGTGAGCCATTCCCGATGGTTCCGCGCCGTTGAGGATAATCCGAGGAATATTTCCAATATTCCGCAAGTTGTAGACATCCGCAACTGTACCACATGATACATAATTTCAGAGGGGAAACTATTGCACTCACACAATCGCACACCACGCGTTTACACGGATGGGAAAATATGGGCGAAGTGAAACTGAGAATGTCTGTGGACGAAGCGAAGAAGACATGCCAAGACAGAGATTTATGGCGCTCTATTCTTTATACCTACCCCGCAAGGGACATAATACGAAAATATACATATACACATACGTGTATACAGACCTACATAAACTCACACCGTTTCCTGGAAAAAAGGGGATAGGCACAGACTAAGGATTTCCACCTGGAACGATCCTGACATACCGTTCTCGCTTTATCAGTCCAGTCCAAGTGTTCGCCATGCTAGTAAACACACGGTACGCATGTCGGGTCGACTTGACGCAAGTGCTTCGTTAGTGGCGCACTTATTTGTATGAGGTCGCACTTCCGGATGTCGCACATCTTTTGTTTACATAAAGTGAGAAAATCGTGATTCAATAACAGTGTGTTAATCGCCCTTCGGCGCTCGATGTGTAATGTAATTAGTCAATACTAATGACACATTTCTAAAATGAGTGCCAAAGTTTCCCTTCTGTGCCTACTTATTTATTTTGCGACGCGGATACGGAATTCTGGCGAGAAAACTTCGCCAATATTGTGGACTCTGAATATAGCTGCATGTTGCTGCAGATTTTTGTATGCAAGATGTTTTAAGGATGGATGCCTTGCCCTTGCAAGTTTATTTATTTGTTTGAGTTTGTGCTCTCGCAGTCGTCAATTGTATCAAGGTGGAATAGAAAGAAATATTGTAGTAGGTTATTATGTTATACGAAAGCTGCGAGAGGTGGGCAGCACCTGACAGTAAGTCCATCCTCTAATAACATTGAGGACTTATGTGGAGTACCTCATGTGCCAGGAACTCTGATTCTCCTACCATTCAAAACGGAATATAGATAGCATGGTAGAAATAAGTAAAAGGAAAACCTCCCCAGGCGACCCGGTAGGGTATATCACCTTCAAAAACCATACCATGTCTTCTACAAATCTCTTCTTTGTTGATCACTCTAGTAACAGAGTGGTCGTGGATAACTGCCGCTTTAGATAATATCTCCATTTGACTCGGTCTTCTTCGTCACTGACTTTATGAGGTCCAGCCATCTTGTCGGGGTCCACCCGATCTAGTTCCCCCCACTTTACTCTACACCTATCCGTCGCTCCATTGAATCTTCTTTGCGAGTAATATGGCCAAAGAATTTGGCGAAAGCCTAGTTTTTATTCGGAGCTCTTTCAGGATGGAAGTAATTGTTCAATGCGCAGTCCAGGGGATCCTCGACAGTCGCCTCCAGCACAACATTTCTAGGACATCTATTTTCTGTCTGCCCTATTTCTCTAATGGCCCACATTTCAGCGCTTTACAGTACCAGAATACATAAGCTATTTACCCCGAAACGAGCAAACCGCAGTGAGACGAAAACCGAAACCAAAACAAAGTACCCTTTTACACGTACCCAGTAAACCAGTTAGGATGGAACAAATGAACTAACCGCACTGGTTAGTTTATAAACAAAACAAGCAAATTAATTATCTACCCGACCTAACAAGGGAAACAGATTACGGGGAATAGTTGGGAGATTTTCATTAAAATCGCGCCCTTAGTGGAGTTGGGACGAATGAACCAGTTCCGTGATAGATTAGTCTTTTGAATTTTCGCATGAAACTGCGTTTTCAGTAGGGACAAAGTGCTAGAAACCTTGGATCAATATTATTAGTGACGATATAGGGATTTTTTTTGCAAGACCGCATATTTTTAGCGCGTAGTTTTCCAGATCTATTTTTTAATAGAGCACTTAATTTGTCAACGATTATAAATAGCTAAGTTTTGTAACGGGAGTTGTGCTACGCCCATGAAGGAACGAACGCCCGCACCTATGGGAGGGAGACTATTGTTTCTTTCATCCAAGGCTACGCTAAATAAGGGAAATGCGTGGATGAAAGAAAAAATAGTCTCCCTCGCAGACGTTCGTGTCTTTAATTGTAAAAAGCCTGTCTACACCAACAGTTATTTTAATAATTATTAGTCAGTAGGTAGTTTAATTTACTTACGTATTAAAAAATTAGGGATTTACATACAATATGCTATAATAAATAATTACAATGTGGAGTTTCCAATCATAAGTAAAACAAACTAATATTCCTTGAACAAGAGCACGTCTCAGACATATTATGACGTCATTAAGAGTCTATAGAATCAGCGAGAGAGCCAATAGGTAACAGAATATTCCGGAACGGCTGCGTCGGTTCATTAGAGTACCTAATTTGTATGTAATTGTTCTGACTCACCTGGCGACGCAGCTGATTGCTGCGTGATTATTGGTCAGTCCTCTCATGATGTTAACCTGACACTGCCTAAAGAATTCTGAAGAGACCGAAACAGGTGGAAATCTGAAGGTGCAAGGTCAGGGCTATGGCGGCATTTTTTCCTTTTTTGTAATAAAATTTCAAAATTTATCGAAATTCTTCATTAGATTCACTCATTTTGACATAAAGAAAAACAAATGAAAAATAGCTGGAAACAACATTTTACTAATTAGTTTTTTTTATTAATGTAACGTTTTTAATGTCATCAAAACCAGCGAGATACAAATAGTACAGCCAAAGAAATATTATTACAAGTTTATACATACATTATGCGAAAAGACTTTTTCCCCGACCTTATACAATATCCGGAGAAAATTACGTAAGCGTGTTTTAGCTTTGTATGGCGAAATAGAATTTGTTCGAGGGGCTGTTCAGCGCCATCTGTTGTTGAGTAGAGCGGTGTGGTTGTGGCGTATCGCTTATTTGAGATGTTTTCTTGTATGGCAGTATATTGGTTCTGTCGCTACAGTTATAAACCATGAAGAAAATAACCCGAGCGACGGCATGAGTGTGTATAGATCAAACGGTTTTTTATTTATAAAAAAAAGTATATGAGCTAACATGCCTCTTGATGGTAAATGCTAAATAGTGACCATCGCCCGTAGAATATCTTACTTCACTATAATGTTACTGGAGGGTTGATTCGCTACTAGATAACCTTAAGAACTTCAGTTGAGTGCTGCTGGTAAGGTGAAGGTTTAAAATGCAAGCAATGTAAGAATTCGAAAAGAAATTGTCTAGAGTATGGTACCTGCCAAGCGTGTCTCTGCAAGGAGTCTTACCACCAGTCACCACTAGTTTCTTGTTTCCTTTCAAGGTATCTGTGTAAAATTATTAGAATTCGTTGTGAGGATCCCGTTTTAATTGTAGTGAATTGTAACTCAAGTGCAAGAAAATTTAAATAAAGTATTTATCTTGGTAGGTTTAAGGAAATTAAAAATCACGTACTTTACAGAATATCAAAATTTTACAAAAAATGAAGTTCGTATTTACTACTTTACATAGTAAACGACAGTGTCACAGATATGTTACAAACGAGAATGCAACTTTTCCTCATAAAATATAAACAAATTCGGTTTCCTGATAATAAATATTAGAAATTATTACTTACTCAGTGACTTGTTACAAAACAGGTTGTCTAGATCACAAATTGTAATTATTTTCGATTTTCGAAACCTTAGCAGTTCTAAACGTGACTCGTTCAATGAACCGCGGTGTTCGAATGGGCACTTTCAACTAGTTACGCCATCTATATTTTACGTGCCGAAGAAATTTAGTAAGAATTTGTTTGGCTTGTTACATTATTGTGACAAGATGCTAGAAAGAGAACAACATTATTTTTGAATAAACGATCCTACTATAGACTATTTCATCTTATTAGAATCCAAGTGAAACATTGTCAATAAATCCACTTACAATTCTAAGACAAAAGTGTATTCTATTCTAGCTAAATGTATCAAAGAAACCCTTTACCACATTAAATCAAAATCTAGATATGCCAGCACATTCGTTTTGTTTCGAAAAGACAGCTCTTTCAATCGCAAACTGGTAGAAAAGACAGCTCTTTCAACCGCATACGGTTGTCGTCTCAGGTTAACAGTGAAAGCCGCGAATACGTCGGTCGCGCTGTCGTACGGCGGCCGTACGTGCCGGCTCGCGCGGAGATGGCACGTACGACACGACACACGGTGATCGATCAGATAATGACCATAGTTTTGTACTTGTTGCTGAGGGGACGATATGGATAACGATCTTCGAACATGTGAAAAGGTTGTTTGTAATAGGCTGTTACAGATTTTTCTTTTATCTTCCGTTTAGCGAGTCAAATATTTTACAGTGTGAGTAATCTACACTCTACAATTTTCACCGATAGGGGTTATTTTTAGGATAATACAGCAAAGTCTCTGTTAGCTGACCTCAGTGAATGGTATAGATACTCTCTCAGACACAGAAACCCAATTATGTTATCATCAGAAGGAAGGAAGCTTAAGCCAGCTACATATAACTACTAGTATAAATAATATAATAATATTCTAATGTCTAAGGCAAATAAAATAATGGTGTCTTTATTACAGAATCTTCGGATTTTAGTTTAGACACCAGTTGCCACTACACAAGTGCAACTAATATCCTTAAGACCCTAAATTGAGCAATCCCTGTCATTATGCATAGATAAGATATACTTGTTTTTGGCAATTAAATTAATTATTTATTAAAAAAACTCTCACGTCCATAATCCCCGAGGGGGTACACAGAGGAACCACCTAGGAAATTATATCGAAGACATCATAAATCCGCCCTAAGGTTGTACGGTGGACAGTAGGTATTCCTCGTACAACCTTAGGCAAGTGGGCGAAGCTTGCTTGTATTATAGACAGGTTGATTTAAAAGACGATTGCAATTAAGCACAAAATGGAGTGGGCTGTAATCTGTAGATATCGGTGTTATCTTCGAAAGAGAATAATTTAGAGGGTGCTACCCCAGGTCTATCTGTATTTCATTTCGGCCTGCGGTCCAATTATCTGACGTTTATGATGAGGCCACAAATCTCACTTTAGTACCGTCAGGCTGTAACCTAATGCCGTAGTATGTCTTGCGAACAGTGAGTCAAGTTCTCTCAAGAGCTCGGATAGTACGAGTATCTGAAATAAATTCATAGATTCATCGTCTAATCGTCATTTGAATAAATCTATGTAGTTTTTTTTTAAGATATAGTAATGAAGTATCGTGCTTATGTGAAGGGTGAACATAATTCTGAGAGACAAACCCCTGACTGACACTTTGACCTGCTAGACAAATAAAACACAAGTAAATCTATCGTACAGCGGAAGACGGTATACTCAAAGATTCTCAAGTATCAGGTAACCCGTTTGCTCATCTGCTCTACCATAAATGAATCTGTAGTTTCATAGGTACCAAAAACAAGCTTCATCATCATCATTAGCCTATTAATGTCCCCACTGTTGGGGCGCAGGCCTCCTCTTGTCCAAGGGGGTACGGGTCATGAACTACACTCACATACAAGATTGTAATCTACGTGGAGAAGGTTGAGTTGCATTTCTTTTAGTACACTCCACTATAACAAAGCTGTAAGGATGGATATTCCCCTATTTACTTACCAGAAACGATCCGCGCGGTAAAGGAATGTGAAGTTGCGTTTCTGTTAGTCCTCTCTACTATGACAAGGCTGTGTTCCTGAAAGGAACTGTGAACAAGATTTTGAAATTCACCCCTTTGTAGAGCTCGCTAGATAAGTTTTATAAGGAAACCCCGTCTGCCAGTTGGCGCATGCGATTTGAGCATTTTCCCACACATTAGTCGGGCACTGAAATGTCATCAAATGTATGAAAGTAAGTGACCTAAGGGGCAGCTTCGTGGCTCGTTGTCACTGCTCACGTGATTGTTCTAGAGGAGAGGGCGCTAGTAGTCCGATTTCTGTGGTGCGTAGTAAACCAATGAGCAATGTCAGTCATTGCTCTATTCGTTTACGAGTGACGATTCTGTTAGTCCTTTGTACTGTGGCGACTGGCGAGGCCGTAACATGGGCGTGCGCAGTAAGCTGGTCGCGGATATTGCTCGCGAAATTGCTCTATTTACGGCGTCGTTAAATCGGCCCACTTCCACCGTCAGCCAGTCAGCCACCTTCCAGATTTGATGGTGATAATACTCTTTTTATTAAAATCAGTTTTTAAGGCTCGAGCCGCGCCGCTCGCCGCTGCCAGAATCTATAGAGAGAGTTTAGTGCACGTGCACTCCATCCATACAAGTCAGCGGCGAGCGGCGCGCGGTGCGAAAATAAATCGAGTCCAGGTATCTAGTCTTCTTTCTTTCTTTCTTTCCTAGGTCTGTGGTGTACACCTTTCTTTCGGGAAGGTGTTGGTTAGACCATTTTCGCCAACGATAACATTGTTGGTTTTTCTAAGACAATGAGATTGAAGTCAAACGCGGGTTTAGTTGCCAATAAAAATTACTTTGAAGTTTCATACTGCATTTTAGATACTGCTATGCGACTAAAGTAACACCGTTTTCCTGATACAAAGAAGTCAGCGGCCAACAAAGTGCGGAGGCAACCCATCATTGTTTAACAGCCGCCGTATAACCGAGTATAAAGAGACTGCTGCGACTCCACTTGAGCCAGTGAGTCAGTTTATGACCTCTAAATTTGACATTCGCTTCGCAGCCGGATAATCTCTTTTTCACGACGGCTTAAGTGCCCAGTATAAATAATTGTTGTCATATTATTTTATCGTATATGCCGAGAGTGATCACGTGTGTTACAATACTTTACGGGTCATTCCTCGTATACGTTTGCTTTCATGAGATTTTAATGTGGGTAAGATTTGTACAATATTTTTTTCTCTGCCCCTCCGTCCCTCGGAGAGTATGTTAAACTGTCGGTCCGTAGCTGTCGTCAGAGGCCTACTTGTGACCTCAACAACACTGAAAATAGGTTGGCCACTAACCACAAGGAGATGTGGGTGAGAAGGTTGATTGCTTTGATATCTTAATTCTCAGTGAACCGACCATCTGTTATTTAGTTGCTGATACTAACTGGATCAGTGATGAGGAAGTTCGAATGTCGCAGCTCACATAATATGGGGTCTACAAAATACCTTTACAGGCAGTCCGTAAAGCTTCGTTTCTATCTATCTATCTTCGTAAAAGTTATACATTTATCAATACTAAGTGGCCCTAGAATCTCTCTACCTTCTTCATTTGAGGCCTATTCCTCATGATGTTCGTTATCATTCTATGGAAATAACCTTATAGAACGACTATCTTTGCAGATTTAATGAGATTGTTTGCCATTGTCTTTCCCATTTCATTGTTAACTCAGTGTGCAGGTAAATGTTTCGAAAAAACCGAAATACTCATTGGTACATGAGTAGTTTCGCACCCGGACTGCCCGAAGGGCGTCGCGTCGTAGCCACTATGCCACCGACCCACAGCTCTGTAAGCTAAGTAAAATATAATGTGTCAGTGATTCTATAATTTTATGTAGGTAGAAAGGTATATAAATAGCGATCACATAATTTATGCACATGTATAAATAAACCATACGCTTATTATATTCGCCTGTACAGTAGGCCTCGTTTACATAGGCCATGCCTTTGTATCCGTAATCCAATAGTTTGCTAATAAGGCCGCTACAATACATGCATCGGCTGATATTGACAAAGTTGCGGTTTAGGGTAAGGTCACGTTGCTGTTGCGAGCGGAGGTGGATCAGCTTATAAAATCGCTCGCTTATACTTGGTTTTTTAATCAAGCTTGTTAAACATTATAATCTGAATCTGAAGAGAAGCTAGAGTTTTAAAACTCAGAAAGAAGAAGAATGAGTTACAATTAAAATACTGACTGATTACCTACATCGCTATTTAAATGGTCTAGCCGGGTTAGGGAACAAGAGTGGCCCCCATCAGCGATTTCAATGATATTCATACTGCAGTATCGGCAGGATTGGAAGACTTTGAGAGAATTGTCATACCTCGAACCTTCAAATATTTTTGAATTATTCACGATAATGTCGTCAGTTTTCTTCAAAGCTATAAAAGTGGACTGCATGTTTGTGTCGTTTGGGGTGGAAATGCTGGGGCCTTGGGGTCCTGCGGTGCACCAACTGCAACAGGACATTGGGAGACGGCTGGTGGAGGCGTCCCATGACCGGAGGGCTGGCGGCTACTTTGCCCAACGCCTCGCTATTCAGCGGGCCAACGCCGCCATTAAAAATTAATTATAATTAATTCCCTCTTGGTGTCTCATTCTTTTTCAAAATCGCTGAAGTCTGCTCTTTAGCAGAACAAATCACCTTTTTACGAAATTGACTGTCGAAAGCATACTTTTTGATCTAAAACGAGTTTTATTATAAACTGCACTTGTACGAGTACCTACCTCAACAACCAAATCCTTTAAACTGTTGGACCATACAAGCAAAACACTTTTATCACTATCAAAAATACAACAAAAATGTCAAAATCGCTATTAAACGGTCCACACCCGTGCATATTCCTCCAGATACTGACTCGGTGCGGAACAAGTAAGGCCGCGGTCACAGCGATGATTAAAAGGCGATTACAAGGGTCCGCTAATTCGGGTCGTGCTACATTGTTAACTTAATCTTGGCTGGATTAACTTAACTTACTTGGTTCACGCTTAACTAACTTGGCCTTGTGCATGGTTTGAAAATAGTATAGGCATAGATTTATTAATAACTGTGGAATTTAATTTGTCCACCAAATCTCTCGGCGAAATGACGGAACTACCCATGATGAAGGTGGTTCCTCTGTCTACCCCCTCGGGGATTATGGACATTTTATATTAATTGACATACATTAGTGTTTGTAACGTAATCCTTTATAACAGTTCCAATTTTGATGTTGAAGTTTCTCTACACCGACTGATAAGTGTATAGATCTACTTTTATATGAGAAAAGCGTCGGTGGCATCGTGGCTAGGACGTCGGACTCCCAAGCGGGAGTTCCAAGTTCGAAACCAGACAATACCATGTACCAATGAGGTTTTCGAAAGACTTGCGTATATTTACCGACTGCTCTAAGGGTCAAGGAAAACATCGTGAGGCAACCTACACAGTGAGATAACCCGTGTGTGAAATGGGGAAGGCAATGGCAAACCACCCCATTAAACCTGCCACGAGAGTCGTTCTATGTGATGAATTCCTTAGAATGATCACGTCCCTCAGCAATGAGGAATACGACTTAGAAGGAAGAAGGATATGAGTTTGAATGAGTCAAAATATGTATGTTTGTAGCCATGAATACCATTATGTGTAGGTATGTGATGTATCTGATACCATTTCTGACCGTAAACACGTAAAAACGTAAACGTGTTAGTTCCACATACAAGAAATAAATGCAGTAACACAAATTGAAATTGAAAAATCTAAAATGCAACGCAAAGGTACTTTATAATAATCAATTTTTATTTCCCTTTGCCTACCTCTCGATCCCACAATAATTAAAAATAAGTGCGAAACAAAAACAATTTCGCCGCGGTAAAAATTCAATAACTCAAAAAAATCACGTTTTTTCCTTTGGCGAGCTATCTATCAGGGAGGAGAGAAGAGGGGTGCAGAGGGGTGGCAAGGGATGGCAACCCGCTACAAATGATAAGGGCCTCATTACCGCGGTTATTAAAACATTTACATCTCGATGGGCCCGGGCCCGAGATTCCGTAATTTATGATTGGAGAAAAAAAATATCTGAATTAAAGAGAAAAGTTTTCGATCTGTTTAAATTTATTTTGAGAGCGGTCGTGGGAATTTTGTAGCGCCTCTGACTTAAATGAGTTCCAGTTTTTCAGACGCAATTATTTTTTATTTATGTGATTAAATGCGGATTACTCACTGATGAACGTCGGAAGTCTTTCGACTAGTTTCGAAGTCCTTGGTCGCGGAGAGTGCGAACCGAGTCGCCACCGTGTCGACTTCCACTCCGTACTTCGCACTCTCCGCGATCAAGGCTTTCGAAACTAGTCGCAAGACTTTTTTTTTCCTTTATTTAAATAAAAACTAATTATATCGTAAAACATAATACTGGCATAAGCCACAGGGCTTGTGCGCCAGTAACGAATCGGTCGTATTATTACCTGTTAAATTTTCCAAAAGCTGTCAATAAAATATAAATGCTTAAATCTATTATGGAATTAGCGGAGTTATTCGATCGTCGTAATGCGAGGCGCAGTAGGCATAGTATGCGTCGATGTTAGCGCATCTTACTGATAGGACGCGCCAAACCGGTTCAGCCGAAGGCAAGCTGTCGCTCATATACAGGCTGCGCCGCCGACTTCCGACGTTCATCAGTGAGTAATCCGCATTTAATCACATAAATAAAAAATAATAGCATCTGAGAAACTGGAACTCATTTAAGTTAGAAGAGCTACAAAATCCGAGTCCAAGTCTTAACAAGTCCAATGACTTCCGACTTTCATCAAACTGTAGTTTCAATTCTAAAACATGTTTATTCCTCGTCTTCAATTTTGGTTTTTATTGCAATTTTTTTTGCAAGGTTGTCTGGAAGAGATCGCTTTTAGCTATAAGACCGCCTAGATTGTATTAATCGTTTTGTAGGCACTGTATCACACTAATTTTGTGCAATAAAGAGTATTCATTCATTCAATATGTATGCCATGAAAAATGTGTGTTTCCTCGTGATCATACTAAATAGTATGACTACCAGTATGACCACGAGGAAACACCGTTTCGTATATAAATGAAAATTCCCATCAGAAAACTTTAAGGTAAGTTTTCTGAATTCATACTAAGTAAAACTGCAGATGGTAGAATGAGAAAAGTAGAATTAGACTATAAGTTGCACCAAAAAGGAGTCTAGACCAGCGGAACACGACAAGAAATAGTCAATTGTCGCGTCTGCCGCGCGGATTTTTGTTCAAACAAGATCCGCCAATCGGCCGCCGCCGCCGCGCCTCCGCCGTCGCGCGCTGCGGCCGAGCCAATATTAGTTCGTGTTAACGAGGCGCTCCAGAACCACTGCGAAACTCGACCGTGATGCGTCGCAATAACGTTGCATTTGGGAAGAGGCTGCCACTAATTATTTTGTTTAAATATTTGCCAATTACCGTCGCGTACGATTTGTTTTACGGGTGATGGTGCTGTGCGGGCTTCATGACGGTAGGCACGAAATAGTTAGGTACCAGAAGGGAAATTTAGTACTAAGTTAGGGCGAAAAGACGGGTCGTTCCCATTGCCATAGTTCGCACGGCGTTACAGGCACGGGAACTTCTTTGTCGGTCCAACCGGCATGCTAGCTGCTGACAGCGCGAGAATGCTAGTATATACTGACCTTCTCTTCTTGTACTTTTTTGTGGTATAGTGTTTGAAAGCGATAGAAGTTTGATGACATTATTTTTAATCTGTTTGAAGCTTCATCCCATTATGGGACCATGCCAGCCTCATAGGGAAACATACGACCTCAATCGCTATACTGCTGCAATTTTTATGGTATTTTTTTTTTCGAATTTTCAAAGGATTTTAAAAAGTTGTTCATTGATCTTTATAATGTAGCGATTAGGGATGTTACGATGGTAGTTTTAACAGAACCGGAGTCGAAAACGAAGGTTTGAAATTTGATTTATCGAAGTCGGAACCGGAGTCGGAGGCGGAGGTTTCTACCTCCGACTAATTGTTTGTATGTGTGCGCTATTGGAAATACATTCTTTCTTTCTTTCTTTAAGAGAGATGTTCAGAAGAAGTTCAAATTTTAAACAGTTTTTAAATTTTTATAGCTGAACTGGCCAATATTTTTTATGATGACGTTTGCGGCAATAAAACATATTCCTTTATGTATTCCTACACTATTTAATAAAATATTGATATTTGAATATGTTTGCTCACAAATCTTCGGTATAACCTCCGATTCAAAATTATCGGAGCCGAAGTCGGAGTCGGAGGTGTAAAATCAAACGGAAGTTCTGACCTTTCGGAGTCGGAGTCGAAGCTCGTACCGATAACCTTATAAAAAATAATCCCAAACGCGTTACTGCATCTACTCGTAAATGCAAGTAGATAATATTGAAATGTGAAGAGATGAAAAATCTGAATTCTTCTGATTAATTTGTTTGTACCTCTAAGCCGACAACGGCGATGCTTTGCTTCAAACAAAACGACCACTTGTGAAACTGTAGAACTAGAACTTAAGTCCATCTGTCTGTCCCGTGTACAGGAAAGAACAAACAATATTTCACTATTTTTTTATTGCGGTGCGACAGAGACAGGAATAATAAAATTTAGTTTTTGCTGTGGAGGGAAAGAGGGGAAAGAGAATAGATGTAGTTTTTGTCGCGAACTCGACGAATGCGACAACTGCGGCCGAGTGCATCGGGAACAGCTGCGGGGTGTTGGGAGCGGGGAGCGAGTGTGGGTTGGATCGAGGAGAGGGTTCTGTACTTTTGAAATTGAGAAACATTTCATTACTGTTTTTAACTATATTAATTGATTTTTTGGCAAGAGGCCAGACGGCCTGACCCTGGTGCCTTGGCAGCGTGGGAGGTGTTTACTTTGGGATGCCACGTGTGTAAACACCTTCGCTGCCAGCCACCTGCCGCGAACGACGCGGCCGCTGAATTGGCCGCTGCTAGAAAAAATGAAAAATATTCCGCACTCCAGTACAATTACATGTTTGTACCTTTTGCTGTGGAGACTACGGGCTGCTGGAGTGCGGAAGCAAAATCATTTGTGGGTGAGATTGGCCGTCGCCTTAGGGAGAGGGGTTGTGACCCTCGCTCCGGGTCGTTCCTGGTGCAAAGGTTGTCCATAGCGATCCAGCGCGGTAACGCCGCAAGCGTTATGGGCACCTTTGCATCGGGAGCGGCAAGGGGGAGGTTTATTTATAACTATTTAGTTATTAATTAATTGACATTATTTGTAATTTTGATTTTGTAATAAACTTTTAATTTTTATAAACTTAAATTGATTTTTTTACGATGTCATGTAATGTACTAAGTGTACGGAACATGGAGAAATAAAAACTACAATTTCACTGCCCTTGAACAATGTATGTAATGTAGTAACATAACTAGACGTCGACAGCGCATATTTTACGTGTTGCGCTTGAAATGTGCTGCTGAACGTTTCTAGCGCCGCTTCTTTCCTTTCAGCTACAGCACCTTACGAAGCGGTGGTAGAGTGAAACATCACGTTGTAAAAATGTACTTTAAGGTAACTTACAATAAAAAAGTTTTGATTTGATTTGATTTTGACAAAATTTAGTCGTCGTTTTCTGCTCTTCATTTTTTTATAATGTCAGTAACATTGAGAATTCATATTTGACACTATTCAGAAGAGAACACGTTCGTCTGCTAACAACAGGGCCATAAGTTTTTCATACTAATAAATTAATACGAGTAGAACATTTACCAAATACAAAGGTTAAAATTTAATCTAACATTGTTTATAGCCGGGGAAATAAAGGTTTATTTAATTTATTTATTTACTCTGAAAAGTAAATTTACAATTTATACAATACCCAAGGAACTCTAGAAACTTAAAACCCACGGCACATGTTGCGACAAAACTCTGTATTCAGTATTTTTAACTCGCTCCAAGTTTTATCGTTCCCGCGACACGCTACGCCGCTACGGAGTTCGTAGCGACCTGCTACGAGCTACGCGTATTTCAAATGGCTCGTGAATAGATACTTAGAAAGTAGGAGCGTCTTGTTTATGGCAGGTTTTAGCATATTGTTTGTTTGTTTTGAAAAGATTGGGTTCTACAACGCGCTATGGAAATTTTGCATGTATGGTAATAAATACTATTAAAGGTATTGTTCTGTTTAGTTATGTTAAATATAATCTTAATTATCTAAGCTGTGCAATGTTTTACATAAGTAATGTAAATAATTTAATTTTGAATTATTATTTAGTTACTTTGTATGACTTATCTTGTAACGGATTTTGTTCCTTTGAGATGAAATAAATACAATGACAATACAAGTTCCAAATTATTAACTGTGAGATCACTGTAAATCTTAACAATGATATCAGGAAACATAGGAACATGGTAGTATTACTTCCCTAGACAGGTCGGTTTTTTTTGGGGGATCTCCACGTAATCCTCAATTTATATGTCAGCGTAAACATCAAGAGACGTCATAGTGCACGTACAATGCCCACCTGCGCTTGCGACGAAGCAAACACGCAGCAACAGCCGATACCACGTCATGCCGCCCCCCACTACCTGGCCTCTATAAAAGCGGGCGCCCGACCCGAGGTGAGATCATTCACTTGCGACTCGTGGACGAGGCAGTCGGACTTGATATATTATTCAAGAATATTGCAATTCCGAATAATCAACCGTAACTGGTTGCTATCAGGGGACTCTCGTGTGGGCGATTACTGTTGAATGTCTAACCGGAGACTAGTGGTTGCTATTGAGGTGACTGGACTGCGGCTAGTTGCTGTCAGCTGGCTGAGCAGTAACTGGTTAAAGTTAAGGTTACTCCGGAAGCTATTCGTTGCGGTTAAAATGATTAATCCGTGACCGGTTACCATTGAGGGATAGTACAGTAGCCTATTGCTGTTAATTAACTCCAAAATCAGTTGATTGAGTCAATATAGTTATTAAATTATAATTCGCTGTTTTTTTGGAACCACAGAGTGAGGACAACCCGGAGAAAGATAGCGGGCCATCTATGCCCTTACCCTCAGATCTGACATTGAAATCGATTCTGTTCACTTCGCTCGTTGCTCGGAAAGTAAAAAAATCGTAGTTTTTTAAATTATTTTAGCGACAATTTCAGCACGTTTCTGAATGGGTCCCATATTTAATCCCGTATCACACATCCTGAACGTAACAGCTCAAACCACACACGTGACACCGCGATAGCTAAACTTAATTAAATTAATATATATTTTAATTTAATCAAACCGCGGTTCGGCGTGTCGGCTTAGTTAGATATTATTATAAATACCGCGTTGTGGCTGTCGCGCGTTAATTAAATTCGCGTTGTGCTCTTCAATCGTCGGTTTGTGGTCAACTAATGGAAACGGTTGGCAGCTATTTAAGGGCCTGTGCACACCGCGGATTTCGTATGCGTATGGGTTTCGAGAACGTGCGTCGTCTGCGCGTTTACAACTCCGTAGAACTCTAAAAAGCAGTTTGTTTGCGTTTGTATAGATGAAAACGCGATACAAACGCGCGCAAGAAGCGCGTTTAAGGTGCGTTTGTTTCGATGGAAACGCGCAGAGACGCGCGTTACCTGCGCGTTTGTATCGATACAGACGCAGATCTACGTGTGAGAAGGTTTATTGGCTGCCTCTGAATCTCGTTTAAAGCGCGAATACGCGCAGATGAGGCGAGTTAACGCGCGTCGTCTGCGCGTATAAAAAACACGGTGTTTTAAGTTGTAATTCTGGAATTTAATTATTTGATTGACACATAACATTGTAAAGTGGTCAATGTGTGTACCTATGTTATCTCCACGACACAGGAAACGACTGGTGTGGAGGTTATAGTTCAATGTGAAATGTTAATTAATATGTGGTGAAGAATTATTTTTTTCAAGTTTTCAATTTTTCATAGGCTGATAGTGTTGACGAAAATTTCAGCCAATTTTAACGCCTTACCAAAAGAAAGGCATATTATAGGTTTGACGCGTATGTCTGCGGAATCATAACTCAACAACCGATAATCCGATTTGGATGCGAATTTTATTCTTAGCCATATCTAATAAAAATTGGATTAGGAGTTTGCATGGTCTTGGAGTATCTTTGATGTCATCCAATATGGAATACATTCACTATCCAATGGATCAATTTATTATTATTATGGGATTAGTAGGCATGCAGCTAACGCTGGTTAGCCAGTTTCTTCAAGTTTCGTAAGTACAATCTATTCTTAAATAGGTTTATAGTTTCAGCATGACTAATTTAATTTAATGTGGGTAATAATTTTTACATAAGGTCCGTCACGGGTTATTATAAAATAAATGACTGCTTTAATGATAAAGAGGCTTGGTCCTAAATCCAGCTCCAGTTCTGTACATTCTGTGTGTATACGAGTATGATTGTATTCATAATTATTGTAAGATATATTTATTTCAAAAGATGTGCCGCTGAAAGTTTCTTGCGCCGCTTCTTTCCTTTCAGCTACAGCACCTTACGAAGCGGTGGTACAGTAAAACATGACGTTGGAAAAAATTACTTTAAGGTACTTACTTTCAATAAAAAAAGTTTCATTTTGATTCACAAATCGCTCGTAGGCCTTTCCACTGGATGACTTACTTGTAGGTTGAAATAGGTGATGTTGAATTTGATCATCCACCTTCCACATGTGACACAACTTATACAACATCCTGTACAGTACAGTTGCTTGTGACAATAGTCTTGCTCCTCGCAGCTGTTCAAAAATGCATGAGAGATCCGAAGAGCTATTGGAAAGTCATTCCGCAAGTTGTGCTCGACGGAACATGTCGGAACTTACACTAACTTGCTCAGAGTTCGAGATGGAATTGAACCTGCGTCTTTGTGTTACTTGCTATTGCTCTATCATATGGGGGCTGTTTAACGTGCTCTCCACCCATCCTGGTTCAGATCTCGCCCGTGGCTTAACTTGCACGATGACTTTATGACCGTGTTCGCAGCTAGGCCATGAGGCCCTCTTATCTTATGACAAAAGATCTTTTTAAAAGACTTTTTCACAAAAGATCCCCGAGGGTCGAAGTGCTGCTGGGTTATCCCTAGCCCCCTGTCCCTGCCCCTGTCTCATGGCCTAGCTGCGAGCATGGTCATAAAGTGATCGTGCAAGTAAGTCACGACGGGCGAGCGTCACAGGGCTGGCACGCAGCACGGCGCACGCGCCATGCCAGTATAAGCATGAATCGAACTGATGACGACTCATCCTGCCTGCCGATTGCACTATGACACTTGTGTACTTTACTTTGTTAGGCTAATATTATAATTTAATAAAGCGATGCCGTGCAGCTCTTTTCTTCTCTCTTCTTTTCTTTTCAGCCTAACGTAACCCATCGTTGGGTATAGGCCTCTCAATGTGCACGCCATTCTCCTCGATGTCTAGCCGTTCGCATCCACATCCTCCCCGCCGTCTTCACAATGTCGTCGGTCCACCTCGCGGGCTGCCTACCAACACTTCTGCGCCCCACTCGGGGTCGCCACTCGAGCAGTCTTCGGGGCCACCTATCGTCCTGCATTCTACACACGTGCCCTGCCCATCTCCACTTACACCTGGACACTATACTGGCTATATCCGGCACCCTCGTCTTTTTCCGGATCTCGATATTCGGCACTCTGTCCACGAGGGAAATACCTATTATGGCACTCTCCATCGCTCTTTGTGTCACTTGGAGCCTTTCAATCGCCTGTTCAGTTAGTGTCCAGGTTTCCGCTCCGTATGTCATAACTGGGAGGACACACTGTTCGTACATTCGCCTTTTTAGGTAGGTAGGGATCTTTTTGTCTTTTAGCACGTCAGACAATTTACTAAATGCAGCCCATCCTAGTTGGATTCGTCGATCTAATTCCTTAGTCTGGCTGAATCTGTCTAACGTGATTACCTGTCCCAGATAGATATAGTGGTCTACCCTATCGATTGACCTGCCGTGAACTAAAATGTGACGGGTGGTAGTGTCCTCTTTATTGCACATTATTTTTGTTTTAGATGTGTTCATTTAGACGTGCAGCTCGCCCGACGTTTTAAGAATGAGTTTAGAGAGAGTATATTCATATACCTACGAGAATGTTAGAGTGAGCAGAGTACGATTTGTAGTTAAATAAATGTGGATCAGATGTGAAAAACATACCCAATGCGAAGATACTCTCTCAACAAAAGTAAACAAAGCAATTTACTTAAAACAATTTCAATTGAATAAATTCCTCCTCAAATTACCAACAAAGAAACAGATACCTACCAATATTTGCAAGAAAAAAGAAAAAGGTCTCGTCCCCAATCGAGGATAATAAGTGATCATGTTACCTTAAAAACCGTACGGAACCATCCCGCCAGAGAAGGCGGCAAATTGGTACGTTTGCGTTTATTTTTATTTTTACGCATATTGCACGCGTCGCGAATGGAATTCCGATAGCCCTTCAGGTCGGGGGTTGTGCAGCGGGGCGGGGTGGGTAATCGTTTTAATTTTGACAATTGGTACTAGATTGATGCTGGCGCGGTTGACGGTGCGACAATTTTTTATCGAAAGTACTCGCAAATGTACCTTTATCTACGTATTATTATTTAGCTCATGGTAACGGCGATTTTGTTAGACCGTGAATGGAAGGTCGACCAGCCTTATACGCAGTCGTCAGCCTTTTCATCTTCTCAATGCCATATACCTTTCTATATAGTCAAACGAAACTCAATTTTTTTAATTGGAAGCAAATAGGTTTCCTCCATCCCTTCATCCCCATATCTTCGAATCCAACGGCGAGCCGTGTTTCTTGTTACATTTCAATTACGCGATATTTCATGGATTCCGATACGTTCTTGATGTAACTGAACAATGTGAGCTCTTTGCAGTTCACGATTAGCTGCAATCATGATAAGACAAAGTTCTGTATTTAATGGTATATGTGCTATTTTTGTATGTTAGCATATATGACACATGGTTAGGATATCTGATGTCAACATATTTAATTTTTCAGTTAGGTAAGAAGTTTTAACTGTAGCAAGAGATCGAGATCTCTAGAAAAAGAGATCTAATACAAGCGTTAATCCCCTTGGCTTGAATGATAAGCATTGATCTACACGAACGATTTTTCTCCACCGCTGACATTTTCTTCCTTAGTCGCTCTCAGTTCGTCAACGAGGTCATACGTCAATTGGCCCGGTCTTAGTCCTTCCTTCTCCTGTTCCACTCTCTCTCTCCCAAACTCACTACCATTATCCTCATCACTCTCTCTCTCTCTCTCTCACACACACACACACACACGCACACACATACGCATACACACACACACACACACACACACACACACACACACATCACACACACGCACCGTTAGCACTCAAACATATCGTAAAGCCTGTTTTATTTTCTTTATTTTCTGTTTTATTTTATTTTTAATTTTTTCTCTTTTTTTGTAACTACTTGCTCAATTACCTTTTTAAATAGCTTTGTAACAGTTTGGTTTCGTAACTGGCATCTATAGATTTTTAATTGTTTGATTTATATATTTAATGTGTAATATGCTGTGAAACAGACAAATAAATAAAATATAATTACTATGACAAGATTGTTCTGTGTCAAAGTGGGTCCTAAATTAAAGTTCGCGACTGTACCTTAAAGTATATTTTAGCAATGTTATTATTTACAATAATTCTAGATAGAGAATACACGAGACTTAAGTAAGACTTAATAATTAACGACGTTTCATGCAACTCACGGTCATTGTCATCCAACAAAGACCTCTAACTTGCTGTTATAACACGTAACATTAGTAATATCTAAAAGTGTCCTTGTAATAAGCTTACAGTACTCGTACAATTATTGTGAATTGGTTTAGTGCACAATTGTGGGATAGAATCCCATACGATTAAATAAATAAACCACGATTGTTAGATGATGAAGAGTCATAGAATGAGGAGCTAAAAGGAGATAAAAGAGAACACAGTCGAACAGTGGGGTGCGCTATAGAAACCTGAGAACGCGCATTCAACGCGCATCTGGTCTCGAAGAAAAGTTGAAAGAATCATGAGCGATGGTTGGTTTTCTTTGTACAGCACAGTTAATTAGATGTCAAAGAGAAGCACCTTTGCCGAATGGCAGACACATTTGCCCATTTTAAAATGAGAGGAACATTCCTGCATATTTTTGTGACAGAATAGAGAAAACTCTGACAATACACGAATTGTAAATTCAATAGCCATCACTAAAAGCTGCAGCAAAAGTTGACGCAGAACTTCGCGAAATGGCAGAGCGTACGCAGCGCGCCGGTCGAGTGCGGACACAAAAGGGTTGCCACTCATTTAGTTGGCTGTTTTCATAACCTGCCAATTGAATGGGCAGTTTTGTAAATATGCGTCGATGTTCATGTGTTGCTGAAAACTAAATTGGCGGGGCGTGACGTGAAAGATCCGGCTGTTACCCCTTTTTTTTTTTTTTTTTTTTTTTTTTTTTCGTACTGATAATTGCTGTTAGTCCTAATGACCTTTACAGCTTCACCGGGTTTTTTGGGGCGAGCGCTAAATGCGCTCCAGCCTAGAGGAGGACTTAAAAACTACTATAAGAAGCGACTGCCTAAGGGCACCCAGGTGGGTACGGACCTCGGCTTAGGACGTCGCTGGGGACGGAGAGAAGCGGCCTGGAATACGCCGATAGCGCATGAAAGCGCCCGAAGCGGGTCGACGCCCGCGCCGGCGCGGGCGGTATGAAGGTGCTGTGTGTGAACTACTATCGGGTGGCGGAGTGGCTTCCGCGATGGAGCTCGTGATGGCGTCGTCGGGGTCGTCTAGGACGTGTCTAGGCCGACGTCGTCGACGGGATGTCGGTAAACCGTTAGTCGAATAAGCGGCGGCGCTTACTACTAGAGGGTTTGGGTGGTGGGGAGCTTGCTCGAAGAAGCGTCGAGACGCTAACTTCATGTATTGAGCGATCGTGGGGAGTTCCAAATCGTGATGGAGGTCTACGTTACGTAGGTACCATGGAGCACCGGTTGCTCTACGCATGAACCTATTTTGGATAACCTGAAGGCGGCGAATGTGGCAAGAGTGCGCGAATGTCACGCTTGCGTACGTGAGGATTGGACGGATGCAAGTTTTGTAAATTGTCAACTTATTTCTAAGTGACATTTTACTCCTCTTGCCTAGCATCGGGTGTAACCGGCCGAGAATGAATGCTGCGCGGTCGCGGACGCGTTTTATGTGTGGCTCGAAGGTCATACCTCTGTCAAGGGTGACTCCTAGATATTTGACCTTGTTTTCCCAAGGGATAGGTCTGCCGAAAAGTGAGAGTTGGCCTATGTTATTCCGAACATGGGTGGTCGTATCAGGGGCACGACCCCTAGCGAAGAGAATGGCGGCGCTTTTGTCAGGGTTCACCTCGATTCTCCAATTCCGAAACCATTCGCCTAGGGCGGTGGCGGCGGATTGGAGAATCCGGGTGATACGAGCCCTGTTCCTATCAGACCGGCTGTTACCCCCAGCGCTCGACATTCCACTTATACCACGGGTAATATACGGGTAGTAGTGTAAATTAACAGGGTTTAAAAGCATGTGAGTATAGGTTTCTTATACCACGGGTAATATACGGGTAGTAGTGTAAATTAACAGAGTTTAAAAGCATGTGAGTATAGATTTTTAATACCACGGGTAATATACGGGTAGTAGTGTAAATTAACAGGGTTTAAAAGCATGTGAGTATAGGTTTCTTTATATTGTATAAGATGAACAAACAGGCCATTCATTTCACCTCACTCATGACCTCACTATAATGTTATGAGAGTTTTCGATGAGCTGCTAACCTGAGGACTTGGATGTAGTGTCTCATGTGTCGTCTAACCGAATAACAGCAATGCAGGCATTGCTGCTTTGCGGCGGAAATAGGCATAAGGTATAACCATTCCAGGCTGACTCTGCACCAGAATTATTACACCTTATTGGGTTTTTTAACAGCTACTTTTGGTTTATGTTCTGGGAACTAATCTTATGATAGGGGGCCGGGAATAATTCAGCGGCACTTCGACCCCATTTTACACACTGGTCATCTCAGTGTGCAGATTTCTTCACGATGTGTTCCTTCACCGTTAGATCAGTCGGTAAATGTACGTAAATCTTCGAAAAATACTAAAAACTCATTGGTACATAGCACTGCACGGTTTCGAATCCGGACATCCCGCATGGGAGTCCGGCGTCCTAGCCACTGTGCCACCGACACTCTTATGTTCTGGGATACATGTTATATTTTATTTATTTATTTTCTCTTAGGGAAATTTACAGACAAATACATAACTACAACAGACTTAGAATATATAAATAAAAATATGGTAATAATAAATTTCCACCCGAAAATATGTCTACGTAATCTCTAGTAATGTACGAGTGATATTATGATCTCCCTAGGTGATCTAAGCGCCTTATAGGTGACGAATCGCTGGTGGAAGCTAGACTGCAAAGTCTGGAACATCGGCGCAAGGTTGCCTGTCTATCGGTATTTTATAGGATACATTTCGGAGAGTGCGCATCGGAATTGCACGACCTAATTCCAGCATCTCCATTCCGCCTTCGGACTACCAGGCGCAGGGAGGGGTTCCATCCTTATGTTGTTGATATCCCATCTGCTCGTACGAAGCGATTTGCTTCTTCATTCATTATGCGAACGGCTAAGGAATGGAACAGCCTGCCGGCGTCTGTATTTCCCGAAACCTACAACCTTGGGATCTTCAAGGCCAGAGTGAATAGGCATTTACTGGACCCGCATGCTCCATCGTCGACCTCATCGTCGCTTACCATCAGGCGATCGAGGTCAAATGCGGGTTTAGAAGTAAATAAAAAAAAGTTTTGAGTAGAAAGAAATTTAAACAAACTAAAGATAGGCGGAGTGGATCTTGGACTATTCCAAGAGACGCCATTTCTCTCTTGATGAAGACTAAAGATGAACTGTACCACTACCAAACTCCGAAACAGGTGTATCGGTAACACCATTACCGGATCACAGGACACCGTCACTCCATCTCACCACATTCCGTGACGTAATCGTCACGTAACCGACCGAACTTTGGCCAATAATAAACTTTTTCCTGGTCGCGGGCTGATACGACCCGGGCAAAATATACTCGGATCTACTACTACTAGTGATGTGCCAAGTACTAGACTACCGAAGAAGACACGCGTACGTGGTACTTGGGTACGAACATCTCGAGTATTGCAATCGAGTTTGAGAAGTACCTGGAGTGTCCCAGATTTCGAGGTCAGAGGTAAGAAAGAGGCAGGGCTTGGGAAGAGGAAAACTTGCGAAGGGACATTCCCTTGCGGGGTAGGCAGAGACAATGAAGCATCACGAATCTCTGTCTTGGCACGTTTCTCTTGCTCCGCTACAGTCATTCGTCGTTTCATGTATGCTCGCCGTTGGGGTCGTCTGCTTTGTATATTAAAATCTGAGAGCACTCTTGGACGACCCCGTCTTTTCCTTCCACTCACTTTCGCTTCGTATAAGTACCTGTTTCTTCATTCGTTCATCCATCACTCCATGCGTCACCACAAGTACTCGATTCCATAATTCCCGTACTCAGCACATCACTAGTACACCCGAAAAACTCTCTGCAGTGATTTGTCAGCAACTAGTTAGCCCAAATCCGGGTATAAGCGGATACACCGGCCGGGAACTAATAAAAAGTTGGGCGGTCAAGCCGGCACTAAAGTATTATTGTTTAGTTCGCCCAAATTTGTATTAGCTATGGCGTTTTTATCTTATGCCAATCATTATACAGCCTCTCGATTACAGATAGCGTTATATTACACATCTGAATTAGACACTCATGACATGACTTAGAATGTTATGGTAATTATATGTAATTCATTTACTTTTAGCACTTAGTCATCGCACGCCTCACCCAATGATCTTGTTATAATTTATCCCCATTACATTATGCTGCTGATGCTGGTGTGCCGGTCATAAAGAATACCTATCACCACCCCAACTCTTCCCGTGGGTGTCATACGAGGCGACTAAGGATCATGGATGTCATTTTACATCCAGTAGACGGCGGTAAGTTCGCAACCTTTTACGTTTGTCTACCAGATCGTACGGCGAAGAGTGATTGAAGGTGGTTCCTCTAGTGGAAACATGATAGACACTGTTTAAAAACCTGTCTATTATAGTCTATTTTTAAAAATATTTACAGAATTTAATATAAATATTATTGGACATTGTCAAAATATTCCACTGGATGAATGTCATTTCACAAAACAATTCCTATAAATGATTTTATTATGAATAAAGTCATTCAGATAGTGTAGTATCCCCCCCGAGTGTAATGACTCCTCGGGGTCGCGTAATGACAAAATTGAATTTAATAAAATGTAATCTCTGCTCGGCGGCGCTCTGTCTTATCTTAGTTTATGGTTAATTTATTACGCAGCCTCTGATGTCGTGCTAACGATATTACCCCCCGTCGGGGTACAGCTTCTGTAATGTTATTATTATGTAAACTATAAGTATTGAATCAAATACAGTAACCTTTTTTTAAAACGAAACGGCCCTCCTTCACTCTGTAACAAGAATCCCCTATAGAGCCGAAAGGGGGGTATTCAGTATACCTACATAACTGAACAACTTTCATTATGGAGCCAGCTCTGGAATCGCGAAAAAGTCTTTGTTTTTTTTTCGATTTCAGAGTTCGCCTATAGTGAAAGTTTGTCAGTTATGGATAATGAACAGCCTCCGTTCAGCTCTATAGGGAGTTTTTGTCACAGGTGTGGGTATGACGTCAGGATATTCGTATATGCCTACTATAGGTTAGGTTACGTTACTTTTTTAGCGCGCCTGCTGGGAAATGAAAAGTAACCAAAATGTCCAACATGGCCAAAATGACCAAAACGGCGAACGTGAGCAAAATGTGGAAATGTAGTCACGCAAAGCCTACGAACGACACTCACTGTAGCCTATAGGCATAGTTTTTTTAGTTACTGGCTCGTTTATAGTAGTAGTCGCACGCTATCCTGTAAAATTCTATTGCACCAAAACCTTTTTTTTTTTCAATGTCAGGTTAGAGGCTTTGGTACACGACAAAGTGACCATGTCAGCCTCGTTAAGGTCTCTAAGAAAGGGGAAGGGAAGCTCAAGTATTATTAGAGTCAGCCCTCACTTTGAGAGCTAACTTAGCAAACAACAGTAAGTGTTTCATATTATCAGATAAGGACTGACTCAAAATAATATTCAGCCTCCCATTTCAGCAAAACCTTATAATAACATTATTTAACCACGTAGGTGTCAATTGAAAAACATTAACACAGCATATAAAGAGGTACCCGTAAGTACGAATATTTCAGTTTTACGGGCAGTAAAACGCATTTACCTGCTGAAACTGAAACGTATCTACGACATGGGCATCGTATAGCGATTACCATTATAGGAGTCTTGGACAAATGTTTGCGGCCAATGTGCCAAACCGGTTGTTTGGAACTCATCTCGTAGGCACAAATAGTGGTGCCTATTTATGAGCTTTAAAGGCCATCTGATGGTAAATTGTCACCGTCGCATGTAACTCTTTTCACTATAAAATTAGTAGAGAATTTTCGATGCGCAACTAACCTTGAAGACGGGTGTAATGAGTCATGTACTAGAAACGCTGGCTCTGTTATCCTTTAAACATAAACATGCCGTAACACAGCAATAGAAGCATTACTGCTTTGCGGCAGAAATAGTAAAAGGGTGACATCTACCCAAGATAAAACTGCATAGAGTCATACCACCATTTTCTACCAGTAGGTACTAAGTTCTACTGAATGCATTCAAACTATAAACAAAGGTTGGCTGGAAGTGATCCCTATGGGATAAGCCCGTCTTTGTACATATTGTAATGTTTTTATTTTCTGTGTATTTTATCCCTTGATTTGCCGTACAACTGCCTTACAAATTAAATTGCAAATCACCCAATATTTGTCCCAAATGTTTGCGCCAACTCGCTGCAGGTATCCGCACTTGCTAATGGATTTGTCCCCTCCAGTCAACGCTTGCTTTTTGTGTTTGGGGGGGAGGACTGGACAGGGGACAGAGCGGACATTTTGTTCGCGTTGCCGATTTTTGGCACTAATAGGATCCGTCGGCTGGACCGTTTTACGATATAGGTAAAACGTACGACTAAATTTTTCGTGTATAGGACGGATACAAACAAAACAAAACACGCGGGGACAAGGTCGCCCACCTGTGAGATGGGTGGACGACATTCGGGGAGTAGCGGGTCACAACTGGATGCGCACCGCCTGCGACCGTCGGAAGTGGAAAAAGTTTGAGGAGGCCTAGGTTCGAAGGCGGACCACACGTGGCTGAGATAGATAGATAGATAGGACGGATTAGAATATCCCTACCATCACTAGTCAAGCGTGTCGTACGAGGCGTCTAACCCGGGTAACTTGCTGGTGGTAGAATAACGGTCCGCCTGGCCAGCGACCCCTCTGTGGTCAAATGTCTTCGCTTCTGCGTTGATGTGTCGGCGGTGTTTATAGAAGAGCCAGTGCTTTCTAAGCCCGTGTACTCAATCTTCGGCCTCATCGTTACTTACCACCAGGTGATACTGAGGTCAAGCGCGGGTTTAGTTGTGAATTAAAAATAATACTAATTTTGAAGCGTCGGTGGCGTCGTGGCTAGGATGTCGGACTTTCATTCGGGAGGTCCGAGTTTGAAACCATGCAATGTCATATAGGAATGAGTTTTTCGGTATTTTCAAAAGACTTACGTACATTAACCAACTGCTCTGACGGGACTGAGTGAAATGGAGAAGGCAATGGCAAACCACAATATTAAATTGGCCACGAGAGTCGTTCTATGTGTTTAATTCCTTAGAATGACCACGACCCTCAGCAATGAGGGATACGACTTAGAAGAAGATAAAAATAATACGAAATATCACGTAGTTACACGACCAAATCGAGCGGAATGAAGTTGTCACATTAGTGTGAGTTACTGGCGCAGTACTTCACAGCTTTGTTCAAAAAACAATTGTTTGTTTCACAAATAAACCATCCGCGGCATTTAATTGGGTCACGAACACCGACTGGTTATTTTATAGACTTGATGCTACGTGTATTTGATAATTTAATTAGATCAGTAATCTGATTGTCTTCCCGCCGCGAGGGTCGTACGAGACGGTCGGCTAGGCGACTGAGTCTTAGTGACTGATTCTCTACCTGGTAGACGGCGATGGCTCGCCACCTATCACGTTTGTCCACGAAAAGTGGGAACTACCTCTGATTGAATTATTTATTTATTCGCCAGAAATATGGTACATTGGATGACAAATCTTAAATATTGGGTATCACATATTTGGCCAGCTGTGGCATGCAAATATTTTAAAGTTAACTTCTTTAAATTCAAGTATTTGCAATATAATCATTAAGTAACACATAAATGATCTATAGAAGATTGAATGTGGTTCCTTTGTCTATCCCTTCGGAGATTATGGACGTGACAGTTTACGTTCTTATCTGATTTATCGTCAGTTGCACGAAGCGTTCTCAAAGTTAAGTATTGATTAATTAAAATACATGCTATACCTTTCTACGCCATAGCTCTAGTTAGAGATGACACGATAGTTAAAGAAATCTTAAGACGTTTCTTGCGAATCACTGTTATTCTCTCTATTCATCATCAGCTGATATTAGTCCACTAGTTGAAAGCCATAGTACAATATGGCGGAGCCATTTCACTCTTATCCACAGCCACCTTTAAAAAAATCACTAACCCGCCAACCCATAGCTGATTATTAATTGTAGAATTGGATTTCAGGTCGCGTCGGTACGTCATTGGCGTCGTGGCTAGAACGTGGTATTCTCATGCGGGAGGTCCGAGTTCGAAGCCAGGCAATGCCACGTACCAATGAGTTTTTCGTATTTTTCGAAGACATACGTACATTTACCGACAGCTCTGACGGTGAAGGAAAACATCGTGAGGAAACCTGCACACTGATATAACCAGTATGTGAAATGGGGAAGGCAATGGCAACCCACCCCATTAAATCTGCCACGAGAATCGTTCTATGTGATTAATTCCTTATAATGATCACGACCCTCAGCAATGAGGGATACGACTTAGAAGGAAGTAGAAGTTAAGGTACATAGGCCAAGCCATTCAGCTTTTGGCATGCGTTCAAAGCCAGCTGTCTTGCTTAGGTCGTTGCTTCATCTAGGCACAGACCTAGGTCTGTAAATCTCAGCACTTAGTACTAGATTTTATTTTATATACCGCGGCCGGTTTTCGTCAATTCGACTTTTTCAAGAGTCCTTATTTTCTGTTATTAATTAAAATGATACTGGGTGGGACAGGCTTATACCCTGCAGTGGGACGACATGGGCTGATGATGATGATGATGAATTAAAATGAACTTCTACAGATGTGAATAAATCTCTTAATTACCAGTCGATAGAGACAGTCATTAAGTTAGTATACTTTCATTACCTACTAAAACTTGCTTGTGATAACGAATCGATATTACCTACTCGTAATTCAGTGTAAACAAAGCTGGTACCTACATACTTCCTCGGCCCACTGGCTTCAAACAAAGGCTACATTATTAATACTTAAGAGTAATCCAAGATAATAAACCCAATGCCTCCGAGGACCTTTTACTGGGCAATTGAAAGTTTGTTGACCCCGAAAGGTCTTCGGAAGCGATTAGCATAGAACAGCGGCTCCCAAACTGTGCATCAAACAACTTAAAACTATTTTAGACGAACGCAACCTGTTTTTTTAAATTTTGATTTGACATATCTCAAAAGGCGTCGCGAAACTTTGGTATGTCGCTAAATATGGGAGTCACCGATATCTAAAAGTTTGGAAACCTCTGGCCTTGTACATTGTACTACGGATAGATTAAAATAAAACAATTAACGGTAGTAGGTTTGTATAGTACAGAAGAGAGATGTGATAAGATTTGCATATTATAACAATTAGAGGGGATCTACCCAGGGGGCTAATTGTTAGATTGCGGCAAAAATTCTACTGTTGCATAAATGTAGTGGGGAGTTCAGACGGCAGGCGGTACAGTGTGTGACGACCTTTATGTTATCTATGTATGTACGTACAGTGGGTACATCAAGCTATATTATGTGGAACTCCTCGCAAAAGTTCTTGTTATGATTTCTTGATATATGTATCAATTAGGGATGTTAGGAAGGTGGTTTTACCGGAACCGGAGTCGAAACCGAAGGTTTTAGATTTATCGGAGTCGAGACCGAAGTCGGAGGCGGAGGTAGAAGGGTGTTCAGAAGTTAAAATTTTAAACCGTTTTTAAATTTTTATAGCCGAAATGGCCAATATTTCTTCATGATGACGTTTGCGGCAATAATACATGTTCCTTTATGTAGTCCTACGATATTTAAATAAATATTGATATTTGAATATGTTTGCTCACAAATCTTCAAATTCAATATTATCGGAGCCGAAGTCGGAGTCGGAGGTGTAAAATCAATCGGAAGTTCCGACCTATCGGAGTCAGAGTCGAAGCTCCGTAACATCCCTAGTATCAATGTGTCAGGTAAGTTAAAGCGACAAGTGGAAATTCGTATAAGCCTGACTGGTTCGCCACTGGGGTTAGTATCTAGTTCTATTATTAGTTCTACGATAGAACAAAATGGACGAAAAATATCATCAACAATACTATGATCCTGGATGCACAAATGCAATTAGTGAATGTGATATCACTATTGCTAATTTCTGGGAAATTTTACGTTAATGGGCACATTTGTAATAGTAAAAATACACTAAATAAAGTAAAATACACTTTGTTGCACAAATAGTAAACAACAAATAACAAATAGAGAACAAACAGATCACAAAGCACTATGTATATTTGGCAAAAGGGGGGTAGTCGGCAAATGATGACATACTCGGGTACCAAGTATGCAGCGCTGTTTCTCATTATAGTGTCGTGTTGCTTATAAAAGGGCAGAATGTTAGGTCTATTTTGTTGCAGTTGGTACAAAACGGTGATGCAGCTCTTCCCACCAAATGCCAAAAACTTATTTAACGGAATGTGACCCGAGCGTAACCTAAAAGCCAAGACAAGTAGCTCCCTACCAAGGCTGACACAGTCAAACCATGGAGCCCAGGATGGCATGTAATTAAGTGTATTGTACCAAATCCCCTTCACTTTAGCCAATTCCTCATATTGGTATCTCCAGCGAGACATACAGGTAGACCTCGCTCTAGGAATGTCCTCAGGCCCAAACGGATCAAGATGCATTTCAACACCCTCAGAAATTGTATGCTACCTAAAACTGGTAAACAGACACATACTGTCATGTGGTCACTAGACCGTATGTATGAAAATCTCATTACGTATGTACGGTGGGTCGCCAGCCGATACCAGAGCTTCTAGGTAAGGACAACTACTTCAATACTGTGTTAAGAAAAATAATGCCACAAATCTTCTCAGCAACTGGCAGGAGATTGCGCGGGACAGGGAGATATGGCTTCTCTTAGTTGCCGAGGCCAAAATCCACTTTAGGTCGCTGATCCATTGGATTAGTTGTAATACAAATGTTTGCATGATCTACAAAACTATTGAACAACTTTGAAAGTGCAAATCTAATAATTTCAACTAACTTTCTTATGAATCCAAACAGCATTATAGTACCACTCCTTGACTTCCGATAGAAATACCAACAGTATTTCTTAGCTATTTGGTAAGTTCGGAACAGGGACCGAAATTTATTTTTTGAATCTATTTTGTGTGTGCAAAATTGAACGGAAAACGCATGCTGATAAGGTATGTCAGATCTGAGGGTAAGGGCATAGATGGCCCGCTATCATTCTCCGGGTTGTTCTCACCCTGTGGTTCTATTTTTGCTTTTTTTAAAACCAGCGAAATATAATTTAATAACTATATTGACTCAATCAACTTATTTTAGAGTTATTTAACAGCAAGTTAGTTACTGCCTAGTTACTCGACACTAACTAGCCACGGGTCAACCGTCTCAATAACAACCACTAGTCACCGGTTAGACATTCAACAGTAACCGGCCATACGAGAGTCCCTTGATAGCAACCAATTACGGATAATTATTCGGAAATGCAATATTCTCTAATAAATTATCAAGTCCGACTGCCTCGTCGACGAGTCGCAAGAGAATGATCCCACTTCGGGTCGGGCGCCCGCTTTTATAGAGGCCGGGCGGTGGCGGGCGGCATCACGTGGTATCGGCTGTTGGTGGGCATTGCACGTGCACTGTGACGTCACTTGTTGTTTGCGCTGACAGGTACAAACTACAATAAATATTTTTGTTAAATATCGGTATCGGTCACCGGCTTTTGACCAAAAGAATTCATTATAGATACCGTTTAGCACGCGTTTCTGTTAAATTTTACACTTGTGCTACAAAATATATTCCTAACCGCTTTCGGTGCCTGGGTCAGAGAAAAAACTATTCGGATCGGATCAAATGCATCATCCTCAGAGAGAGTGCAGCAACGGAGGCGACAGCGCTACGCGCGGATAAATTAGCCCGCCGCGCGATTTGCATCCAACCGCGGGCGGCGACCGGTGGGGCGCGCCCACCGGTCAGCGGTAGAGGATGCATCAAGCTGTATAGCTTACATAGAGTATTCTGTGGAACACTGTCGCAATAATCCACGAGTATGAATTGTACCTCCCGAAAATTAACCCCTAACGATTCTGAAATGGAAGCGTATCGAAATCATAGAAACCGCTTGCCGACCACATAGAACTCGTCAGGAGAATCTCTTGCAGCTCCCCATTTATACCAATGGTTGTTATTACATGGCGATAAAAGTTTACAACCATTTTCTAACTGCGATTCAGAGCCTTCAGGGGAAAAAGTTAAAAAATACGTTATTTAAAAATGATGCTAATTGGAAAATCTTATCATCATTTGAAGGAAATTTTTATGGATTAATTTTGACAAATTGAATATTTTAATGTACTTATGAAAATTTATTATATTACTATTTATGTAATAATTGTATGCCTTTATAAGGTGGATTGTAGGTAATGCATGTTATTTTAATGTAATATGTGACCCTATGATCAAATAGTGAATTATATGAAACCTGTTTTTTTTAAAATTAATTTCTATGAGTATGGTCCGATTCCGTTTCAAAATCGCTGTAGTGTGCTAAAAGCGTAAAAGTTAGGGTTGTATTTAATGTTTCCTTAAATAGAAGAGATTGCCGAGATTACCGTACACACCTTGTAGGTAAGAGATACGCTGTATTGTATAGAGAGGGCTATTGGTACACCACTAACTTTATGGGCAAAAAACCCCCCCCGATCCAAGCCCCCAACAAACACATAGACACGCATACAAAACGCGTGTCTGCACCATAAACAAAATTAGGGTCCCTCGTCCCGGCCCGTTAAAACTCTATAAAAGAACCACTCATAACATCCCCCCTTCACAATGCATGCTTTCAATTTGTAGGGTCATGGCGAATTTACGGCTTGCATGGTACAGTTCAAATGTATAAAATAATTGATGTACAGTGGACAACACGTCTGTATATTATACCCTTTTATTACTTTCTCGTTTTAAGTTAGGCATTAGACATATTCATACGAAGTTCAAGAAATCATAAAACTAATTGCGACAGAGTTCAACAGAATACAGCTTGATGTGCCTTTCACTGTACAGTCGATGTGATATTTGGTAGAGCTGATTCTTTGGTAACACTGAAGGTATTTATTTGATAGTCTATCTTCGTTATTAAATAGTGGAGTAACTGTTCTAGGATCATATAATTAACAGGTAAAGAGATTCAATAAAAATTAACTCGACGTTTTGTACTTCAGTAAGTCACTGCACATGTTTTAGAAATAGTTGAATATTTACCTTGAAAAGTATTTTAAAAGGTTCCAGAAATGGTTAGCCTGTATGGAATTGCTATACTTATTCCAGGTTAGGGCGTGTCCAGACCGGGAGCACATAAATTAGCGCTAGGGTGCCTGCGAACGAAAGGGTACGTGATCAAAGATTGCGAACATTTATACTCGTAGGTAACATGTCTACATAAAGTATAATTATAATGTTTATTTCATTTACAATTCATGACTCATTTAGTTACAGTAATAATTATAAGAGTTTTATTAATAGATCATTACCATTCAGCATTGGCAAGTTCATCTATTATGTTGGCTCTGTTACCCTTAAAACTGAAACATGGCAAAGCAAGCAGCCAGAAATAATCCCAGGTAAGGTTTATTCTACATAGAGTCATATCAACGTTTTCCCCAAAAATAAAGAAGCTATTTTCCATTAATCTAGAGTTACAAAACAAATGTGATATAATAAAGTAAACAAAAGTGAAACCCGTCTAGTCTATGGTAATGAATTCAAAGCCCGTTGTAGCACCCCGTACCCCGAAGGGTTAAAATAAAAATCGTGAATTATAGTCGCGGGCGCTGATCCGGTGTTTATTATGATTTATGCGGAACCCTGCTCCAATCCGCAGTGATAACTTTGCCCCTCACTGTTTGACTTAACGCTCGCACTATAAGTGGGTGAGTATCTATTTATGAGTCATGAATATGACCTGGTTACCTAATCTCTGGTAAGCGAAAGAATGTCTTGAATTGTTTTGTTTGACGCCTTTAGTAGCCTGCAGCGATTTTAAAACGGACCGAACATAAAACATCTATTTTTCGGTTTTCTAGATTTCCATGATTCCGGTCCGCTTCCGATTCCAAATTGCTGCAGTACCTATGCTGAAGGCGTCAAATAACTGTACTGTAGATAGCTTGAAGGAAAGAACGCCTTGTCATGGGGTCTGTCGAACTAGCGTGCTTCGCGCACTCATGCGTTGAAATACTTTCAAAATCTGAAATTGTACGAGTAGGCTAACAAAATGTTAATTTGGTTTGTTCAGGACTAAAACGAAATTATCTGATGATGAGTATCACAACAACATTTGCGAACAGACTCGTAAGATAACGTAAGATAAAGTTACTTTAATGTTACTTTACTGTTGATCCAGAAAATTATTTTGAATGAACTTATCCGTTGCTCGAAAACTCAAAACATTTCCTCAAGCAACGCGACTTAATTAAGTTAAAACCGGTCGCGTGCTGGACGGCATGTTTTTAAGTTTAAGTCGGGAATCCTTTGAGCGGGAACTGTGCAGGTGGGCAGGACAGACGGACGGACGAACGAGGCGAAACGTCGCCGAAACGAACCGTGGCGTCGCAGTTAGCGGGCTGACTATCACACCGTACTGAATGTGAAGAACGAAGTCGCAACCGAAATTCATTAGATCAAATGACTATTTTTCCTTAGTAAGATTACCCAGAGTTACATTACATCTAAAATGTTTACGGTTACTTCTTCTTGTTGGATTAGGGCCCACCTATTGTCAGAGTTGTTGGCCTGAACAACCATAAACCTTTAATATGGCAGCAGCCGGGACTGACCGTTTAACATTAAACCTTCAGTCACGGCGCGGAGAGCGGGTGCTCTCCGAGAGACCGCGGCACGGAGAGACTCCAATGAAATTGTGCATCTTTCACGATAAGTACAAAAACCAGTTATATCTGATGTTCTGCAGGTGCAGACTCTGAAGGAAGAAATGGTATCGAATGTTTAAAACAGCAGATCGAATGCGTAGTGAAACGCGAAAAGGTTTAAAAACTCCCGATTTTCATACGCTTCAGCGTAACTCGAGCAAGCAATTCCTTTGAGATATTTTCTCCGCTAACTCTTTTCTCCACTTGCCCCGGCCCCCTTGCAGCACGGTGTGACACCTGACCACCTCCAGCCTCTCTAAGTGCATTGCGCTGTCATTAGCCACGCGCTCCAAAGACGCCGGAATCGGCCCCGCGCCGGCTCCAAACAAATTCATAAGTTTCCTTTTAGAAACAGGAAAAATTCTCGTTCCTTTTGCGAGGCGCCGCCTCGGCATCGGCGGGATTGTCTCCTAGCTTGTTCCTATCTTTGTCTTTTTAAAAGCAGTGGCGGATTCCTTTTAGTTTTCTCGAAGGAAATGTTACGGGTAAGGTATAAAAAGAGTCCTGAAATTAAATTAGACTAGGTTTCTACCTCGAGTTAATTTGGTTTTCTCGGGAGTGCATGTGTTTAGTTTAAAAAAATACTTTTTTATGGATATGAGAGCAGACGAGCAAACGGACCACCTGATGGCAAGTGGTCACCGTCACCCATAGACTTCTCACCTCACTATGTTATTAGAAGGGTTTTCGATGCGCTGCTAATTTGAGGACTTAGTGAGTGCCTCATTAATGTCGCTTTTTTGGTGAACTAAAATGATGTTTCTCTGGATCATGGGCATAAATAATCCTAAAACGTATATGAGCGAATTCAACTAGAAAACCAATAAATCAGTCCACTCGACAGGGGGAATTCCAGCTTTGACATAACTTCCAGAAAGCCGCAGTAAACTTGCAATGACTGCTAGTTGCCACACGCAGGCGTAGTGCTGATGTAATGTAATGTAATGGTTGGGATTAGCATATTTAGGTCATTGCGGCCTCTTAGTGACACCGTTTTGACGTCACCAAGTGGGAAGTGACGTGATTAGTGTAGATTTAGTGGGGTGTAAGGAGTTGGGAATGACACTAATCGTTGGATGGATGGATCTTGGGCGTTAGGTACGTCCAATTCCCCGAAGGTCCAGTCGCCTTTTCCCCGAACGACCAATTCTCCGAATATGCAGTGGATTGGGGAAGTAGAGACATTGTAGTACATTGTATTGAGT
Source organism: Hofmannophila pseudospretella (assembly GCA_947369225.1). Classification (NCBI taxonomy): domain Eukaryota; kingdom Metazoa; phylum Arthropoda; class Insecta; order Lepidoptera; family Oecophoridae; genus Hofmannophila; species Hofmannophila pseudospretella. The sequence continues at coordinate 13,845,165 of OX376326.1, forward strand.
AGGAGAAGGAGAGACATTGGCTCTCTCTCTCTCTCTCTCTCTCTCTCTCTGCGTCTTCTACCGCGTCTATAATGGGGAGTGCTCTTCAGAACTATTCGACTTGGTGCCGTCGTCTACTTTCTTGAATCGCACCACTCGTCGGCGGCTCAATTTTCACCCGCACTTTCTAAAGCCTTGGGTGTCTACCACGACCCGTTTTACACGAACGTTTCTGCCACGCACCTGCAAAATGTGGAACTCTCTTCCACCCGACGTTTTTCCACAGCGCTATGACATGGGATGCTTCAAAAAGAACGTTAAAAAAGTCCTCTCCCGCCACGGCCGGCAACACACAAGCAATACCCCTGGTACTGCACGTGTCTCTAGGCGACGGTGACTACTTACCATCAGGTGGCCCGTCTGCCTGTTTGTCGTAGCTAATTTACATAAAAATAAAAAAAAATAAAAAAAAAAAGTACTACCCGGGAATTAGACGGTTTATACGACTGATGTCCAATCAGAAAAATATCCAACGCTCCGATTAAAATAATTCCATTTCAAAATAATTATAAATCGGTTCTTCATAATATAACAAAACCTCGCAATATAATACAATGAATGTCAGTGAAACTCCAAAATGCCACATTCACATTGAATCTGTTTAATATTCGTCAACCGAAGCGGTTAAACAGAGACATATAATAATTACAGGCAAGTTCCACACACAACCACATTTCCTCAAGGCAAAGTAAGTTAAGTACAAATAGTCATAACTTGATGCGAAATCCAAAGCAAAGTTATTTAATATCGCGCACGGTCGCCGCGAACTCGCAGTTAGGTAACTTAAAGTTAAGTTAAATGAGTCAAAATGCCGTCAACTAACTGGATTACACTGGAAACAGTTAAGGGTTTGCTTTCATAGTTGTGTTCTCGAGCGGAGAATGAAAGTTCTTGAGAAGTTAGTCCGTTTGGGGATATTAATATCTCTGCTTGTAAAAGTTGTTTCATGGAGATGGAGATGTTTGAATATAAAGGGGTATTAGTAGAAAACAGTTGAGTCGACCACAGGTCTCCTAGTTAGACAAAGTTGCTACAGTCTGTCCTCTAGGTGCCGGCTAGCAGGGTTCTAGGACAGAGCGCAGATGAAGTAATAGAAGAATTTGTTGTTAAATAATATATTTTAAGGAAAAGAACACAAATAGTAACACAGAAAATAGGTAGTAGGAAATAAAAGTGAACGGGAGACGTCCGTTCGAGACAAAATACAGAGAAAAAGTGAAAGTACAAATAAAACAATGAAATTAATGGAATAATGAAATTTAGAAATGGAATGGGAATATGATTTGAATTTAAATGAAGAAATGAAGATGCCAACACGAAATGAGGTGAGATAAACGCTAACGATGAGGTTGAAGTTGATGGCAAGGAGGTTGATATGGATGACGAAGTCGACATCGTTACAATACCCGGAGGTGCAAGACCTACAGAAGTACCTATAGAAGTTGCTAAATCATATCAAATAGTCTATAGGCTTCGTCTTACAAAGCTCGCATAAACAATGGCGACTTTAAAAGATAGACAATGTAATCAAACAAAATAAATGAGGTCGTCCCATTTCTGCTAACCAGTGGAACAATATCTTCGCTTGTGTTTTTTAAACCTTTTTGGATAGGTACAGGGAAATATAATATAAGATCCGTCCTGTACATCAGAGCTCAAACATATTGCAGCCTAATTTCCTCCCAGAATATTAATAAGAATTAGTATTAATCATACTCCACCATTCCATCAAATGCAACCAAAATTCATTACAGCAAAAAATGTGTTCAAATGTTCACACGTGCCCGACGATCATGAGGGTAATTCCGCGTAATTTGTCCCGCGTCCCGCCGCCCGCGCCGGTGCCGCGCCCCGCCGTCCCGTAAATGTCCCGCGTGACGTAACGAGCCTGACACCGCTACAAGGCATTTAAATGCGGAGTACAGGTGGGGGGTGGAAATGAGCTCACTGGATACGTGTAATTTGATTCTGTAAATTAAATTTTGTCGAGGTATGCACGTATTTGATACTTGTATTAAATTAATTGGCGGTTTTCCACTCTGTGGACACACACTGACTTTTTTTGGAACATTATGGTAAACCTTTGGATCTTAAAGACCATAGTGAACGCGCATTTACTATACCCGCGTGCTCCAATGTTGACCTCGTCGTCAGGACCTCATCGATTCAGATCAAACGTGGGTTTAGTGGTAAATAAAAAAATCTGTGCAATGATGTGCAGCCGACATTTTGTCCTAAATTATACTCTGTAGAAACCATAAAATACCATTAAAATAAAAAGTATTTTCCAGTATTTCCACATTCAGACAAATGCTGGTTTCGGAGGGCTCCTTCCTATAATATCTAGTGCGAAAAAGCTCGATATATTAGGGTTTATCGAGGGCCTAATGGCGGGTATAAAGGCGCTAATGTGAAATAAATTGTCGACTGCCGATTCCTCTCCCCCTCTACCCTCCCTGGCCCCTCCTCACCTCGGCTAGAAAGTTTGTAAGTCGCTGGATGTGACATCTATTCTGATGACCAGATTGTCAATGAATTGTCGAGTCCGTTCTGTTTATACTGACTTCTTGTAGTCTTCAGTGCTCAATGGAGACGTTGTCAGTTTGTCCCCGGGTCAAACTGAATCTTAACGTCCTTTATCACACTGCAACGATTTTAAAATGGACGCGGTCAGAAACACTAGAAAATTGGAAAAATGAAAGTTGACTTTTTGGGTCAAGAAGTTTTTGGGAAAGTCGAAACAGAATCGGACCGGACCCTGAAAGGGTCCGGTCCGATTCTGTTTCATAATCACCGCAGTCTGCTGAAGGAGTAAATTCATTTTAAAACTGTGGGAAATAAACACCGTTGTCTTGCCAACCGAATACAACCATAGTAGTGCCTCAGATTCTGTAGGGACACACTGTGTTCCGCAGAATGTCCTCCTTGTCAACAATTTTAGTCAAGGATGCGGCTGCGCCCGCGATCTTCAGTCGTTTTAGTCAAAGACGCGGCTGCGCCCGCGATCGTCAGTCGTTTTAGTTAAAGACGCGGCTGCGCCCGCGATCTTCAGTCGTTTTAGTCAAAGACGTGGCTGCGCCCGCGATCTTCAGTCGTTTTAGTCAAAGACGCGGCTACGCCCGCGATCTTCAGTCGTTCCTAAGCCGTCACTATGTGCACATATTTTCAAATTATATTTCCAGTTGATCAAGCTAACAAGCTTCCGGATGAATTTAAAACGATGAAACTTAATAAACTTAAATTTACTCTGAAAACATGTCTTGTGGAAAGATGTTTTTTAGCGTCAAGGAATTTTTGGACGATAAACGTTAATTGACTGCTGATTGTATGTTTATATTTAATTTGGATTATTATTAACATTTTGTAAAATTAATATTATTGACATTGTATACATTTTAATGACATTCTCTTTTTCTTGTTTCTTCTCATAATATGTATGTTTTTATCAACTTGTTTATTAACTTGTGAATTCGGTGTATATGCCTGTAAAGGTAAAGTTTAGTGTGACATGTTTATGCAACTATATCTGCAATATTTGTAATTCTTACCTAAACTTTTACACAATAAATATTATCTATTTTGTGTGTATCAATGAAGATCCTTAAGATCAGTACCCCGGAAAATGTTCCGAATGGAATTGTGTGGTAAGATGAGAAGAGTCAGAATTGTGTGGTAAGATGCATTCATCTTACCACACAATTCTGACTTTTTTTTAATAGCCTATAGGCTGTCCCACTGCTGGACAAAGGCCTCCCCTCCTCCTTTCCATTTATCCCTATCCTCGGCGTCTTTATACCATCCTTTTTGGAAGTGGTCGATATCGTCCTTCCACCTACGCCTGGGCCTGCCTCGGCGCAAATTCTAACTTTAAGATCTCAAAAACAGAGATGCCGTAGCGCTACGTATAGGTTGTTCCATTTGTTCCATATTTACTTAATATTGTCTCTTAAAGTTTGCATAATCATAAACTTATTTATTATTGGATTTCCTAACAACATTTCCTACATTTATTTGTGATTTCCAAGTAACATTTTACCTCCGTGTGTCGTATATCGTCGGTTCTACAGCTTTTTACAGCGGGAAACGGAAATGCTCGAGCCTTCAGGAAACGCTCGCGTGTTTGTGTTTAGGCTGGTCTCGTACCGGGCCCGATTTCTGTTTCTATTTATGTAAAGTAATAATATTAAACTGTGATACCAGTGTATTTCATTTACCCTTATTAGCTTATGTACGGATTTGTAAGAGTTTGTAAGAAAAAAGGGCAAAAGTTTTCCTTCAACAACAGGCAACAGGCTGAGCCAGTCCCCTTGCCCGGTGCTGCACACCACCTTCACCAAACTTAATTACTTTTGCTTATTTATTTTCATAATATATATTTGTTTAATATTATATTTATCTTCTGTACCTAATAATTTGTATGTGTGTATTGAAAATAAATTCTTTCTTTTCAATAATACACGTAGCTCTTATAGCACGGATCGCTTTATATATGGCCAAGTTCGAGTCGCACTTGGCCAGTTTTTACTTTCAGTTTTTCTTTTCTCCAGTTCATTTTTAAATCCATTTCTATGGTTATATGTTACCTCTACCAAATCTATTCCCGCCTCAATCATTCGTTTTTTTCTTCATTCGAAATCCCCTAAAACATAATGTTTTAATTTCATTTACTATCAATGTCACGCAATGTGCCTCAACCTAACCCACCACCCCCACTCATTGTCGCGATCGTGTCGGCGGAAACTGAGAGCCGACGCCTGCGTCCGCGCCGCTTTGTGCCCACTATCATCAAATCGGTGTCGGTGTGCTATTAGCTTTATTTTGTTCTTTCCTAGCGTTTGTGTTCCTTTTTATGGGCGATAATGACCATTTGCGGGTATCAGATGTTACTGGTTTTATTCTGTTACAAACAAAGTCTAGTATTTCCGGGTCAGTGATTCGTATTGTCTTTGAAAGTTGAATTACCTTTTAAAACTTTATCTGTGTTATTAGTTAGTTAGATATTCGTCAGGTCCCAGAATACAATGTAATTTTTTTCGGTAAAATAAAACAACGAAATTCCGTTAACATCGAAATTTTTGAGTTAATTTAGAGGTTCTCTATTCTACACGATCCATGATAGAAACTTACCTACATAAACCAAATTAATATTTAAAATGCTAAAGATGTAACTGTTCTAAGTTTACATATCTAAATAGTAAGAGGTTATTTTTTTTTTTTTTTTTTTTTTTTTTTTAATAGCCTATAGGCTGTCCCACTGCCGAAGGTTATTATAATAAATTATTATTTATTACTTTGACACGTGTTCGCTATATAAGATACAGTCAACTTATCACTAATTAAAATTTTATTTTAATTTAATAAACAGTCCCGAGTCGCACGCTGAATAGCTAGCGAGATGCGCTGCACCAGTCACGACTCGGCGCGGGGGTCACCTGAGCGCTCTATCAGTCGTCGCCCCAAACCGCGGATAAAAAGCTTGGCCTCCGTGCACCATACGCCCGTGGTCTCCACAGCGAGTGGAACGAAAATATAGGCCGTTTCGAGCCCAGCGTACTTGACATGTTTTTGTTTGGCCGCCCACTCGGCAGCCGACCCTGCCGTCCGGACGGTGCGACCTAGATGGGAAGCCGCGAACGTGCTTACGCACGTGGCACCCACAGCAGGGATCTGCCTTTCTTCCAAGGCACCAACGTTAAACCGTCAGGTCTCTTGCCATCAGTACGGCTCAATCCAGGAGGCTCCAGCACGCAGGGAACATTGGCCGAAACCAGGGCACGCCGCACGATCTCGTTAAGTGCGTGGTGGCGCGGGAACCGGCCCGCACACTTGGCACAACTGAGCCCGTGGTAGCCCCTGGCGTCCACTATTTTTATTATAATTTATTTTTATATTTATTTAGCATTATAATTTATGTTATAATATAATTAACATTCATTTTAATAAGTTTCCGAATGACAGAAATATTTAAGACTTCATGTTATTTACATTGTTGACAGTGTCAGTAATCATAATTATAAGATTTATTACTTTTGAAACCAAAAAAGATAGAAACAAGATTCTTGGGGAAATTATAACATTATTATTTTACGTAGATATATACATTCTTGAGTAAAAAAAGTCTTTGATGCGAATTTAATTTTTCAAGCAATGTAAGCGTAAATCGCAGATGAAGCCCAGAATAACAACTGTACGTTGTAATTTAAGTATGTTTCGATTAAAATGGATCAGTAATATCGTGAATAATTGAACAGTTGGAAACCAGCACCCGATCCTCACAAGTTGTCATCCTCTACTCACCTCACTCACCACCCATCGAAGGCATCTCAATAATTCACACACAGCCGCGCATTCCCACCTACAGTCACCTCGTACGTGACGCGTAATTATATCTATTTGTAGCTAGTTGAAGTAAACAGGGTATCAGAAATTTGGACCACTTGGCCAGGATATTGGGATAACTTAGTCTTTTTTGAGTTACACTTATTTGTCTAATTTTGTAAACAAAAATAATTGTTTCAATTGTATTATTATTAAACAATTGAACTTTGCCAAGATTCTTTAACAATTGTTTTTGCTTTACCTTGATTCTCTAAAAGAAATTGCGTTACTTAATTTTAAGACAACATGGGATCCGATACAATCACTTGACCGATATAATAACCACTTTCTTTTTGTAATCGGTATTTGCAAACCTAAGATCTAAAATTGATTACACATATTGACAATATTTTTGTCAGTGTCAAAAATCTCTGGAGTTTTAATAATTCTTGTGGCGACGCACGACTAGCCACTACTTTTAGTACCTATTCACATCGGTGTAGAACGCGCTATCGAAATTTTCCTGGGACTTCGTATATATACGAGTTCCAATTGTCCATAAATGGACCAGGACATAGGGGACTGGTGGAAGATCTTCCTTTTTCTCTTTCAAACAACTGACGTTACGTCATCCATGTCCTCATCATAGCGCGTTTCAACAATTCTAATACTTCTCTTATCAATGTATAGTAAGTAAAGTCTATCCATATTTAATTTTATAATCTAGATTACTTAGTAGATGGGTTAAATCCCTCAAATTTGAGTATCTGAAATCTGTGCATACTCCTTAGTATCTCTTTACCTACAACATTATTACCTATTTAATATGCGTACCTATCTATTCTAGCCAGATACATATCAGGTGGATCTAGTACAGTAAAGCCCCGCAGTACAAGGTTTCGCACTTAACAGTGGAGATCTATAACCTACTTACTGAATTACATACTATGTTACTGAGAGCTGATCGATCAGCGACACTTCATGCTTGTTGCGAGGTGAAATTGTACGAAGTTTTTTACTACTACAGTTTCTTTCGATATAATACTTAGTTTAATACCAACACGTCATCGTTATATTCGACGGTACAAAATCATAAACAAGGCAACTCAACGGGACAAGTGGGCTAAGAGGAACAAAACTGACCTCATCATCATCATCAGCAGTCTATTAATGTCCCCACTGTTGGGGCACAGGCCTCCCCTTGCACAAGGTACGGGTCATGATCCACCGAGCGGGCCCAATATTCATTGGTGAATTTCACATACCTTCGGAAACTTCATTTCCTCAGACATGCAGGTTTCCTCACGATGTTTTCCTTTACCGTTAGAGCAGTCGGTAAGTGTATGTAAGTCTTCGAAAAAATACGAAAAACGAATCTAATCTAGTGGGGTCTGATTCAGAGCCAGTAGTAGATACCAGTTATTTTCATTCCACCTCTAGTACTAGTCTTTCTCAAACGCGATTTATATTTTGACGATCGGTACGAGAGGTGGGAAATGAATAACCGATGGTCGCGGTAGGAAGTGTAAACAGGGGCTGAGTCTAGTGGGATTCTGTAGTGTTAATCTGACCTACTTAAATATAATCTAACGTAAATTACGACGTTACTTTACAAAGCGGTTGCTTTATTGCTTTATACAATTGGAGACATTAGCAAACTATTTATTTTCAATAGTGCATAGTTAGGAGAATGTTACAAAACAATAGGTTTGGGGTTTTGAATTTGTTATGATGATAACAACAATGAATAATGAGATATTATTGTTATTTGGGTATTTACGAGGATATTATAGTTTTTAAATAAGAACACAGGTATTACTTTCAATTAGCGAGCAGTCATCTTTTTTATTAGTTTTTAAATCTATGTCACATAGCAAGGCAAAGGTATTAAATATATAAAATATACAGCCTAACAATTATTACTATGTCTCAGTCATAGTCATAGATTTTATTCGATATTAATTTCTAATATTATAGCTTATAAAGTGCCTTATGCTTGTTTTTATCCTTTAAAAAAGCATTTTAATAGCAAAGTCAAGGCATTAAAACTACTCATCCAACCTGGTGGTGATTTTAATAAAAATGGCCCTTCTAACGCCATTATCATACGAGCAGAGTGCGGGCTGGCGGCGCGCCAGGGCCGGCTCCGGCTGCCATCCATCAATTAAACGTGACGGTGACGGTAAGTGCCATTTTATTCAGTGGCCAGGGGATAAAATTAACAGTAAGAAACGTGCGATATGTACAGCGGGATGAACGCTTGTGAACCAAAGATTTTGAAATTCACCCTATGTAGATATGATCGCTAGAGAAGTTTTATATGTAACCCGCGCATGCTGTGTATTTTCCCATACACTAGTCGGGCATTGAAATGTTGAATGTAGCATTTGCACAAACCTTTTGCCTCGCTGTTAGTGCTGATATCATCATTCTAGAGGAGAGGGCGCCACTGGGCCGACCTCATGGGCGGAACAGAGTGTCGGTCCGTGTAAAAAGTCGTGATTGTGTGAGTGCCGCCGTGCGCCTGAACCCTGGAAGTCTATTTTCTGATACTAATCTATTTTGTACCAGGGGCAGCGGCAGGTGTAATGAATGTAGTTCAGAAGGCAGGGAGGGATTTGGGTCGATTCCCAGATGACGTGCTCGTAAGGATGATTGAGTGCGTAATGCGTCACTATCGGGAGGTGTTGGTGACACTTTTAATTAAAATTAGTAATATTTTAATGTGTTTTCGTTTCATATTACAAACCTGAAGGGGTGAAGGCTGAAAGGATATGGCGTTCTTGTACCGTTTCTTATATTGCTTGTGTGCTACTTGGGATTAACTCCTGTGGCGACGCACGACGCGTCTCTACGATTAGTTCATACAATTCGCAGGCAGATGTCGCTGTTTTTTCCACACAAACATAGAATGCGGTATCAATATTTTCAATGGGACTTCGCCTATATACGAGTTCCAAGCATCCATTGGTGGACCAGCACTTCTCTCCAAGCAATCACGCCTGGTGAAAGATCTTCCTTTCTCCATCTTCATACCAATTTACCGTCATTCCGTCTCCCCCTACTCCATACTGTAAAATTATTTTTTATTGATATTATAATTATTAAAACAACTTATGTTTTGTTACAGGTAAGTCCTTCAAGAGAGAGAGTGAGAACTTCTATTTTGAACCGATTCAACGACAACTAACCAGCTATCGGTACGTTTTGAATCGTTGACTACGCCAAACCACAAAACTAATAGTTTGCTTGTAATATGCTTCTTACCAAATACATATTTGGGTCGATTTCAAAAACTTTGCTCATTTAATTTGTGTTACTTTTGTGTGAAATACAAATTGTAGCCGAAAACTAAATGACCGAAGCCGACAGTGAAGCCATCTAGAGTGGCATTGTTTCTTAGCTGTGTTGTTACAATTGTAAGCCCAGTTACTATTTTTTTAATAATTAAAGTGACATTAAACAGTACATTTCATAATATTTAAATTAACTGGTTATTCACCAACTGGTCCCGTGGAATGGTCACACGCGGGACGAGATGGTGAAATACACGATATTTTGTTTTCATCAACTGGTCACGAACCGTTGTTTCATTAAAAGAATGTGACGAGATAGTGAATCTTATCATGTCTGTGTTTTATTTAGAATAAAACTTGCGTAAACCGAATACTTTTCAGCTAATACATTAACGATTGTAAATACAAATATATTTTTTATTTCTATTCGAGCGTCGGTGGCGTCGTTGCTAGGACGCCGGACTCCCGTGCGGGAGGTCCGAGTTCGAAACCAGGCAATGTCATGTACAAATGAGTTTTTCCAGTTTTTTCGAAGGCTTACGTACATTTACCGACTGCTCTGACTGTGAAGGAAAACACCGTGAGGAAACCTGCACACCGAGATAACCAGTGTGTGAAATGGGGAAGGCAATGGCAAACCACCTTATTAAATCTGCCACGAGAGTGGTTCTATGTGATTAATTCCTTAGAATGATCACGACCCTCAGCAATGAGGGACACGATTTAGAAGAGATGAGGATGGAAAGAAAGGACAAAAAATAACTTTGAAATCGACCCATTTAGATCTCGTTATAAGCACCCAGTGGGCCGTGCGACACGGAATCTGATCGGGGTTAGTACAGCGTTAAGCGCAATCAGTGGCTGTTAGCATTACGCTGCTTAATTATTGTACAGGCGGCGGGACACGGGACGGGACGCGGGACTGGACACGGGACGGGACGCCGGACACGATGTCCGAATAGTGGGACGAAACTGTTTTCAGCATTATCGTTATTGTTATTGTAGTTCCTGGAGTTTGTACTAATGTTATTCTCAGTTTGTTTTAATAAAAATATTTACTTACTTCGCTGGCTCAACGATCCGAAGTGGACCTTGGCCTCCGTAACCAAGAGACGCCACTGCTCTTTATCTCGAACCATCTCCATCCAGATGTTTTAAACATTACCAATATTCTTCGTTCTACTCCAAATAGGTTAAGATGTCTATGTGCAAAGAGTGGTCCACCACAATGGATGGATTCGATTCGGCGACGCTTGCACTTGAACCATTCGCGATCCAACTTTATACCTTGCCTTTTGTGTGGAGCCTTTGAAGCTGGCAATGCATCAGACCGTCCTGTTGCTATGTGTGTGTATATTACTAAAGGTAATAGTGACCATAATCATACCATCTCTATCACCACCATCATTATCAGTATCTCTCAGCCCACTATTGGACATAATCCAAGGCGCACCGCTACCTATCATAATGATAACTTTTTCTTCTTCTTTTTCAGGCTGTTTCCATCCACTGTTGGATGTAGCCCTATCGTATGCTTCTTCACTTCGCCCTATGTGCAGTCATTCTAAGCCAGGTGGAACCGGCTCGGGCTCTAATGTCGTCGTTCTACTCTTCTGTGACCTGTGCGGTCTCCATGTCAGGATTTTGTGGGTTATCGTAGCACCTCGCCACGGGTCCCGCCCATTATCACTTAAGAGTCGCTATGTGCTTAGCAACATCTTTTACCTTAGTGCGCTTTCAGAGGTCTTCATTTCTAACTTTGTCCAGGAGGGACACACCCAGCATAACTCAATGGATGGTGTCTGCCGTAAGGGCCGCGTTCCTGAAGCGTATGTTAGGACGGGAAGAACACACTGATCATATATCTCAATCTTCAGGCTTGATAACTCCCAAGTGATATTATTTTGCCAGAATGTATATAAACAGACTTTTCCATCAACATCTTAAATCTTAAAACAGAGTGCTGTCCCCACAACCTCACAACAAAATTTGACAATCCAACTTCCAATTTGAAGAAGTTATATTGCGAAGTTTGCAAGAAACGAGAGAAAAACTCTCATAATTCATAATAAGCTGGCATTTTGCTGTCAAACGGGAAGTTTGGAGCTCTTCAAGTTTCTTAATTTCGTTGTGCTGAGACACGAGGGTCTCGTTAGTGTAACCGACGTAACTTCACGTCACGTCACGACGTCAACCTTGGTATGAATGACGTTAACGTCACTAAACATACGGACTAGTTTTGTGATCGCACCTGCTTTAATTTCAAGAGTATAGCGGCTTTTGGCGCAAGCGTAGGCGGGCGGTTTTGTACGAGTAAGTACTCGTACAAGTGAAGGAGCTTAGGAAATCGAATTCGGAATATTATGTCTTTATTTACGATCTCTGGCGACACTTGTCCCAATTATTTTCTTAGAAAGTTAAATATATTATACTTCCAATCGGTGAAGAAGTAAAATGAAATTCAATTTAAATCACCTGCTGCGTACTATGCTGCAATCTACTTACATGAACTAGAGATATATGGATTTGGATACCCCAGAGGATATTGTGACGGGATTCAAGTTAATTAATCCATTCGACATGACACGTCAGTCTCTTAATATTTATAAATCTGTATGGAATTATGTTTACTTTTATTGAATATTTTCTACAATTCGATTAGCTAAAATGTCGGTTGTTTTATAAACCGTCATACCGTTGGTTTTTATAAAACAACCGATGTTAACTAACCAAATTACAAACCGCAACTGAAACGGCCTGTAACGAGCGCTTTTCCAACCGCAATCGCGTGTGTTTCCATTAAACCCAAATTGTAAGCGAGGCAATTTCCATGTGTATGGAAAGGAATGGGAGGAAGTTGCATGGAGTGGGGGAAGTTGGTAAGTCAAAGCCTCGTTTGTGCGACTAGTGTTTTCGGGGCTTGTAACGGAAGCCGGCTCCATATTAATGTAGAGAGTTAGCCCGCGGTGGCACTGTTTGCTGAAGGATTAGTATACAACTTTACTGTGTACAAGATTTGTGTTTGTGTACAAGATTTTATTGTTTCATAGTGTCTCTGTTTTTTGATAAGTTTCACTAAGAGTCGGTTTTACTTCAGTTGAAAGAGGACTATGTCCGATAATCTGGTCACAGAAGAGGTCTGTCCTCCGTGATACAGGAACTTCCTAGTTCGGAGGTCAGCGTTAATGTTACCTTTTGCTCACTAATTTTATTTAGTTTAATATAACCTGTGCATAAGTTCTTACTGGACTATGGATACTTTGTAATCTTACCGCACAAACATATTCTTATTCGTGACACGTGAAAGGGATAAATAATATAATAATAATTATATTAAACCAACTTCATCATCATTATTGTCAACTTGTGCATTCATGTCGATCATGTGCTAGCCTCATCAGCGTATTCCTTGCCACCCTGTCGGAGATATAATGTCGTCAGCATACCTGACTGCAGGACGACCGACACTTCTTCTCCATTCTCGATCAAACAACAAAAAAACAGTTTTTTTATAAATAGGCTAAGACAAATTGCTTGTGATGATGATAGGTCCCTCTGTACGTTCTTTTTGAGGCACCCCATGTCGTAGCGCAACTACTTCGCAACTGAAACATGTCTCACAATTATAATAATTAAAGATGTCATTAAATTAGGATTATCAAAAGCTACTTTTTTACTTCAATTAATTTTTTTAATCTAAAAACTCAATGTATACTGCTGAAAGTAAATCTTTTTTTACTAACAAAGAAATAATAATCAAGACAAAATATAGTTACAACATACTCGTAAAACACTTTTCCATTTCCTCTAATTACTGTTCATACACGGGCGCCACAATACTACAAAACCAATGTAAATTGCAAACAACTCCAGCGGCGGCTCCCTCCACTCTTGCTAACAAGCTTTGCGTGTACCTTACATTATAATTTAGCGGTTACACGTCATTTAGCGTTTAAGTGTAATTTAACTTTAGCGTTTACCACGATTATCGTAAGTCCACATTTAAGGCGCAGGTTAGACTTACGTGATGTCATCTTATGTGATGCCACGCATTTAAGGGGAACAGAACGCATCACCTGGGATAAACTAAAATTGAGAATCACACTTCTTCTGTTACGCTTCTTATGCTCTGTAACCCAATAGATACAGATAGCGTATAATGTGTTAGATGACATCAGATGCGTATAATAAGTGTGAATTTGCAGAGTATATTTGTATCGCTATAAATAAATGTCATTTTTTTTGTGTGGCTCAGTACTTACATGCAAAAAATGTTACTCAACTCTGCGATTACCAGCATAACAATACGATGCTTATGACTTGACGGTATCCGCGTAGTACATTGAGGGTATTACCCGTGGTACAACTAAAATGTCAAACTTTCTTCTTTTCCCCAGCGGTTCAAGGCGAATTTTTATTCCCCTTGAACCTTGAACTAATCAATATACATGTCCAGCGGTTGGACTATGGGGAAATATTATTCCCTTAAGACTAATCACTTAAAAACTTAATGTATGTCATCACGTAGTATGTTTACACCTTTATCGTTTATGTAATGTTTATCGTGAACAGCGTTCGGCGTTTGAACTCGCATCACTCGTGTCCGCGGCGGCGCGCGCGTCGCGTGTCGCGTGCAAAATTAATCGAGCCTCGCTAATTCCCTGATAGTTCCTCGGTTTACTTCCTGTTAGCTATTAAACCGACGTCTCAAGCGAGTGATGTAATTAGGAATGAGCGTTTACTCGTAATTACACAAATTCAAACTCACTGTAGTTACTATTTCGAATTTGTAGAATTGTGGTTGGAGTGAGCGAGAGCGAGCATCTAGACTTATCTTTGATTTAAAGCTGCCAAAGTAAATAATGCTATGGTTCTGGTGCTGATCATCATCATCAACAGCCCACTCTATTCTACTGCTGGACGTAGGCCTCTCCCGGGGCGCGTCATTTAGCCTGACTTCGGTTTTTCTCATCCAGTCGCTGCCAGCAACCTTGCGTACATCGTCGCTTAATCTAACAGGGGGCTGTCCCAAACAACGTTTGCCCAATCGCGGTCTCCACTCCAGAACTCATATATATACTCCAACGGTTGTTGATGCATTTTATCAGTGTGCCATTAATTAAACTAAGTAGTTCCATTATTGAACTCTATGCGATTATTATCTTCACATATTTGGTAATTATTAAAATTATAAGCGAAAACTCACCTCTTGCAAGAAAATAGCCTTATCGTACAAGTTCCACTAACTCTTCAGAAGTACCAAATTTGTCGGACGCTGGCGTTCCGCCGACGATAAAGCCTATTACGAACTATCTTACAAAGTTGGCGGCAAATGAATCATGAAAGGCTTTCGACCGACCACCCTCGGCTGATAGCTAACGAGCGACGTCCAGCATCGGCACTTTTGGCCCGAGCCGACTGTCTGTTTGGGAGACGGCTGCGGACACAGCTATTACTTAGTTTCTGGTTCCAACTTGAGAATGTGATATACAATCCTGCACTTGAGAATAGTTTTAAATAATGTTTTCATACTGATTTTCGAGCTCTATGATCCACCGCGTGGGCCTAGTATTCATAGGTGTTTTTTCTCTTCAGACGTGCATGTTTCCTTATCATTTTTGCCTTCATCTTCATCGGGGTTCATCGCTTGATAGTAGATAATGTAAAGCTTTTAGATTTTCACATGACACCGCTGCGCTGCCAAGGTCAGTGTAAAAGACCACTAATAATCTTGGAATTCACTAGGAATTTCAAATAAAGTTTATTCACAAAGTGTTCCGTTATAGATTGTTTCTGTTAGTTTTAATAACCACAGACTCTTACTTTAATTCGGACGAATGTCCAACCATTGTAAGGAAGTGTGAATCCGGTTTAGTTTAAAACTACAGTACACTGTATTCTACTTACTCTGACATCCAATCAGTAGTGTTGCATGAGCAAACTCCTCTCTCCTTAGTACAACAGTGGCGTCTGGATCAGCTCCTCCGAGTTAATTACTTTGCGACGTCTTCCAGTTTTTCTTGCGCAGCTAGTTGACTCTTCCGCTTTTCTTGTCCTGGACGTGTTTGTTTTGTACTCACTTTGCCTTTTGGAAACACTTGAATAGTATTTCCTATGCTTGCATGTATTATATAATTTATACATCTATTCTCTGTCAAATCAGATCACATTATTGTGCTTCATTAGTTCGAATTTTCCTACAACTATAAGAAGCTGCAGGGGTCCTTTCTGTCCCAAGTTGGTATCAAATCCTATTAGAGGGGCTTTATTCATGAACGAGTCCTCTAAAGTTCCATATCTTTCCTCGGAAGCGTTTGCGGCAAGCGCACTAAATCTCCCGATACTCGACAGTCGACGAAAGAACTTCGGACAACTTCGTCGATGGAGCATTATAGTCGGTGGGATTTAATGAACCACTCTGTCTCTATGGTTTGGAGACAGACTTGGGGGAGATAATCCTTTAATAAAGATAGGTAATGAGAGATTAAATCAAATAAGTGTTGCATGTTTTCCAATAAATATCGTTTCTCCTTTTCGACGATAAATAATTCGCTATTTCTTTACCGATTAACAATGGTGGTCAAACGGAATTGAAACGTTGTCAAAATTTAAAAAAATGTTTTCTTATAGATATGCCATACAATATGTAAGGGGTATTCAAATTAAAATTCCCCTTTATAATACTAATACGAACACAATTTTATACACGTATTTTGCTAACATCAGCTTAAAGCTTTACTTTAACTACCTATCAAAAACAGTGCACGTTAACCTAAACAAGTCGTCACTATAACCTTTGTAGTAACCATCGGTTCAATATTCCGCAGTTAAACTAACAAATAACCGCTCATTCCCGACTCCGATAACTGCTCGACGCCGGAGCAGCTATTACAAAGTGTTTAAGAATTCCGGGCACTTCTTAACTATCGCCTCCGCCTTTCCTCGACTCGATTGGATCCGGGAATATTTTAAAGGCGTTTTTAATCTAACTGAACTGAACGGACAGGGCTGCCAGGGAGAAGAGAACTCTTGAACTTCAACTAACAATAAGTCTAGCACTACGTGATTTTAAAATTGCCTTACTCTACGCATTGATTATAAAAGAGACAAAGAGAGGATAACGTTGACTAATAATGGTTCACTAACTTGTGAGTTAACTTAACATTATCAATCAACGATTTCCGAACCTGCTTGTAAATTTTTCCAGCAGTATTAGCCTGACTTAATTTGTCTATCCTTTTTTCTCACTCCATTATCAATCAGAATGTTAACAACCTCAACGGTGGCATCTTTCTACGCGATTTTATTTGTTTGTTCGTTTTGAAATGTAACATCCAGATAATACTCTTTGTCCACTTCACGGTCAGTTTGCTGCAACACAAATAGACTCTTTGACTTTCTTCTTCTTTGACTTTTCTTTGACTTCTTTCTTTGAGTTTTATTCACGATCAGTTTGCTGCAAGAGAAATGTCTTGTCAAACTGATCGTGAATAAAACTTTCGGCATCAATATTTTCCTAGACAATTCTGACAACCCTAAAGCTAGACCTCTCAAGGCAAGTATCTCTCCAGAACTCTGGAGTTTACTCTGCTGAATTATAAAGAGCGATGTTCGGCGCGCGTCCGACAGCCCGAGGAGATCTTTCCGTTTCTTTAATTATATGTGGAGGGTTCTTCTCTCGCTGTTCAATTGCTGAGCGATGAAATTGGACTTGTGAAACACTTCGACAAGGTCCAGGACTTGACCTAAACAATTATTAAAAGTACTCTTAACGACTGCAGACTTTTAGTGAAGTACTTAGTCTTTCTTTTGTTACATTTTGAGAAACTGTTTGATTTAGGCGGCAAAACAATTTGGTGTGACAAGAAAAGAAAAGAAATGATTGTCTATTTAGCCTAATGTAATGTAAAGCTCAAGAAAACTTATATACAATCAGAGCTTATATACTCGAAAAAATTTAACAAGACCGTTTTGTTACAGACCGAATACAACAAAGAGAAACGACGTCATTTCGTTACTGCCAGATCAAACAATGACCTCTTTAAAACAAATAGAGCATCCAAAAATAATCACCATTACAAAGCTTTTGAAAAATGTAGGCGCAAGCTTCTAGGATCCTCGCGTAAGAAAATTCGGAGTACTCCCGTTATCTCCAATCCAACTATCTATCAAATGTTTGAAGTTGGTTAAAAATGCCGCAAGCTAAACAACTCGAGTAAGTACAATCGAGCTGAAACTACGGGTACAGTGCTCACAGCTGGCAGGTAACAAAGACCCTTTTTGCGGGTGACAGCACTCGGCAGGACAAGTAGAGACAACATGTAACACTAACTGTCGTGATATGGTGTGTCCCATACTATAAGGCTTTGGGTTCTCGAATGAAATGTGCTCAGATCTCGAGCGTCTGGCTTCTGGAAATTCGATATCTTATGTTGGGTTTAGTGAACTGCTAAAAGAGAAAAATATATCGCCATAATGCTGTGCATAATTTTTACTGGACATTCATCAGTATGTTAGCCCATGAGTCTGCCATTTCTTCTACTCATTGGATGCTCTAGCGGAGATCTTAGGGTGACGAAGGATACCGTTGGGACGTGCTGGTCGATGGTAAACAAGTGAACTGTATTTTACAAATTAAGAACCCCTTGATTTTAGTCAAAACTACGAGTAGGTACCTACATTGGGCATATAATTAGCAACTACAGGTAATTAAAGACGGAAAACGTTGCAATCCTTTGTTCGTTGGGATGACAAGACGAATTTTAAGAGCGAAATACAGTTGCGCGCCGCGTAACCACCTCAGTCCCGCGAGACGTTTCGTTTCACGTATAGATGCAGATTATTTTCCACTTCTATATTTTGTGTCAAAGGTGAATATAAACTTAAACATAACGATGATTGTTTGGATTCTGTTGAAAATACACGCGATCTCGATACTCAGCAATGAGAGAGTGACGAAGAAGAACTTATGGTAAGGGTAACTACAAGTGTGACACGAGCCGGCGATACGTTACAAGACCAGTTTGGACCCCGGGCGAAGGTTCGCTGTTGCGATACGATTTACTCGTTTTACTTCTATTTATTCGCGGGGAATTTTAATTGAGTCTAAAGTTTCCCAATTACTGTGGTTCCTGGCCCGCGGTGAGCCGGCCAGTTGCATTAGCGGCCAGTAATGTGTCTGTATCTCACTCAAAGTGTCTTAGTTTTATTGCGTTAGTTGGGTCTAGACTAGGAACGTCCCTTTTCTTCGTATCTTCTTTAAGATCTTTATTATCAAGGTCTTTGTCACTATCAGTTATTTTTGTAGCTAAAGGTTCTACGTTATCTATTTAGATGTAAATTAAGTTTGGCTTAGTACGATGTCTAGCATCATTAGTGAGTGGCTGTTTGTATAGTTTTTCTATTTTAGAATTTACTGGTTTGATTTTTTTGCTTTTTATTAAATGTTTAAGTATGGTCTACTAACTTTTCAGTCAACATCATTGCCGCACGCGAGACACGAACGCGTTTGCACAACATTTCATTGAAATCCATTCAACCGTTACGGCGTGATCGAAGCACAATCAAAATAATCCAACAGACACTCACGTTTAAACCGAGAAAATTGCGTTCACGTAAACATGCCAATAAAAATAAAATCTGCTCGAAGTGAAACGGCCGGCGGTAGTGTTATAGCATATTTCCAAATTTCAATGGAGAAAGGAATGCAAATTTCACAAGCGGAGGCAGATGCGATATGCTAATCGGGACATGCAAAAAGATATGAATAGCAAACATTCAGGGGAGCTCTTCAAAAGGGAACACTCAAATAGATTCCTTTCCGAGGAACGCTAACTTTATAGAGGCGTGTAGTGGAGGGAGAGACGATACAGATACTAGGGGATATAAACAGTCTGCGTGGCAGTCATGTTGGAATGTAAATATTATACTAAAACACTGACCGGTACAATAATATCAAGCCAATTGACTGACTAAACGATGAGCCAACAAACATAATACACGTACTCCATCATCATTATAAAACGGGATTGCACTTTAAAAAAAAACAAAGTTCTTATAATTTCAATACTGAACTGATTCAAGCTGAAACAGCCTAAAATGGTCCAGAAACTAAAGGTGTTACTACAGACAGACATACCGATCTATCGCATCCTGTACAGACCGGAGAAGGATATAAAGATAAACATACAGCGTGTAGATCAGTAGTAGACGGCCGGCAGCGACTAGCGGTGCAACCCGTGCAAGCAATGAGGCGGTGAGGATTGTGCGGCGATGGAGCGGACTCGCCGAAAAGTCCCGATTCACATGCTAATGCTGCGTCGAGGGAGCTGCATGCGTTTAGAGCCGCGCTTCGGATGTGCTGTACAAGTTGCATTGACCATTTCTTTACAGGGATTGCTTTACGAGTATATGTGTGTTGGTGCTCGGTGAATGGTTTCGACGATTCTTTTTATGGACGTGAAGCTGATGGTTCGCCGAAAAGTTTTTTGGGCAGGTCTGCAGCTTGTAATGATCACTTACTTTTAGTGAAAGTGAGAATGTTTGTAGGCTTTTATTTACTTTCCATTCATTTTCACGTTTAGCGGCTAATAAATTAATATGTTCGTTTATTTAGAGCGAAATTTAGAAAAACGTCGATGTCACTTGATCTACTTTTTTAATAATTTTGTTCCTATGTTTGTTTACCATATGATTAGTGGCCAACCTATTGTCAGAGTTATTCAGGCCGACCGTAGGCCTTCTACTTAACAATTGCTGTCGAACGATAACCGGGTAAGCTATGGGTGTGTACAACTTTCGTACCAAATTGCAACCCAGTCTGCAAGGTCAGGCTCTAACCCCTGGACTGTTAGTGTTAGAATGGTAAGTACAGAAGATTATTTCTAAACTTCACCTTTTATAAGATTGCGCTTTATCTCGATAGGAGAAGTCTCACAGGGGATTCATATGGAAATGAATGTGTGTAGTGGTCGGTGGTCAATCGTGGTGAAACATGGCACCTTTATTAATATTCGTGCGATCACGACCGCGGCCGGACCGGGCACAAGGAGGAAATAATTTTACCGTCCCGGATGGTCACCCCCTTTAGTACGCGGCCACGAAATGTGTAGAAGCGGCAGCCGTAAGTAGAGCGACGCCTGCAGCAAGAAGGTAGGAATAGAAGTGAAAATAGGGATTCTAGGTATGTGAAAAATGATTCCATGGGGCAATTAAATGTATGTTGGTTTGTTTTTAAATTAGTTAATACGAGTGATATGGTAAACTGTTTTTAGAACTTAAATTCTTATGTGAAATTAGCTTTTGACCTCCAAAACAAACAAATAGAAGCTGAAATCATTTTAATTGTTCTTGTAATAACTTGTAATTTATGCTAGTCATATACCCATTGAAAAACAAGTGTGTCAGGAGAGACATTGTAACAATAATAAATAATGCTTAGATGGTACTAGTACAGCAGCGTTGTAGCTGGATACATGTAGTGAAGACTCGAACAAACACATACATATGTACACACCCCTTTCACCCTTACACTCTCTTCTACACAAACACGCTCACACACATTTCCAATAAACATATATTTTTTTTATTGGCTTTTTTGTTTTTAAATTTAAGTGCTGTAGATTTTGTAATATATAAATAAAAAAAACATCACCTGACCTTCCACTCGTCCTATACAAAATAACTTAGAATTCTTGACATTATTTTAGAGCGAGAAGTCACTTCGGATCCGAAACAGGTGAAAGAGAAATATAAGTCGTAATGGTGCGAGAGACCTATGTAATTATGTGAGTTGTAGTTTCATCTATCGTCGTAGGTATCGGTGTCCATCACCGCTCCGCTCCGCTTCGCTCCACTCCCGTCGTTTACTCCCGCTCTGGTGGTGGCCCCAATAATATGTATAAAGGAGCTGTCGGGGCCACACGGGGCGCGCAACACATAGGCGCTACGTGACGCGATAATGTCGCTTAATAATGCAAATGACACAACTGCACGTTTTTACAGTCGGGTAATGTCGCGGGACACGGGGGCGATTTAAAATATGAGGGTTATCTTGATATGTTATTTATGATTACGATGTCTGTTCTTTTTAAGGTTGTGCAGTTTTTAGGGATCCGTACCCCAAACGGGAAAACGGAGCCCTAGTGCTGTCGCTCTGCCATGTCGTCCGTCCGTCTGTCAAAGGGGTTTAGCACCGAAACGGAATAAGATACAGTCTTCGGTGGGACCATGGATTATGAAATTCACCCTTATGTAGATTGCTCGCTAGAGAAGTTTCATAAGGAAACCGCGTCTGCCAGTTGACGCATGCGGTTTGAGAATTTTCCAATTCATTAGACGGGCACTGAGATGTCAAATGTATGAATATATATGCGCCTATGGATCAATTCGTTGGCCCGCTGTCAGTGCTCACGTCATTGTTCTAGAGCAGAGGACAATAGTGGTCCGATTTCTGTGGGGGGGCACTTAATATTATCAAAGGACATGGCAATACTACCCCAAATCTGTGACACTTTTTGGTTGGACAAAATTAATGCATAATATGGACTTCAGTTACAATTATTTTTTTCGATTCGATTCCTTTATAACGATTTTTTGGTGAAAAATGTATTGGCCGGTACCTACCTGTTAAATCGATGGAAATTGTGTAAGCAATACGCCTAATTTTAAATCTTGTACTGTTGATTATACCTATAATGTTAGTCCACTATTACGTGTCCAAAAGTAGGTGTAATTTCCACAGATTTTCAGTTCAGTTTCAGTTTATTTTCACAAAGTCTTTAATTTAGTTTCAATTTTGTATCGAACATCGAGTTGTAAAGTTGTAGTAAGTACATAGTGCAAGAGGAACCGCGGAAAGCAATTTGTAGCGCACAAAGAGCGTATTTGTGGCGTAGAAGGAGCGTACTTGTGGCGGGAGGGCGAGGGGTTTTGAAAATTTTTGAAATACGCCAAATCCCCAAAAGCTTTCGTCGTCATATTGGATTTCCTGTGGTATTATAGTGGTTCTATCTGGTCTGAACGTAGCCTTCCTACTTCTTCCATACACACACAATTGTAGGTAATAAGGTAACAAAACTAAATGTAGACTCTAATGGATAACCATTAGAGCAAAGTAAATATTATAATAACTACCAGTAAAGACCTACGGAGCCGAAACGTGGACACTGACGGTGCGACTGGTTCACAAATTGAAAGTCGCTCAGCGTGCCATGGAAAGAGCTATGCTCGGAGTATCTCTGCTGGATCGAATCCGAAATGAGGAGATCCGGCATAGAACAAAAGTTATCGACATAGCTCATAAGTTTAGCAAGCTGAAGTGGCAGTGGGCCGGTCACATCTGTCGCAGAACCGACAACCGCTGGGGTAGACGAGTTCTGGAGTGTAGACCGCGTTTGGGCAAACGTAGTGTGGGACGCCCCCCTGCTAGATGGAGCGACGATCTGCGCAAGGTGGCTGGCAGCGACTGGATGAGAAGAGCCGAAGATCGGGCTCAATGGCGCGCCCTGGGAGAGGCCTATGTCCAGCAGTGGACTAGAGTGGGCTGCTGATGATGATTATAATAACGTCCAAAATGTTCTGTACTAGCTTTACACAGTTTTCGTTTATAGCTTTTGGTTAAACATACAAAATTGTTAGCTAAGATCGGTTCATTGTCCCCATATAATACAATTTTCTAATTTTCAGAGGCATTTGAATTCAAATTTCGAAACATTGTAGGTAGAAAGCTGGTCCAGTTACCGACCCTGATCAACCCCTTTTGGATCAGGCATCAATTTCATTACAATAACTTGATTGAATACAACGAAAGCACAGGTTCCAGAAATAGAATTTAGGTACCGAGTACTGTGCTAGGTAATTACCAGGGATCGGAGTAGGTAGAGCTGTTTTTGGTACTTGTCACATACGGTCATAATATGGATAAGTATGCCCCAATAATCCCGGGATGTCCGGGATTGAATAAATATATTATTTAGATTTTTAACGTTATATTTGTTTTGATACACATTTAATATTGGTGGCGAAATATTCTTTTTTAAGATTCATGGTGCTAGTGTACCTATGGTAGTGTTTTAACTTCTTCGTAAGTTCACAATTTTAAAAAAATCGTAATCCGCCGTGTAAGGGCGAGGTTCTTAAAAGTAATTTACAAAAATTTGCTAACTTAAAACGGGATCCCGAAATCATATCCATATTAATATAACCTTTGAGGACATTGACCCGAAAGAGCTCTACCTACTCCGATCACTGCTTATTACTTTAATAATAAAGTATATCGTATTTAGTCAGATTTGTAACACAACTATGTATGTAGTATTTAATTTTAGTTTCCAGGTAAATACCATCTTACCATGAAATTATAAAATCAATTTAAATTAGTTGAATTACCCGTTCAATCTGATTGGGCTGATGTCATTTGGGTTGCTTTATTTTCAAATTAAGATATTACCTTCTAAATAAATATTATCAGAAATCTATTTAGATTGCTGTGCTCTATCCCTTTTTTTTTTCGGGGGGAAACGCTCATGCTTACCTCTTCGCCGCAAGGTAATGCCTACTGCAAGGTAGTTACCACTGCTCTAACTAGTGAATGTCCAATGCAAAACATTTTAATTTAATTCCCCACCCTCTACCATTTACACATTGAATTCTGTAAGCACGTAAACACAGGCCAAGTTTCTAATTATCCATTTTAATGAATTCAATGCCAAATGGCGGCTCCCAGGCGGCAAAAAGGGTGAACTGAACTAAGCTGCACTTTCCGGTGCAGCCGCAAATTATGCAAACCCCCGCTTATGCTAATATGGCTCCTAGGAAATGATTCTTTGGCGTCCTATTGTTATTGTGCTCCTATTGTTTGTGAGTGGAGGCGTGCCGCAGTGGACGGGCCAAGACCACGGGGTCGCAAAAATATCCGGTACTTTTTATAAATAGGTTTGTCAGACCGTTTTGACCTACAAGCCAACTCATAGAGTAACTAGTTGGTCAGACAAACAATGACAAGTCGCTGATTGATGATGATTGGTAAAGCCCAAGATCGTGGAAAATAGCGTGCATTGGAGGAGACTTACAATCCAGCAGGGAGTGGACACCGGTTGAAGAGAGAAGAACATGAATTTCAAATGTCTGTTTAGATAATTTCTACCATGTGATACCCAATTGGGTATAGAAAACTTTCACGAGATGTCATGAAATCACTCTTCTTTGGCGGTAGTATTCACACAGACAATAATTAGTTTATCCAAATAATTTTCATGAAAAAAAATTTAGTTGAACAGACACTTGGCAATATTTACTAGAGATGTTTTTGTTTGAATATACCTATACAGATTAATCCATAACGAATTTATAAGCAAACATTCCCGATTATGATCACATTGAGTCGACCTAATAGTTAAAAGTGTTTGTTTGTTTTTTAATTATACAGGGTGGCCCAAAATAACATTGACAACTAATTTTACAAATAACTCAAGTAACTTAATATAATTTTTATCAATAATATTTATTTGTCTTCGAAGTAACCCTCCTTTAACTTTGATACAAAGCGTCAAACGTTTGGTAAAATTATCATCAATTTTCCGCACCTCCACTGATATTTTGTCCCATTCCTTCCCCAGCGCAGCCTTCCGAATCCAAGTGTGTGACACGTTACGCAGGCCCTCGCCTCCAAGATAGACGAAACACTGTAATCCATGGGATTCAGATCAGGCGAGTATGGTGGCCATTCTTGCGGACTTATGAAACCTACATATGCAAATCAGGCGAGTATGGTGGCCATTCTTGCGGACTTATGAAACCTACATATGCAAATCAGGCGAGTATGGTGGCCATTCTTGCGGACTTATGAAACCTACATATGCAAATCAGGCGAGTATGGTGGCCATTCTTGCGGACTTATGAAACCTACATATGCAAATCAGGCGAGTATGGTGGCCATTCTTGCGGACTTATGAAACCTACATATGCAAATCAGGCGACTATGGTGGCCATTCTTGCGGACTTATGAAACCTACATATGCAAATCAGGCGACTATGGTGGCCATTCTTGCGGACTTATGAAACCTACATATGCAAATCAGGCGACTATGGTGGCCATTCTTGCGGACTTATGAAACCTACATATGCAAAATGGACATTCTACTTTTATTTATTTTGTTTACACTGAAATAATTAACAAGAACTTGTGGCCCTAATCAAAACATACTCTCTTGAAGGTATGAAGTTTCTGCGTTGTTTCATACAAGTGCGCCAGTCTCCAAGTACCCACATTATTAAACTAAGATTTGACTGTATACAGGGCGGAGCAGACGCAGCAGGTGCGCGCTACACGCGTTTAATTTAGAGCATCATGTACACATTCGCGAACAAGCTGCTCTAACTAGGTGCTTGCCCTGGCTGGAGTATAATAATACTCATTTTGAAACTGTATTTCTATGGGTATACTCCTGCTGGGTGTTATTTCTGAAGTGTGAAAATATTTGTAGCTTTCAAGAAAAATGTTTACTCGTACATTTACCTATCGGTATGAAACTTTTTGATAGAGCATTGAAAAGGTGTAACGACGACGATGGAGTGGTAATAAAAGTGTTTACGTATTAGTCTTTTTTTCCCAACTTGCACATTGGGAGAATTTTTTGGGAAAATTCCGACCAACAAAGAAGCCAGAATAAAGATAAATACGGATTTATTTTTTAAAATTAACGCTTAATTAAATGTGTATAGCTATTTAATTTAATTAGATGTGTACACAATAAAAAATACAAGTAACCGAAATCAACTTTAAACTTTTATGCTACTGTATATTTTAGTTCCATTCCGTTGCCGTAAAAATGAGACATATGAAAAATCATTACTTTCTTGTAAAGAAATAATTGTTAAACTAAACCCAAACCATATCTTTAATTTATATACAAAATAAAATAAATTAGTCCTCTTACTGCCCAAAAAAAATTGTTTGAAATCAAAATTACGCCAAATTATTTGTAATCATTAATCGTCATCAAAGTTATGGAATATGATAAAAGCGTTATGTGCAAGTTGGGAAAAAAAGACTCATTATTGAACCAAGAGCATTTTTTCACGAAACTTTAATAATTTATGCAACTGTCACGTAATTATAGCCATTGTTACATGGGCGTTTATTTTAAATCTGAGCGTAGCGAGTATCAAAATAGAAAAACAATTTACAATGGCCAATTTCATAATTCATAGTTCATTTAAATAAATAAAAACAAATGTGAGTATTAGTAAATTACATCAGTCAGTTATTTTAGTAAGATACAATCTGGTCCTCTATACTCCACAATTTAGTATACAAATGTCAACATAAATATTTATTAGAAGTCAAATACAAATTCGTATTATTTAATAGTAGTGTCCTGCATGAAATCTACGATATTATAAAAACTTTTATATTCTTTGGCAATTTTTTTTTTTCAGCGCCATGCACAATATGCTTTTATGTTTTACTTGAAATTAAGGATAGATCATTTACGTGCAGTTGGATACAATAATTTTTCTACGACCATGATATAACTTTCTGATTCTCTATTAGCTTAATAACGAAATCACAAACAAAGTATTTGAATAGATAACAAAATGTCGTAATGGATGTCATACGAAAGTGTTTGCCGAGTGTACAGTACATAGAGTGATTGTACAGTACAGACACTGCAACACGCTCGTACTTAACGCTCGGGTTACATTCGGGTACGTTGATTGTGAAGAGGTGCGATACCACCCGAGTTGCGGAATAAATCACCTCTCGTCGCGGGAAATTGCTGACTTGTGCTCGCGCGGCTACAGCTACAGCTAGAGCTGCACCGTTACCGAATCGATATCGATCGATACTTCACGGCACATTGAACGATAAAAATAATCCATTCTTTTCATTCATGTTCATGAGCCCATAATAAAACGTCGTGTTTGCTCAGCATATTGAATGGTAAAAGTAATCGCCTTTTTTTATTGAAAAGTTAAAGTGATCCGTCTTTTTATTGGGTAATAAAAGGGATTTACTTTTTATTGAACAGTTAACTTAATCCACTTAAAGTTCAATGTTTTACGCAGTTGGTCGACTGTGGAGATATACATATTTACTTACGACGTACGTGGAATCTCTGTTTAAGAATTTTTCGAAATTCTGAGCGATAAGTTGAGATCTACTTACATAATTAATTTCTCACGCCGAAATATCTAATTTCTGTACTTTCGGAGTTTTTCAACACTCGCTTTCTTTCTTTATTTTAAGAACACATCAATATTGCTGTTTTGCTGCAAAAAATATGTAAAAGGGTCGTACCTTCCCAGGCGATCATGTAAAATTGAACATTGAAATCGTTTATTTAGCGCTGTAAACACCAGAATACAGAAGTATACAAAGTTTAATACATGCAGCACAGAACATCTGGTGCGGTACAGTGCCAAAAAGGGTATACCAACTCAGCATAATGCCGAGGCAAGCCACAGCGCTGATTTTCAGCTGACCCCTCAGTGACTGCACGGACGAAGAAAGCAACAGTGTGTGCGTGTTGTGTTGTATGAATGTACACCAGTGTTTACGACCGTTAATCTCTATTTTCCACTCTCATTATGCAATTTCATAGCTATGGTATGGTAGCTGTAGATGATTTTAATTGTTCTAAGACTAGAGCATTTTCAACAGATTTCGATGGAGTCGCTATATTCATCGATACCTCACTCATATGGCCAATTCCAGCACTCCGCCGCGTCGTCTGATTTCCGTGACCAAATGTCAAATTCATGGCTTATTTGTCTCTACAGACGACGAGAGTGCTAGGTAGTAACTTAACTAAAGTAAAGATAGAGAAGTTCTGTATTGCAGATCATTAATGAGATAAAAAAGCTGTTCCGACAATGGTATTTTAATTCCTCATAGTGAAAAAAAATTAAAAAGAAAAAGTGTATTCACTTATTACAAAATAATTAAAATAGGATCTCCGACTTACAAACTAGGTCGAAACCTGTATCTTGGAAGCGTGCTTTCCGTGCAAGCATATTAAAATTTACAACATTACATTAGTGTAACTATATTCTAAACCTAACAGGAATTTGGAACAAGTTAATCAAAAGGAAATTAGGAAAGATAAGAACTTATAGATATAGTTTAGAACTTTGTTTGGGCTCCAGTGTAAAGTTGCGTTTTGGCTACTTACAGCAGTTTCGCTTTCCCACGTCGTCGAGCAGTGGCATTTCAAGTTTCCATCGATATCTCGTTCCAATGGCCACCTCTAGCACTCTCGCCGCGTCATCTAATTTCCGTGGCGCCGCGCGCGCCTCACGACCGCGCGTCACACTGACTGTACGAGTACGTCCGTCTGTCCCGTACGATGACACGGGCAACTGTCTCGGGACTCTATTACTGACTTGCATGTTTGGACCGAGTTTTGAACGATGTTTGCGTTTGTTTTACTGTTTTATTGACAAATCGTTGCATCTGGAATTGCCGCCTGATTTGATCGATTTCAATTTGAAGTGCTTTGACGTGCAGTTCGACTTGTATTGCTCCAGCTGTAGGAATTAACATGTGTAAAATGTTTATCAATGTTGTAGAATACCAGTTTTATTAGATTGACATTAGATTTTACTTTAAGTACTACCCTAGTAGGTACTACTAAAAGACAAAAAAGAGAGTATATTGAACGGAAGTGTCTTTAATTATTATTAAAAATAAAATAAAAATAGCCTTTATTTTGCGATTTTACATTATTAATCTATATATTATATAAGTATATATTTATTTTTTCATTTAAATATATTATTTAACTTTCACTTACGCACTTACGCATGCCCTTTTTTGGGCAAAGGTCTCCCCCAATTTTTTCCAACCCCTCCTTTTTTCTGTTTTCTGACTCCACGTCATTCCCGCTTCCTCTTTTATTCTGTCTATCCATCTTTTCTTTGGTCGTCCTCGTTTTCTCTCTTTTCCCCCGGATACCATTCTGTGTTCTTTTCGTCCATCTATCGTCACTACTTCTCATTATTATACATTACAAATACAAAACATACAACATAAAGAAAGGTACTGGTTGCGCAGAGAGCGCCCATATCAAAAAGAACAGAAAGCCATGAACTTTCGAAGAGTACAATTTATTAGAAATATTAAAAACACTATACAAAACCCAGGTCACAAAACGATGCCGCCGGGTATTGATGTATAGCGACACCTGTCGGCAAATTGACATAAAGTAGGGCATTAGACAGGTACAATACAATGTGCAGAAGGCGGCCTTATCGCTTTAAGCGATATCTTCCAGGTAACCTTTAGGTGATGGAAAAATCATAAGATACATAATATACGGGTGCAAAAAGCGTATGAAATAGATAGACCTTTGCAAGCTGCAATGCAGTAGTAATAATATTACGTAACTACTATAATATATACAAAAATATAATACTAAAATATAATAAACTAATAAATAAGACACATCATATGCTAAAATGAAACCGCATTAGAAAACAAATGGTAAGGCAGTGTATCCACACTGCAATTCGTAACAATTCGAACCCAAACAGCATAGTGAACGGTTTTCACCTGCCCAGATCACTGTGGTCGAAACTGAACCGCCTGAGGGTCGGACAGGGACGATGTGGTGAACTCGTGCACAAATGGGGCTTCAGAGCTGACTCCGCGTGCTCCTGCGGGGCCGTGCAAACAATGAGCCACCTAACGGAGGACTGCGAAATATGGACCACACCAGGAGGAATCGACAGATTGCACTTGCTGGACGACGTAGCCATAGCATGGCTGAAGAATATTTTGCCTTTGTAAAAGAATAGTGTGATTGTGTGATGCTGACGACCGAACAATAAATAATAATAATTCGTAATGTTGACGAAAAATATTTTTAAATATTGGCAGTGGTTCGGCCTGCCTGGTAGATGACGGGAGGGAGTTCCACAGCCTGACTGCAACATAATATTAATTATTATTATAAAGTCATAATTAAGAAGAAAATTCAAGTTAGCTTATACCGTTTTAAATAGTGTAATATTTAATTAATCCCAGAGACATGCAAAGCAAATCCTCACTGTGATCCAAGTTGTATTACAACTTCACAACACAGAACAAGCCGCAGTGTTCAAGTTACGTTTAAGTTGGTCGCGTGCAGTATCGCTTATTGTGCAAGTTAGCGTAGCACACTGATTAGTATAGATAGAGTCTTCCAAACAAACTTGTTAGGCTGTGTAATTTAACCTTTGCCTTGCTATATGACAGATTTAAAAAATAACTAATGAAAAGATGGCTGCTCGCTATGTGAAAGTAATACTGTGTTCTTATTTAAAAACTATAATATCCTCGTAAATACCCAAATAACGTGGTAGCTGAGCGTTGTGTTTCGAATGGTTCATTCCATGACATGAAAAAACTAAAAACAAGAGAAAAAAGTAAAACAAAAAACGTAAAAAACACGAAAGTGGAAAAACAAAGAACTGCCAAGTTAAACTGTAAAAATCCATTGAAATACATGTCGCCGAAAACCTATCAGCCAGCGTCAGCCTGTATCAAACAAAATTGCAGAAAACATTTCTGAAAAAAAAAAAAAAAATAATGCGGCAGAAATATCCTTTAAGAAAACATTTATTTATAGTATAATATCCCATGTCGTTTGTTTAATTTATTAGTGTATTTAATTATTTTTTTATGCTGCGAATATCGTCAGCTGAAAATGGTCATCGGTATCAGACTGTCTGGAAAATTTTAGGTTTAATCGAAATTGGAAGTTTCTTGACGGCACGACATTGAGGCCCCATGAGTCTGTCTATAGATGTCGATGGCGTAGCACACGAGATGTGAAGTCCCGATCCCTGTGTACGAAGTACACGGGGTCGCGGGACTTCGCGGGACTCTGCGGGATTTGGTGGGACTTCGCGGGAATAGCTGCGGGTGGAAGTCACGCGCCAAGTTTAATGTGCGTCGAGCTGGAACTAGTACATTCATAGTTCCCGTTTAGTGTGTAAGTATCCAGTAGGGGAACTTTGTATAGTAGACTATGTGCAGGGGTATATAATTTTTTTTAAATAGATAGATAGATAGAAACACTATTGTACACAAAATCAGGAAAAGTAAAAACTACAGGAATAATAACACGATATGTACAAAGGCGGTCTTATCGCTTAAAGCGATCTCTTCCAGGCAACCTCTGATGTTAATTGGACATTAAAGAGATTGGCGACAGTGTAGTGTGAGGATATGAAAAAAGTTACTATTACTTAATATATAGCATATATTTTTAATTTTCACACTTGGAATTTACTTCAAATTCGAAAGAAAATGTTTAACCATGCTACATTGTGCAGATGATGATTTAGAAGACTTGGTAATACATGTTATTTTTTAGGAAAAGAACACAAATAGTAACACAGAAAATAGGTAGTATGAAATAAAAGTGAACGGGAGACGTCCGTTCGAGACAAAATATAGAGAAAAAGTAAAAGTACATATAAAACAATGAAATTAATGGAATAATGAAATTTAGAAATGGAACGGGAACATGATTTGAATTTAAATGAAGAAATGAAGATGCCAATACGAAATGAGATGAGATAAACGCTAACGATGAGGTTGAAGTTGATGGCAAGGAGGTTGATATGGACGATAAAGTCGACATCGTTACAACCATACAAAGAAAACACCACCGGGGAACTTGGACCCACACTTTCGCTACGGTTAAGCCTGAGCTGTGGGTTACAACACCCACTGGTAGAGTTCTTTGTTTTATCGCTTATTTCTGTATATAATATTCTACAATCAACGTCTAAACTACAAATACTACAATTCTACATAAACCTTGGGGAATGACCAGCGTAATTTCCGGCACATGAGGCATTCCATCTAAGTCCTCAAGGTTAGCAGCGCATCAAAAACCCTCTAATATTAATAAAGTGAGGTGAGATGTCTATGGGCGACGGTGACCACTTACCATCAGGTGGCCCGTTTGCTCGTCTGCTCTCCTTATTTAATAAAAAATAATAAAATAAAATAAAAATGAATATTAGTACAACTTTTACATTTGGTCCAAGGCGAATAAAAATTAGACTTTTCAGTTGTACCACTACAAACAAGCAACAACAATAAGCGGTAATTTTCATTGCGGTAAAGATATCCATATCCTTGGTACCAGTTTCCACAAAATCAGACTGTTATCATATTCCCTACTGTGCCCTACTACACTGGCACGACAAGTTAAAGACACACTGAGATCACTGCGGTGGGATCTAGTCGAACTAGCATTGTTATAAACTTGCCGGATGACGTTCATAGTTCCTCAGGCCAGTCTAGTTTCCAGATATTATTATCTTGTGAAATATAGGCAGACTAACAGTCACATACATACTTGCATTGCATACATAGCTTACGATAACTTCACGCTATGTTCCTTGCGAGATGAGCACAGAGAATGGAGCTCTGTCTTGTCTCTGTGTCACGCCTCTCCACAGTTGATACTTGGTAAGAAAATGTTTTGAATTAAATACGAGTAACTTTCAGAAAAACAGACGGGTCTTTTCACTGTCTAAACTGTGCGAAAAGTGCCATATACCCGTACAGTTTTACAAAATGACATGATTTTATAATCCACAGCATGTCAGATCTGAGGCTAAGGGCATAGATGGTCCGCTATCATTCTCCGGGTTGTCCTCACCCTGTGGTTCCATTTTTGCTTTTAAAAACAGCTAAATATAATTTAATAACTATATTGACTCAATCAACTTATTTTAGAGTTATTTAACAGCAATAGGCTACTGTTCTATCCCTCAACTTTTTCATGGATTGGATGGATTAATCATTTTAACCGCAACCAATAGCTTCCGGAGTAACCTTAACTTCAACCAGTTACTGCTCAGCCAGCTGACAGCAACTAGTCGCAGTCCAGTCACCTCAATAGCAACCACTAGTCACCGGTTAGACATTCAACAGTAACCGGCCACACGAGAGTCCCCTGATAGCAACCAGTTACGGTTAATTATTCTGAAATGCAATATTCTCGAATAAAATATCAAGTCCGACTGCCTCGTCGACGAGTCGCAAGTGAATGATGCCAACTTGGGTCGGGAGCCGCTTTTATAGAGGCCAGGTAGTGGGGGGCGGCATGACGTGGTATCGGCTGTTGCTGCGTGTTTGCTTCGTCGCAAGCCCAGGTGGGCATTGCACGTGCACTATGACGTCACTTGTTGTTTGCGCTGACCCCAACCAACCCCAATCCAAGGTTTTGGCATCAACTAGGTACTCGTAGTTACTAGTACGAGTATATGTTTCGCCGCCAGAAATCTGAAAAATCGCTCATTCTTTTTCCCATTATTTTTTCGCTTATGCGCTCTCTAGTCAAATATTATTTGTATCCTATCATCATCATCATCAGCCTATTAATGTCCCCACTGTTGGGGCACAGACCTCCCCTAGCACAAGGGGGTACGGGCCATGATCCACCGAGCGGGCCCAGTGCTGATTGGTGGATTTCACACGCCTTCGGAAAATAATTTCCTCAGACATGCAGGTTTCCTCACTGTGTTTTTCTTCAGTCGGTAAATGTATGTAAATCTACGAAAAAATCTGAAAAACTCATTGGTACATGGCACTGCATGGACCAATGAGTGAATTGAACCCGATCCTCCCACGGGAGACCGGCGTCCTAACTACTAAGCCACCGATTTGTATCACATGATCTTTCTTATTTACTTCGTGGAAGTTGTGATGATGGCGGGAACCCAACTAAAATTTAGCAGAGTATTTTGTAAATTAACCATCTTTATAATATTTAATGTCCTCCATTACAATATTGGCCATAACCTTGCGAGGTAGAACAAACAAAACATTTGATTGAATGTGCAATAAACACAAGATTACTGGAGTGTCGCCGGTAGTCGCGACAAACGGCGCTTTGTCGCTCTCGTGTGTTACTTAATATTTCACTTGTGGGGCCACAGAGACCTCGGTCTCTAGTTACTAAACGACAGCTCTTAAATAAAAAGTTAGCATGATTTAAGGTTCATACTAAACCTTGCCTGAATTTAAAAATAGACTATAAAAATTGCTCTTAGATAAATGCTATTACAAATGGACTGACTTCCTTAGTGATAAGCTGTGACGTCATCAAAAAAGTATTAATGTTGACATTTCGATTTAGATAATTAAAAGATAGGTTCTTTATTGTAGCAATTGTAGTTATTTTTTAAATTGAGACTTTTCAGTGAAATTTTGATGTTTTTGTTTTGTTACCTTTATTATTATTTTGTTAATTTATTATGATTGATTAATTTATTGATGATGGATGGTTTATGATTGATTTATTAATTGAACAAAAATGTGTACGCTTTCGGGCAGAATATGGTGATACTGAAACACAATGTAACATCTGCATTACCCATAGTTACAAATAAATTATAATTTTATTTCTATTAAGTATGCATATTATTATTCAAGCGAGTAATTGGTGTGAATTTTTATTTTGGGGAACAATACAATATACATTAGTCATACATATATTTTTTGAAGTGCCGCCTCTCAAATACAAATATTATTTCAAGACATTCAAGTTAATAGATCAAGGAACATAACAGAACCATCACGGTAACTGTTAATCCATACATTGCTTGAACTGTAAGTACATTTTATAACGGGAACTCGAATTTGAATATACTTTATTTGAACGTAATTAAAACTAAGGAAGTAACGCTTAAAAGATAAAATTAAATCAAAACTAAAAACTAAAACTAACTTAGAAAATATGTTTACTAAAAGTTACAGGTAGGAAATTTGGTTTAAGGAGGCTATTTTATAACTGATTATCAACTCCTCAATTCCTCAACTCACATCAAACCGCTCTTCCGTGACTTCAGCTGATTTTCTGGCCTCGGGGTGGCCACTTGACGCAGAACCAGGAGATATTTCTCTTCCGCGCGAGTTGCCGGGACAGTCCGGTCCAGTGTGCACAGCCGGCAGGTAGTGTGGCCACCCCGGCGCGCGCTCGCCACCTGACAGATGGGAGCACTTGACTTGGTAGTTGCGGGGGTGTGAGCTGTAAGTTATGAGATGGAGTTCCAAGTTGAATGCTGATTGGTGGTATGGGAATTATGTATTACTGTTCGAATTACCTTTAAGTTACACCTGGGTTATGTGGAGCTCCATGACGAAATCACATCAAAGTCGTAAACACATCATTTATGGTTCACTGTGTACGATTTTATAATAAGATACCTGATACTGTAATAAATATAACAGAAAAATTTAAGACCCGTATAAGACGATCCTAATGTAAAAAGGATTTATATAAAATAAATGACTACTAAAATGATAAAGAGGCTTGGTCCTAAATTCAGCTCCAGCTCTGCACATTGTGTACATAATTATTGTAAGATATATTTATTTCAAAAGATGTGCTGCTGAAAGTTTCTAGCGCCGCTTCTTTCCTTTCAGCTACAGCACCTTACGAAGCGGTGGTAGAGTAAAAAAATGACGTTGTAAAAATGTACTATAAGGTACTTACAATAAAAACATTTTTGATTTTGAAATGGTTGATGCGTTGAGCTACGGTTATGTAGGAGGTTTCGAGTCCCACCGGAGAAATATCTTTTTGACTTATTTTCAATATTTGTGATGTCAAATATTTGAATTGAATTCCAAGTATTAAAATGAGGACTTCAACGATCTTATCCGTTATCGAAAATAATATATGCAACGGTTTAGAGGGGGTCCGTTGCAGTTCATCTAGTTCCTAGTTTAACAACTAATTTTCAAAAAGATGACGATGGACGCAGCGGTTATAATGAAATGAAATACCTATGTACAGTCGACCGCAGGTCAACCTACCCAAAACGTCAAAATTGGTGAATCTGAAATGTATCTTAAAGCGCAGACATAACGTTGAGATTTAATCGAAGGTTAAGGTATACTACAGCTTGTGGTCGACCTCGTACACTTACCGTTTAATAAAAGTCAAAATCATATTTTGAAGCTCAATCCGTTTACGTCACAGGACAAGTTTAGTTGCCAGTGGAGAATAATTTGGATGTAAATACAAAACAAATAGTTAGTTAAGCTTGTCCACTTATCAGCAGGAGACCCTCGGAAGTTGCCGACCATCCGTCAAGCCCAGTCAGACCACAGCGCCTCCAAACTGCTGATAAGCGAGCTGTCTCGGGCTTGGATCTACCTTTGAATACGCCTCTAGAATTTGGCTGAAAATGTGGAAAAGTTTTCTGTAAAGAATATCTTACACGTATTATTGGGTGGTTTGCCACTGTCTTCCCCATTTCACACACTGGTTATCACAGTGTGCAGGTTTCCTCACGATGTTTTATATTAACTAAATATCGTTTTCCATTGCACACCTACCTCCTTCTCGTAATCATTTCCTGATCCCGAAGGTTGCCTGAAAGAGATCGCTCATAGCGATAAATTCTATTATTACCTATTGTTTTTTTATTCATTTGTGCAGAATAGTGTATTTAACTTTACTTTACTTTTCTTTCACCGTTAGAACAGTCGGTAAATATATGTAAGTATTTCGAAAATAACCGAAAAAATATTACATTGTTCCATTTTTTTTTGTGAACCCGGATCTCCCGCAGGGTGTCTGGTATCTTAGACACTACGCCACCGTTGCTCGAAACGAATGGAAAACAGGTATTTGGGTATCGATCTCTACTTAGAAATAGCGCAGGCAATTTAATTATCATTTTGGCGGGATTTTTTATGAATTACAAAAATTGAACGCTTCTCCTGCATGAAATGAAATGAAATTTATTTTATTCGCACGAAACACGGTACATATAAGATAGTAGTATTGTTGGAATAGATCATACATGTTTCAACATTACTTTGGCATGCAAAAAATTTTTACGACATGTAAAATAATAATAGGTTAAAAATCGCAATAATAGAATAAAAATTAAGTCCTCCAACTAGTCATGAGGTTAATGTCGAATTTAATGATTATTATAAAAAAATTCCTTTATTGAATAAAAACATTGTTCAATTAGCCATGCTTTAAGTTTTGTATTCAGACCTGTCGAGGGCAACTGTCTGATATCTGCTGGTATGTGGTTATAAATCCTTACAGACATAATGAAGGAGTTTTTTTCATACAGTGTCGTCCGACATTTTGGCATTAATAAACGTGTCAGGTCTCTCTCACGTAATCGCGAATCTTGAACCGGTTTTTTAAAAAGCTCGGGGTGTGATTTTACAAAGTTACATATTTCTAGAATGTATAGTCCTGTTAGTGTTAGTACTTTTAATTTCCTGAACAAAGGGCGGCACGTTTCTAATGGCCCCTTTCCACAGATAGCCCTAACACACTTTTTTTTGTGTAACGAATGCTTTATGGATGTCTGTGCAATTTCCCCAGACTACCAGTCCATACCGTAACACCGAAACGACGTAGCCGTGATAGGCGGTAAGAGCAGTATTTTCTCCACTAACATTTCTTAGACGCCTTAATGCAAATACGAACCGATTCAATCTTGCACAAATATTTTGTGTGTGCAATATTTCGTGTGTGCAATATTTCGTGTGTGCAATATTTTGTGTCTGCTACAAATAACAAATTGCGTACGCATCGTTCACTCTACATTGCTACAAGTTAAAATTTGTTGAAACTGGCCGGCGGTGGCGCGGCGGTGGCGGTGGCGGTCTTTCATGTCACGTTTTCTTGACATTCTGACAGTTTCTTTGTGCTCTGTCGGCGGCCGCGAGGGTTTTATTTCGTCACAATTCACAAACAAGTGACGAGGGAATCTGCTGCCTTTTTTTTCATAAAGATTTTCAGAAGTTGCAGGATTCATAGCACAAATTAGGGGAGTTTTTAAGACTGGTTTTTGGAAGTTCGCTTTTGATTTTTTTTCGGATAATGCTTTAAATAATTTTTTTGACGCCGAAGCACCAGTGAGTATCTATTGGTTACTTGTAAAAGCCATATGTAAGGTCAATTAATTAAGTAAGTAGGTACTAAAAGCACATTCAACTGTGTTAGAGAAAACATGCACCCAAATATCTAGAGTGGGGTTAGGGCTGTCAAAATATCCAGAATGACTTTTCCTTATAAACATGTAGGTGTCAGAATGGAGGCTATCCATCGCGGCGTCAGCGGGTGCTATTAGAGTCTATCAATTATTAATTTTCCTTTGCTAAAATGGTGGGCTTGACTCATTTGATAGAATACTATCTATGAATATGCTTATGACCTTAAACTCAAACCATAATTTATTGGATCGCTAGTTCAAGTTTCAATCGCTAGTTAATAGTGATTTGGTTAACACGAAGATTTGTATCACTTTGTTATTAAACCAATTTAAAGAAATGTTGTCGTTATTAGTTGTCCGTTCCATTTAGTTAGCCTGTTGCTTCGACTTATCTAACAACGTGGAAAAAAATCAATTTTCCATTTGTTCAACCCTATCCAATTTATTTTTACGTCTCTCCCAAGATACCCATTATATTCGTACACAGTATGACGAACGAGTGAGGAGGGGGGCAGGATACAACTCAATTAGCTAATGAAATAGCGCGGCGTTGCCTCGCTGATCATCTCGACTTACACGCAGCTTTCGGTCCTCTCAGAAGAGCTCCAGACGCTTTCATTAATTATTTAATGTACTTTCAAATCTCGCCCCGGATGCGCCAAAAGCTGCCGATTCGGGGATTTAAAATTAAAGCTTTTTTTTTCTATGCCACATTGTCGACAAGAGACTAAACCAAAAAACGTAAATATCTGAATCCAACCTTTCTTAATCCGTGCCAGTTTTAAAAGTGCAACTGACAATTCTAACTCAAACTCATAAATGCTTTGTAGATAATTCACTCTCATTCAGTTCTCAAATTCCGAATTCCAAATATTACGAACACTAGAACTAAGTCCTTTAAAACATGCACCCTCTTTCTCTAGTTTCTCTCACCCTTCCTTCCTTCCAAGCATTGAAGCAATGAATGACCGCACAGATCAGATACAAAGTTACAAACTCTCCTAGAACGCATTCAAACCGTCCTCTAC
This sequence comes from Hofmannophila pseudospretella, assembly GCA_947369225.1. Classification (NCBI taxonomy): domain Eukaryota; kingdom Metazoa; phylum Arthropoda; class Insecta; order Lepidoptera; family Oecophoridae; genus Hofmannophila; species Hofmannophila pseudospretella. The sequence goes on from OX376326.1 coordinate 13,884,826, forward strand.
TATGACAGTTTATTATCACTCTAGAAGAACCGTCTCAACATGACTGACACGTCCGGGATGCGATATCTAACAAGTGCGATATCTAGGTACGAGTGGAACTACGCACAGGGTTGTCGCAGGTCACAATGGCATATAATAGGTTTCGTAAGCCATTTACCTTTGCCTTGAAAGGAGTGACTGAATAGTGAGGGGAAATGAAAAGCCTCCTACTAACAAAGAGGTTACTGGTAGTGTTGACGATGGTACGGAAGTCGTGGTATGAATCTTATTCATACATACATCATCAGCAGACTAATAATGTCCCCACTGTTGGGGCACAGGCCTCCCCTTGCACAAGGGGGTTATGGGCCATGATCCATCGAGCGGGCTCAGTGCTTACTGGTGGATTTCACACGCCTTTGGACCTTTTTGATTTCCTCAGACGTGCAGGTTTCCTCACGATGTTTTCCTTCACCATTAGAGCAGTCGGTAAATGAACATAAGTCTTCGAGAAAATCCGTAAACTCATTGGTACATGGCATGGTTTCGAACCCGGACCTCACGCATGGGAGTGCGGCGTCCTAGTCACAATCATTAATCTGTCTTTCCACTCTTTTCTTACTTCCTCTATAGTCATCGTTTCATGCTTGCTCTGTATATTAAAATCTAAGAGCAATCTGTCAATCTGATCTTTAAAGTCAGTCTATATGGGACGACGCCGGGTTTTCCTTAAGCAACTTATTGCATCAAAGGGAAAGAGGTGACACACGTGGTGTCACCTCTTTCCCTTCCGAGTATGTACGCCCTCAATAATTACAGTTCATATTGTGTTTTTGTCCGATTTATCGTGCAGTACCTATGCTTGGTAAGAGATCCGACGGTCCGCTGGAAATTGTGCTGATATTTACATTAATTAAATTGTAATTACTTAAAATAATTTATGAGAAAAATCCTTAAGTACCGTTTAGTTAATATAAAAAATTCATTAAACCGAGTACGGAGATATCCAGTTACAAGGAAAACTTCCCGAAATTAAAAGATTAAGAAAATCATGAACCGTCCGTCCGCGCGAGACGGGCGGAAATAATTTCCTCGTCAAGTTATATTAAAGCGAAGCGCAAACCGGCGGACCGCGCGGCGGGGCGGCTGACGTTCGCGGTACAAAAAAATATTAGGAATAAATATGAGATTCCGAATGGATTTTTCATCGGAAACGCAATAAATAAGCGACGCCGGCCCTCTGAGCGCTCCCGGAGGAAAGCTTGGCTCCCGGAACCCGGAACGAATTTGCATTTCCTTTCTTTTCTGAAGCGTCTCAAATTGTGAATACCTTCTGGGCTTGGGGATTTCGCACTACTAACTATGTGGAAAGGGGTGAAAGTGATATGGATAGGACGGGGCTCTTAAAGTAGTGCCGCCGCCGCTTACCAATAAAAACAACACATATGACTGATTTTCGTAAATCCCTTATAGTACGAAATAACAAACTTTAAATATGTAGGTAATGTTAATATTTTCATGATTTCTAAAATGTATCTAGATCCAGTAAGAAGTGATAGTAATATTGAGTTCTTTATCTCAGATTTAAACTGCTTTAAAAACCTTAAAAAAATTACAACGTCTATAACACAATTATATTAAGGTATACCTACCTGCCTATTTTTGTATTTAATCATCGGACAAAAATCGGACACTGCTCTGTACATTCTTTAGGTACCCTGTAACTACTATCCTTCACAATCTGGAAGTGCTCGGTAATATTATGCCTCTACTGTGAACTACCATCCACACACATAATACCATGTAAATACACCCGCACCATGCCATCACCCTCCCACACACTCAGTACCTCACATACACACTAATATCCTCATTCATACAAACAAACACATTCATACAACACAACACGCACACACTGTTGCTTTCTTCGTCCGTGCAGTCACTGAGGGCCAGCTGAAGATCAGCGCTGTGGCTTGCCTCAGCATTATGCCGAGCTGGTGTACCCTTTTTGGCACTGTACCACACCATATGTTCTGTGCTGCATGTATTAAACTTTACTTCTGTATTCTGGTGTTTACAGCGCTAAATAAACGATTTCAATTCAATTCAAAATAATCATTATTATTTATTAAGTACCTATAATTTTTTGTATTTTTATTACTTGGTGTTATTTAAATCTTTCTTGCACCCGCTGTATTTTACTAAAACACGTTGTATTTTACAAAAAACTCCAACAAAGGTTACCTGGAAGAAATAGCTTAAAGCTACCATTTGTAATTATATTTTATATCTTTTCTTCTGTTCTGTATTTTTATCTTGTGTGCAATAAGGAATATTTGTATTTAGTTCTAACTCAATTTTGTCAGTCACCACTAAGACCACAATAAAACTGACAGCAGAGAGAAAACACCATCATCCCATGATGGAGGAGGTATAAATGAAGAAGCGCATCATCTTGATGCAGAGGCGCTTACGACGCGCTAATCCAGCCTGCCACAAAGGAGGCCGCCGCCACGCCGGTACGGTACCGGTGACGGATGGCGCGTCGCGTGAAGGGTTAAGGATCACTTATACATGACGACTTCGGGTCGTAGTCGTGTAGTACAGAAACTGAAGCCTGTTGATGGTGACATTAATGCATTCAGTACGGTTAGTTTGGGTTATACAGCCTATAAACAGAAGCCTGTCTAGTTAGTCGACTAAATCGTGGACTGAATTCAGTGTAGTGTAATAAATAGTGTAATTACAAAACATAGTTACAGAGCAAACTAAGACAAAGTTACCATTAATAAGTACAGTAAGTAAAGTACTTAATCATACTTGTAACACCAGTATTCGTCGATGAACACTGATGCCGGTTAATAATACATAAGTACCTACTATTATTCACTCGCTAAAACTTGTCACAATACTTAGTACTATTTTTTTCTACTGTGTTTACTCGTCTACATAAAAAAGATTGCTGAAATTTTTCCTGAAATAGAGTTTTTTAGAGCGTGGCTGACTGAGTTTAAAAAGATACGATTGTTATAAATAGAGTTGCTGCGGTCGTAATGGCTCTGTATCGTTTCTTAATCGTATCGTCATCTTTAAATGTAGAATCGATGTTGTTAACACAGCACATGTGGCCGAGCAAGTAAAGTGAGTTTCTGTGTCATGGAGCTCTCGTGGGCTTTTTGTGGCAAGTGGACGACAATACGAGACCAGGGCAAAGGGTGCTTTGTGTGTCGACGACTTAATGGGCTCAGCTAGATGAACGGACACGAATAAAGTTGAACCCCTCTCAACAGATCAAGTTAGAATATACTCTGAATATACTTAAATAGAACCGAGACTCAGAAAAATTACCGGCACATTGATTACGAACGACAAGGAGTCTAATTCAAAACCCCAATCACAAAAGGCAGGAGAACTACCGACTGAGCTAGAACCGTGTCGTAATAAATAACACACTTACGCGACGACCCATACTCGGAAATTCCCCGTACTATAGCACCGGAAACGACACGATAACACGGAACACCCGGACCCGGAAAAGGAAAACGAGCCGGAACAGAACCATCACAGATGACACAATTGAGCAGAACTGGGCTGAGCATAAAGTGAACGTACGACATCTTGAGACGATACGATGAGTGACAGTCACCACTAGGGGAAGAATAAAGTATGAGGACTAGTCGGGACGGAAATGGTCTTGTATTATGACTTGTCTAATATCTAGTCTGGTAAATCTTGCAATGAAATATGAAAACTGCAACAAGCAACGAGTTCCCAGTGTAATGTTACTTCGAATGATTCTAAACAAAATACAGTTTGCCTTTAATACTGAAAATAACATTGTATATTACAAAGAGTGTAATCCTCGGATAGGAATGCAGATATTCGTTGGCTCATTGAGCAATAAAACGCAGATCGCGGCGTATTAGCCAGGCTCGAGTCCTGGCCGCCAGCCAGCCTCGCGCGGCTTCAGAGCAGAGCCTACTCCGACGCCTGAATAGGTAATGACTATACTACAAGTATCCTCGTTTTGAGACTGTATAAGCTTTAAAACTCTTTGCTGGTAAAATGATATAGAACAGGAAATACGAGTTATATTGAAAGGAAAGCTGATAGGACCGGTTGCAATGAATCGAAGATCTGGTTCAAAGTCCTATCCAGAGGGTTATGTTTTACAGTGTATTAAGCTTGACTGATGATGATCAAGATTAGTACCAACGGTATATATTATTCAAGTATTTCATAAAGTCGAGAAAAGGAGAAAATATGAAAATTATTTAAATTGAAAAATGTGAAACAATTCGCTTTAAATTTACGAAAATAAATGTATGCAAACATTAATCCGACAGCCAACACGTGTTTTCAGGCGTCACTAATCCGTTAAACAATCCCCAGCCGAACGAAACAAGACAAACAAACACACAAGATTAACTTTTCCACGCAAACTGTTTACTCTATCGACAATACAATGCTTCCATTTGGAAAATAAACACAGCCAAATATTTTACTGATGCTGTTGACACTTCCAATTGTCAAAGGATTTTCTACTTAAATACAAACGACATAGGGGACGGTATACGGTCGGATGAAGAGCATACCCGTGATGTCACGGCATGCAATGTCAAAGATCAAACGTATAGCAAGACAAACAATAACTTATTTTATCATATGGAATTGTCAACTTTATTGCCTAGAGGATAGTGTTGATTACAGAAAATATTTTCCAGAAAAAATATACTACGAAACCAAAATTTAAAGAACTCTTCCCTCCCTCTGATCAAGAGTTCGGACAGAACCCGAGGGAGGGGACCACTCAATGTAACGGGTCATCGAATTCTGGCGGGACAGTAGGTTGTCGATTGGAACTTTTATTGGAAAAGGATACCATAACTCAGAATATGATCCGCCTGATGACAGTACGACGCTCACGCAAATTGAGCACAATTTTTTTACCTCATTCAGGATTTGTATCGGAAGTGGATAACATATTTTATTTCTTTTACAACTTCCTGCTTCCGAAATTGCTTTTACTAAAGCAGCTTTATACGATAAAATTACAGTAATTTATCTGCTATTGGTATATTAATCAATAACTCGAATGTAGTTCGAGGAATAACCCTTTACGCTTAATCAAGGTAGACTCTTTTAACATTCTAAGATATATTTCTCTAGATCCCCCGAGGCTTCCAGAAAAGTCGTCGTCAATAGTACTAAGAAACGAGAACATTAAAATTCAAACAGCGACGGAACAACAGTAAAGAAACTATTCGCCCCACGTTGGGCGCCAACTCGGGATACTTCCAAGGAGGATCAAAACAACAATAGCAAACTTCGCAACTCCCCGCCCCCTCCCGGGGGGAGGTTTCGTGGAGCCCCGCGGGGGGAGGTGGAACGAGGCCACGGGTCTACCGGCCACTGAGCTGTCGGCAACTTGACGGCACCCAGCAGATTACCATAAATCAAAAGGGTCCTGCGCATCTGGCCGGCTTGTTATCGTGAATATTTGAAAGACTTTCTTGCTGGTAGTGCTCATTTTTCGTATTGTTCAATTTTTTGTTATGACCAGGTGTGGTTGTATATTCACGTGTTTATCATTGTTGTAGACCTTATACGTAATTGGAGTTTGAGATAATTATTACAAAAAATTACAGATTCGAAAACGTGCATTGAGGCGAGGTAGCGATATTCATTTACAAACACCACGGACAAATTATGGAAAGAAAAATATAATGTATGACAAACTGTATAACAAATTGCCAAATTGTATCAAAGAAGCAAAGTCCTTCCTTTCATTCAAAACTAAATTAAAGCACCACCTTTTGAGCCAATTTACAGAGTTTAAATAATTGATAGTAATTGCAATGTCTGTTACCAAGCCAAATGGCATCTGCAAATCGATACTTAATTGAATCCTTATTATACCTATTTTGTGTTATTCGTCTTCTAGTTACCCGCACCTATGAAAAATTACAGCTCTTCAATTAGATCATATTATACACTAGTAATTTAATTTATAAGCCTTATGTCTACCGTACACACTGTTAATTACAATAAGTTTATCCTGTATTTCCCTAAGCAAAGTGGATTATATCCTTTTTTAGTGAAATAAATGTCTTAAACCGTAGATAATGGTTTGCTGACGAAGTCTAAATCATAATACCTACTCAAAACTCTAGAAATATAGTGCTCAACTTTCGACCTTTTAATAAAAATAATACTTTCTCGGTCAGTCACGATGTAGCAAATAAATTGTTTGAGTGAATAGTTCGTATAATATTGATAGATAAAGGTACGTGCGAGGCCTTAGGTTCTCGGGTGACTTGACCGATGGTCGGTCGGAGCGCATGATCAAAGCGGTGGCACCGCGTAGCGGCGGAGCGTACATAACTGATTTACCTGCACTGCAACCTGTTATGATAAATATTGGTTTATATAAATAGTCACAGAGATGAATAAGAAATAGTACAAGAAGTTTCGTGAAAAAATAGGAGGATAGATATATAAATTGCATTGTAATTTAAAAAGTAAATGTATTTCAAATATTCTGTACACATATACCTTTTTTTTATTTTGAGAGCGTCGGTGGCGTACTGGCTAGGACGTCGGACTCCAATGCGGGAGTTCCGAGTTCGAAACCAGGCAATGCCATGTACCAATGAGTTTTTCCGATTTTTCGAATGACTTACGTACATTTACCGACTACTCTGACGGTAAAGGAAAACATCGTGAGGAAACCTACACACTGAGATAACCGGTGTGTGAAATGGGGAAGGCACTGGCAAACCACCCCATTAAATCTGCCGCGAGAGTCGTTCTATGTGAATAATTCCTTAGAATGATCACGACCCTCAGCAATATGGAACACGACTTAAAGTAGTACACATATACCAATGAAATTAATTGCTTCTATTTAATTATCTATTGGTGTAATTCACACAAACGGTCATTGACTCGTATCGGCTAAGTGAGGAAAGCAATAAGTCAGCACAAAAAGCCAAATAAGCCAATAGAGCCACAAGTTAGAGAGCCAAGTGGCTGACCCGGCGCCGCGCTGACTCGGCAAATACCTGGCTGACTAATGGACCCCGTGATCCGTCTCATCACGACTCTATTGGCCACTACGTACTAAAACTATTGCTACGGTTTTAAAGTTAGTTTCGTTGCTAATTTATATTAAATACATATAAATATTTCAACAACTGCTTTGTTACAATAAGTTAACATCACAACCGTTTGATTTTTGGTACAAACTAAATATGTACCCTCTTTAATATCTTTTCCTTTTATTTTATTATTTATTCACTCGTAAGTATCCCTTTGGGACTGTCTGTGCTAACCAGTCCAATCTTCTCATCCGAACTTCGTTATTTTTTATGTTCCAGGACTCTTTCCGGCAGTTTTTATTTTCGTACTTTACCTAAACCCCGCGGAATTTACACGCCGTCCCGACAAACTGCTCATAAAGCCTCTTCGTGGGACTCGGACCGGGGCGCCAGAGCTGTATCCAGGACACGGATACAGTTGCCCGAACCTAAAGCACCGGCTCAACCAGAGCTGTATTAGGATCCAAATAATGTATTTAACAAATCTGTAAACTTTTAAGAAATAAATTATTATCTTATCAATCTTATCTTATCTAAAGTAATTAAACTATTTAAAATATCTAAAGACGTGACAAATTGGCTAAATGAGGTATTTATTCGCTTAAAAGCTAAGCGACACCAGTTTTGAAAAGTATTCCGATTTTTATACAGAACACAAATTCTTTTTTCAAGAAAGCGCGTAAATTTTTATCTGGGCCTAAGAAATTCTAGCTCCAACACTGGACGTCGCATTATCAAAGTATGCAAATGACAAACTTATAAGAGCGCTCCTTTGACCAATATTGTACGCTTCCGTCGTCCTCGTGGCCTTCGCATCGGAGTTACAGGGATTAAGGGCGACCCTCGGAAGCCTGCGAAAATATACACGATTTGACCTTTGAGAAGGTCACGGGAGACTACGCAGGTTACTCATACTTAGATCAACAATAACACCATTCCCTTATTGGACTAAAAAAATGTTTATCTACCGTTAGCAGGATCACATTCAATCATAATTTCGTTGATATAACTCGGGTAATGTCGATGACCCGAATATGACAATATAAATACCTATTGCAAAAATCACGCCTCGTCGAAACGACCAATTACAGACTATCATTGTTTGCCATATAAATATTGACAATCAATTTAAATAAAATCGGTGTATCAAAATCAGTGACTGAAATCCGCACAATGCCGCGTTGTCGGCATAAATAATAAAAACGTGAATATTTCATTTTTGCAACAAAACGAGCGTCCCGCGCGCACGCCGCACAATAGTTGTCAGCGGCAAATGAATAGTCGCAACTTATGTGGGATCCGCCTTTTAAAATGGAAATTAATGTTTGCACGGACCTGAGCCGGCCGGCTTCCATGGACGCGAGCTCTATCCGGAGTACTTTGCGGAAGTTACGTATCGTAAGTTACGGTTCAATTAAAATTCCAGCGTCTAATGAAAAGGTATTTTAACATTTTGGATTATCCACCTTTTGAATTAGAAAGTCGTGATTCAAACGAATTGGTAATGGATTCGGAAAGACTAATAGCACTAAATAGGAAGTAATAGCAGTAGAATAGGAATTTGAATTTCAATAATTATAAATTATTTCAGAAAATCTAACATGAAGAAAAAATATTTTACACCTTTGAAAATAAAAATAATTGAAACTTCGAGAAATACAACATAGGAAGAAAATGTTGTTAATGCTGTGTCAGCCGAATAAGCGTATTACGTGTTTGGTCAAGTTTCATCACGGTCCACGGATATGGGATATCATTGATGATGACATAGGATTGATGTGACAACGCCTCAGCAGAAAAGAAAATTAAAGGTCTCACCCCATTTCACATATTTATCAATATTGTGTAATGTAAGTTATAAACTTGGCAAAATTAAAATATTTCCAGTGGAAACGACGTTAGCACACAATGGGCGTCGGCGCAAACGAATGGCGGCGCGGCGGGCAGACGTGGGAATTATGTGACAGGTTTTGTACCGGCGGTATGGAAATCGGGTTAGATTGCGCACTCTGATGAATCGCGCCTGATTCACAGCTGGAATTACCACGTAAATGAGCAACTGGTTCGGGCTAGGTTCGAAGGAGGATATTGTGTCAATACAGTCGGCTTGAAATGAACACTTCGATTATTTTATTTTATTGGCACATCAACAGATTATACATTAAGATTTTATTCAAGCTTATTTATAAGGTAATGTTCTTATATATAATACAAACAGACGTGCACAGCACTCATATAAACATATAGGCTATAATACAATACCAGAAATTTCACAAACAAAACTTTTATAAGCTATAATTTCAATACTATATGGATTTAAATTAATTAATAATAAGTAAAAATATATGTATATGTTTACTTCTAAATTGATGAAATGAGTCATGGAATATGTCAAAATCATTATCTTTTACTTGGCTATTAATTAATTTGAACTTATTAAGCCATTACACAATCTAGTTGTTGGTACATTACTACCTATACTGGTACGACACCTTAGAGAATGGAACTTATCTTACTTGGGATTATTAAGTTTTGAAGAACGGAAATCCAAGGTGTTTTATAATATACAAAGATGTATTTTCAAGGCAGCCTCAATATTAGTCTTGTCAGTTGACAAACTATGAGTTAAAAAAATTATTTCACGAATCATTGGCTTTAGGTGTTGGTCGTCTATTTTTACTTACACATCTGTTCCTCAAATCCCTTTTCAGAGGGTGAAATCAGAAGCACTGTATAATCCAATGTTGGTTTTAGTACCGCAAATGCGCTATTCAACTCATTTCTACACAAACCGGAGCAAATAAACGAACATCTATATTCGGAGGCGGTCAAATTGCCGCAATGTTGAAATCAACATCGTGCGTAACTCAGTCAGCGGAGCACTTAGTGCTTTAACGAGAGCATCCAATAAAAAATAATATATCTATGTGGGGAGGCGGCGGCAGACAGGACGGCATAAATCGTACCAACTGAGCGGAAAAAATCGCCTCCCAATGAGATGGGTGAATAGCTTCATGTTTTTCGGAATAATAGGCGCCCGGGTGAAATGAAATTGATTGAATATTTAGATAATTTTAAGAACCCTACACAATCAGTTCGTCAGAAGTCTTATTGGATGAAGTCGTCTACAAAATGTGACCCAAGGAATGTTGCGCGTAGTTCGATAACGACATTTCTTCTGTGCCTCTCCAATCCAATAAATGAAGCGTCTTTCCCGTTTTCAGGAACTTTTTCATTCCTATAAGTCGGAGCAGTTGATTGTTAGCTAAAAGTGACTTATAATCAGAAAATGGAAAGAGCTCATTCATGATTACGTAAGTTATCTACTATCCGAGATGTTCATTTATCATTAGTACTTGCATGATCCTGAAAGTAATTCATCTTTAAATGACGACATTATTATTAAAGAGTCATCAACAAAATTCACAACAAAAGCCCACGAACAGACACATTCCTTCAACAACAATGCGCGAACATGAATACGTTTAAATAAATTCTCCGCCTGAGACGTCCCCATTGTCCACGAGACGGAGGTCGCACGTCACGCTGCAGCTCGAAGGGTCCAGATCAGTCATACCCAACCGGAAATTTATCTAGGCCCAGGCCCAACCTATACGATCTTTTTAAACTAGTATGTTGAAATTCCTCGAATAAATAACTAATTTCACGGACCTGAATTACTTATTGCGATATTACAAAGTTGTTGAATTCTACCTGCGAATAATAATCTTCATTGAATTCAACTTTGTAAACTATATCATATGGAACTGTATTTAGGAGTAAAGATTCGATCATAACATACCTACATATTAAACTATCTGGTTTTAACTAGCAATTTAAACTAAGATAAAGAAAAAATAGTTGAATAAGAAAATGACTATAATGATTATCTGAAAGCTAACCCGATTAGTATAATTTATCCTAAAACTATGAATCAGGAGGCAAATGACTCGTAGGGCCGACAGGTTGAGTATCTCTGGATGAAAACAAAACACAAAGCGCGAATAGAGCGGCGAATGGATGGACGCTGTAATAAATCATTTGATTCTACGTTTCAGCTTTTGTGCGCCGTGACAGAGGCAATGTGACTCCGCGCAAAAATTCCAGTGTTGTGGGAGCATGTGTGAATAATTATTATGTCAGGACTTACCATAACATACAGTATGCAAATACAGCTATCTTTATACCAAACAAAAGAGCTCGAATACTTGATACAGCATCAATGATACAAATGTTACAGTAATAATTACTAGACAGACGTATGTAACCCAAAGCTGATGTTGGTGATGAGTTCCGAGCATGCACAAGTGATAAAATGTGTATATGCCTGAAAAGGTAGTATAGGTGAAACGCATTTATAATCTGTACAAACAACTAGGTACAACAAGTAACCCGAATTCTGTGCATGAATAAATTCATTTCATTTAAAGTGGACTCATGAATATGATCAACAACACTGGGAAAATATAGTGAAAGAATGCGACGGCAGTGCTTTTACAGATTTTGGACCTAAACATCTAATTCCGACGGAATTGTCCCCGCGGGGGCTGTAAGTCAAGCGCTGCATTGTCTCTCTCTTGATTACGATCTCTCTCTTGCGCAGCCGTCAGTGTTGTATGAGACTAGTTTGTTTATAAATAAAATTGTAAACACTTTACAAGTCCCTAGAGTCCTGCCTACATTTTAATGTAAGTTCAAGTTGTAAGATTGAATATTTATTTTAAATACTGTATACTTGAACACAACATGTCTATTTTGCTCAGGTGAATTCTTTAGCGAGTACGGCACTGGTTTGTACAAAAGAAAGAGAAGATCCACAATACCTCTACTGGAAAACTGCATGCTCCGCCCAGTACTTTCATTCATAATTTCATTGTTCACCTCATAATAACTAAGTAAGATATAAAGCGGATGATCTTCGAGCATCTTTTAAGGTCCTTGGGAGAAGCATTATAGCAACTAATACAAGCCGAGAGCAGTAGCAATGACGGTTTATTATAACGTCCCACTGAAGCCGCCGTAATAATAAAGAACGCCCCAAAAGCTGGCACTCGGCACCTGCGTCTGTCTCGTCATGGAACAATACTCGTTGATGTCGCAACTTCCGCGGATGGCCCCGCTGTGAGCGGTTGTGGCTGCAGTCGAGAGAGGGCATAGGAGTGAGCGATTAGCGGGGAAGGTTATGTGAACCATCAGGGAGACGATGGCTGGAGAATACCCAATAGCACATGATATAGTGTGCATAATTAATTACACAAGCTGATTGTTGTTGCAATGTCACATAGTTAGAGTTTTGTTCATAAGTTATATGTTATACGTAATGTCAATTATAATATTGTTCTTAGTGAAGTCTCAGAAATGAATTGTTCAACTTTATTTCGCGACTCTCTTCCTAGAGCTTATAGCAAATAAAAAGGTTTAATGAGATATTAACGAACTGGACTCTTCGATACCCTGAAGATAACCAACTTAGATACTGTTCAATAACATCTAAGTGCCACTTATTTATGACACAATATTTTATGCGACTTTGAGATAAGTGGAGCAATCTATGTCTTTAGTAAGTAATCTTTCATATGTAAATGATCTTAATCTAGTTCACTATTGAAGGCGAACATTCAAGCTTCCCTACGACCATACGACGACGTTCTTATCTCATACAAACAAACCCGCTACCTCTTCCCACTATAACCACGGCCGATTGCTAACAACAAAAGATTATAACTTCAAATATAACTTGGTCGAATTACACTCAGGCCCCGAACGGTAATGCGCCAAGTTTGGACGTCAAACCTTGTTTGAGCAAGGTTTAGGCGTAATTTATGCTTTTTATCTCTCTTCCGCCGGCCCTTGCAAAAATAACGCTCACTTTTATAACAGTACTGCGGCGACCTAATGAGCCGTTAAAGTCTGCATTAATGTTTTAAACAGAGTGTAAACTCGCATCTAAGTACATTTTTTTTAATGCAACAAAATATAAACTGCCTATCAACGTGAAGACACACATCTGATAGTCAGAATGTCGTCGATGTACATTTTGTTAATGGTTGTCGTAAAACAAAGAGCAAAATTTTTGGCGTGAATAATCATTGTGGGTAGTGTATTTACCATTCCGGGATCGTTTCTTTATCGGCGGACAGCAAGCAGGAGTACTCTTCTCGAATTTGGATGTCTCTGGCATTAATTGATTTGTTTTAATATCCAATAGTTCAATCAGGTCTCCACAAACAACCAAATATGTTAGGACCGCCGACCGTAGTTATCTATCAGTAACTAAATCCTCTCTTATGTAGACTCAGGTTATAAGTTATAACAGATGATCATTCAACGAGGTATATCTGTGGGACCAAAGGCTGGCTCACTGCCAACTGAGTAACCACCCTTTACAGATCTAGATGACAATATGTAATTCCCACTTCTCTTGAATTTAGTCGCTGCGTAAAATGAAGGCGGAACGATTCAGCTCGTGAATTTTTTAAGCGGTCTTAATTGCGAAGAGAAAAAACTCAATTGCATTCGTTCACGGGCTAGCAGCTCCGCTGGCAACACTGGGCTCTGTCGAAACGCCTAAATTCCCTGTTTAACGAGCCGGTGATCCGCATTTTATTTTTGTTGGTTTTCTGGAGACGGTTTTAATTTTCCGTGGTGCTAATTTGTATATTTAGCTTGTACCCGATGCAAGCGAATATATTTGGAATAATACTCAAAATGAAGTTTGTGAATATCTTGTGATGAAGTAATTTGCTACGTCTTGTCATATATCATTATTGCGATTGGCAGGTTTAAATGTCCTTCTATTCGAACCTTCTGTATCTAAGAGTTTTCTATTCGAATCGAAAGCTTATGAACGCATTGAACGTACCGAAACTTTAACCACTGTTTGATTACCATTCTTGTATCAAATACTTTATCTCGAACCGTTGTACAGAGCAGTATGTCTCAGTATTATCTCACAAAAGGGTTTTACAAAAAAATCAAATTTAACGCTCGAAGAAATCCAATTCTTTCTGGAGGCTGGCTATCCCTCATACCCTGTGAACTCCACAGAGCAATCTCAACCCGATAAGAGCCTTGTTGAAAGATAGCCTTGAGGGACACAGAAATTACTTTTTTGGGCCCTTCGTCCTTTCGCGGACAGGTACGAATTCAGATCGGGATATGATTATGACCCCCCCCCCCCTCCGCCCTTAAAATAAAATCGATAAATGCCTATGTAATAACATGATTATGTCAAGTCACTGTTTCGTTATTGTCATTTAAGGTTCATGTGAAATTCCTTATCCCAAGAAATTTTTGATAAATGTTATCTTATTCCCTCGACAATAACTAAGTAGTCTCTCTCTGTATATTTTCGGTCACCAGATTGATGACGTAACAGTTCTTAACAGAATTCGTAGATATAATCAGCAGTTTGTACGAGCCGAAATAAAACTAGTGATTTAGAAAGCTAAATCAGTAAACTTACAACACTCTAAACATAATTGCCAAAGAATAGATCAACCTATAACTGGATGATGTTAAGGAATAGACCAGTCCAGTTATTAGCCAACCTACTGTCAGGATCGTTTAGGGTCTGACAATGGCATAATGACTCAGATGAAAATGGAAATGTGCCACACCACTATCGATCACACACCCGTGTTCTGACCGCGACTAATCACTTTCTGGCCATGCTCGCACCTAAACTAAGAGCCTCTCAAAGAGACCCCCGACCCCTCTAAAACGCACCTCGATCCCTCCCCTTGCCGTCACCTGGGTCCCTGATATATCGCCGCGCAACTCTTTGCGTGGAAACAACACAAACAAATATTTGCGCCCGAGATGCGTGGGTCGGCTGATAAAGTGTTGACACACCCGTGTTCTGACCGCGACTAATCACTTTCTGGCCATGCTCGCACCTAAACTAAGAGCCTCTCAAAGAGACCCCCGACCCCTCTAAAACGCACCTCGATCCCTCCCCTTGCCGTCACCTGGGTCCCTGATATATCGCCGCGCAACTCTTTGCGTGGAAACAACACAAACAAATATTTGCGCCCGAGATGCGTGGGTCGGCTGATAAAGTGTTGATTCCCAATTTTTTGCGGAATATGCTCAGAGGGAAAAATGTTGTCTAACACACAGTTATTATTCTGCCCCAAAACATTCTTGGGAAATTATTGAGAAACAAAATAGAATAGAAATTCCCCAGAGATCGTTGGCCCAGGACAAACCTTTCCATGACAACGTTTCAATTTATTTTATTAGTCACTTATGTCGCAAAACAAACTAAACATGTCTAATTATGCTTGTTTTCTGTTACAGGTATGTTGAGTTCAGTCTTCCCAAATCTAGGAGATAATGCAGAGTGCACTTGACCGATATGCACGCGTATTTGATTGATTACGTTTTTTAATTAATTATTCACGTAAATACAATGTTTACTGTGTTGAATTTTAGTGTAAATTGTGTATCAGAACTCAGTGAATATAGTGGTGTATATTGGTAAAGAAAAGTAAACATAAATGATCAAAAAAATCAATAAAACAATCAAAAATAAACCGTTGACCTAAGAAAAACGAAGCTGTTGCAGAAAACGCGTAAGCGCCCCGGATTGCATGGCGCTTACGACCATCTTGCGGTGATAACATCTCCGCTGCACTGGACCTATAATACAAGTTAGTAAGCGATAACAGCGCACTTCACATCCGCTCCAATTAGACGACAGCGAGACTAGTGTTGTTGCTTTAAGCGCTTTATGAGTAACCGACCGATTCTACAAGTACGACACATTTGTATCTATTGAAATGGCGTCAAAAACCAAAACTTGCGACGATTGCAGAAATAAATGCAAAAGAAATGACTACATCTTATGCAGTATCTGTAAAAAATATTATGTATTGACGGCTGCTCCGAGGTATCGAGACAGCGTTACACTCTCATGGAAGTTAGAAAAAAAGGAAACTGGAAGTGTAGGAAGTGTAACAAAAAAACCAGCACTCCGATAAATACAAAAAATGCTATGGAAAATGTGAGAGAAACTACTTCAAAACTACCAAATTCAAGGAATGCTGGCATTATAGGGGATGTTTCCATCATCACGGCTTCCAGTGTCGTGAACACCGACTACACTCCCACCGCTAAAGCCTGTGCGGATGACACTAGCTGCGCTAATTCCTGCGTGGTAGACAACAAGCTCAAGTCTATCAACAATTCTTATCCAGCCGACGACAGCAGTTTTCTTACTAGGACTAAAACTAATAATAGCCCAGATCATACACTGCAATCAACTACAGTACAACCCATAATCTCGCCTCCGATGGTTGATAACATCACACGACGTAAAAAGGGAACTGTCATAGTAAATGTCGCAACCAAAAATTCTTTTGATACGTTATCGTCAACTCTGGAAACAGATAGTGACGAGGAAGATAACGTGCCCGCCCTTAGCCATGGAAGGAGTTGCCCGGAATTGAACAATTTGCTTATTGCTAGTGAACTGGAAGAACTCAGAGAAACGGTGTCCACTCTGAAAATGCAACTTGAGTCAGCTGAGAGCGAAATAGAGAGTATGTTATCGAAGGAGTTTAAATTAAAAGATGAATTAAGTAAATACAAAAAGAAATGTGACCGTCTAACGAAGTTATGTCTAACAACTACAAGTAAAAAAAAACAAAATGAAAGAAATAAAACTATGCCAAACCTGTTCCTTGAAATTGAAGAGATATCACTAGAAAAATCTCATACATCAAAGGAGGACGACGCCGATATATACGTAGAGAATTTGGCTTTCACACCTACAACCAACCCGAGTCCACCTATTGCATCTCTTAAAGAGACTCTGCCTTCAACAATTAAGGAGACTACGCAAGCAACACCGAAAAAAACTTCTCCTGCAAATATCTCAAAAAGCAAAATGTGCTTATTGAGCTCAGATAACACGAATAAAGTACTAACTACAGCTGAGAAGATTTTTAACGAAAACCATGAATTTTGCCACCACAAGTTGACAAATTGTGGAACAAGGTTTCTGTTGAGAGGCCTGGATGCGAAACTCTCAAATTTCACAATGGACGATTTTTGTGTAGTGTTAATAGGTGAAAAGGATTTCCGTACAACTAAAAACTACTCAGAATTAGTAACATTCATTAGAGAAACTTTATCGGTGATAAAACACACAAATATTATAATTTGCTCACCAACGTATAAATATAGCAAATTCATGAATTTGTACAACTGGCGTGTTGAAGTATTCAATGATTTACTCTACCAAGATGTGATGACTCATGAATACGCCTACCTTGTAGATTCGAACAAGAATTTGGAATATGATGGTTCAATGTTCCACGTTGATAGTGGAACACTAAATGGACGTGGCATGTTCACTGTCTTCAATGATTTATTAGAAATGACTCGCTTTGCTAGGGAATCTACAAATATCCAGTTTTTTCGTTAATAATAATATCAGTTGTTCATATTCATCTCACTTTTTATCCTCTAAGAATATAATCACCTCACCACATTATGCAAGACAAAATTGTGTTATGCCGAAACCTCTATTTACAAACGTAACTTTGAACTTTTTCTACCAGAACATTTGTGGAATTAACACAAAAAAAGATCAGCTTGAATTATTCTTGGATAATTTAAAATTTGAACAGGATTATGTATGTATATGTGAACACTTTTTAAATGAAAAAGCAATTGAAATTTTAAAATTTGATCAGTTTGAATTAGCAACATATTATACAAGGACTAATAAAATTAGAGGAGGAACATTGATATTAGTTAAAAGAGGCAGGCAAGTAGAGACTATCAATTTTTGTAAAAAATTAAGCAAACCTGAATGTTTTGAAGTGTGTGGGGTGAGAGATCTAGATACAAATCTCAATATATGTTGTATTTACCAAAACAATAAAAAAATTGAAATATTCTTAGAAAATCTAGAATTACTGTTGCAGCACTTTTTCAAAAGGAATTGCTTAATTTGTGGTGACTTTAATATTGACATTTTGAAAGACTCTAATAATGACAAGACAAACTTTTTGAACTTATTACAATGTTATAATTTTAGACATTTAGTAAAAACTGTGACTTTCGAACGTAACGGGTCACAATCGTGCATTGACAACATTTTAACTAATATTCCGGATAATGAAGTCAAGAGTGTAAATGTAAATCAAAACGGTTTATCAGATGGTCATAGCGCAATCCTTTGTGGAGTGGAGATGGAAAGTACACGTAAAGAAAACTTAAAGAGCATCATGGAGCAAGTAATATTTGTAGAAAAAAGGATTTTTAACAAGAAAACTTGTAGTACTTTTAGACACAAATTTCTAAGTATAGAATGGAAACGATTAGGAATAAATGGTTTTCTTGCAACTTTTAAAGATATTTTTACCCAAAGCTTTAAGAAACATAGAAGGAAAGTTAAATTAAAGAATTATAAAAAACTAAAATGGGTGACGAAAGGCATAAAAGTTTCAAGTAAAATGAAAAGAGTGCTGTGTAGCCTGGACAAAAATCATAATGATGGAACTTTATTTAAGTACCGAACATCATATATCAGATGGTACAAAAAGGTATTGAGAAGTGCGAGGTCAAAATCAGTACAAACCAGAATACAAAAAGCCAAAAACTCTGTCAAGGAAATTTGGAATATTGTAAATATGAATACGAATAAAAAATCAAACAGTCTCAATAAAAAATTGCTTTTAAAATTAGATGGTGAAATTATTGAAAACCCAATTGACATTGCTAATGTTTTTAGTAAAACTTTTGACCATGGAACTGATTCAGGACAGTTATTGGAAGCAACAACATTGCTAAAAAACAGCACTAAACGAGTTGATACAGATATGGAGTGTCGACCAACAAATAGGATTGAAGTTGCAAAAGTAGTAAACGAAATGTTAACAAAAAAATCATCAGGTTATGACCATGTGCCGATAACCATAATAAAAGATAATATTGACATTTTAGCTGAACCCCTTTCATATTTCTTTAACCTATGTATCAGTGAAAGCGTATTTCCCGATCAATTGAAAATAGCCAAAATAGTGCCAATTCATAAGAAGAATAGTAATTTAGACCCAAAAAACTATAGGCCAATTTCATTACTTCCATCTTTATCTAAAATTTTTGAGAAGCTGTTAAAATCCAGATTATTAGCACATTTGTATCAAAATTCCATACTACACTTGCGACAGTTTGGATATCAGAGAGGAGTTGGAACGGGAACGGCAATAGATACTCTAATTGATGATTTGATGCAACAACTTAATAACAAGAAAAGAGTTGCTGGAGTGTTCCTCGATCTGAGCTCAGCATTTGATACTGTAGATCACGATATTCTGATAAGTAAAATGGAGCATTACGGCATCAGAAATCAAGCCTTAGATATATTCAAATCATATCTATATAATAGGCAACAGTTTGTTGAGATTAGACAACTTGTAGATGGAACTGAGAAACAGTACAATTCTAAAATGATTCGAATAACTAGAGGCGTGCCTCAAGGGTCAGTCTTAGGTCCAATATTTTTTATCATATTTCTAAATGATATGCTGAACTATGTATGTAATGTCATTCCATATATAAAATTAGTAGTATTTGCTGACGACACGAACGCTATTCTATCAAGTGATAATATGCAGGACTTGAACACTAAAGTCAATCAAGCTTTGGTTGTTTTTGACAAATGGTTTCAATGTAATAATCTAAAACTTAACACTAACAAAACGAACATATTACTTTTCAAGACCACTGCAAGAAACAGAGATAACTTACAAGTTGCAATTCATGGAGAAGACATTGAGAATGTTAAAGAGGTTAAGTTTTTGGGAGTTTATATAGATCAATTCTTAAACTGGAAACCAGAACTAAATGCCTTAGAAAACTCCATAAGTTCTGCATGTTATGCACTCCGCAGCTTGAGGGATGAACTAACTAGAGAACAATTAATAATGGTTTACTATGCTCTGATAGAATCAAGACTAAGATATAGCATTAAACTGTGGGGAAACAGTTACTGTTATAATATACAAAAAGCGTTTATAGCTCAGAAAAGAGCAATACGAACCATAGTACGCATTCCACCATGGGAGTCATGTAAAACTCATTTTAGGACTTTGGGTATACTAACGGTTCCAAGTTTGTACATTATGGTTCTGTTAACTGATGTTGTGAAGCATAGATATCTGTTTGAGACTAATGAGGAAATGGAGCTACGAACGTCTACAAGGAGAAAGGACCTGAAAGATATCATACACCCCGCACTGACTGTTGTTAAACACTGTGCACGATATCAGGCAGTGAGACTCTACAATAGGATGCCGACGGCCTTTAAAACTATCACGAATTTAAATAGTTTTAAAAACGAATTAAAAACGTATCTTTTGGAAAAGTGCTGTTATTGTTTTGACGAATTTTAATTATTGACATGAATTATTGACATTGAAGTTCCTATTGTGATTTAGCTGATAATTGATTGTTACTTATTGTTTTCCTATGTATTAGTTAAAATATTATGTTTAATTTCGAACACAATTATTAAATTGTTAACGAATAAAATAAATTGAAAAAATTGAAATTGAAATATCAAGTAAGTATGGAGGACTACTTGTCACTTCGATTATTAAAGTAACCTTAGGTTAGGTTAGTTGGTTATCGTTTAAAAAACAATTAATTCTAATTGTATTCATCATTGATGTGATGGGGGTCGTTATCATTCTATGGAAATAACCACATAGAACGACTTTCTTGGTAGATTATATTGGGGTGGTTTGTCAATGCATTCCCCATTTCATCAGGTATCTCAATTCTCAGTGTACAGGTTTTCTTGCGATGTTTTACATCACCGTTAGAGCAGTGTGCAAATGTAAGTATGAACATAAATCTTTAGAAAATAACCGAAAGCTCTTGCATAGTTTCGAACCTGGACCTCCCCGCATGGCGGCCCGGCATCCTACCCTCTACGCCACCGACGCTCTAATTAAGTTACACCCTATCTAGCTCAGAACCTACATACAAAAGGATAATTCCATAATGTCTGTAAGTGTAGACCCCTCCCCGAGCACTCGGAGCTCAATCTGCGTGCAATAAATAAAACGCTCCCAATTGACGGCGCACTCTGTCTGCGCCGGATGCGGATACCGCTACGCCTCGTCTCGCTGTCGCGGCCTATTCCCGTCTTATCTTACAACATTTTTCCCCAAAAAAATGTGTTACTTTTTACAATTTGGATAACTACATTTTGTCTACAAATTATACCAGTTGACTTTTTTATTAGATTACTTGCTAGTACGAGTATCTATTAGGTATTTTATGTTCTTGCTTCTCTATTGGAGCTTTAAAAAATATTGACGTTCTGCGTCTACATGACATCCGTATCGAACGATACAACGTTAGTTCGTAGAATTTTTCCTCTAGATTATTTGTGACAAATTAAAGATAATTATTCGTAGAGTCACTGTAGCGTCGTTTCATTTGAGGTGTCAAGAAAATGTTGCAAGCATTAGCAAATTCGAAAACATCAAGGTTTTATTAAATCTTTAAATCTTTTTTAACATCTCACAGTTACAGGTTACTCACTTTGCTTTAATAACACTGTGCCTATAATCCTGCAATATTTTATCGCTAGAGGCGGCACTGGCACAATAGTACGTAGCTAATCAACATGTAGATACGTTCCTTTCCACCAGATCTTTTTTTTTTAATCTTCAGTCTCGCGCCACGCTGTTTTAACATATTTTTAGGTCTGCTATTTTGAAATGCCTTATGATGCCATAACATCATTACAATTTTACTAATAGGTTTAAAAAATTAAATTAAATTAACCCAAAAAACGAGAAATTTGTGATATCTTCACCTTTTTACTGAGTGTTCTAGTGTCTCCATCTACGCACCGCTTTGCGTTTTATGTCCTATTGTAACAATAGAGTCTAATAAGGCTGCCAAAAACTTCAAAATAAAATTTCAAGCCGTCACCATAATAATGAACAATTGGTTGCAACAGGAATACACCTCCTCGCTTTCCGCGTCGAGATGCATTCAGGATGCGCGCGAATGCAGCCGGCACTGCGGGCACACAGTGCGAGTGCATTATAGTGCGTCGAGTGCATTAGCTTCTAAGGACGTAGGGCTGCTCTAGCTGCATCTGAATGTATTCGCGAGGGGAAATGGACTGAATGAGGCGGATCTCGTTAAAATTGACTGCAGTTTTGGAAAAGTTTGAAGGTTTAGAGGTGGTACAACTTGGTGTAACTATAACGGGTCCTCGCGTCGCCGTTCTGAAGCACTTCTATGATGTATTAGATCGCTTTGTAGTTTATTGTTATGATGTTTTTAAAATATTTCATCCATTTCTCTCCATATTTCGCCACCTGTCTAGTGGCAAGTGGGATCGGATCAGAAAGTTTGCGTTGTATGATTTATAGTGTGAAATGTACTATAAAAAATCTGGATGTATGTATGGTATATGTATAGAGTGTAATAGATTAGATTTTAGGTCCGAAAGACTGTTATCTGATAAGGTAACCGCTGCCGTCGGATCTTCTTTCCTCCAGAGCTACAGAACAACTGTTCTGCAATCTAATATACGCAATAAAAATAATCAGCAGAGAGCGACAAATGCCACTTATAAAACGTACTTAATGTATACCTAGATTAAAATTACGTTTACGTAACATACGAGTAGGAAGTGGACTAAATACCAATCATTGGCACATCAGTTACGGTTCATAGCAACGTGGTACCAATCCCGATCTCCAAGCGGCTCCGTCTCCAGACGAGGCAGTCACTCCGCGCTGAGAACTAATTTCCGGGACCGAAGTGAAGCGAAGTGACCGGCTGAGACTTCAGACTAGACTTACATTTATCTAGGGTTTTGAGTCTAGTCTTGACTATAGAGTATGATACATGTAAATTTATATTCGGTATTGAACTAACGCATAAGAGAAGGCTAGGTTAATAGGTATAGGTACCTACTTACGAGTACTTTATAGAGCGGAAAGATCGGACAATAACCAGAAAGGAAACAAGACAGCTATGTAAAAATGTTCTCAAAGGAAATTTCGTAATTTTTTTCAGAGTGAAAAATGCCAGAGGATGAATTTGGGAAGTTAACTAAATAATCCAAAACGAAAGTATCGATGAAAATTAACAATGAAATAAAGAAGTGAGGAGATTTCAAAGTGATAACACGTTATATCACAGGAGTACGTAATACTTACCTACAACTGTGTTTTCAATATATTTCTCTAACAACAGAGTATCGGAATGTGTATCTAACAATAGAGTATTTGAACCTAATAAAGCTTAGCAACTTTAAAATTCCGCAGCAAACACCGCACGATCGCACCTCTGTGCAGGGCAGTGCGAGATGCCTGAGGCTGTGGCGACCGAGCCCGCACAGTGTGCCGCCAGCCTCGCGCCGGACATAAATATTAGCTCATACCTGCGTACGACGATCTGGGGTACAGTTGAGGGGGAAAGTACTATAATATTATTTTGAGTAAGTGAGTTAGTACATAATAGGACGTGGAATTATAAGTAGTACCCACACCGGTTTTGACAAATGGTCAGGAAAACAAGTTCTTACAAATTGCAACATTCATGCAACAGTCATTTTGACAAATCGTTAATAACATCTATATGGGTAACATTAGATCAGAGGTTATATTGTGCGTTCATGCTGTCATGGCGTGTTCGGCCTATTTTATTGTTTAAAACGGTTCACAGTGGTCATTATTTCGTAAAACCAGTGTATTTTACCTAAAAATCGTCCGTGACAAGTGAATGTTATATAAGAAAGTGAAATGGTAGTGAAAAACTACAGATGGTGTGAATTCGGCAACTTAACCTCCAATTGCACTTGGAATACAAAGCACTACTAGACATTTCTCATGCATACGACTCTCCCATATTCTCGACGTTAGTAAACTGCTTTTTTTTTAAAACAGACGCCAAAACGTTCGAGTGATTTTCAAGATTCTAACACGGTCATTGGCCAAATTGCAGTGTGTACACTTGCATAAACACGAAACCAAGAAACCAAAATTCTGTTTGGTTTCGTAGAATCGTCTATCACACAGGATCTTTATTTATCTGTGTTTTTTTTCTGAATCTACAAAAAGTTTTTACAGGCGCATAGGTATTCGGTTTTCATTTTGTTCTATCGTAGAACTAATGGTAGAACTAGATTGACCAACCCATATTATCAGTGAACACTTTTCGCCCTGACAGCTCAAAGGGAGAGCTGAGTTATCGCCTGCGGGTGCAAGGTGCCGCCGACACTACACTACACTCACTCTCTCGGCTCACAGTGCGATGTGGATCGACTAATTTTATTGCACATCCTTTACTCCCCTAAATCAAAGGTTGTCTGGAAGAGATCTCTATGGTATTAGCCCGCCGTTGTAATGTTTATTTTTTTGTGTATTTTCTATTAGTACAGTAAAGAGACTGGAATTTTTTGTTCGTTTGTGAACAATAAAATCAACATTGTACCTTTGATACTTTGTGCCTTGACTTATTCATATACAAATGCCAAGAAAACATAACAAAAAATTATTGCGACTGACTTCCACAGAGTATAACTTGATGTTTCTTCTGTACGTCCCTAGGAATGGTTACATAATTTTTTTCCTCGAGATTTTTAAATTGTTCTATTATAAACGTTGATCAAACTCATATCTGATCAGGCACTCATCAGTCGCCCTCTAAAAGACAAACACAGGTATATACAGTCGAACTTATCTCCATAATGTAGAGTCTTGAAAGCTCCGACAATAGAGCAAACTTGACTCGTACAAAAGCTCAGCGAGTGGCGTCCGTGAAACCGGCCGCGACTGCTAATATCCCCAATTTTACGGTTATGTCTGAACTTGTGCCTCGCGAAGTGGCCCCGGCGACCTCATGCACACCTATTCTCACCTTTTTAACCCCCGACCGATCGAGGGAGGGCGTGTTATAAGTTTGACACGTTTGTCTGTTTGTCTGTTTGTCTGTGGCAACATAACTTGATAACAGATAATCGGATTTGGACCCGGTTTTTCTTTATTTAATATATAATTTAAAGTGAATAAAAATTGGATCAGTAGTTTCCAAGATATTGAAGTATCTTTGATGTCAGATGGGATCTCTGGAACGGTAATCGTAGATGGTTCCAATTTAAGCTCAAATGTTTATGACCATGGTGACCATCCCACATCTGGAACCTTGAGGAGAAAAAATAATGGGATCTCCAGAACGGCTCGTCGGGATTTGTTAAACTTTTAATTACAGTTATTATCAATTGTGAGTGAATTAAAGAGGACGAATTATTAATATAACCTCTTAATTTGATTTCCTGCAGGAAGCTTTTATAACCAATTAGGTGTGTGACAGAAAGCTACAAAATAGAATTTTAGCTACAGAATAGAAAGAAGACTTAGAACCACTGATCAAATTTTCATCTGACATGGCTGAGAACCTTCAACGGGTTAGACTTGCGGCGTATTGAAGGCGGGGGGACGCCCGGGTTTCGCCCAACGCGGAGCTCAGCCTTCGACCTCGCCATGGCTATAGCTCGACATCATTTCCATTCATTTTTTGGCCATCATTAAATATTTTTCTCTCTTGAAATGCCTCAAGATACCCTACGACTTTAATTCGAGAAGGCCCCATCTAACAACGAGTGGTATAGTTTAGGCTGATAATAGTTTTCTTCTGTGCCTGGAAATATATTTATTTAACAAAGACATAATGCTACAGGAAAACCTAACTTTAGCACAGGACGTGGTTAATTAATTTCTTGTTTTCAGCTGTATTATAAATAAACTTCTTAGGCATATTGAAGTCATAAATTCCTAGTCTTATAAGGGTTAAACCTTTAGCCACTTTAGCTGCCAAAAAATGTTGTTGTGACATCCTCTCTTTCTTAAGACTTTTAGATTTTTGCAATGCCCATTAACACGCTCAGCGCCAAGCCGAATTCTACCATTTTTTGGGACATTTAAGATCATGAACAGGACAATCTCTGTGTTGTTATTTCTGCCTTCCGAGCTTTCAAAGCTCTAAAATGTAGTTAATTTTTGCGGCCATCCCCTTTGTGAGCTCCGTCTGCGAGGTTCGTTAGGTCGGTCGCTGTGGTGGCTATCTGTGTCGCGGCGCCTCGGGTTGTTAGCGCTGCTGGGACAAAACGGCTCCTAATCCTTCCCGCTGCTTTTTACCGTCCGGTTTTGAAACTTACCTCCCGGAAAATCTCATTTTTTTTGGCATTGTTTTGATTGCCTGTTCAATTTGCTCTACTTAGAGGTGATGTCGCTTTTGCAGGAACGTTTGGTTTGTATATTTTTATTTTCATTATCCGGAAATCGATTCAAAATGCACAGTAAAGATGGAATATTTTTAGAAAGAATAACAGCAATCAAATTTTTGGCCAAATTGTTCGTCAGAAATCGATTTTATTTAAAGTATGTCTGTCAGTTTCCCGACAATAATTCCGACGCATCACGCATCAGCCGTAAAACGTGAAGCTCGTTGGATTTCATATCCCGCACGGCCAATACCGGCATGTTCCTGCACGCGGCGCCTTTCGTTTTACGCTCCTTGCCTTCATATCGATACGACGCCGGTCCAATGTTTTATTTATTCGATCGATGCCTCGATATTATGATATGAGTTGGTTGTACTTGCTTCAAGAAAGTTTCTGTAAACGTCACGTCAAGAAATACAATGTTTCCTTTAGGTACTCGTACATATTCTATTCAGGTACCCAGTTTGTTTCCTTCTTGTTTCTCATGTATAAATGTACGAATTTATAAACATTTACGCCATTTGTTGCTTGTATAAAATGAATGAATGAATTGTAATTTATTTGCACACATAACACGATAATTACATTTCACTACTTAAAAGTAACTATGACTCAAAGTAAGTTCACATGCACATGTGGCAAAAGGGTCCCTGACTCAGCATTATGCTGTGACGATATGGCTGACGCTAGCCACCGCCGCAGCGCTGGTTATCAGTCAGGGCCGGGGACACGACGACACGGTACGTAACGGTGAGACAGCTGTCAGCATTGCACTACTATATAACCATATCTCAATACACAATCAGTAATATTAGGTAAATTTCGGTTCTACAGAAACAACACAGATTGAACAGGTAGCGCCCTCTGTAAGAAACAAACATATACAAGAAAAATGTCATTTATTTCATAACAAATTGTATTATCATTATCTTTAAACATCATACAATTAAATTGTGTATTTCTTTCAAAGTCATTTCTGGTCTAAAACAGCATTAGCTATTCTAAACAACACTGGATATTATTATTGTATAGGATCATGTTTATTTAAATGTGATTTCTCCCCGTTATTCCCCGCAGGTGGGTCCCCATCGCAACGATGTTAATAAGGTACACCATTAAACGGTCGCTGTAATCGACTGTTACGCAGCTTCTGTTCAACGTGCTTGGCCTTCGTGTAGGTTTACAAAGCTAGCAGACAGGGTTAGTCCATCTAGTTCTACTATTAGTTCTACGATAGAACAAAATGGACTAAAAAAATCCAGACTGTTCTACTGCTCATTGCGATAGAACAAACTGGACAAAAAAAATCCATTTAGTTCAACCAATACAGTAAGTGGATTATTCTCTAATTAGGTACATTACTAGTACAATTTGTAATAAGGCACGTACATGTTTGGAGAATGCCGCACTCCTGGTCCACGCGTACAGTTCACAAACAGGTGCGGATGTGGACGCACCCATAGGTATGCGACCTCAACGAGATAAAATACTGGCCTCAGTTTGTTCTATCGCATTGAGCAGTAGAACAGTCTGGATTTTTTTAGTCCATTTTGTTCTATCGTAGAACTAATAGTAGAACTAGATGGACTAACCCAAGAGCAGGAATGGAAGCTTGGAATTCCGGTAAAAGCACCAACCTGACTCACTTGTTTGCACTTTATGTTTTGTTTATTCTATTCCTATCTTTGAATTTAGTTTCATTTCTCTTGTCAGATTTGTTATAATGGCATTGTGTTGTTGTCGATGCATATCTCTCCGTAAAAAAATTTGAAGCGACAATGTTTACATAAACTATTACTAATTGATTGGTAATCTCGTATTGGCTTGTGGGAATTACTGGACTGTACGAGCTCTATCGAAATCTGCGCCAGTTAGGAGCTAAGCGCGGAACCCTTGCCACTGGATCTGCACCCATTTGAATATGATCCCCTGTTATAAATATTTATATGCTGCTTCCTTATTTCCTGCGCTGTCTGCTCCGCTATTCATTGCTTTATTTATGACAAGATCACTTGAGTGGGACGCCTGATTAACATATTCCTTGACTTTGTTATTAAAATATAAGATCTAAACTGAATTATAACTGTTAATAATTATAATGACTTGGATGTATTTATAATTTACATAATTTAATAGGATTAATATGATTTTAATGAATGGAGACAGATTGGAGATGCATACGAGTATGTCCAACAATGGGCGTCTGTATGCTGAAGAAGAAAAATAATATATTTTTTGTTCCTGTCTAACCCCTTAGGTTATATGGATGTTAGAGTTACGTATTGTATGTGATATGGTTTTTAAAGTTTACGTTTTTTAGCTTGAAGCTTAGTTTAATCAGTCGTGTTAATATTAGATGACGTTTGGCGCAATTGTTCACATTTGTTTATTTTAATTTTTAAATAAATAATTTCATTATCCGCTTCTCCGACCTATAACCGAGCAATAATCCACTACTATTTATCTCTCTGACAATTGCAATCCACCTCAGTCGGTGCCACCGTGCTGTCGCATCAAGAACTGCATTGCACCTGTGCTCCAGGCTGGTAATGAGCGGCTTGACCAGCAGTTTGTTTAGACGAGGTCCAAGATACAGACGGTAGAGAGGCGACGAAAAGAGACGACAATTGCGTGGTTGTTACTGAAGTTATTAGTAATGTCACAGTACAGGAAAGGACTCTCTATTTTACTATGCTAAAGTAGTATCATATATAGAGATACCTAATGTGGGTGTAAAGAAGGGTAGATAGATTATAATATCACTCGTACATTACTAGAGTTTACGTTGACATATTTTCGGGTTTAACATGTTGTTTCTAGGACGTCGGACTCCCATGCGAGAGGTCCGAGTTCAAAACCAGGCAATGCCATGTACCAATGAGTTTTTCGGTTTTACCGACTGCTCTGACGGTGAAGGAAAACATCGTGAGGAAACCTGCACACTGAGATAACCGGTGTGTGAAATGGGAAAGGCAATGGCAAACCACACTATTAAATCTGCCACGAAAGTCGTTCTATGAGATTAATTCCTTAGAGCCTCAGCAATAAGGAACACGACTTAGAAGAAGAATGTGGGTGTCGTTAGAAAACTTAATGTTATTTCTAATGATGGTTCTAAGATTATATGGACTGAGTTAGAGGCGATTAGAGAGAAACCTTGTACAAGATAAAACAAAAGCGGACGATGTCTAGTTACAACACAAATTAACGAACATTCGGAATTCGGAATAATATAATGGTTTCTTCTCGTCTCTCACAGCCTGCACTACACACGAAGCCCCTTGAAGGCTTGCAAGCGACACTTTGTTTGTCGTGGCACTCCGGTTTGTTACCGGCCTATTGTGCACACACCGAGTATCCTCCACCTCCCCCCACCGTCCACCGTCCACCACCGAGCTGGCATCCTGTCGAGTTAGCTAATCTGATCGAGTAGCAACACTGACACACGAGCTCACGTATAACTTTTGCCCGCATCAAACTGCTGGACTGCACGGTTGCAGTTGTTATACGTAGGAATTAGTTGAGGTTCATGTTCGTGATAGTGAGTAGCAACTGCGGGTGTATTTGGAGTAATAAATCATGGCGTTGTTTGTGAAGTTGTATATTTTAAATTAATGTAACTATATTTACTAGTTATTCAGTAACTAATCATTTGTTATCAAATAAAACATAATTATCGAAAGAACATAAAGAGAATTTTCTTTTCATTCATGTTAGGACTAAATAATTGTATTAATAATATCTGTTATGTAACTAATGTATGAATAAATGAATTATGTAATTTCTCTGTGAAAGAAAACCAGGAAATCCAGCTTGACATTTTATTGATAAGACAGAAATATTATAGAACACTTTAGCCATTTTTCCACGGAGATTACTGTTCTAAAGGTGTTGCATCCATTCGTCTTATTGTTGCTAATTGGCAACACAGCGATAAGAATATTAAAAGGTTTGAAATTTGCTCCATTAGTTCACGTTTAAATGTTTGATTCATATCATTAACATCAAACAATAGTAAATTGAAATCCAATGATCGAATTGGTGTACCCTTTTTGGCACTGTACCACACCAGATGTTCTGTGCTGCATGTATTAAAATTTCAATTGTGTAAGCGAAATAACTCAATTATTCGAACTGTCAAGAACTAAGCAACACCGTAGGTAACTGTCTAAAATCTGAGAGGATTTCGCGAGCGATTAGTCAAGAACAGCGGAATTCAATCGGCGAGCCCCTCGAGCTCCATTTGTCCTGTTTGTCCCATTCTAATGCTGTTTGTCCCGCGCCAGAGCGAGCGGCCGGGCCCCGGCGAGGCCCGGAGTCCCGCAAGGCGGCAGCCTGGGCCCGACACCGCAATCCCATTAGGCTTGGAGCACTTGATTGCTCGGCTCGGGTGCTCGAGCACCTGCGTTTAGAAATGTTGACGAATTCGTATTTACTTGGAGTTTATTGACTGTTTTGTGATAATTGTAGCTTAATGTTGTAAAGTCAATTTAAATGTTGGAACGTCCAATTTTATTATAGGAGATCTTCTATGTTAATCTACCTTTCTGTGCGATAAATAACGAATTTGAGGTTTGATTATACTGGGTTGATGGTTAATTTAGGGTAGGTATGTGCAGGCACTTTTGAACTTGTAAGTAGGTAACTCTTTTTAGATTACCTCTTCCAATACCCAAACGAATAGTTACACCACTGAACTCAAATGATACTCACTCTCACACCTATCTATCAGAAACGATTAAAATTCCGCCCCAGCACGTAGCATAAAGGCCGGCCCACACAGCACAAACGCGGCAGTTCGCATGCGGCGCGCGCGCCCCGCGACTTATAATTCCCGCGTGTTTTTTGCCGCGGACGCGCGCTGCATATTTCACGCTGATGGCCGCACGATACTCGATATCACATGTATGCGGAGCTAACAGTAGGTAATCTTAATAAGTCTTGTTCAAACGAGATCAACTTAGAACTCTTTATTATAGAGACAGCGACGCAAGTAGTTCAGCTTTCATTTATCAAAGGGCTCCATGTTCTATTTATGATCGGGGAGGTGCTTCTACTCAAAATGTAGCTACTTTTTTATATTGATTTCAATTAGGGGGTTATCTTTGAACCCATACAAAGGGAAACTAAAATCGTTGCATTCAGTCTTAAAATTACTTTATAGGAATGACAAAAGGTCGATGTGGGACTACGAGTAGGCTAAACTCGTCAACTGTCTGAATTCTCAAAGTTTAATTGTATGTATTAAAATTTCCTTAAAATTAGGTTACTGTCCGTGGATACTGGGATACTGTGACATAAGTGCTACGGTGCTGATGTGGGTTAATGTCGAAAAGAGCTTCAGATCGTTTGTAGTTTCGCGAGGATGCGGTGCGATGCGGTGCGGGAATGGTAATCGCGCACATAACTCTCAAGGAGCTGTAGTCGGGATAGCCATGGCTTTCGCTAAGTTCTAACTGTAAAGTTTTTATGGACTCAAGCATTTACGAACACACATGTTTATGGAAAATAAATTAATACGTACGAGACGTCGTAAAGTAATAAAATAACATAACTTAAACGAACAGAATTTCAAGTGAATAGTGAAAAAATTAAACGAAGGCTGTTGATAAAGATAATAACAAATTGGTGACTAATAAATAGAAACAGACTAATAAATAGATTGAGCGAACAGAGCACTAGTCAGCCAGTAGATCTCAGCAACAAATGAGATTGGCAAAGGATTTTTTTAGAGTAGTGCAAGAATGAAGAGGTCTATGTTGGTGAAAGTAAGCTGATAATGATTGTATGTTTAATTTGAAATGTAGTAGATTAGATGAGCTACAAAACACAAATACAAAGCAACTGTACTGAGCAGCAACAAAAATAACAATCACACAAAGTTCAACTTTATAAACAACAAAGAGAATTGAAAGTAGTTCCAACGATCGTCTGTGACCCCACCCAGCGCCTTGTTGACACGTCCCCGCCATAAACATGACGTTTTAAAGGTTAAGCCCCTCAATATTCACGCGGTCGCAGATCACTCGGCGCGATATTGCTCCATAAATACCGACAGGCGCTGCGTACGCGCGGCACGTACGCCGCGTATCTTCGGATCGGGTGCGTTGGCGACGCGTTCGGAACGTTTAGTGTGGCAGTAGCTTTATGTTAAGTTGTAGAATACGCATTGCAAGTGGTTGTGGAATACCTACGTGATGCAGCGCACGTAATAACACCTTCAATTATTTTTTTTAGCTCTCAAGCACAAACGTGATCAACACCTGCCTTTTCGGCAGCTATTAGAACTATACAATAATTGAATTCTAGTCATTGTAAACGTGAAGCACTGAAACGTACCACCCACTAGGCACAAGACTTACTAGATGTAGGTATTTACATGTGCGTGAAATTTCCAAGCGCAGACAAAATATAAAGCCTCGTGAAGACTGAGCAGACAGTTATAATTAACAAGGTTCCGAACAACGCGCCTAATGAAATTAACGGTAATGAGCAGTGATCGTATTAGGTAGTGCAATTTTGCGGGATTCCATGACGAAATATTAACATGGATATGTCCAAAAAGTAACGATATCCCGGGATTACAAATTCGCTAAGAGAACATTGGACAGTAATATCGTACAAAAATATTATTAAACATTCTTATGAGGTTTTTACGAGGCTAAATTTCCCGCCATATTGTTGTTTACTTTACACTTGACAAAAATTCTTAGAAAATGTATTGTTTTGGCATAACAAAGGCGACGACTGATAAGAGCGTTCTGAGAAAGTGTGAATGTGAGAAAGAGTAAATAAATCCCGAATATAGTCCTAATAGTGGTATCTCTTTGTCCCTCTCTCGCAAAAGGGATGATGAGATGTTTTATTTTTGGAGTTCCAATTAAGAGAAAAAGTATTTCATATATACAGAACATTTCCGAAATCTCGCAATCCCGCGGGCGTATCCATAACGTTTGAGGTCGTTAACCGTAAATTGCACTACCTAATCCTATCACTGGTAATAAGCTGCGCTTTGACGACAGACAAAAGATGAACCATGGGGTTCTTGATTTCTTGTTAGGTACAGTTAACTAACACTGGCAAAAAAAATGGCATAACTTAATCACAAATTGGTATCTAAGGTGGCACTGACATGGATGCTTGAGAAAAGCACAAGAAGGCCAGGCCGCCCTGATGGAGTCGCAGACGTTTGGAAAGACCTGGGACGAAGTCCGCAACCTGGCGCAAGACTGAGAGACATGGAGACACGAGACATGGACCACCAGAGAAGATGGATTTAACCTTGAGGCAGGTAAAAGGAATGTTATAAGCTTGCTTCTAACGGTAACATATGATGAAACTGATGACCTCCTTACAGCATCTAAATGAATGTATACACCTTTATCTATTCACCTACTTTTAACAATTGAGCCTGATACCTCAAATTCTGTTACTTATTATACTGATCAATAATCCTATAACTATAACTTTATTAATACTTAATATAATGTTTTACAAAGTAAATATCCATATTATATAGTAATTAATAGGCACAAATAACACACACACACACACCCTCACTTTCGCACACGCCCTCTCATACACACACACCCGCTCACATACACACACCCAAACACAACATCTAACTTCACTGTCACATTAATGTGTCACTATAAACTCACCTCTTCCGTAGTTCTGGCTCCAGACTCACACTTGTTGTGAGTGAATAAATATTTAAATTATTATTTATTTATTATTTTTCTAGCCCCAGATTTCTCGGAGGAATAACGGAAGGAGTGATAGCGAGAGAATCACAAATTACAGAAAAGAAAAGTACAAATTTTGGATAATATATATTATATTAGTATTAGGTAGATAATCTAAGATAGGTTTAACCTTTCAAGTGTTTCAAGTAACAATGAAATGTAACATGATTTTAGGTACACGAAACCCCTCAAAGTTATTGTAATCAGATCAGGCTTTCCAATATTTCAGCTACTGACACTGCACCCTTCAAACTCCCCTCCACTCCCCTTCCTGTCAAAGGCCCAGCGAGGCCTGAAGATACGCGTATCGTATCGTATCGGCCCGAGTCATCTCGTCGCATTCACCGCGGATGACGTCAGGCGTCTGACGTGACGTCACGGTTATTTTATGCTTGTAGCGGGCGGGACGAAAGGGTAAGCTTTTAATAATTAAATTAGTTACGAGGAGTTTTGTTTTGAAGAGTTTCATATTGGATGGTTTTCTTGATTCTTGATTTGAGTCTGTGGTCGAAAGATTATAAGCTGACTATAGGCTGCGCCGCCATTTAGCAGTTCGCAGACCTGAAATAAATGGGGGGGGGGAGGACTTTACATTTCGGAGGAATGTAAAGTAAGTAATGTAATGTACAGTTCAAATATTTTCTAACCCTATTAATTTAACGTCGCCTCCTCCACATGTAATGAGTAATTATGTTGTCTAAGCCTTAATACAAATAACAAGGCAAAAGCTTATGTTAGAAATTACAGTTTAAACGGAAAAGCTTAAAATGCAACTAGCTACCAAGAAAGTCTTAATTTAATTATTAATTTGAAAGTTGCTAACTTCGAAATATTCACAAAAAAGGACTCTCTAAAGACGACATTACCCGGTGTCCATAATTTATAACTGGCTGAGCCGTTCACTTAACTAAATTAAACCGATCCTCCGCTGAAAGCGAAGTTCAAAAATATTGAAAAGTTCCACCCCCACCCTTTCGGATGTCTCGTAGCGGACTGTGTCGGTGTAGGTATACGAGTAGCTTTGGGATCCGTTGGACCGTTTAAACTGTTAGAAAAGGAAGCTGAAAGATTTGATATTCAAAAATATTTCAAATGTTAATGAATAGGTCTATCGCGATCAGAAAGCCTAACTTGCAGAATGTTGTAAGGACTAAATTTCAGTAAGCCTAAAGAGCAAAAAGTCTATAATCGAATATTACCTAAAATACAATAATATTAGACTAGTTCTGGCTTCACATACTAAAATATAAGGCTTATAATTAACTCTATCCCATTCCTGGTAGGCGAAATACCTTCTTTCTGCCTAGATTCATTTCAACTTTATTCGTAAATAATTACACTACGAAATGACTAGCTAAAAAGATTAAGTAACAATATTTTCTGAATTTCAAAGCTTGTGTATCATTCTTGTACCCTTCAGTAATATCTGGATCAGTCAATTTACGTCATTGAATCTACGGTGGCTGTGGTCACAGCATTGCAGTACATGTTCACTACTGACTATTTGAGAATCACCCAACATTTCATATAGGGTTGAACAGTGTTTGTTACTAAATCACCCAGTGTTTTGTTGTATGTTCAAATGTTTAATAATTCAACAGGAAATGAGCTAAAACAAAATTTGCCATTTTTTTAACCTTTTTTATAATTTTTTGTATGTATCTATTGTACAATGACACATGAAGTAGTTTTAAAGCAAAACTTACTCTCAAGTGCCGGCAAACTGGCAAGTCTGGCGCTCATGGCAGACGTTGTTACATAGTACAACGGGCGGGACGGATCGCCGAAGCAGTTGGAATTAGTTGCCAACTAGAAGCGAGTCACGTAAAATATTACGGAATTTTTCGCTTCAGGCTACCCAGGTACGTCTGGCTAGATGATTTGAATTTGGAATTATACGAGGGTATAGACAATTTTGCACTTACGGAGTTTTTCGCTGTCCGTAAAATAATACAGGCGAATCGAGAATTTCCAATTATATTGAGTTTGTGTATAATAGTATCGTACACGTTTTGACGTGACGTTTTTTTACTCATCGTCCAAAAAAAGTGTGTGCGTGCTTTGTACAGAGCTCATTACATGGACTCCTGTAGACCTCTTTTTAAATGTTCACAAATTTTGCCCGTACCATGTATGTACATTAAGCAGATGTGTATTTTCGTTCGACAATATCCGCAATATTTCAAAACACACGCTGATGTCTTCCCGAGGTCTACAAGATACAAGATCCGTCTCTATTTGCCAAGTTCCAGAGTAGACTTGTATAAAAAGAATTCCTTCTGTATGGCAATTTTAGTGAATAATAATCTGCCTAGTCGCCTTAACAATGGTCCCGCTAGCCAATTTAAAACTAATATTTCCAAGTGGCTTCTAGACAAATGTTATTACTCCATAAAAGAGTATCTCAATGACACTAACAAACAGCAGATAAGATTTGCACACCGTTGTCGGTGGAACATATGATACCTATGATTTTTAAATCACCTATAATTTTCACTATGTTCTGGCAAATAAATTTCATTTCATTACATTTAAAAAACTGTTCTTTTCTTATCTATTGTTTAAGTCACTTATAAAGAACTTTAAACTTGTTAGTTTATAATAATGTAACTTTGATCTCATTTAATTTAAGTAGGATGTTATGTTTAATTTTGAATTTAAATGTGTTTCAAATTTTATTTATTTAGTTATTTGTTACAGATTACTTAAATTACTGTAATTATAATTCTTATATTGTAATTATTAAGAAAATTGCGTATGCTGTCATAGCTAAATATAGAGATCCATACTTTTAGTAACATAAAAGTATGAACTTGTGCAACCTATATTTACGAATTAATAAATAATTTGAATTTGTACCATACTTACATACTCTAAACACCAAAGCTTTTTTACCAGAGGAACTCCATACGGTCACTCCTCATAAAAATAACTGCAGTCTCAGTAGTACGGTTGTTATTGTCCAGTACCCAGAACGAATAAGATCCCCTCAGTCTCAGCAGTTCAGTACTCTAAGTCTTCTTGACCCCCCGTACTGTAGTAGGGTTAGTAATGTCATAATGGTCGTAATGAAAAAGTAATAAAAACCGTTAATTTCCACAAAGAACTTTCTAGATCAACTTAGAGCGAAATAAACTCTTGCAAGTTTCTGGTGCCTACTCCATTAGAGCTAACACAATTAAAGTACAATCCTCGCTAAGACCTAGCCGAGACATTCTCCTACAGGGTGACTGATTGAACGAATAATAATGTTAGAGGGAGCATATAAGTAGCCGTTATCTTTATACTTTAAAACTTATGGCCTCATTACACTATGCTGCATGCAGTCTGGCTGAATGAGGAAGTCAACTGATTCAGTCAAGTGTAATAGCTTTCAGTACGGTCAGTACTAAGAGCTGTCTAAATCGTATACTTCATACAGCATAGTGTAATAAGAAGGCGCACTGGCCGTGCTCGCTGCGACAACCCGTTTGCAAAATGGTGTGCGCATAGAACTTGCGACCAACTATAGTTTAATTATTTAAAAGGAAAAATAACGTAAGAAAGTCAATCTCGCGGCCTGTTTTTGTTATTCATTTATGTCAGTAATGATCATACATTGTCAAAAAGATCCTCTTGGTACATTTGACACGTATAAAATAAGTTAGAAATAAGTATTAAAATATAAGTAAATAATTCGAGGTCCTGCTCCCTCATTTTTGTCAGTCTTTCACTTTCAGTTATTTAGGTATGGTAACAAAACAACATAGGAAAAAAAATGCCGTCTGTCAATTCTGGCAAATTGTACTTTAGTGCTGTTGATTTTTATTTTCTTTTACAAAAATGGGATGCCTTAGTTCATTAAATCAGGTACATTTTCACCTATTATTTATTAAGCTCAACGAGTCAGCCTGTATACTGGTACCCGGCGCCCAGACGTGGCGGGTCCCAGCGGGCGCCGCCGCCGCCGCGCCGCGCGCCGTGCAGTTTATAGTGTCTCGTGTACACTATACACTGCCTGCTCCCTATGCGCTCGCGAGCCGTTCGCAGTACGATCACGTGCTTAGCTTTGAAATGAACTGAGTCTGGCGAAATAATATACTCTATAAATGTAATAGACGCACGCGAGTGGCGCCACAGAATGTGTACTCAGGTGGGCGGGGCGTAAAACGGAGTGCGAGCAGCGAGTCAGTCGCGCCCTGCGATCTGTCAGTGCATCATACGATGCTATATAAGAGTTACGTAGACGGATATTCGCCTTTGTGACATCGTCGTAAGATCTTTTTTTTGTTCAAATATTAATTTAAGTTTCATTGTGTGAGAAATGTGTTGCATTATTTTCAATTCGCACACAGTGGCGTGAGGTTTGGTGCCGGCTTTTACGGGGACTTTGTTGGAAGTTACTCGTTTAGGGTATAATGTGTCGCTGGCTGAGTCTAGCTACGAGTATACAGTAAGTAGTCAGATACGAAAGACTGATAATCATTTTTTTGTTTAGTTTTAAAATATTTTGGTTCCACACAAAATGTGTATGATTTACATTCATCACTTCTATTTACAGTTACTTCGACTTTTTGCAATTACCAAGAAAATTATAAATCAAGTTACTTACAAAGTCCTTGGCAATGGCATCCTGTTACAGCAAAACCATCGTCAAAACAACAACATGAACTCTAACGTAACTGTAACGTACCCTTACTTAAATGCGGGGTTTATATTTTAATATTTAAACATTACCAATATTATCACAGTTGAAATAGCGTCGAAAATATCTTCCGAAAGTATTGTAGAAGATGGAGGTGACCACAAACTGGAAAGGATGATTAAGGACATACATCGCAAAGAGCAAACGGATCTGACAGAAGGCGCCACGGAGTCTAGACCGACGACATTATCATACACAACCATTACCAAATCCAATAAACTACACCTCAAAACTTTATCATCAATACATAAGATTCAAAACCGCGTAAATAAGATGCACTTCTAAAGGGTAGAGATTTGTAAACTGACAATTTTAACAAGCAGTCTGTGACAACTTTGTGACTGTGACATAAGGACGAGAATGGTTTGAAATAAGTGCACGTCTGTAGTATGGTACGAGTAAAGGGCGGAACATCGTCGCATGCATTTTACATTGCGTTAGTGACAGTTCGGTGGCCGGACTCCCGCGCGTCTTCTGACATTAATTTATATCGGCTGCATCGGATATAATATATTGCTTGCTTTGGAATTTTGAAGCTTCTCGTTCCTACATTAATATTTATTTTATTTTATGCGACCTCGTCGTCTCTTTTCTGCCTAGGTTTGAACTTATTAATCTAGCAAGTTAAAACTTTGATCAATTTATTGATTCATTTAAAATTCCTGATTGGCTTTAAAAAGTTGAATTGTGAATTTATCGAATTGGTACCAAAAATTTGGACACGATAAGAATCTCGGTTTTGATAAAAATAAAACTAACCCTCTTTAAAAATATAAGCAGTCTCTTTCTGTGTCATAGCTCTCAATATTATTTAATGCTATACTAATGTATTGGACAAAAACAATCTCATTAAGGCTTCACAAAATATTAATAAACTGTCCCACCTACATAAACGTCAAGAGTATACCCGAATCAATTGACCCCTCGGGGAAGGCACCCCGGCACCCCGACACCACGGCACCCAGGCACCCCGGTACCCTCATCACAC
This sequence comes from Hofmannophila pseudospretella, assembly GCA_947369225.1. Taxonomy (NCBI): domain Eukaryota; kingdom Metazoa; phylum Arthropoda; class Insecta; order Lepidoptera; family Oecophoridae; genus Hofmannophila; species Hofmannophila pseudospretella. The sequence goes on from OX376326.1 coordinate 13,924,595, forward strand.
GAGCGTGAAGATAAGAGAAATCTCATTAAAATGCACTGCTATAAGTTTAATTATTTATTTTATCTCAGTGCGATAGAGGGACGTCATAATTTAGGTTGAATGGTGGTTTTCGTTTTTCAAAATTAATGCTATCAGTTAAATAACTGAAAACAAAAAAAAACTTTTATTAGCTTTTAGTTCACCAGAGAATAAAGGACATTTCTACTCAATGAAATAAATTGTTGTATGGCAACATCTTGAGCTGACTCGCCTCCTCGCAATGTGCAACCACGGGAATTAGATAACATTTGATAGCAATAACTGTATACTATGTAGAATACCGCGATTGCATCTATTCCCATATGGTTAAACCAATCACTGAAATCGGATAGTACTGACCGATGACGTTTCTGGCTAATTCCTACTATTTCGTTTCTTTAACTTTTACACTAAAACCAAACCTAAAAACTAACTTTTAACTAACTTACTAACTAACTAACTAAACCTAACTTCTATGTTTCCTTTCGTATTATCGAATAAAGTACAAGACTCACGCCTGTTTCCCGCAGAAATAGGCAGAAACTAAAGATTTCTGGATTCTGTTTTTTTTTATAGATCAGTTTCGTTTGGGTTCAAACAGGTTAAAGTATATCAGTGACACGATCGCTTTATCACTATGATAGTTGACAAAATGACAAATTCTCATCATTATCAGGTATTTGTTAAAAACTACAATTTTACTCGTAAAGTCCAAATTCCCAAACCTCCGCCAGTCCTCCGGCGCGTGCGGTCTCGCCACGTCAATCAAACGCTGAATTACAGTGCGTTGTTCTCCCGCGCTGTGTGAAGAGCCTCTAATGAGAAGGGCGCGGGGTGTTTGGACCGCGGCGTGTGGAGAGTTCTCAAGTGCCGGAGTGACAGGCGTCACATTGTTGCTGTTCCAGGGGGTGGCGGGGATGGTGGTCGATTTTGCATTGAGGTTGCGTCTTAGTTTTCAGTTTGTGAGGATTTGTTAACGTCCGACCTCCCGAGGAAGGGTTGTAATAAATTTATCGCTTTTGTCTGTGGCAACATAACAACCGATGATCCTTGGACACGGATTTTTTAATTGACAGATAATGTTATCGAGAGTGTAAATAAGAGAAGAAGAATAAGAGAAGAGCCTAAATCCCGCGACACAGGGTATCCTAGTGCGGGATTTAGAGCATTAACCATGTATTAACTGTAAGTTGCAAAATAAATTTATTTGTATTTGTATTTATTTTTGTGTTCTTAGCCATGTGTGATAAATTTTTTATTCAAGATCTTAAAGTATCTTTGATCACAGAGGAGATCTCTAATTTTGAATCAGGATTCCTTTGAAGACGAGCCGGTCTGAATGGCAATGGCAGTTTCATGTATTAGTGTAAACTTTCAAGAATTCAATGTGATAATTGCTCCTCCGAATTAAATAACACACATCCATTTATTGACATTGGTTTCTGATACTACAAAACATTACCCGATTTATAAACTCAGGTATCGGTTCAGACTGAATGGCAATGGAACTACTCGTAGAATCAATTGTTTCATAAAGTAGCTAAGACAACACAAACCCTACTGTAACTTGTATTCCAACAGGAGTTATCGCCAACCGTTACCCGCGCGGTAACAGCCCCCAGCAGGCTTGTTGCCAGTGTAACACCGCCAGTAACAAGTTACGGCCTGTTCTCTTCACAACTATTGCGCATATAAAGTGAGTTTCCCATATTTTGATGTCCGGGCTGATCGGAGAATACAGCAGATTGACTTGGGTCGTATGGAGATTTTCGTGAAAAGGTTATCTTGAAGTAACTGTGGAACCACCGCAACTCTTCCCGTGGGTGTCGTACGAGGCGAGTAAGAGTCTTAGTGGATTTTTTGTACACCGAGTAGACGGCGGTAGGCACGCTACCTATGAAAAAAAATGAAAATGAAAAAGTTTATTTACTAATACAGGGCACAAAAAAGGACCTCCGACCTATCACGTTTGTTTGCCAAATCTTACGGCGAAAAGTGGGAACTACCTATATGATGAAGGTGGTTTCTCTGTCTACCCCCTCGGGGATTATGGTCGTGAGATTTATGATAGCATAAATCTATCCATACATATACATAGGTATGGAACTTTGAAAAATATCTACAAGTAGCGTAACTCTACTATTACCTATACACATACATCATCATCATCAACATCAGCCTATTAATGTCCTCACTGTTGGGGCACAGGCCTCTCCTTGCACAAGGGTGTACGGGCCATGATCCACCGAGCGGACCCAGTGCTGATGGTGAATATCACACACCTTCGGATTTTTTTCATTTCCTCAGACATGCAGGTTTCCTCACGATGTTTTCCTTTACCGTTAGAGCAGTCGATAAATGTACATAAGTCTTCGAAAAAATCCGAAAAAGTCATGGCATGGTTTCGATTTCGAACCCGGGCATGGGAGTCCGGCGGCCACTAGACCACCGGCGCTCGCACATACAATATGATAATATTCGCCGTAATAAAATCGCAATGCAATGCAAATTTTATTCGAAAAGATTTAATGTTTGAATAATAATAATAATTACCACCATTTTATTTTCTGTAGGAAGGATTCCAATAAACTTCTCCATTTACAATTTCATACATTTCAACATGTATTTTCCATTAAAAGTGAAAACTCGCGAGACGCGTTAGTTTGGCGAACTAGGTCGAAAGACGGATCCTCGCGGAGCGCTTCTATTTGACGCTCGAAAGTTTCATCCGAACTTGTTCCCTTCATCAAAGTCAGTTTGGGCGACAAATAAAAAATAAAAAAGTTCCGGAGTGGGGAAATGCGAATTGATTCCGCTCGGGCCGCGCTCGCGCAATGTGGCGGCCGGTGATCGCTCCGGGGCGGGAGTATGACGTAAGTGTTTGAGTTTTAACTTGGCACAGAGAAAGTAAAATTTGATGCGTACCTAAGTTATGAACCGAATATTACAAGCCAATGTACCTTTCTATATCTACGAGGGCACGGAGAAACTTTTAAAGGTAACACAATAATAATAACACATACACACACATGCACACACACTCTTCCTTTCTCACACACACCTTACACGGCCACTCTCTCCTCTCTCTCTCTCTCTCTCACACACATACACACTTTGCGTAGTTAGCCTATTATTTTTCAAAGATTATAAATGTGCTGGTTGATGGATTTTATTATACTTCAGGATGAGAGAGTTTCACGATATTTTCCCTACACAAAAATCCGTCATATAGGTTCACTGATTGTATTAAGAAGAATCGTAAATTCCTCCAAGGCACAGTAAACTAAAATACTGTGTAAAAAAGAGATGATAATGATGTCTACAGCTGGCTGATCTCAAAAATCCAGAACAGCCCCGTGCGTCACTGAGCAGCCGCGATCGCAAAGTAACATAAAAATAGCGTATTAATTCCACGCGAGTGACGCGGCAGGTTGCCGGTTATCTGTTAACCCGACTCAACCCTCGCCGGTCGGGTCGGAACCGCCCCGGTGCGGAGCGATACCGGCCCGACGATAATTTTTAATTCGGTCCGCAATACTCGTTTTTTGTGTCGGGTGTGTAGTTATTTGTAACGTATAGATTGATTACTTTTATGGTAATTTATGAAGATTGACGTTATAGCGAAGTATTAAGAAAATGACATCGATTCTAGGGTAGTCGCCTTTAGCTATGCTCTCTCTAGGGAAATGAAACAATACGAATGAAACGTGGCTGCAACTATTTCAGCTTTTATGGCGGCTACTCAGGAATCGCAACTAGTATTTATTAGTCAAAATGTAATAGTCATGACCTATGATCGGAGTAGGTAGAGCTGTTTTTGGTACTTGCCACATACGGTCATAATATGGATAAGTATGCCCAATAATCCCGGGATTTCCGGGATTGAATTAATATATTATTTAGATTTTTAACGTTATATTTGTTTTGATACACATTTAAGATTGGTGGCGAAATAATTTTTTTAAGATTCATGGCGCTAGTGTACCTATGGTAGTGTTTTAACTTCTTCGTAAGTTCACAATTTTTAAAAAATCGTAATCCGCCAAGTAAGGGCGAGGTTTATAAAAGTAATTTACAACATTTGCTCGATAACTTAAAACGAGATCCCGAAATCATATCCATATTAATATAACCTTTGAGGACATTGACCCGAAAGAGCTCTACCTACTCCGGTCAAGACCATTATTACCTATCCTTTGCCTATATCAAGTCGAAATTGAGGGATTTAGTCCAGTAAGACTGTTTTTCGTATTCTGGTACTTAATTTCGACGATTTCATTCTAAAAAGTGACAACAAGACAGAACCATCATCATCAGCCTATTAATGTCCCCACTATTGGGGCACAGGCCTCCCCTTGCACAAGGGGGTATGGGCCATGATCCACCGAGGCCAGTGCTGATCGGTGGATTTCACACGCCTTTGGAATTATTATTTATTTATTTATTTCCTCAGACATGCAGCTTTTCTCACGATGTTTTCCTTCACCGTTGAGCAGTCGGTAAATGTACATAAGTCTTCGAAAAAATTCGAGAAACGCATTGGTACATGGCACGGTTTTGAACTCGGACCTCACGCATGGGCGTCCGGCGTCCTAGCCACTACGCCACCGACTTTCCAAAACCATCCTGACCCTTAATTCTTTACACATTTCTAATACAAATATTATGTAAATATTTTCCCAAATAAATTAATTACTCGATCAATTTGTTGGTTCGTGCATAGTTGATGCATTCCTCTGTCGAGCAACACGGGCCCGGTGAAGTTTACGAGCGACCCCGCGCGGCCCGCACCCGTGTCGTAGCGGGCCTCGACAACAGCCGGGGTCTAGGGTAACTGGTTGCGTCACGGCCGCCTGCGCATTGTTGTACTGACTCCGAGATAGGACTTAGAACGCCTATGTACTAGAAGTTAGACTAGAAATAATACACTTTAATACTTTAATTCTTCTGCTAATTTCTATTCACCTCGGGTACAAATAAATAAATATCTCAGAACTTAGATGCGAGAAAAAAAATAGTCTACCGTAGGGCGTGCATTCTTGCCTTCATGACTTAGACAGCAATTTGTAAATTTGGAAGCCTTTTAAACTGATACTATTTTTATATTTTGTTTCGTTTTATTCACAATGGTTTATACAGTGACGTGAACTACGCTCTAGACATTTCCAGTAAACCGTTAGTTCTGTGGTATATTTAATTAACATCGTCAGAGGCATTGTTAGAATTACTCGCCAATGAACGATAAGAATACCTCCCTTCCTTAAAGAGATGTGCATATGTGCTTTTTTGGGCAGAAAAAATATATCGAACGGTCGATATCGGCGCTACTTGTAGACAATGGAAGCGCAGATTTATAATGCTCCATGGTTCTATAATATTTTTATGTCTGTACAATGATAACATCTCTTTATGAAAGCAGATAAGTGTCTTCATCTTCAGACAATTTCAGTCAAACGGTTGGATATTCCTTTATAAACTCTAAAACTATACCGTTTTCCAGTTTCTTGTAAGTATAATTTACTTAGGTAACATATGCATTTTAAAGTTCTAAGCTGATTTAGTACCCTATAATATCTACAAATTTAGCAATTATCTGGTAACCTGACACGGCGGTTCCGGAACCTGAGTCAAACCCGTTCACCCGCGTACTCGTATCTGTGATATAAGCAGGAACAAAATATGTCTATTTCGATTATTCGAGGGGTGATTGATTTTGAAATCTGGTGGAATTGTTGGCTTTTCAAACGATTGAACTTAATATTTGTTAATAATGAATGTTAAATGTAGGTTAAAGGTATCTACAATTCCTGTAAATAGAAGATTTGATGCATAATAAGTATTAAAGAATGGGTTGGCATGAAAAGGCAATGGCAAACCACCCCATTACATTTTATTCTATTAATGAGAGCAGACGAGCAAACGGGCCACCTGATGGTAAGTGATCATCGTCGCCCATAGACATCTCACCTCACTGTGTTAATATTAGAGGGTTTTTGTTACGCTGCTAACCTTGAGGACTAAGATGGATTGCCTTATGTGCTGGATATCACGCTGGCTCTCTTACCCTTCAAACCAAAGCAGAAATGCAAGCATTTCTGCTTCACAGCAGAAGTAGATAAGAGGGTGGTACCACCCCAGGCGATCCTTCACATTAGGATCTACCGCTACCATATGTCATGAAAGTCGTTATAATATGTATAACAACAGAGGATAATTGTTCATATAGTATATATCTATTACAATATTAATAGCATCCATTAAAAAAAAGTGTAATGAAATCAGATATAAGGTACGATACTATATTATTTTCATCCACGAAGGTAACCATTATTAAAGTTAAGTAGGCCTTGTAAAACTTAAGTAGTTTTTACAATATGTTCATTTACTAAACGTATTGTTGTACGCCCTAACGGGCGACGTCCGGTCGGACGTCCCAGATACCGCTGGCGCGATGAAGTGGAGAAGGATCTGCGGGAGCTCCGGGCGCCTGACTGGCTCGAGACTGCGCAGGAGAGAGAGCGATGGCGCTCTTTGGTATCGGAGGACAAGATCCACTTCGGGTCGCTGCGCCAGCGCAGTAGTAGTAGTAGTATTGTTGTAATTTTATTTATTATTTAAATGAAGCGGGTAGTTCGATAGAATGACCTCGACCCCATCTATGAGAACAAAAATAAAATATAGAATAATAAGAATTACTTACGTAGCTATCTAAGAGCGTCGGACTCCCATGCGGCAGGTCCGGGTTCGAAACCGTGCAGTGCCATGTACCAATAAGTTTTTCGTATTTTTTCGAAGACTTACGTACATTCACCGACTGCTCTAACGGTGAAGGAAAACATCGTGAGGAAACCTTCACACTGAGATGACCAGTGTGTAAATGGGGTAGGCACAAAAGATCCTCAAGGGTCAAAGTGCCGCTGAGTTATTCCCGGCCCCCTATAAGATAAGATACGTAGGTATCTAATCTAACCTCACCTGTGTCATGAGCAGGAATGTACGAGTATAACTCCTACAGTTATATGTAGAACCTTCCTAGTTTTCGTGGTGATTTGCGATTGATCTAAGTTTGGCGGTTAATTGAGGGTAGTATTGTCGAGACGAGACCGAGGACAATGACCCTGGATTCTACCCACATTTGTTAGAGAAATGTGTGTCAATATTGTACGATAATACCACAAACGGAAGATACCGTTATAGTTTCTCATTATAAGCTACTTCTATTAATTTTAAAATCAAAATCCTTTTTCGAACTTCTAGAAGTGTCGGAATAAAGCGTGTTCTCTTTCTAATACTTATTTAAAACATCGATGTAAGATTTTCCCGATACATTTGAGTTAGACCCTTTTTACCCCAACTACCTGACTCTACTACTCACATTATAATACCTAGATACCAAACACGACGTGAATCGTCGCTCAATCCTCGGAATAAAAGTGGCGAATCGATTCTCTAAAACTTTTACACTAGTTTTTGAATTTGACTACGTTTGACAAAGTTATTACAATTTTACGGCGGAGCAGTGTTTTTTTTTGCGACTGATGTCAATATCGAGAACTGTGATCACCATTGGTAGAAGGGGGCCGAGTGACGCCGTCATTCGATATTTCGAGCGAGCTGGAGGCCAATTCTCACAGAGTGATATTAATATCACAGTAGATAAATATCGATAAAATGGGGTATATCGAAGAGCGGGACTTTTTGCTATTCCCGCATCGACAAGAGCGTCGGTGGCGTCGTGGCTAGGACGTCGTACTCCCATGCGGGAGGTCCGAGTTCGAAACCAGGCAATGCCATGTATCAATGAGTTTTTCGGTTTTTTCGAAAGACTTACATACATTTACCGACTGCTCTGACGGTGAAGGAAAACATCGTGGGGAAACCTACACACTGAGATAACCGGTGTGTGAAATGGGGAAGACAATGGCAAACCACCCTATTAAATCTGCCACTAGAGTCGTTCTATGTGATAATTGCTTAGAATGATCACGACCCTCAGCAATGAGGAACACGACTTAGTAGGAAGCGATCGACATGCAACGTGTGGTCCTTTGTAGCTGATAATGCGAGAATAGCAAAAAGTCCCGTCCTTCTTATCCGTCATTTTTCTCGATATTTATCAACTGTGATATTTATATCACTCCGTGAGAATTGGCCTCCTGATAGTTTGATCGGTTGCCAAGTTAATGGTATGCTCAAAGTTGCCAATTACGTTACTGTAATCAGTAACGTAATTGCTCAGCCTAAGTATCCACCAGTACGAGACATGTCATATGAATTTGTGTCAAAAGTGTAACAAATGTGTTATATTAAAAATTGGGTTCCTTATTTCTACCACTTTTTGAAAATCACGAATAAACTGTTGCACACATAACTCTGTTTCTGTACTTTACATTTAATGTCACAAAATGTTTAAACGAACACAACCGGTACGCGCTAGTGATTATTGACGGCGTGAATTCGTAGAGCATCTACGACCCACGTAGAAGCATCTACGAATTTTTGTAGGTCGTACAAATTTTATAAAACAATTTAAAAAATCTGTCTGTTTTTCAGACAGAAATTTCAACCATTTGAAATGTCAGCAGAAATAATGGATCGCTATTAATATATTTATTCTGTACGTCATCTACGATATTAACTAATACACTTCAATGATTTATTAATGACTCACTATTAGTGTCAAAGCCCTGACCCTGATACGTCATAATCCCAGACGTATCTGTCAAGCGGTCGTGTTTCAATCCTCGGGCCCGGGGGAAGCCCGACCGTCACCGGCCTCCCCCGGGACCGGCCCGGCCCGTCTGGCGAGAGTATATCCGTGACACTGACACTTGATATTATCATACACTAGTTACAGAGTGCCGTGTCGTGCCGGACAATGTCGTGTCGTGCCGCCCATAAAGAATAGCACCACCCCAACTCTTCCCGTACGTGTGGAACGAAACGACAAAGGATCTAAGTGAATACTATTCTATATAGTAGTCCACCAAATCTTATGGCGAAAAGTGGGAACTACCTGTAATTGAAGATGGTTCCACTGTCTACCCCCTCGGGGATTATGGACGTGAGAATTATAGTTATAACTGCAACTACGGCTACGGTATGTTAGTAACAGTTATTATACAAGGTGTAACAAAAACCCCATATGGACACGAAAGCACGGTGTTCAGATTCCAAGACTCAACAACTTTAATTATGAGGTCAACTCTGAAATTGAGAAACAAACATCAGCTGTTCCATATGAAATCTCAAATTTATATAAAAACTGTGATTTGTTTTGGATACATCAGGGTTGTTTACTTCATGTTTATTTGATTTGCAGTATTGTTGTTCAACAAGAAAAATAAGGCTTTAATAATGATTAATATAATATAATTGTTCCTGTATCGCTAGTAATAATTTAAATATCGTTGTCAGGTCGAAATGAGTATAATCATAAAGACCGGCTTTGTGAGTGTCACTCGCAATATAATATTCCAACCACAAACTGTATCCCAAGAAATAAATTAAAGGTAAGCATTTAATATTCGTTTGAACTCATCAGTTGTAATTTACAACAACAACTATTAGATCTGTGATTGTGACCCATTATTGTTTGCGGAACAATGCGAATACCAGTTACTGCATAGATTTGTTTGACAGGAATAGGTGAAGAGCCAACATAATTTCTGTTTTTGGCTGCTGCGAGCGCTGCGATCGATTCCATTACCCCGAATGAATAAAATTCAGTAGGTAATTTTATTTCGTCAATTTTGCCTACCTTCTAATAATAATATTTTTGTTTTTTGTTACAGGTAAGAACGCAATGAGAATTTTCTAGGTAACAAAAGGTAAACAGTTCTTTTGAATTATTTGATATTAGTCTTTTTCCTACCGACGACGTCTCCAACACGGCTGCTTCATGCCCAGTTTATCTTATTCCAGTAGGTATAAGATAAACTGCGATCCAGTAGATGCTTCCGAATCAAGTAGCTACTCCATCTTTCATCAATCCAGCAAAAAAGATATTCCAGTTGATTGAGACAGTGTTCTATATTTCATTCCGCAGGAAGTAGAGCTACTGGATTGCGGGACTGGAATGGAATGCTTACTGGAATAAATAAATGGCTTTGGATTTGGTTCGGATAATGTCTTGTGAGAACACTCGGCCAGAGACAATTTAATCAAGGATTTTATGAGGTCTGATGTGCTGGTTCCGACCAGCTCGTCCGGGATCCTACACGGCGACTATTTCCTTCAGTACCAGTTCTCCTTAGGATCTTCTTGTTTTGATTCGGAGCTATTTAAAAATGGATTAGATCAATTTTCACAAAATACTTAGGTACTCCTAAAACGTGCACTTCCCAAACCATAAACCACTTTCCATTTCGAATGCATACCATAATTGCATACCAAAATTGGATAAAGCCATTGATAACAATTTGTAAGAGTCAAAGGAAAAGTGGTAGAAATATTTTCGGCGGTTCCATTTTTGCTAGCGAAAAAAGTTTCAACTAACTTTTCTAATTTATTTAATATCGCATAGAATGTGCATAATAAAGCAAGTGCATAACAAATGCATAATAAATAAAAAATGCAGGTATAGGTACTACTGTTGTAAAATGCACTCAAGGCTTGTTGCGTAGCACTCGCGCCGTGCACCGCGGCGGCTCGAGACGCGGGCTCATTACCGGCCGTGATTCAGGTGCACTGCTAAATGAATGGCCGTGTTGTACTTTACTGCACCTACTGTACTTACTTACACTGTAGTTCCATCAGCTGCAGCTACTAAACGGGTGAAGAATTTTAAACAACCAGCGCCATCTGTCGATTTGTTTCAGAACAGATTTTTACAGTAGATGTAAGAAAGCGCCATCTATCGTGTTTATGTCGTACTTATCACAGCTAGCTCCGAGCTAACATTTAGCGAGTTGAAAAGCGTAACTTGTTCACGCCGAATAAGAAATAGGTTGTGGTTGTTTCCGATAGAGGGCGGTGTTTATATAAAATGTTTTAAATATAAACAATTGTTGTTAATGTTATAATTTAAATACACCATTACGAAATTAGTACATAAGTAAGTATACGTACCTACGTAAAGTAAATAATGAAGTAGGTACTTAAATACAAAAATAATTGCTACGACGACACTCAAAACGCTCACTTTGTTTTGAGTCGAGATTTTTAATTAATTTGTTTCATTTCCTAACGATTACTACCTTCTTTTCTGTGTACAACCTGTGTCGAACAAGAAACAATTTTACTAGTCGGAAACACTCAATTACTTCGAAGTTGGCCACCTTCACGACGAATTCAATTAAAATGATATCGCTTGCACTGCAGACGGACTTTCCCAAGTAAGTCCACCTACCTGTGAAAAGTTCCATGTACTCGTAGAATCTCTCCCTGTTGACCCCACTTGCCGACTTGGACTAACTAACTAAGACAAACTTTACACGACTTCTTCCCTCCCCTTAGTACAAGTTTTTTAGAGCGCCCCGGGGAAAGTTATTCATAGGCTCAAAGTTTAGTAATTATTTCGATTCGAAACTACTTTGTGATTTTACTTTACTGGTCTTCTAGTCTTGGAAAGTTGGAGCGGAAGTACTAATTATTTTTTCACGATTTTATTAAGACAGAGGACTTGTAAGGATAATTATAAATAACATAAATTCAACTTTAAATTATAGCTTATTACTTTTACCCATTCGAAAAAAAAATGTGTACAGCGCCATCTATTGGCATCTATCTTAACTAGTTTGTACTAAAACAGAATCACTCTCTGTTAGAACTTTCATCGTCACTCAGTAGATGGCGCAGTAGCGCGCAGACCTTGCTCCACTTTATACCGCCATCTAGGTAATACGAGTTGAACTATGACGGGACCTTTGGTGTTAGTTCGCTGCTAACGTTCGTGCTTTTGTAAACGGCCACATTGTCGTTCGTACACAGTGGCTACACTTCGCGCTCTTCAGTTCAAAGGCAGACTTCGAACGCGCCCGCATGAAGCATTTTATAATATGATGCATGTAAAAAGGATAAAAAATAACCTAGGCAGCAAACAGCAACGAAGTATTGACAGAGTTTTTTTTAATACAAATTATATAACTAATAAAATGTTATTTAATTGAATTTTTATGCAAAACTATGGAGATATGAATCCACCATCGCTTTTTACTTCTGTCTTTAGATTATTTCAGGTTTTCCAAATAATCGAGCGCAGGAAACAATTATCCACTATTGACAAACAATATAAAGCAAGCGCTTTGTCAATCTTACTTCGCCCGAATATTCATCCGAACACGAATAAAAGGAGACTTTTAGGTAAGGCTATATCCATTTCCAGTCACCAAAGTTGGCCGCAACCTACCACACTTAAAATTAATATAAGTTTAAGTCATGATAATGTTCCCCGCAGCGAGAACCATTTCATAGTGTATAATGTGAACCGCGATTTCGATACACGTCTTTTTTGAGTTCTGTCGCCATTGGGGATTTTTGGGAGTCACTTATTAGAATATATTTAAAAGTGGCATTAATATTAATAACTTAATTTAATAAAAAAAATATCCGTCATCGGGCCTCGTTTTGTATGGATTTTCGCCCATTTGCCTTTGGTTGTACGATAATGTGGCCACGTAGTGCGCCGTAGTTTTATCGCGACAACGCGACACGTGTCTTCGGCCGACAGTCTGGCCGTAGCATGTGAGAATAATCCTGAATTTGTTACTGAGAATTCTTCAACAGATGGCGCAACACGTATTAAAAATGGGTATGTAGAGGGGGATTATTTATTTGACTACTCGTGTACTAGGTATATGCTTGGATAGATAGAGAACAATTTTACATGCAATTTTAGTTTTAGGCAATTCATTTCTTAATAAATTACTATATTATCAGTTTTATTTTGCAGTTGTACAAATCATCTTACACCTATTTAATTATAATGAACAAGTGAAATAAGCCTTTGGACGTCAATTGAACAATTCCTTTTATTATTATTTTAGCTAAACAAAACAAAAATTTTATTATTTTATTCAATTTATTTTACTGTGCAGTAAAACGCGACCTACTCAAGAATATGCAAATGGATTCTGTCGTCTTTATTTTCGCGATCTCACACAGCAGCTAATGGAGGTCGTAGCGAGTCGACTCGGAGTGACTTGGAGCAAAAATTAATTCCGAGCGTCATCCGCCGCGCGCGGCCTCAATAAATCGCGGCGATTTGAATAAACTTGCGATTTGTCGCGTCGAGGCGCGCCGATTACCGGCTACCGAGTTTGAGGTACTACCACGGAAACTCGAGCGGGGGGATTCTTTATAGGCTGTAATAAAGGTGGTATTAATTACATCCTAAAGGGGGTTGGTCCGTATTTAAATTACCTGAGTTTACATAGTTAAGTGTATTACTAAAGGAAAAGGTAAAGTAAAGTAAAATACACTTTATTGCACAAATATAAAATAACAAACATGGGATAGAAAAGGAAATAGTGAAATTCAGGTCCGTAACGTGGAAACTTTTGTTCTATTTTTAATGTTGAAATGTAACAATTTTGATTGGAGTTGGAGTTACATGATGATTTATTATGAGGAACAAAAATTATTTTTAAAAGTAGTTCAGCTCCGGAACAGATCTAAAACCAGTCTTGTTACGTACTGCATAATCCACTACGATGTCTCCACTCCACTGGTAGCTCTGTATACAGTCTTTTCCTCAAAATATCGTAAAAAGAATATGAGAATAGAGTGCTACGACAGTGCTACGCTGCTGCTACGAGCCGTATAATATGGAATTAAATATGAATCTTTATATAAATACAAATTCAAATACAAAATAATATTTTTACCACAAAAAATTAAGTTAAATTGATTAATTAATTTAGTTAAGTTAAATTAATTTTATTAATTAATTCTAAGGCATATACGATACCTAATAGACGTCTGATTTGAAATTAGATTACGGATTAGATGCTCGTATTATGCTCGGATTAGATGATCGCAATTTAATGGAATTAGGTCTCAAAGCGAAATTAAATGAGTACAGTACTGACTACAACATTAATTACATAAATGGAATACTCCATATTTGAGATGGAAACTCGAAACAACTCAAGTTTCACTCCAAAGATGTCAGATTGAGATTCGTTGGTAGCTCTAGAGTTAATTTTCCCGACGATTTCTTTCTCGAGAGCAGGATACAACTTAACAGGATGTATCGCTCAACATCGCCGATGCGATGCGGCGTCGGCATCGTATACAGCATCCGCATCGTATAGCCAGGGTTATTACAGCGAGGGCGTGAAGTGATGAGGTTTTAACGGTTCTGTGGAGGCTCAGGAATGAGGAATAAGTGATATTTATAGCTCGTTATGATAATCTAAAGTGTGTGAGATGCGCGGCCGCGGCTGCCGGAAGATCACAACACTGGGTATTACGCGATAATGTAAGTGGTTCTAGTTTTTATACACATTATTTACCTATTAGTTCTGTGCAAAGATTATTTCCAATTCAAAATCATTAGTAACTCATTGAAGAATCAAAAATAATGTAGGTACTTACCCATATTTTATTTTATAACATTTTATATCAATATAATTAATAATTTCGGATTAAAATTGAAACATTTTTGTTGTTTCCTTATTCGCATGTGAAGTGTAGCGTTGTCCATCGGTATAGCCAACGTGTTAATTGCTCGTACAATGCTATACAATTTGGTGAGCACACAACAACCGAAGAAAAATCCACATCACAATAGAAAACGTGTATACCTATTATACATATATATACATACGCCACAAAACTAACCTCCCGGACCGTGTAGGGGTCGGTCACGTTTTTTTTCTTGCCACCGGATCCCTCGCACCTCACCTGAATGTCAATCGCAGCTAATTGGCAGACCCGGCGGTCAGCCGCCGAAGGTCACCGTCGACCAATCGGTTACCTGACCCCCGCTCACCGGTACTTACAGCTCACGGGAAATACAGTAACTTAATTTAGAGGCGACTCTCGAGGTTTAGAGAGGCTATCGAAGGTGAAATGTAGCAATAAGATTACTTTATCTGGAAGGAAAGGCTAAAAATTTACAAGTGTATTGTTAGATGTGAAAAGAATGAACGAGATAAACTAATTTTTATCAGATTGGCAGTTACACACAACCCCAAAGGCGAACATGGGTGAAGAGATGAGTGACTGTGAAGGAAGCAAGAGAGGCGTGCCAAGTGCCATTCATGGCGCTCCATTATCTCTGCCTACCCCGCGAGGGATACAGCTTCAAGATACGTAAATACGTAAATTTCTACGTATACGAGTATATACCTATATATGTAGATTGTAGTATGACGATGTTACAGTTTCTCAGTCTCCATTTTGACACACTCGTACTTTGGTAAAAAGGATCATCATCATCATCAGCTTATTAATGTCCCTACTGTTGGGGCACAGGCCTTCCCTTGTTCACGATGTTTTCCTTCGCCGTTAGTGCAGTCGGTAAATGTACGTAAGACTTCGAAAAAATCGGAAAAACTCATTGGTACATGACACTGCATGGTTTCGAACCCGGACCTCTCGCATGGGAGTCCGGCATGGTAGCCACTAGCCCCCGACGCTCTTTTGAAAAAGGCACCTACGCTTGTGAATAATATTTACGAAGCACGTATAAACATAATTTTAATATAACATGATGGATGGAGCAAACGGGCTTATTTAAGAACTTCTCTGGCCGGGTAAATCTTGAAACAAGTTTTATGAAACATAGAGCAACTTTATTGAATCTTTAATGGGAGAAAATAATATTTAACTTAAAGGCTTTTTATTGAACTTTTATGTCTGTTTAGTAGAGGTTCCCATTTACCACAGATTGCATGTACTCGTACTGTGCAGAGATAACGAAACAAATTGATATATTTTTTAATCGAATGTCTTAATGCGTAAACTAATACTTTCTGAAATGAATTTGCTCGTTGTTCCCGTAGACTCTTCAACTGTAATACTAATAGAGTCTATTGACTACATATTTTATTTAATTAAAAAACACTATTTACGTGCAGCTGAATCACTGTAAATGCTATACCCTGTGACAGCGATCAGTACACACGAGTACGGGCCCCGCGGGTGAAGTGATTGAATATTCTATTTTGCCCGAGTCGGGATATTTCCCTAATCTGGGAGAACTTCGCAAGCCCGGGAGGTTAAGTACCGCAAAGCCTTTACGTGAAGCTAAATTACGGGAAATTAATTGTAGCGGAAACTCAAACATGAAGAATTTTCTTATGTATGTGTTTATCTGTAATTCTGTTTGAAACAGACTCTACTGAAAATATACGTTTAAACGTCTTCACTTTGCCTTTAAAATGTTCTTGTTTATTCTGTCTGTGCCCTAAACGTATTAATATTTACAAATTAAAGATAGACACGACTAAAACCGTCGAATATTATTTAGTGCGGCGTAGACGGCGCTATATCGGGCCAGTCCGAGTAGACAATGCAAGCTGCATATTTGCGCCCAGACGCAATTTAGACGCGGCACAGAACAAGGCAGTATAATGGATGCACACACTACACCCTACATAGCTCGCGCGCTGGCGGCATAGCGCGTCGGCCGGAAGAGGCGCCCAGTACGGCAGGATTTCAAAAATTCAACGCCTCAATAGCTCGAGAGCGCGTATTAGGGTGCTAGGGCTGGCAATAACGGGTTTTAAAGCGCCTATCTTTAATTAATTGTAAACACAGAATAACGTTAATAGGATGATGATTAAACATAGATATTCGACAGCGGCCTGTGTAACAAAATCTTTTACTACTTGTACTGACACCAATCACCATTGATTGACAAAATAGGCTTTAAAGAAAGAGAAACACTTTTTAGTAAAAAAATGAATATTTCTTCAAAATTGTTCTACACTTGGCATTATTTCTACACGTACTACACTGAAAGAACAGCTTGTTTACTTCAAACAAGAATTTGTTTCAATACGAGCATATAAAGTAGATAATGTAAAAACATGAACCAAGATCTTAGTCGTATCTATGAAGTATTTTGTTCAAATGAATAAAAATTACTTAATGTGCTCTAAATCAAACAAGCTTTCTTTCAGTGTATCAAAGTGTATTAAGTCAGAGGCCTACGGGCGGCCTGAACAACTCTGACAAATAGGTTGGCCACTGACCATACGATAAGCAAGCAAGTGTATCAAAGCGTACTCTTGGTACTACTGATATCTATCTATTTGAAGTCAACGAATTGTAGATATTATGTTACTAGACGTGTTAACTTACTCTAGCATCAATCCAACAGAGAGTCTAGTATTAATTTAAGTTACAATAGTTACTCAGGTGTATATGACGTGTCTCAGGCAGGAAACGTCAATGCACGCGTCTAGGGATCGGTTATACTCAAACAAATGAATCTGTCTAACGTACCGCTTGCTCATAAATAACCTTTCAGTTAGAATCTGTCACATGACAAGTGACAACCCTAGCCCAAATCCGGCTATGTACACACTCGCTCGCAAGCTGACTGCCGATGCCTCCAATATACGTGGCGAGTGCACACCCCCCTCCCCCACTGTACAAACATAGGGAATGCATCGCGTCGCATGCAGCCCGCGCCGTATGCTCGCCCATTAGATCACTAGTTCGGCTGCACCGCTCTACGTGGACGGCGAATCTCGTTGGCGCGCTGTAACAGATTCAAGACTGTTCGGTAGCGCCTATTTTACAGGCAATAAACGTCGGTAGTTGGGTGCGACGAGCCTATGGCTCAGATAGTTGCTCTTCTATGGGGGTTTGTACCCTTTGTGTGTTGTGGTATATGGTATTATGGTACATCACAACACACAAATGACGTTAATACAACGTCATTTTATTTTATTAAGAAAACCAACGGCTATATTGTGTTGTTATGAAATATATAAATAAACATATAAAAGAAATTATCCAAACTTAAGAAACTAGACATATGCCAGTTATTGGTTTTCCTAAAGTAACTTTACATATTTAAATATTAATGCGGTATTCAAAAAATAAAAATGTATTGATGCAGACAGTATCTTTTACATTTTCTCAGATTTCCCTCCCCGCTCCCACACTAGGATACCCTGTTGTTATTTTATCTTGTACATATGGGTTGTGTATTCCAAAGTGCGAAAATTGTAAGAGAAGACATTTTATTTTTCTGAAGGCTTTAATGAGTGATGTTAACGGAAAAATTAAATCAAATTCACAAAAGAAAAATTAATTTTCTTACAAATCGGTCTCTCAATATCACCATTTCTTATTCGACGTTAAATTTAATTTAATTTAATCATTTCTTTATTAGAATTTAAAATGTTTGAACATTTTTTTACAAAATTGTTACCTACTCGATCATTACTCAAACCTATTCAAAGAAATGGTACATATTCTTTTTTACCATTTTCGATATAAATTCACTTTTAATCCAATCCGAATGCAGTAACTAAACTAAACATCGAGTTTAGATTCCATAAATTTTACATTCACCCTACAAACTATAATTTTCCAGACATTGTGGTAGAGTCCACCGGCTCTAAGAGAATGGTGCATATTCCTGACACCATTTTCGACATAAAGTCACTTTTAATCCAATCCATATTTAGCTTAACTAAACATTCTACATTAAGTCTACATTCCAAAGGTTTTATATATTCACCCAATAAACTCTAAAGGCCATCGCATATTATACCAACTCGACGCGAACCTGGCACCAACTCAACTCAGAGCAAAGCATTGAAATGTGACCTTAATATCGTATTACATACAGTAGGTTTTCAGAATTCAAGTGAAGTAGTCGTCGATGAGTGGCCCACGCGTGGGACACGTGTCCCCGTCAATACAAATACGTTTATTTACCCAGAACATACTAAAAATAGATACAATATGTAATATAACAATTTAAATTAAACACTCAAAAACCAAAAACTAGATAAGTAAAATAAAATAAGAAAACATTATGGTATAATAAAAGCAGGTATCTATTTACAACCATCAACTCCTGGCTCCTGCACCAGCCGACGGCTGTCTTGCAGCATGCCAATCCTCGTATAGACAGCCAGCGGGATATGATACTGTCTGACATCAACACATCACTTTAATAAACTTAGATAGGTACTTTACATAATAAAGTAATAATATTTTGTAGTATACAATTAAAATGTAATATAGTTCAACATTTGTTACGTGCCGTCAGTTGAACCAGTTCAAATACTTGTTATTAGTAATACTGACGCGTTCACCGACAATGACAACACACTGAACTCCTCGACAGCGAACTCCACGCCAACTTGTTCCGCAAACTGGGGTAACCATAATTGAATATTGAAAACGGTACTACGATGGCGGCGCGGCGCGGCGCGGCGTGCCACTGTTATTTATTTATTTATTTATTATTACAAAAATTGCACAGCAATACAGTTTACACTAAAACACTGTGAATTCAAATGTTTAAAATGGACACTATACTGTACTCAATGTACAGTATAGTGTCGTACAATATATTAAATATAATAATAATACATCCACAAATATAAATCAATTTTTACAATAACTTAAAGCTCATTCATTCATCTTCTCACAAAATCGCAGACAATGGTAACATATTTCTTCCATCGACTGGCAAATAAGTCGCATTCCGGTACTAGTGCAAGAAGCGCATTCAGTAGCACTAGCGCACGCACAGAAGGTGAGTTACGATGGAAACCGGTTCGCGACAAAGGCGCTAACAACAAGGGGTGGCGACGAACCCGGAGATAGCTGTCGGGTACATATAGCCTGGTCAGTCGCGACACTAAGTCTGGGCTGGACTGCCCATACTTAGTCTAGCCCAGGCACAGACCTCTCCGCGAAGAATGCGGCATGATGTGGTAATTAAATCACAGTTTCGCCTCACTTCGAGGGAATTAAAGCCTAAGACTCCGAGCTAAAATTTTGTAGGATATAAGAATGGGTAATATCCGTACATCCGTACACCGTTATGAATTGTATTGTGTTTAAACCTGTTTATATTATGGTATTTCATTTTATAGAGCTCAGAAGTAATCTAGATTTTAATGTGGATAATTTATTTTGTTTTAAATAGCGGCTAAAGAGACTAGCTAGAGCATAAAATAATGTAGACGGAACTCTGGGTGACGGGAATTATAATGAAATAAAAATCCGGAGAGAAGGGTATGCGAGATCTTGAGGGTTGGCTCTTACTTTATCACCTGATACCAATTTTGTGCTTTTGCAGTTAGGAAGCACCTAACGCACGAAACAAATTAGTCCTAAAATTACGTTGATTTTTTAATACACATTTAACTACTCTAAACTGAGACGCGTCCACATCAAAATTTGTTGATAAAATAGTAACTTTGGTAGAATCGTTATGACGGTCGGCGTCCATTTCTTAAGATAACCACTTCTTCGTATGACCTTTTCTGGATTCGACCACTTCTTGTTAAGACTACTTCTGATTGTGACTGTTTCTGGTTTTGACCATTTGACCAAAACGGGTAGAATTTATTGGTCCTGCCGTGGTCCTGCCCGTGTGGTAGCAATATCCACCCCGAGCTGCCGACACTTGAACATTAAACTACGAGTGCGTTTAGCGCGACCCGCGTCTGACGAATAAGGGCGGCCCCACACGGCGCGTGTTTGCTCGCCGCTCGCCACTCGACCGGGCCGTGTGATCACCCTAACGATGTTTGCGCCGTGTGTGTACACTGCGCCTAAACTGACAGGTGATTATTGGTGCTGACCTGTCACGAAACGGGAACTGTGGTCAGCTTTGTTTTTATAACCTCATGTTACATGAAACGTCGTCCTGAGTTTTCAACCTTAATTAAAATATACTCTGTCCCTTTCTACGACACAGCTCTAGAAGTAGGTAGATGTTACTAGACTTAATTATTAAGGAAGCTCCTCGTTCAGGTTAATTAACTTAACATAATAAATGATACGGCAGTGTAAAGTTATTTTATAACATATTTGCTCGTAAAGTGGCTGTAATTACACCAATTTCAATATCGTAATGTATCTCATTACGCACTTGTGCGTTATAGTAATGTGAAACGCACGAGTTTTTTTAAATAAAGTAACATGTACGGTTTTTTAAGATGCTCCGTCTAAAAATGAACGATACTTTTTAAAATCTTAGCAAAGAGTTTTTATGTTAAAAAAGTGGTCAATATTTTATGAATAAAATTAACTTTGGGAGATAAAATATAATAAATAAAGATTTAATTCTTTAATTTAATTAATTTTGACAATAAATTACAACCAATTTATCTGTAACAAAAACACAAAAATATTAATTTACTTTATTAGTAATACTGGCTGTTTTTGTACCTTTACCTAAAAAAAGTTGATGCGCGCGCATCGCTAATTTGTGGACAAGTAAAATTATTCCGCGCGCTTTTTCTTTTCGCTGTATTGTTTTTATTTGAAAATGTCGTCAAGTAGTGATGAATTTATTAATTTGACACCGCCACAAGTCTTAAACGCAGCGAAAAAGGCTACTCTAAGCCTCTTGCCTGAAAAATCGACCGATAGATACTTACAAGCGTATCAAAATTTCATCATATGGAAAACAAGCAAAGATGCAAATTCATTTTCAGAAAATGTGTTTTTAGCATATTTCATGGAACTTTCTCAAAAATATAAGTCAAGCTCATTGTGGTGCTACTATTCAATGCTAAAAAGCACTATGAAAACAAATCATGGTATTGATATTAAGTCATACTCCAACTTGCTAGCATTCCTAAAAAGACGCTCAGATGGCCATGTAAGTAAAAAGTCGAAAGTATTTTCGGCTGACAATATCAAGAAGTTCCTAAAAGAAGCTCCGGATTGCCGATATTTGGCAACAAAGGTCAGTTGAAACTAAATTATTGTTATTAATTTCTTTCACTTTCGTATTTCTTTACAATATAGGTGTTTATACGTTCTTTTTATCTCTTTTCAGGTTGCATTAATATTCGGTATAAATGGTGCATGTAGACGTCAAGAGTTGGCAAACATCACAACTAATGATGTCGAGAATCATGGGCGGGTTCTTCTTGTCCATGTCAAAAACACAAAAAATAAAATTCCAAGGTCTTTCACAATACAGGGGCCATTTTACGACGTAGTGAAGAAATACGAAGCGCTTCGATCAACAAAATCTAATTCCAACAGATTTTTTCAAAATTACCAAAATGGTAAATGCACTAACCAACCCATTGGCATTAATAAATTTGGAGCAATGCCGAAACAAATTGCCACTTTCTTAAATTTGCCTGAAGCACATGAATACACAGGGCACAGTTTCAGAAGGTCCTCGGCTACATTGCTCGCCGATTCAGGTGCGGACTTATTGACACTAAAACGCCACGGAGGGTGGCGGTCGAGCAGTGTAGCCGAGGGATACATAGATGACTCGATGAGAAATAAAGAAGAAATTAGCTCTCGCATTACAAGGAACATAAATTTGGAGTCAAGTGTTGACTTTCAACCATCTACGAGCACACACGCGTACATTCCACCATCGTCGCCGCAGCCGCAGCCACCTCCGCCGCCGCCACCGACTGCAGAACTCTGTGGTCTCGTTTCTCCTACTTTCACTCAAGAGAGTGAGAGAGAGACTGGGGAAATTGTAACTAATAATAATAACTTGACAACATTAAAAATGCCAACTGGCAACATAACAATCACTTTTAAAAATTGTTCAAATTTCTATAACTGCTTTAACAAGTAATTAAAGATTTATTCGTTTAAGAAAGTCAAAGTTTTATTTATTTCCTCGTAAATATGTTATAAAACGTCGTATGACATACGTGCGCTTTGAAAATTACAGCCTCTGCTTCCTTATAGCCCTCGCCTACGGCTCGGGCTAGCAATATCGCCTCGGCTGTAATTTTCAACTTACCGCACTTATATCATAATGTACTATTAGTAAATAGAACAATTGAAGCTGCACGCTTCGGTTCATTTGGTCCACTTTCCCAGAAAGTCCACTTCCTTAAAGATGAAACTTCATAACCTACAACAACAGCTAGTTTGCTACGAAATAAAATAAAATAAAAAATAAAGTAAGAAATCTTCAAAAGCACGTCTAAAGTCCAATCCGGATAGCCGTAAGAGCAAACAGACCTCTTGAAGTTGCCCACCTGGCGGCGACCCCCGGCGCGGACTCGGGTCATCGGGGAGGTTAACTAAAAGTTCATACTTTAACCAAGCGCTTTTTCAGTCACAGGTTTCACGTGAGCTTTCGAAGATTTTGAGGGGATGAAATTCTCTGTGAATCCTCGGGACCGGAGTTTAGTAGTGTGTGTTGATACCATAACCACAGCGATCACCAATTATTTCCCCGTTGTGGTTGAAGGGTTAATTTACCAGTAATTACAAAAGATCAAAAGTTGTTTAGAGTTACTTTTTCTGTTAACGGGAAATCTTCATAAGATACCCGGCCTCCTGGAGGAGACCATGTTACTCGTATGTGGGAATTTTGTTTGTCTACCGTACCAAATTCTCTCGATGGCCGGCCTTATACATGTCGGAGAGCTCTGGAATCTTTAGTGGAACGCATCGGTGTCCCCCTAGTACTCTACTTCGGGCCTCTCCTGGGAGGAGTATGCTCCGCCTCCTAGTTCCCTCCGTCACAGCAACGTGCGGCCATGGCACTTTACTGCCTTCCCCGGGGTGTAGAGTTGTACCTAAAAAACGTATCTACCTACTATGACAAATTTAGGATTTCCTATACTGGACTCGACATCTTGTTTTGAAGGAATATCGAGTGCGTGACCAGGTAGACAGGATAGAAAATACTAGAGTCGATGATTTGGGTGGGCCATGTCATATCTCCTGCGACCGGCCCTGCCATCACTCTCTGCCGCCAGCCGCCTGCCGCACGGCGCGAGGGTCTCACGTGGAGGGCACTCCACACGACGCGGACGTACCGCCCCGCGCCCCGAGGCAAGACTTAAACATTGACGTCTCACCTGAATGCCGGCTGTTTCTTAATGTGAAGGATGAGCGGAAAGAGCCTGACCTTAGTTTCTTGGAGCCTCATCATGTCTCGACCTAATTTTCTCTTCCGTGTAAAATTATTTTCTGGTCGAAGTTTTCCGCAGCGCTATATTATGAGTTTATGAGGGTTTAGACGCATATTGCCAATTTTGCAAAATGCCAATTACGCAAAATGCCATACACGCAAATTGTCTGAATACTCGCTAAAGGAAACGTAAAAAGAATCACTTGATCAATAAGCTCCTTATAAGATAACATCATTTTTGGTACCATACCCGAGGGGTAAACTGAATCATATTGTGAACGTTAAATTGTCCACCCATCTGTCTGTCAGAAGCTCTTAAACTATATAAACTACAGACTTAAGTGAATGGAATCTGAAACTACTCTTAATCGCTCGCGCCATAAACTTCTCTGCTTCACATTTTGTGAGTCGCTGCTTTCACAGTCAGTAGTCTGTAAGGGAGGGGGGGGGGAGCTTTTAGGTTAAGTAGGTATGTGCGAGCGAGTGTACGGGCATTTGAACGACCTTGTAGAGACCGGCGCGGCTGAATGGGTTAGCGGGCCTGGAAACTAGGTGGCTGCAAGGAACTGGAGCAAGTAATATCAGGACTTTGCTGTTACTTTGATGTAACAGGATGTAAGCTATCATCAGTATAATATTGTAATAAAAGTGATGCAATAATTAGTCATTCCTATGGAAAACCTCGCATTCCATTTTGAAGCGTCATTAGGCTCCAAAATGGAAGGCTCAATATTACTTTGAGTCAGCCCTAACATGAAAAGCTTGCTATTATTTACTAAATTAGCTCTTAACGCGAGGGCTGTCTCCAATAATACTTGAGCTTCCCATTCCTTCCCTTAGTGACCCTGACGAGGCTAGCATGGTCACCTTGTTCTTACTGTACAAAAGCCTCTAAAAGATTGATAAAAAACACTTGATGAGAAATTGTATAGTTACATAACTGATATCTGGCAACCGAGTGGATTAAAACTATTATTCTTTTTGAGAATTTATAAATCTGAAGTTGTAGAAGAAAAGTTGACCCAGAAAAACTAGTGGTATTACACCAGAAAAACTAGTGGTATTACACCAGAAAACTAGTGGGATTACACCAGAAAACTAGTGGTATTACACCAGAAAACTAGTGGTATTACACCAGAAAACTAGTGGTATT
This sequence comes from Hofmannophila pseudospretella, assembly GCA_947369225.1. NCBI lineage: Eukaryota > Metazoa > Arthropoda > Insecta > Lepidoptera > Oecophoridae > Hofmannophila > Hofmannophila pseudospretella. The sequence continues at coordinate 13,949,770 of OX376326.1, forward strand.
ACACCAAAAAACTAGTGGGATTACACCAGAAAACTAGTGGTATTACACCAGAAAACTAGTGGTATTACAACAGAAAACTAGTGGTATTACACCAGAAAACTAGTGGTATTACACCAGAAAACTAGTGGTATTACACCAGAAAACTAGTGGTATTACACCAGAAAACTAGTGGGATTACACCAGAAAACTAGTGGTATTACACCAGAAAACCACGCTTGTTATTTCATCTGATACAAGTTTTAACCACAGAGTACTAATAGCTTTTACCGATGGCATAATGTGCATTTAAATAAACGGTTTTGTAACGAATAATTTAATAACGTGACGCGCTCATGCTTTATAGTGAGCGCGACCGCAGAGCGCGCGGTCTGCGGCGCGGGCCGCGGTCCCGCGCGCGGGACGCGTCATTGCCGACCGCCAGTTTGCGCCGCACTATACACTAGCCGAAAGTATACACGGCACAGTGTGTGCGGAGCGCTGGACATTACCGATAATTACATTTCGGTCTCGGTTACAACCACCCCCTATATAGCCGATATCCCCATCAGTAGGGATAAGTTGAAAAAAATATACTCTTTTCTACCGGTAGGGATTAGTGTACCTTTTCAATTCCACTTTACGTTATCAATTTCCTATAATTTGTGCGACAAGAGTGAAAAGTGGAATTGCAATCGGTACCGGTAGAAAAAAGTTCATTTTTTGTTCCACTTATCCTTACTGGTGGGGATAACCTGGTAGGGACAAGTGGACCACCCGGAAATATCCATGAAGGAACGCACGCCCGCCACAGGGGGAAACTATATTTTGTCATCCATGGAAAAATCCATGTAACAATGTCATCCTCCTTCGTCCACTCGTCTACATAGCGCCTCTCTCGTCCTGGCCATTCAATATTCCAAATTTTAATTTCATTTCAGCTTCTGAATCATTTTCTTGTTTTGCCTGCAGTCTCGCTGACATCTGCATAACACCAATACCTTCTTCCGTCATACTTTCCTTTACGTAATTATGTTGTGGTAATCAGGAGTTCTGTACCTGTTCGACCCGGAGGAAGTGTCCATTCACTTCATTCTCATAAGTCTCATCATCATTATTTTATAATGAGACTCTTTAGTATATCTGTATATTTTTGTTTCAGTCCTTTATCTTTTCCTCTAATCTCTCTATATCTAATCTAACGTTTTAAATGTGGTATAAATAAACAGCGTTGAGACATAATTGAGTTCTTTATATTTCGGACCTGAGTAATCTCCTAGTAGTGTTCTCCACTAATGCTGCCGGAGGACACCGATCCCATCTTTCCACCTCGGCGTGCCGCCCCGTCTCTTCCATAACCAGATCACTTACTCCCTAAATATTAACTGTGATGTTAGGGTATATTCTTCGTGAAGGTAGGGTCAGCACCGACTGGTCGCATTGCGTTGTCTATATGATTGAAGACGGCAAGTAACTGTCCATGACGCCTCGTGCCCGCCGGCCCCTGATCTACAGTAGTAACAGCCAATTAATGGCGTCCATAAACCACCGGCGGTCGAACGCACGCGCCGCAAATTTAAATCGCTCCATATTAAACGATATCTATCTCAGTGACGTCACAGGCGACTTTAGTGTCGCACTTCCCCCTATTATTTCCTAATTTCTTTTACCTAAAATAGAGTAAAATACACTTTATTGCACAAACAGAAAACAACAAACAAAAGGTAGAAAAGGAAGTAGTGAAATATGATTTAGGCGACCTGTAGATGTAGATGTAGATGCGGGCAAGCAAGTTCTTCATAAATGATATAGGTATAGTTTTAAATCCCGCTCCGGGTCGTTCTTGGTGCAGAGGTTGGCCGTGGCGATTCAGCGTGGCAATGCCGCGAGCGTCATGGGGACCTTTGCGCCGGGGTCGACACGGGGCGGGATTTTTGACTAAGGCTTTTCATTAGTCTTTTTTTATTTTAATTTATTGTATTTTTATAGTTTTAAATATAATTTTATTTAATTCAAGTCTTACATTTTTAGCAGTCGGGAATGAAGAAGTTTTTCCTCTTTGGGTTGCGTCACGTCACAAACAACCTTGTGCGTGTATGACGTAATATGATTCAATCTCCTTTTTACTTTTAATGACAATTATCTAGTCAGGGTAGAAATCTATGTTCCGACCTCAGATAGACAGAAATAATCCTGGCTGCCAATAAACCGTCAAAAAAACTAGGCCCCAAAATGAATGTAAATTCGCCAGCCTTGTTTCAAATCGATAGCTTCAGTAGTTCCTGAGAAAAATAGCTGTGACATACAGACGGACGGACGGATGGAAGCACACCGAAGTCGCACAATAATTACCACTTTGGTAAGGAACCCTAAAATACTATACTACCAGCGGAGCCTCTTGTGGGGAAGATTATGAGTATTATGACACATATTCCCTGTGTGCGTCAATTTGACGTCTCTTCTAGACTCCTACTCTTTTTTTTTATTTACTTCTAAACCCGCATTTGACCTCGATCTCGCCTGATGGTAAGCGACGATGAGGTCGACGATGGAGCATGCGGGTCCAGTAAATGCCTATTCACTCTGGCCTTGAAGATCCCAAGGTTGTAGGTTTCGGGAAACACAGACGCCGGCAGGCTGTTCCATTCCTTAGCCGTTCGCATAATGAACGAAGAAGCAAATCGCTATCTAGTTACAAGAAGCCAGTGCCAGTAGCCTGCGTGCGAGTTGAATTGCCTTTAAATTTAGACGTGTAAAGTAAAACTTTTGTGCCTTTTCATTCGTATTATTCGCGTAGCATGCACGCCGTATTCCAGCCGCCAGCTTGAGACATAACGCTACTGGAGCTATCTCCGCACCGCACCGCACGGCGAAGCGTCAACATTTCCCCGAATACCGCATCTCGCCGGCTTATTGGAATTCCGCAATCGAATTGAATTTATACATTCGGCACATATTGGACGCTTAAAGTTTGTCGTGGCTTCGGAACCACGGCGCGTTTAAACTTGTATAAACTATCGGCTGTCGGTCGGCGATGCAATGCGAAATGGAATTTATTTCTGTGAGGAGAACTTAACACGTTTTGAAAGCGTGTCGAGTAATATATTGAACGCGTTCAAGTTAGCGGTTGGATTTGGAATTCTTATTCTTCAGTGGTGGCGTGACAGTGGTTTCGACATCTTAACTTTTTGAAAGTACATTTTTATAAAGTCATTTTTTTCTCTACCACCCGCTTCGTAAGGTGCTATAGTTGAAAGAAAAGAAACGGCGCAGGTAACCATCTTTTGAAATAAATGCAAATAGACATCCTAACAATTGTACCACAATGACCGTGCTACGAGCGTAGCTCCTCTACGCCGTACAGCTAAAACTACATCCATCTACGCCCAGTCTATGCCACAGATTTATTTAGTCTATCGGCGAGTAAAATACGGTTCTTCTGTGATGTACTCGTATATATTTTAGGGATACAGATATTCTAAACCGTCCCATACACGGAAAGAAACGTTAATGTAAATAAACGATATTCTGTTAATGTAAATAAATAATATCCTATTAGCCGGCACTACACGCGTCAAGCGGAGCGTGGAGCGTGCCACATGACTGACGCGCCCGAACATGCTCTCCCACAGGAAATGAGTTCCCCTTGCCCCCCTTCATACCCCCCTTTGGCCTCGCTAATATATTTCGAAATATGTATTTCTGTTTGTACAGCCGCAGCGGAAATTTGGAGCCAGGATCTTCCGACAGATATATTAATTAAATGTTCAGATAGCTAATAGCTACGAGTATCTCGTGTGCGGTTGCCTAGATTTGAGCTGGAAATTCAGTACAGGAGTGGACGTTCTATCTAGAACAAAAATACCTTTTTTATTTTTTCTGGCCTTGATACAGAACGATGTCGAGTGTAGGTCGACCCAATGGCCTCTTGCCGTTCTCTATCTTTTTACTATGCAATAAGTAATTTCTTTACTTACTTACTTTAATAAATAGTTATTTTATCACCATAGATTTTAAAATTTTTGACGCTAAGATTTCTATGGTTATATTACATAAATACAATTAATTAGTTTTTCTACTCCCATTTCGTAATTTGATCATTAAGAAACCACAATCAGTAACATAAAGAGGTTCATTTGTCATGGTCGTGTGAAAATAGTGTTTTAATGATATATTATATATCAGTTTTCGATTGTAATATGTAAATTTATCTTTGTTGTATGGCACTGCATATAAGAACTTCGTATTATATGCACTAAATTTCACTGACCGACTACTTAGTACTATAGCCATAAAAAAACACGACACCCGCGCCTGCGCGATATCGACAATACGTTAAACATATCTACGGTTTCCATAGTTACCAATAACATGTTAAACTGTCATGGCGTCTGTTGTAGTCTCCGTAACAGTTTGTATTTTATGATCGTAGAAAAAGTATTGTATGAAACGCACGTAATGTCTATTTTAACACTCGCTATCATTACGTGCTAAATACACTACTATTAAACCCTCAATAATTTCTAAAGACTCTGAGAAAACATTTAAAGATAAAAGCAGTTGCTTAAGGTAAACAAATAGAAGATAGATATATTTTAGAAAGAGACATTTATATACTGTACAAGTACGTACATAATGTATTTTTTCCGCCCTCCTGCCGCGCCTACCGACCCGTGAACGTACACACACACAGACACTCCGGAGTTATTTATTACCCAAATAACTACTTTAAGTGTTCCGCGCTTTTAACCCGCTTTTACCGAGATACTAGCCGACTATACATAACTAGCAGCACGTATATGTACAAGTATTTTGCCGCGAAAAGGCAACGAAACGATCAACAGAGATTAATCTTGCACGAGTATATCAGAGAGGGAAATAGCTAATTGATGAGCTCTAATCGATATTACACAGGTTATCGTGAAGATAATATCGTTCATAAAAATAACCGCCGACATTATATCAATCAATTTTAATACGCATGGTTTTGTATAAGTTCTGTGCGACATACCCGTACAAAGAAGATATAAAAATTGTCATCATCAAGTCTTCTTTTCACGAAAAACTGAGTTGAATCTCATTGGCTATGAGTTCTGAAAGTTATGTTTATTCAAGTTTGTGCAAAATTGTGTAAAGTTTTACATTAATCGATTGTATTTGAAACTAGCTGACCCGACAGACTTCGTCCTGTCAAAAAGATTTGTAATGTGGCAGTTTTTGTGCCTACGTATTTTAAAAAATTCTCCTGAACAGAACCGTCACCCTGGTGATAGGGCGTTGTGATTAAAAAATAATTAAATAAAACATATATAAGGATTTAAAAGTAAGTAATCGCTTTATTGTTAATCATGTGAATCATAATTATTATTATTATCATTGTAGTGCTTTGTGATATACGATGTTTTTTGTTTGATTACCTGGCGCATAGACAAACAAATCTGATGGTTTTCCAACACGGGAACAGGCAACATACAATTGACCATGTGAGAAACATGGGTTTTCTAGATTAATACCACAAACACTTAATGATTGCCCCTGGGACTTGTTTATAGTCATAGCAAAAGCAAGCCGCACTGGAAACTGTAGTCGTTTAAACTCAAATGGCACATCAGTCGGAATCATTGGGATGCGCGGTATGAGAACATCTTCTCCTTTATACTTTCCTTTGAGTATAGTTGCTTCTATCACATTGTTTAGTAATTTTTTTATCGCTAACCGTGTACCGTTGCAAAGACGCGGTTGGTTGATATTTCGCAACATTATAACGACCGATCCAACCTTTAATTGAAGATTGTGAGGTGGCAATCCTGGCAAATCCAGCGAGTTTAAAAATTCCGGTGGATAGTTGACTACATCATGTTCGACCACCTTCAAGCAAAGTTGCTGCGATTCCCGACGAAGCGAGTGCATTTCACGTTCATTTCCGTCGTCACGTTCTTGTGCAGTACGATTAGATCGGTAATTAGCTTGGTTTGTAGCATTTCTGGTTCTTCTACCTAAATTGCTTCGTCTTATAGGAGGCATATCAAATATAAATAATTTTTTCACTAAACACGAACTAAACAAACACTAACTAACTAAACACTCTGCACAAAACACGATATACGAATTTGTTTCGTGTATCAGTTGACAAAAGCAAACTCAGTAGATTAGGTAACAGACAAAATTTTTTTTTTTTTTTTAATTTGATATGACTTGAAGTCAAATCCTTTAAGCCGTACGAATTGTTTTATTTATTTAAAATTTGGATATTAAAAATAATAAAACACTGTTGGTAACGCGATTTTTGTTTGACTGATGTAATGACGTGGAAACTGATGCATTTTATCTCGCGTGCCGAAACTAATACAAAAGAAACGCGAGTTTCGGAACGCGACATTAAACTCCTCCAACTATGTATTCTGTGCTCCAACGCACACACGCACATTGTAAACTAATACAAAAGAAACGCGAGTTTCGGAACGCGACATTAAACTCCTCCAACTATGTATTCTGTGCTCCAACGCACACACGCACATTGTTTTGATAGATATGATCTTTGACGTTAGGAACACACCTACATTGCTTAGACAACAGTGAGTGCTTGTAATTTAATATGAACTTTATACCATAGCAATAAAGCTCAAATTGACTACGTTTTAGTTACAAAACGTTTGTATGGGAAAAAGAAAAGGGCTATTTTTAGGGTTTTTCCAGCAATTATTCTAATTTTTCTCGCCGTAAAAACCATCCTTGAACTTCAACGAACATTTTAAAAAAAGATTTGGCCAAATTGGTCCAGGCGTTGTTGAGTTATGCGCTTACCAACACATTTTGCGATTCATTTTTATATTATAGATTATTATTTTTATTTTATTATTTTTAATTCTATTTTTGATTAAATATTTAAATGAACTTCTGTAAACAAATTGTGTTTAGACAATGGCTGAATTGTAAGAGTCTCGGAGGAGGGGCACTGTATGCTGAAATACAGGTTACACCTAGTTCGGCAACAGTGGATTAAAATAGTTTTAGTGACATAGCCTAATATAGTTTATTAAACAAAATTGTAAAACTTTAAGAAATAAAAATTTATTATTATTATTATTATTAACTTTGAGTAGCAAGAAACCTCCTCCTTAAAGCTTCCTTTAGTCTCGTGTCATCTCTATCTAGATAGAGATTTATTTCTACACGACAGATGGTGCAGATGATGCTTGCATTTTAATGAAGAATTAACTTAACGCGGAAAAAATTAGCCTAACGTGACTTTGGTCCATACACGAGTATGGTCAAATAAAAGATAAAAATGCCCGTCTATAAATCTTCATTTGTACGTTTGAATTTACCCGTGAACCAAGAAATTATAATGTGCCTTCTGTGTGAATATTTTTCCTGTTACCTTTCCTCGCCCGCTCACTCGCCAGCAGCCACAAAGTGTAACTTACATGGTGATAAAGTAACAAATCACACACCTACTTTACGTACGCATAAAACTACCCGACCCTTTTCCCTTAAAAGGTCCGTTCCGTTTCCACTCTGGCTTTATTTATTGTTTCCGACGGGGAAGTCACCTGCGCACGCGACGGACCTAACGTCACGTCACCTAATACGGGTTGATAAAATAGATTGTCCCCCCACCCCCCATCCCGTCCGCTGTCTTCACTTTAAACAAAGATGGATGTGCCGATTTGCGCAGTCAACCGCGCCGCTATCCGATGGTCCTCACTTATTCGTTTAGTGATGTGCCAATTGCTAGTGGACCAGTGATGTGGAGTGGCTGGTGTCATCAATCTTCAGCTTGTTGACCCAAAGGTTGAAATTGAAGGTCTCTTCGTTCGTTAAACAGCCCCTCGTCGTGTCGTTGTGATTTTATGTCTTGGGCAGAGGCAGTCTTTTCTAATGTAGTGACACGAGGTTTAAAAAACCAGTCTTACGGCTCATATATACGACCGGCCTTGATTGACGACTACGATGGGAGATGACGGGGATGGGCGATCGTGTGGACACGCGCACTCGTGCGTGCCTGTAATCGGCCATCATGGCCCATTGTATAGACGAGCTATAAGGACAGTTGATGCAATCAGGCGTTACTTTGCGGAAATCCATCATTAATTTATTAAAATTATTGGGGGAAGAAGGACCCACCCTCATCTTAGTTGAGGAGGGCGGAACCGAGGGTGAGTGACGGGTCTTACTTTCATCAAAATTTTACTAACGCTAATCTTTCTTTCAAGGACGGTGGTCACCTTTATTATGGCCAGGTTACTTGTTTATATCAATTTTTCTGCTGCCAAATTTTTCTGGAAACCTCTCATACAGCAATACAGCTGGGTCTAAGTTTGGTCTCGGCCTCACATGCTGCCCCGCCCTAAGCAACACTATCTTTATAGGTCATTTGTCCTCTCGCCGGAGGTACGAATGACTTATTCGGCGCCCATTACGTCACAAAGGGAGGCAGTAAATCCCAAGGTTCGGTTCGCGACACCTCTTTGGAAGTTTTTGCGTTGATCGCCTGTTCCATTGCCACAGTTGGCTCCTCGGGGGGTCTCCAGGGTCGAGAGGACTCGTGGTAATATTGATAATTGAGAGTGGAATTGGCAGATTCCGGGAGGGATATTTTTATGGCCTCGTCTGTAATGGAAGGAAAACTAATACAATCATTACTTTATCACACCTCCGCCAGGTATTACAGGCGAGGTCATAAAATATTCTACATAATATAAATAAGCGTTCAGTACAGAATTATCACTTATTGATAGCGTCCTACAGAATAATCGTGACTGTGATGTGGTGCATTCGTAGCCAGCGTCTCACTCAACATACTCGTAACTCAATAATAGATGGAAAATTGTATGAAAACAAAGTCCAAAAATATAAAGGAGATAAAAATCAGATAAGAAACAGCGCCAACTTAAAATAATGAGATTTTTGTAGCAATTATCTGAGTAAATTAGTTTGTAATTATAATGAAGTACGACCGACATCGCGCTCCGCGGAGGAACAACAAGGAATATAATTTTGTTGACGAGTACACCTCCCCCCACCCTCCCCCCGCTGGCCAGTGGGGGGAATTATGCAAAATTAATTTATCAATATTTCTCGCTGCGATCTCCCGCGGGACAGTAGTCGGATGCACACAGTAGTTTATTCTTTAATTACGAAAACGAGATGTAATCGCGTCGATGTTTAATTTTGTTAACTAGTCCGTACTTATCTTATCTTATGATCTTATCTTATGGTCGGGAATAATCCCAGCGGTAGTTCGACCCTTGAGGATCTTTTGTGCCTACCCCATTTTACATACTGGTTATCTCAGAGTGCAGGTTTCCTCACGATGTTTTCCATCACCGTTAGAACAGTCGGTACATGTACGTAACTCTTCGAAAAATACGAAAAACTCATTGGTACATGGCACTGCATGTTTTCGAACCCGGACCTCCCGCATGGGAGTCCGGTGTCCTAGCCACTGTGCCACCGACGCTCTCCGTCCGTACTTAACTGTCGTGGTCATACGGTGACAACGGTTTAGTTTACCGCAATTAAATACCGACGTGATTAAACCTACTTTTCGTAATTAAAAAACAAATACAAATGGTGTAAGTTTAAAATCTCACGCAGTAGTTTACTTTGATCGTCGCGGATAGATGGGAAAAAAATTCACGGAAAATGGAAATGCGCTCATTGAACTAAAGAAGCCTGAAGATATTGGCTGGGTACTCGTATGTACTGAAGCATAAAATTCCACCTCTCATATGGAATTCATGAAGGTAACAGAGGCGAAGAAATGTCTAAATAGACAAGTATTTTGTCATTTAACTGTCCAAAGATATAATACCGAAACTCGCTAATTTTGCTTTGAAGTGATTGAGATAACGAGTCGTTTAAAGTTTTCGAGTAGGCGTTGTCCCTTTCTTGTTCTTCAGGAGCGACGTCTTAGAGGAATAACTAAGGCTCGGCGACACCCTGATCTTGACTCAAAACTGATTTAATTCTCCTGAACTGTACTACTTGACGTCTATACATAAATTAGAAAGCTAAATGTAAGTGCCCGCTTCAACGTTCTCGATTCAGAATCCCACCGTTAGATACCCGCTGCCTGTACTGCGGCAGATTCGCGAAATTCGTTATCAAACTTAACAAGTAACTCATTATTTGTGTTGGACGGAATTCACGTCCGATTGTAATATTATTCAGACTAAGTTTAATTTGACGTCGACGTGATTTGGTTCACTTGTCCGCCGTGGAATATTTTCACGTCCGTTTCTTCATCAGAGTAGATGATTAATTCTCAGAAACTTAATCGTAGAAATCTGTCAAATTGTTTCGCGAAAATTAATTGTAAAGGCATTCTTAAATCCAATTTCAGATTGAGACAGACATTTCATGGAATTTCATTATTCACATAAGTGAATAATCGCTTCATGAATCTCTCGCTTCCTCTATTAGTCATTCGTCATTTGACTATATAAATAGTCAAATGACGAATGACTAATAGAGGAAGCGAGAGAGGCACGCCAAGACAGAGATTTGTTGCGCTCCATTCTCTCTGCCTACACCGCCAGGGACATAGCTTGAAGTTACGTTTGTATGTACTTATATTTAATTAGACGATCCAAGATCAAGTCGGTCGCTTTTCTTTATTTATGAAAGCAGCTGCGACAGCAAACAAGCCGCTCGCCCGAAGACAGCGGACACTGAGCACATCGCTCGGTTTAAAATCCCTTTGTGTCTCGCGCCCGCGCCGACCCTCGAGAACATTTGATTTGTTCGCCGCCACTAAATAAATCCCCAGGAATGGCGGAACGCGCGCCAAATGCGAACAGGAATACAGCGGGAATGATGAGTGGCGGTGTTGTTGTAGCGCTTTCTGCGGAGAGGTGCGAGGCGACGCGATAAGCCTCGTGACAGGCGAGCGCAAATTGAGGCCTTGTCGGTTTGTAAAGATACAAAGGAGCCAAGGTTACGAGAGAAATATACAAACATTAAGATAGATTTATTACGAAAAATACACAGACATGAATGAATGAAACTTGCTATACGAATTGTTCACAGATTGCCGAACAAAACCGTGTTTAAAAATACTATGCTACAAAAACAGAGATTTTCAAACAAGCGAGTGCAGTTTCCTGTTGATTTTTCTCGAGTATTCAAACCGTCGTAGCATTTACATTTTGGAGCGAAGCCAAGCTGATTACAAAAAGAGCGCCTCTCCCCCTCGCCCCGCACCGGTGGTATCGAGAGCACTACTGACTCTATTCACTACACCGTCAGGAGCTGGAGGCTGCGACCGAGGCGGACGAGGCCACGATGAGATGCTCCAGGTTCAGACTACAACAATTTTCTCGCCGCATTCAAACCCGAGAACTGTTCTAGACGTTTCAATCCGATCGTAATAGAATGGGAAACGCTCGTGGATTGATTGTAGGGGCCAGGGAACACGCGGCGGGCCGGTGCCTGTCGATTTTGTTGATTTCGATGAACTGGAATAAGAAGTTTTATCTACCCGTATTTATTTGGAAGATGTCAACGTGTCCCAAAAGAGAAAACTCGATCGAGAAAACGTCGCCGCAATTTCAGAGTATAGGTAGAAGTGGACACAATTTTGCACTCACATGGGTCTTTTCTTCCACGACCATTGTCACGTCTGCCGCCTGACACCTTTCATTTCTCATTTCACTGCGGAACCCCTCGATTCTCCGGAGATGCCCGAAGATCGATTACCGCTCGGGACACGGCATTGTGCCGCGAATAATTGCGGTAACACGACCTCGCTCTCCGCGGTCGGTTGAGCTCGAGCGTGCGGTTGACGACCACACAATATACAGGAATGTCGATGTCGGTGTCTTTTTAATCGACTCTTGAGCCGTTGAATGTACACGTCACGTCTGTTCGTACACTGGCTTACGGCGACTGTGACGTACTCGGCAGGCTTTATCGAGGGGTTGGGTGAGTATATCTGAGGAATTAATTTGGTGCCGGCACAGATTCGGTACGGATTTTGTGATAGAGATATGCCTTTTGAATATGTCCTGAATCCTGACGTATGGCGTATAACGTGTTTGAACCGTGGCCGGCTCAGCTACTGTTTGGACCCTATAGAGTGTGTTCAACGGTACAAAACTTATCAAAAATAGTTAAAACTGAATCGTTCTATTCACGATTAATTTTTAACTTAAATGAAATGAAAAGTGCAGTTACTAAGCACTGATAATAATATAATTTATCCAAACTTTTATGCTTGACGCGAAGCGGTAGTGATATCCATTAATAGGTAATACTTATTGAAATTCTAACACCTCTTTAGAATAAGACGGATAGTGCTAAAGTGAGGATTTTGTAAGGAAGGGGGTGGGATTGGAAAGGGGGGGGGGGGAATCTCAGGTCACAATTGCGCTGCACAGAGCGGGCTGGCGCCGATGCGATCCAATTGAATCATCGGCGGAGATTGCGCCTTGGCGAATAAAAACGAGAAAAGAACGGAATCGCAGGAAAGGAATCACAGGAATTATTAATGTATTCGAGATGAATATAATATCGCTCTACAACGGTTGTTTGTGTTTTGTAGGACGAGAAGGGGAAGCATTAATTTCGCTAATAGCCTCCTCGGCGGAGCAGGGATCGGATTGACTTGGATTGTGAGAGCTTTTCAATCGGAGACATGCTGTTTTGAATGGTTGTCAAATGGCTTCGGGTACGACACTTAGTTAATGAGACGGGTATGATTATTATGTATTTTATCCTCCAATATTTATTGTTAATCCTGTCGCATTACCTAATGTTTTAATACCACTAATATTTTGACATCGGAATAAAAGATCATTTTTTCTAATGACTCATTGTCATTAACTCATAATTTCAACAAGAACATGACGGCAGGACAATACCTAAAGTAATTAACAAACACGTATAACAGTGTAGCCATATTACATTACATGTTCATGCTGACTCGTCGAAGAGGGTACGATTACTTCGACTGCAAGGAAATGTACAATGACAACGAAAATATTGTTAATTCGCAGCGAGGAAATGAGCGGAGGGGAGGGGGGAAATCAAGCGAACTGCCGTCTCCGGTCATTAGAGTAGAGTCGGCCGCGCGAGCGAGTGCACGCGCCGACAACTAAATGCTGCGCGAAGTGGCGACGAAGGATACTACACCATTAAATGTTAGTGAATAGGCAACGCATACCCAACTAATTATCATAAAAAAATCCGAAAACCTATAAAATCATGACCGGAACAATCGAGGAAAATGACGCGAAGTCGTAATTTTTTGCAAGTCGCAATTTTTTTTACAACCGCTATGGAATTAAAATTACTATATACTACTATTCCTGTAGTTTTTACTTTTCCTGTATTTGTGTACAGTAAAGTGTTTCTATCTATCTATATCTGCTGACAGAGATAGTAACTATTATTTAATCTGTGACAGAAATACTAAAATACTCGCAAGTATTTGAAATTTATCCAATACTTTACAGGAAAAATACCGTCTGGCATAACCTCCGATACATATCTGAGATTGATAGAGCTCTTTCGTCGTAGAACAGCACCGTCTTTGAAAGCTACATTGAGTTAGTTTTGAATTATTTCTACAGATTCACTAGAAAATGTTGTAAAGTGAGGATAGATAACTAAATACTTGTACTTTTGCTTTAAATTCACAAAATATAAACAAATAGTTTATAGAATATCCTAATGTAAATTGATCAGCTAATACCGCAAATATTGATGCATTTAGTATAGAGAATACAACAAAAATTTGAACGTTTCTTCTCTTAACGAGGCTGACATGGTCACCTTGTCGTGTACCAAAAAAGTTGAAACTACGCTGCCGATGGCATCACTTTTGTTCCTCATTTATAAAATAGAGTATATATAATATAATATATAACTTACAACTCCGCGGCCGCAAAACTAAGTTTGTCGCGGTGTAATTATCTTCACGCACCATTTGCCGCGCCGATTAACAATTTGGCCGGGGAACCCCGCGCATTGTGACGGAACCCTTTGTCAGACGTTCGGGGGTCGATGTGTGCGATCAGTCGGGGCGGGGGGAGGGGAAAAAATAAATGAGGTACATCCGGTAGCTATTGCTAATGAGAAATCTATATCTAATCTGCCTGAGGTTGGAATTGTTTGATGGAAATCGAGGCAGTACACATTTGGGACAGCAACGCTATCTATACACGTACTCGTAAAGTTAAGTATTTTTGAAAATATAATACATAAACAGAAGTAATATGGTAAATATGAAGTTACTTTTAGGATTAAAGGTGTTAGAAACCGACGACTTTAAAATGTAAAGTCAGAAGAATTGTATAAATAATGAAACAAAGATGCCGCGAGCTGCTTTGAGAACATCTCCATACTTCAGTCGGTCATTTGACAGTCAAAACTTGAGCTATGCCTCTAATCTACGGTTCATTGTCAACGTCTTCAGTACCATTGTCCGTAGACACGGTTAATCCAGTCAGCGAGACAAATGACGAGAAAATAGCCCTCAAGCATTTAATGCCACCGGCTTTTCCGTGAACACCGTCTCGGTGTCGGAAGTAGACAAGCGCGCGACATTTATATCAGACTCGAGCTCACCATTTGTTGTGCTGACACCCGGCCCGGCCACTCACTACCAGGGGAAGAGATTAGGCAGCACCGGGGGACGTCACACGTCCAGACACGGGCGAGGTAATCTCGGCCACCTGTTCGGCTCACTCACTGTCCGCGAAGCTGCCAGACGGGCTTAGCTTCAGGACGTAGCCTATGGAGAGCCTAGCTCGTCTGCGCTCAGCTTTCTGGCATTATGGTCTCGAGTTTAGAGTCTCAAAGCTGTACAGTACATCGGGGTTAGAAGATAAAGTAACATATAGACAGATTGACGTAACAATTTAGATTGTAAAACAATTTTATCATTGTTTCTACTCTATATCCTGAGAACGTTTGCTCGAAGATAATTTTTACAAAAAAAAATCCCCATTTCTGTAAAATTATCAAAGCCATGTTATTATGAGATAGAAATAAGTAGTGAAATGTCATTATCGTGTTTTATGTGTGCAAGTAAATCTGCCTAGAGCAAAACTGTAGATAGATAAAGTACTTGGAAACATTCACCGGTATAAAATACAAATAAAAAGATAGCAGCAAATAATGTGGAACGTCGCTTCTTTACGCCAGGGGGGTGACAAATCGAGATCTCGATGTGGCGGTGTAATGGTCTGTGCGGAGCGGCGATTAATCAAAGCTTCTTCGAACCAATTCTTAAGGTATGGAGGAGTAACGACAAACTACAATCTGGTGACACTACCGTACAGGCCACGAACAGGTGTGATACCGCGTGATTGATCAGTCCACGACGACGTTTACTTTTCGTTACAAATATAAGCGATACAAAAGCATAGAACACTTGGCACCTTCCCATCGAGTGTTACATGTAACATGTGACATGTAACCCGCCTCTGCACTACGTTCTGGTACCATTGTTTCCCCTTCAGTTACAGCTCCATCCCGTAAGAGACGAGTGTCCGCCGGCGAGGGTTGTCGGCTGTAGGTGAGGCGCGCGATTTGGGAACATTTGGGAACAAACGTAAATCAGGATTCAGAATCTTAGCAAAGTTAGTGCCCGATATCACATTATTTTAGAAGGATTTTCTGTCACTTTAAGGGTGACTTCCGAGTAGGGAATAGATCTCTTAATCTGCCTGGGGATTGTGTTCTTTGTGAATATGTTTTTACGTACTTGTACGATGTCTCTGTTACAGTTTCTATACTTTTTAACACAATGACTAAATTAAGAATAAGTATTCATAACAGAACACAAGTTAATATAAAATTGCATTGTATTCGAACATCATTATGTAAGTTTAAAAGATATTAAAATCTTTATCTTTACTCTAAGAACTTATAACTTTCCAACACTATGACTTAGACGCCAAAGCCAAGCCTTGAATACCCAGTATATGGTCTTAATAAAGGATTGTATATTCTATTCTATTCTATCTCAGACCTCGTATTTCGAGAGAGATTTTCGTTTAGTAATTGTCAAAAAATTCTATGGGATAAGCCCTCTGTAGTGCTTCAATAAAGTGCTAAAGCCTGTAGTTATGTTTCCTTCACAAACAAACCTACTGAATTGTAAGGAACACTAAAAACGACTCAATAAGGAGATCAAGGATTTCTGGAAGATGATTCTACGCTACCTCAGACTTCGCTATTAAAGAAAGATTAATCTGTATTATTTGGACGTAGAAAGTGGGAATCTAACTTCCTAAGATAATGGCAGAGAAAACCCGGTACCATAATATTCAGGGAAGTATCTCCGTCAAATTAGTACTCGTCACCTGTCTCCACCACGTAGCTTCACGTAGCTCGTAGCACCTCGTAGCGCCAGGATGGCGTCACGCTAATCTGACAGGCGGCGGCCGGCGCGGCGATGCACCTGACAATTTAGCGCCAGCTTAGCGTACAGCCCTCCACACTAGACCAACCCATTCTTTCGAATGAGAGCCTTGTTTCTTTCGCGTTTAGAATGGCATCGGTGTGGCTATGTGTGGTCGGTTGTACTAGTGGCACTGAGGCATGTAGCAAGTGCACGCAGAAAATTTACAGTAAATAAAACATCGTTTTCACTGAAGGAGACCCGCGAAGGTAGGAACGCCTTAAGGTTATTGATGTATAATAAAATATTAGTACTGTCTGAGATACTTTTATTAGGTTGAAAGTCTGTGGTAAAAAGATTCTACGAGTGGTTGATTACTAAATTAACATCTATTTAGGCCGCCTGAATAGTACCTTGCTATTTTACTTCTCTATTTCCTAAGCAGTAGAAGAGAGCCATTAAAGAAGTGCTTATAATTTATAGTTGCAAGTGCTCACAAAATATATGTAGTGGTCGTGAGAGCTCTAACGAAATTGCCGCCTGTTCGTACGCCGTAGGTACAGACACAAAAGGGGATCTTGGAAAATAAGGCATTTGAAAAATTCTGGATTCACTAGTGATGAAATTATTTATTAACCCAGCCTGTATGTCTTTGTATAACTTTTCTAAACGCTGTCACATATCGAAAAACGCACAATTTTGAAGAAAGTTGTTGAAAGCAGCTAAATAATCCATACCATATAATAGTATGTTGTGATACTAATGCGGCAAGTTAGCAATTGTAAACGAGGCCACGAATTCGTATCCCGAGGCGTAGGATGTAGAAGGATTCTACGACCCGCGTTTACAATTGCCTTTTCGCACGTATTATCATCACATTGTGGCCAACATAACTCGCGAAACAACTTTGCAACAATAAAAAAAGTACTTATAATTGTTAAAATATTCGTATTCTGAACTAACCTGAATCAGAATCCAAGTATTTCATAGGTAGTTGCAATTCGTGTTCCGTTCCGGCTATGCATGATGCACTAAAAGATGTTCTTTATGAGCAGGTGTGATGAAGAAGTAATTTCCATTGAACCCTCCAACTGTTTATATGGCGAAGTCTCTGCTCCACTCATAAATCTATTAACAGAAGCCTTCATGATTCTGTGCCACATCGCTCGCCCCGTGTCCCACAAACCCAGCGTGCGACAAAGAGCACAAAAAGTCGCAAACTGTTATGTCCGAGCCGACGGGCGACAAAACAGTCGCGCGTCGCTATACAGCGCGACCAACAAAACTTGTCGCGTTGCATTTTGTAGTGGTCGACTCTTTTATGATGTTGTACTGTATTAGGCGGCACCACATTACTGAGAGGTAGCGGGAGCGGGTTCAGTCACTGTGTTGAACGCCAGGAACACGTACGGAAGTCTAGGTTCGATTTTTTTATGTACATTTGTATTTTTTTATTTAATCACAGACTGATAACAATTGCTTACTGTTTTAACGTACGAGTCGAAAAGATATTGGATATTGCATGACTGATAGCGTTTAGTTAGAGTTTACACCACATTTAGGGCATAGCTTTCATATAATACTGTAATCGTCTGATTATTTCTTCAGTAATCTGTATTGAGATCTAAATATTACTGATTCATTTTTAAAAAAATATACAGCACTAAATCTACTATAGGATTTTTGCATGTACGCTCTCTGCCCCTATATCTCATAAATCACCTCGCCACAACTTCCTGTCCGCTTATCGCTTCGCCCGTGGCCGTGTCTACGGTGCATGCAATAGCACAGTGAATAAAATATGACGCGAGCGCATCGGCCTGTGGCGAGCGGAGTGCGGGCTTAGTGCGCTGAATAGCGATGCGATGCCGGCCGGCGGCGGCGGCGGCGGCGCGGTGTGGCGCGGTTATTGTTTTTGTTTTTTCTGTGGCAGTCTGCAAATAAAACCAGAATATGAATGTGTTTTCAGATAAATAGCTGGAGTATTATTTACACATTCCCGCATAATGGTCGACTTTGAGCTGTGACTTTAGTAATATAATTCCTCTGAGATATCAGACAGGCAGAATGACAGATTGTGTATCTGAGTGTGTCGAGAGGTTTGAAGCCTCTCCTGTGGCGCCGATAGGGGTCAAATTGGCGACATAGGGGCCAATTTTCATCATCCGCAGATTTTTATTTTTTTGCGAATCTGGCATTCGCCTTAAACAAGCGTCGTAATCACAACAGTATCTGGAATCTCATGTTGTACTCTTTATAATTAACATAATTCAGGGGGTAGGTGGGTGTTGTAGGTGGGTATACAACTTTACTAACAGTAATCAGACCGGTCTCGACTCAGCACGGTTCACTGTGAATCGTAATCACAGCATAAGCTGCAACCTCCCCCGTAACTACGGGAAAAATATATGGAACGTCGGCCGTTTCCGGAATTAGCCAAATAAGCGTCTTTCTTTACTTTAAGCAAAAAATAACTCCGGCGATCAGCGCGTCCCGCGTCCCGCGTCCCGCCAGGTGCGGGACGCGGCGTATTCATGAGTCCCGCAAATTGAACCATTTACGTGATTCCCGCTCCGCGCGTGACTTGACGGACGGTAGTCGCTTTTTTATTGAAAAAAAGATTTTTTTCGCTAACGTAAATCATTATTATTAATTGCTCAAAGTTTTGCTTTGTCTTTGTCAAGTTAATATTTTATTGATGCGTAATATTTTGTTGTAAATTTCCTAAATAAAACCTGACTCGTTTGCGTATTAATTTTCCGTCTATATTAAATTCAGTTCCTTTGCTCAAAATTTTTAACATATTCACAGTTTGCCTTGGATGAATGTGAAAAGAAATGAGCCTGTCATACACATATTTGGGTCGGCACATCGAGGCCAGCCAGCTGTATGTAATTAAATTAATATATTCATTATGTCCAATAAAAAATAATATATAAGGAATAACCGGCCCTATATAAGAATAGTATCACCAGCAGCCCACTCCAGTCCACTGCTGGAGGCTGGCCATTGAGGTGAATTCTATAGCAGTATATGTAAACTTTAATTGACATTTCACTCCCTTCTCAAATCAATATTCGGTGCGCGGTCCTCACCTGCAGGTGCAGATCAGGCCGTCATTGACATGCAAATTCTCGCGATACTTACCGCGTGCAGCGGGAGCGGGCCGCGATATCACAGAATATAAAGATACAGAAGTTCCGCCCAATACAGACGTGCAATATTGGCTCACGTACCTCGTGTGATCTCAAATCGAATCAGACGAACTCAGTCGTTAATTACATGCTCCACAGGACGATCCAGTGGAAGGCAATATTTTTTGTAAGTGAGTAGTGATGTACTTAAAATAAACGAAATACTCGTACAGTGCCAGAAATATTTTTCACTAAGCTCTTTCTTTTAAACGGGGAACTATAGCTGCCCTAGAGCGCTACGGTCGATTATTAAAATCGCACACGCCCGGAGCGGCCTTCTGTATCTTAATATTTTATGGCGATATCCGGGTGTATCCAGTTATATCCGGACACAGGGGGGCAATCCGCGCGCCTGATCCCGTGATCCGTCGCCACCGCGCTGCCTACCACTGATATGTTTAAAGTGAATAATTTAAATTCACGTCGACTCGGTTCAAGAGGGAAAGTCGTGAGAAAAGATTATAAATAAATAAATCACTTTATCACAGGAACAACATGGAACCATTTTGTTAATAAAAAAATTATAAATACAATTAAATAATACTTATTCACATTCTATGGTGAGGTCTTATATTGTGTTACAATTGATACAGCGCCATGGTCACTAGACTCGGGAGCGACATAAATAATAACTCCTCTAAATTAGTTTAATCGACTTTTTCTGTTCATCCAAGTACAAACTAACTCCATAAGATAAACCCCCACATACTTAAGCTCTACCGAGATCAAAGACATTCCCCTCGTTACTGGAGATCCCTCTCCCCCTCACCCCGCCGACTGCCCCTGGCCGGACCCGGAACTAATAAGGCTCCCGGAAATGTCCGGACGACACTAATTACTCCCCCCATTTCCCCCCGCTGTATGTAGTGACAAAGAAGGGGGGGTGCTGTAAATGACGTTAGACAACTGATTTTATGAGTGTCTTCTTGAGATCGTAGATAATTCGGTGGTTTCCAAGTAACAAACATTAAATGCATTTCTTAAAAACTAAGAAATAGTCATAAATTGATGGACAAATGTGAAAACACGATTAAAATTCGTTGAAAAATAAAATAGCTACAATATCAAAAATAAATTGGTTAATACCGTATTGTGGATAGGTTTAGAAGTCTAAGGTCTAGCCAGACTTTTGGATATAAAGTTGGACTTGTAACACTTCTGATCTGACCTCTCCTCTTGGAAACAATTACAACAAGCGATCTGTCCGTATGGTTTATGTCTCGCAGTACTTGACGTAAGTAAGTTACACCACGGATGAAAAAAAAATCCTACCTTCATGCATACTACCTACTGTGATCTTAAAATACAGGTGTAACAAAAATCCCCTATAGGGCCGAAACTAGTCAACTCTGAAATCGGGAAAAAAAACAGCAGTTCCATACTAAAGCAATATTACTAGACCGAAATGTATGAAACAGCAGATTTTTTCCCTTTTCAGAGTTGGCTCCATAGTGAAAGTGTTTCAGTAAACGTGGACAATAAATACACGTAAGGTTTGAGATTACTAATCCTCACACGTACAAAAGAAACAAAATACTACGAAAGCAAAGCAAATAAAACAATACGGAGCTCACTTTCCATTGTCCTCAAGTATATGCGCTTATCCTCGGCGGTACACTGGCGAGCACGTTAACACTACACCGGATTAAGTTGTAATCAGCGCCCGCGACCCTCGGAGACGCACGAGTACCGACGCACGCGCACGCGGGTCGCTGCAGCAAATAACACGGCTCATCTCGCTTGTCCCCGAGTGTAATCTGTATCACGCGACACCGTGCCAGGTGTACTCAACATTTTCTTTCCAACGGCAGATTTATTAAAACACATAATTATGTTCTTAAAAAAATGGAAAAAAAGTAGTTTTTATAATTTACGATAACCTGCGTTTGACCTCAATCTCATCGCCAAGTGACGATGAGATCGAAAATGGAGCACACGGACTTAATAAGATGTCACTTAATTTGTCTTTTTTTTCATTCCCCTAAATATTCGCATTGTAACGCTTACATAATTTATGACTGCTCAGCAAATTGTATCATTATAATATCTTTCCCCGTATTAATGCCGAGTTGTATCGCGTCCCACCCCAAAACCCATTATCGCCCCAAAGAGCTAATGTCACTATTAGCCGAGCGTCCCAAATGCATTAGTAATGACTTTATACAGTAGGTATTGTATTACATACAGAATTAATAATAATTCAGTTCGGTGCAGTTTGTAATGGCAGGCGAATAGTTTTCCTAATTTATAGAAGTAGTGGAACTAAAGATTTTGACTTGTTCGATTTACGAGTATGTGGAAAGAGCTATACTCGGAGTATCTCTGCTGGATCGAATCCGAAATGAGGAGATCCGGCATAGAACAAAAGTTGTCGCCATATCTCATAAGATTAGCAAGTTGAAGTGGCAGTGGGCCGGTCACATCTGTCGCAGAACCGACAACCGCTGGGGGAGACGAGTTCTGGAGTGGAGACCGCGTTTGGGCAAACGTAGTGTGGGACGGGCGTCCCTGCTAGATGGAGCGATCCGCGTAAGGTGGCTGGCAGCGACTGGATGAGAAGAGCCGAAGATCGGGCTCAATGGCGCGCCCTGGGAGAGACCTATGTCCAGCAGTGGACTAGCGTGGGCTGCTGGTGATGAATAGAGCAAACTAGATTGTACAATAGAATAATTTATGTTTATAGATACAGGTTCGCCTAGTTTGAGAGTCAGGGTATCGTTTGACTTACAAGCATTGCGATGTTTTCAATAAAGATTATTTTATTTTATTTATTTATTTATTCTTTCGATAGTGTTACCAACTAATTATGTTTCTTATTCTCATAAGTATCGTCTTGTGGAATTTAACAAATATAAAATATTTTTTCTCGCGGCCCTCAGGTTGAGATCGGCTGACGTACAGTGTCGAGCGAGCGAACTGAACAACGGACTTAGTTTTAATCAGGAGTCTCGGTGGCGAATTAGTCGAGCTCTGCGACGCGGCGCCGTCGTGAGGAAAGATTAAATCATCGCGTCTTAACGGCGAGTCGCCGTCAAAGGCACAGACTTCGAGATATAGCCCCGTTGGAGACTTCGGAGGGCGAGGGCAACCGGGAACTAGACGGTCTCGAAGGCCAGCTTAGCAATTTGCAAATACTTTTGCAGTTCGTGCAAATTGATAACGACGATACGCCACACAAAAATGTTACTTTCAATTTTGTTTTATGTAGATACCTTCATTATTGTTCCTTTATCCGTATTTGTTATGTTCGAATGATTGCAGTTCTCGTTCCAATTTCAACTAGTTCCTTCAGGTGACAAGGTTTTCTTTTATTTTCTTTACCCTCTATTTCCACATCCGCACAAAGACCTTTTTCTAGCGATCCCGTGCGATTGTCGCGTCGCGTGCGGCGAGGGGCGGCGGATTATGCGCGACACGACTCTCGGCTCTGTTTGCGGCGCGCTCGGATTGGAAAAGTAAATTCTTTTACGAAAGTCGGCGACAATGTTGGCTCATCCTGTGCAAGCAATTTTCTACTACATATTTTTATATCTCTGCCTAAACGGATTTTGTTATACAAATCTAGACACACGGGAGTGTGTCCGCCAAGTTCGGAAAGAAAAAGGGCCGCGACGCACTGACGTGTGTTATATTACAGGAACCATTTCGAGTCATTTTCGATCCCCCTATTTATTTGAATTTATTTGATCTTCACACCTGTAATTTTGTATGTGTATTACGACCTACCCAATTACTCATAATCCCAAATTTCATAAAAAATAGTTAAATTAGTTAGGGATTTAGTTATAAGTAAGCGATATTTTTTATGTTTAAACAATTTATGTGGCTTACCTAACAAACTTATTTGTCTCTTATTCTTGCACCGAACTTGGCACCTTTTTTTCACATTAAGTTTTTGGTGGGATACATATTTCCGATAGTCTCGAAATAAGGTATGGTTTTCGATTTAATCTAGACCTGAATGTATTTGATTCTGTTGCAGTAAAATTATGGAAATTACATACCACTATCCAATAACTGTACTAATTGATTCACCCCGATAACGAGGGTTGTAAGTAATTATAATTTCGTTGTGGAATTTTCGAGCTTTGTTTAACAGAACTCTTCGCCATTTATCTACTAAAAAATACCACAAAAGATGATTGAACTGTTCTATTAATATCCGCGACGGAGTCCATTCTCGAAGCGTTCGCGTTCGCTATTCGAATGCAGATTCTAGTGCATCGCGTCGGATTCCCGCACAATGCGCATCCGTTCACATCGGTCGCATCGCATCGCATCGCACGTGCCGACGCCGATGATAAACTGCTCCGCGCGGGTTCGAGCACGCAAGATGGATGTCTTGATTCCTTTTTAGAATAAGATCATTTTATTGCCGGCGATGGACCGCGGGGAATCGACTCTTGTCCTGTTCTCTTGAAACGAGAGCAATGGTCTGCCGTCTTTCAGATTCACGATACTTTTTCTTGCGATGTTCATTCTGTAGGTAAGTACTAACGTTTAAAATTACGATATCACTGAATAATGAAAATATTTGAAACTCTATTCAAAGGGAGAGTCTGCTCCGATGGGAGACGAGCACCGACCTATCCTGAATAACTGTGGCTCGGGGAGGCATATTTATTACTCTTAGACATCTGCATAATTTTTCTTCGCAACAATCCATTCTCAAACACAATTTAAACGCGTCTCATCCCGTATCATTAATCAACACGAAATCTAGCCTTTTTACACGTCTATCGCTGCGTCTATCGGACCCGGATACCGGCCATTATGGCGCGGCTCACTGTCAATCAAAAGCAGACTTACACGAAAGAACCCGGATAAGATTTGGTGTGTCGGCTGTAGACGGATAAAGGCGGGTCTCACGAGTTCCCGCGGCACAAAGGCGCGGCGCTCTCGATTCCTTGATTATCCGCTCGATTCTGACAATCGAGTCATTGTGCTGCATCGATTGTGTCGGCGGGCGGCGCGGCGCGGGCCGGGAGAGTACTTATCACCCAGTGCGAAATACGACGCTTTTTGAACATCGCTTCTCTAAGCTCGAAGCCAAGAAAGGAGACATTGTCCAAAGCGTATAGAAGTTGCGTAGCAAGCAGGAAGCTATGCTATTTAAACGTGATATGAATAATAAAATGTAAAACTCCCAAAATGTAAACCGCACCCCGAGAGGTCCCGCGGTACATTTCTCCGGGCATTCATCTCAATTTGAACATTTTACAGGCAAATAAAATCGAGAGCCGTCGAAGTTTCAAATTGATTTCGGTTCGTTCGATGGCGGAGGGCCGGTTTAACTTTTTTTTAATTAAATGAAGAGGGCCTAATCGCGGCCCGGACGAGGTCGACCGATTTTTTATCGAGTATAAAGCCCGGGTGTTTTCATCGAGTACCTACGTAAACAGCGGGCAGATAATAATTGAGTCGGACGGAGCGATGTGAAGGTCAGAGAAGCAATTTCCCGTGACCTCTCGTCGACTGATCTGAAAGAAGGTGCTCCGTACGCCCGTCCGTGTATCGCTCTACTCGCGCTGTGCCAGTTTACAATTGATAAAAGAGCTGCCAGAGGAGAAATTCACAGTCGAGTGAGCACAGACTCGGAGCTCGTATTATATTGGACAGACATTCTGTGCTCCACAATGGGGCTTTCAATCACCTCGGTTTATTTTAATAAATCAAAAGAATTGTAGTTTAATATTTCTATTACAGTTTTGAAACGTTAAATTGTTGTTTTAACTTAAAATATTTCTAAAATATAATTATAAATTATGATTAAGAACATCTCCTATAACCTACAGTTAAAAAAAAATCCTCGTAGTCCAACCGTTGGACATGGTTGGTCCATGGGGAAAAATAATTCCCCGTGGTCCAATCAGTTGGACATCGCAGTCGGACCACGGGGAACGACCCGATTTATCGAAACCTTCAAACTACATTTCGCAGAAACGAACATACACAAACCTTGAAGTATCGAACGTTACATTACGCAAATACAAATGGTTGTACGAGTAAGTATATTTACATCCGCCACTACCTCTCATATTTAAATCCGCCACTACCTCTCATATTTAAATCCGCCACTACCTCTCATATTTTCGTCAGTATATTTTTTCTGGTATTCGCCCGAGTGAACATTTGATTGATTTCAAAAGAAATGCCAACATAATATTGCTACTGCGGGTACCCCGCCTGGCCCGCTTGACATCCCCTCCCCTCAAAGGGTTGCCCTCGCATTAAAAAGGACGGAAATAATGGCCGAACCCTTGCCCAAATATTAAATCTCTAAGTACGTCCCAAGTATTTTTAATAAATATGATTTTTTTCCCGCTATTTTCATGGAATTTGCGAGCCTTCGCGTGATTTGTTTTTATTATATTGACTTGACACGCGGATTGAGCTGATATACGATATCGTTATCGTCTAATGTAAAAACACCCAATCGGTTATCGATTCGTCGCGTCATGACAAAATATCAACTTCAAATTACGTCCAACGGCCCTTGTCTAATGCCAAATGTTACATTTTAGTCGATCAAAACTTCAACCGGAGTTCTTGCGTCTATCACTATCTACATAATGTAGTCTCGAAGCGTGGTGCTTCGCTCTTTGCTGGGTCACCGCTAGCCTACGTCTCGATCTCGATTCGAGCTTAGAATCTCGAGTGTCGGCAGACGGCGAACCGATATCGTATTCATAAAGCGAGCCCCCGAACCTCGAGCTCGTGTCGCGACTAGCCGCGATCTAGTTTGCACCTCAAAGCCATCCGTCACACGGCGGCGACGGGGCCAGCAACTAGATGCTTCTCGAAACATGTTTAACAGCACGAAAGGGGTATGATTAATTTTATTTACTACATTAAAATTAAGAAAATACGATTAAAGAACTAAAACCGCAACAAAAGATGAAAAGGTGATGTCGAAATGAATTGATTCACAGGCTGTTCTAACCTGACGTGGAATAGAAATGAATATAATTGTACGCAGTGACAGTGAGAGGGGTTAAAATATACAATTTTTAGTCAAACAATGTTAGTAATAGTGATATAAGTAGATGTTTCTTTTCTTATCTTATGATAGGGGGCCGGGAAAATCCCAGCGGCACTTCGTCCCCTTCAGGATCTTTTGTGCCTACCCCATTTTACACACCGGTCATCTCAGTGTGCAGGTTTCCTCACGGTGTTTTTCTTCACTGTCAGATCAGTCGGTAAATGTACGGAAGTCTACGAAATATACGAAAACTCATTGGTACATGGCACTGCACGGTTTCGAACCCGGATCTCCCGCATGGGAGTCCGGTGTCCTAGCCACTGTGCCACCGACGCTCTAAGTAGAGGTTGATCGCGGCCATTTACTTTAAATTATGTCTTTTAAATAAGTTCAATTCCGGGAACGAAATCACGTTTACTTGGAAATGTGATCAGGATTCAGATAAGAACGCTCTTTTGGCGATGAGTTGATTTTTTGCCATAAGAGACGTTCTCAGGAGAAGGATCAAAGAGAGAACTATTTTACTATCCCAACACACGAGGAGCCCGGAGCACAGCAAGCGTAGGCAATTGATTACTTGTACAAAGCCGACGCTCAAGGCGAGGAGGGATCAGGTTCCTTTTCTGCCACCTTTGATCTCTGTTCACGGAGCACAAAGCCTGCAAGCCAGGTGTTCGAGTGTTCGGGAGTGTTCAGGAGTGTTCCGGGTCACTCGGGTGAACTCCGAAACAAACGCCGCTTCTGCCGTAAGATACACACTCGTGATAATACGAGCATATTACAGCCTTAAGGTAGGAGCGGAAAGCGATTTCATGTCATTGAGAAAGGATAGAGTAATTAATCGTGAATTATTAATTAAACCTAAAAGATTATTGCCATTTTAAACATTTTCAGTGAAACACTTTTGTCTATAGACCCACTTTGGACCACACAATTATTAACTAGTACTGACTATGTGAATGTACTCGTATCTCATACATACTCGTATATCTCATTCTCAACTCATCCTTGAGTATGTTATGTCGGCTTTAACTTAAGCTTTTTGTCTGTCGGTTACCTGTGACCGGATGTTCTAAACGAACCGTTTGACACAGTACAGTTTTGTGTCATATTTTATTAATTTTCAGGAACATTTTTTCTCATTGACAATGACATATCGAGCTTCTCATAATTCCTGCCATTGTGAGAATGGTTGATGGAATCAGGGGTTACTTTGCGTAAATCCATTCATTTCACACTCTCTCAATCCTTATCACATCCTTAGCAGGTCGGATTTGTGATCCTTGTAAATCCTTCTGAATTTGTTTATCGTTGGGGAGGGCGAATCCGAGGGTGAGTGGCGGGTCCTTCTTCCCCAAATATTTTTTATAAGTGTCAGAATGGTCCAGTTTGTAGTCACTCTCTCGTGACTTGCATAGCCTCGCTCACGTGGGAACTCACTCATGTCGGCGCCAGATTTACCATCCCACCGTCCAGCACCGTCCGCCGTCCGTCTGCCGTCCGCCCGTCAGATATAGCCACTAATTACGGCACTATCTACCTCGCCCGCACGCGATACCACGTTTTAGTCTCGAATTTGTTACGTTAATAATCACTCGTGCGCTGCACGGGGCAGATTTTGTGGTTTATCCTGTTACCATAGTGCATTAACGTATTCAAGACTGTAATATCTTATTTGGTTTCTGTTTTTAAGGTCGCATTTTGGGTGAATGCTTTACGTAACTGCCAGAAATTGTATTTGCGTCTCTGTAAGCACAGTCTGCTTGATAGTAATAACCTAATCCATTTCCTTTCATAGAAGATTGTCACTTTAAAACGTAGAACTTTACTCATAGTCGTCTGCAGTTTCTTAAACAAAGCAAACGCTCAGTAAATTACAAGAGTGGGTCTGAACGAGAGGACCTGCATATTCAGTGGACGACGGGAACAAAATAATTAGCACACCGGGCACGCATCGAGAGGAGCAATTAGAAAGGAGAGCATGTCAGTCCCTCCCCCTCCCCCTCCCCCCACACACCCGGCCCTCCCCCCGGCCCGCATGCATTTGAATATCAAACAACAATGGCCGGCGCCACTCGCAATGCAACTCATTTTCTTTGACGCTAGGGACGACGCGCGGCCGTCAAGGGCTTGCTTTTTATTGTACCGCCTCTAAAACGTACCAAAGAAGTGCCAAATTGTCGCAGTTCAAGTGATTGTTTTGTTTTAAAGTTCTTTATTGAATCTATAAAACAAATGTAGTACATCTTAGAGCTTATTCTTAGGTACAAAATCATAATTTATCTATGTTTAGCAGGCTGATAACACCTATTTTAAACTTACAGATACGCTAAGTATGTAGGTACCTACTTATACTATTTAAAACTTGAATACAAATGTTCCGATGGAATAATGTCTATGAAAAAGTATATACATACATTATACAGTGTAATATACATTTATTTCATGGTGGCATGCTTAGATTTTTAATTATTTGTCTAATGGAATATGCTCATTAGCGTGACTTTCAAGTGGATATCGAGGTACAGATGGATGCCTACGTCGGCGACATGATATACCGAGCGTATAAGAGAATGATAGCGGGCCGGAATCGAACACGGAGAACTGAATATCAGGCAAAGCAGGATATCAGGTTCAGCCGGGGACTAATATCGACTGATGTTAAACTGAAATCAGGTCAGACCGATACCGCTGCTTCCAAGTAATTCCTCTCCATTAGACCCTATCTTGGGATTAAAATCTCGTTCTCGGAAAATCCTTTCCAAAGCCTGTCGGGTGTACACTGAGCCCGAATCTAACGGAAAGAAATGTTAGCAGCCCTACCGCGGCGCAGTTAGTTCGCAATTACATTAGCTTGTCAAAGGCCGGGACCAGTTTTTCGGGGCCGGCTAATGAACGGGCATAATTTATGTCCATTTGTACTCGTACGGGGCCCGGGCCGCTGCAAGTGCGGCCCGGGGTGTGGCCCGCTCGCGGGCGGTGGCGGGCCCTACGAGTGGACGTTTAAAATACATAGTGAATGCGGTCTTTGAATGAATCAGCGCTGTGGCTTGCCTCAGCATTATGCTGAGCTGGTGTACCCTTTTTGGCACTGTACCACACCAGATGTTCTGTGCTGCATGTATTAAACTTTGTATACTTCTATATTCTGGTGTTTACAGCGCTAAATAAACGATTACAATTTCAATTTTTTTCTTTAAGAAGTTTACCTTCGGTCTACTCTGCTACTGAAAAATGGAGACTAAGTGTATAAAAATATGGGTTATTATCATGGACAAAATCGCTGTAAACGACAAGGTATATAAAACGTTTAGATCTCAAAATGACAAAATCGCAAAATGTCTACGTACCTATAGCAAATTATCGCTGAAAAAAACATTCATTCATGGATCACTTCAATCACTTAGTTTCATACTTCAGATGTGTTCGGCTCAGAGTGATCGGCAGTGATTGTAGAATGACACGTGGACATTGTGCACTCTCAGTTTTCAGTTGCGATTGTAACAATATATTAAACCGCCGTCTCTTATCGGCTGCACCACATTCTCGAAGGTAACAAGTCGAATTCGTAACGAATTTCGTCCGGCTAACGATATAGACGCCCAAATGAATAGCCATTTCCATCCGAATGGCCGAAATGTGCACCCCCCCCCCCCCCCCTCCCGCAGTCGCAGCCGCACTCTCCCTCCCCTCTGTCGAGTCATATTAAAATTGATTCGCGCCGCGTTATTGCTCTGAACTTTAAGCTCGATTGTTCGTTTGCTGAAAAACGGGGATAGTAGAAATTGTTTGGTTTCCGCATTTCTGGCGGCGGACGAGCCGGACGTTTATCGCCGCTATTATTCACAGATTATGCTCTCGCCGATGACAAAGTGTTGGCTTAACCGTGTTAAGCTAACTTTGTACAAACGTTTTGTTCACAAACGTGCTCTCACGTAGGAAAATTCACAACTAACCTTGTGAGAGCGTTTAAACTGTTTCTGAACTGACTAGCGAAATGTTTGCTCTCGTTAATGGAGTGTGTCGATGCTGTCGTGAGATTTCAATTAAGAGGAACGTGTTCTTTGTACATATTATTTGGAGGTAAAACATAGCGTTGATTCTATTATTTATGACGGAAAAGGCAACAAAACGCCATAACATGAAAGTGTAGTAGGTAGCTATAAGCGAGGCTCAAATATTGCCGGCAGATTATCTGCCACATGATATCACTGCCTTTTAAGTGACGAGTGGCAAACGGCGGCGACGTGACGTATCTATGCAGATTCGAATATCCAAATAGGTTACTATATCGACGCAATATTACATTCCAATAAGAGTTTATTTACGTTGTAACTACATATATACATGTACATAAATACGTACCTCTGTAAAAAAATTTTAACTTTAGAATAGAGAAATAATTATTGTTTGTGCATACTTAAAAATCCATTTCCGAGTATTTCAGAAGTGTCGCTGTATCTTTGCGAGACAGTTTCTTCTTACAAATAATATTTGTTTAATTTATTCCTATCCTGTCCGCACCACGCTCACGGAATAGTTGAGTAATTGTATTATCAACTGTCAAAACGTAGAGATGAACTTTGCAGAAGCATTTAACGCTCCAGTATTTGCGTGTGAACTTTCTAGAACCCGACGGCGCAGTTACTCGCACAAACTTCTGTGAATATACTTGTAATGGTTTTATTCCTCGGTTGAAACTATTACTGGGCACACAGCGTTCAGGCTGCATTTTTATTCAGCTGTTAATGAGTCCACGGTGTTGTTATTATAAGGTTTTTTTTATAATAATAGTTCAGGATATTGTAGATTGCGAGTAGGTCGTCGCGGTGCAAGTCAAACAGCGGATAATAATTACCGAGCTCGCTCAGCCTCGGGAATTAATTAATGAAACCAGCCGACCCCCGACCCCCCCCCCCCCTCCACCCCCTCGCTAGTTCCCTCGTAGTGGCAGCGCAAAGGCAGATTATTGCATATTGAAAACTTGGCGTCGAAAACTTTGTTGAAACTCTTCGGCGCCAGTTTGAGGGCTTTAACGGCTTGTTTACAGTTTGGGAACAAATAATAAATCTGCTGTGTTATGCCCACGATAATATTAGGGAGGCATAATGAATGTTTTATTACATTATGGATATAAGCATCCTAGTCTCAAACTAGATAAATTTTACGCACAGTAAATCGTTTTACAAGAATATACCTTATGAATACTAATGTTGACTTGTTTATGTCTGGGATGATGGGTCAGTTCAAGAGACAAAGCCTAAACCACAGACACGGCTCACCATTGTATCTCAGTAATAATCTGAATAAAAAATTGAAATAAAGTAAGCCGCATCATAAAGTAAGGCAGTCTGAAGAATGCCGCGCTAAAACACATCCCAACAGATTTGTTATAAATGCACCCCTCGCACATTTCAATGATAAAAAACCTTCGCAAAAAATTATACTTAGGAGAAGTTAGATAAAGCGCTTTAGGTGGAAAAAAATTAAAAGGAAACCCCAGGGGTCGGCCGGGGCGGGTAATGAACGGCCCGCGAGCGGCCCCCTATTATTTTATCCACATTTTACCTCAATATATTTTTTCGCTGGACCTTTTAGGATGATGTTTTAATAGCAAAGAAATAGCGTATCGTAGCATTTGTTGTGTAACATTAAGTTCTTGGATCTATATCCAAATATAACCAGACCCTATGGTCTGTAATTGAAATGTTCTTAGTACTCGCGTAGTTGAATCCTTGAATATTTAAATAAGAGGCATTCAAATATTTGCAAATACTTGAAGACATTTTTCATTCACAAATCCACCAGTAAGTAAAATCTTTCATTTCCAAATGCTGCATGACATGAAAATATGGTTCCGGGACTAGGCACCCAACGTGGGACAAACATCAAATAACTTTTCACGACTTTTCTTTCGAGGAAAGCTTGCCGGGTCGCCTGGCAGATCAGAACAGAACAATTTCACCCAGTTTCCTCCGAGAAACAGCGGTTACTTATACTGATGTTTCAGTTGGTCTGCTCCAATCCATCTTCCAGTGCCTTTTCATTTATTTATTTTTTAATGACTACTAAACCCGCATTTGACCTCGATCTCGCCTGATGGTAAGCGACGATGAGGTCGACGATGGAGCACGCGGGTCCAGTAAATGCCTATTCACTCTGGCCTTGAAGACCCCAAGGTTGTAGGTTTCGGGAAATACAGACAGAAATGTTCCATTCCTTAGCCGTTCGCATAATGAACGAAGAAGCAAATCGCTTCGTACGAGCAGATGGGATATCAACAACATAAGGATGGAACCCCTCCCCGCGTCTGGTAGTCCGAAGGCGGAATGGAGATGCTGGAATTAGGTCGTGCAATTCCGATGCGCACTCTCCGAAATGTATCCTATAAAATACCGATAGACAGGCAACCTTGCGCCGATGTTCCAGACTTTGCAGTCTAGCTTCCACCAGCGATTCGTCACCTATAAGACGCTTAGCGCGTTTCTCCACTGTGTCAAGGGCAGCCAGTTGGTACTTAGCTGAGCCGTCCCACAGGTGGCAGCAGTACTCCATGCACGACCGGACTTGGGCTTGGTAAAGGTTTAAAAGCTGTCCCGGCGTGAAGTACCGCCTAACCTTACTCAGGATGCCCAATTTTTTGGCTGCGGTTTTAGCTTTTGACTCAATGGAGCGCCCAAAGTTAAGATTGGAAGTCAGATCCAACCCCAAAAGGCTAAGGTTGTCGGTAATCGGTACGGATACATCCCGGAAAGTCGGAGTCAGGTGGAAGGGACTCCGTTCCGAACCTCAGGTTATCTCCGTAGTTATCTGTAACTCGTCTTCTCCTATGCTGTCCATGCCAAAGGTTTCCAACCTCTGTTTAGTACACCACACACTCAGCGAGGACATGTAAGTTTCTCTCACTCACTGACGTTTTACGGTTTTCGCTCTATAGTTTCCGCTCTCCGCTTATGACCTCCCGACCGCGCGTCCGCTCCGCTCGAGCTCGCCGCGTGCGCCCCGCGACGCACACAGCGCGATCCCGTCGACCTCGCACTCTGCACTCCGCCCCACGTCGCGTACCGTACCCGATGCTCTTAATCTGATGCTGGCTAATTTATGAGCACACGCAGCCTTCTTGTTATTCCACGTGTGACTTCATATTGGGTTTAGACTTTTTTTGGCTTTTTTCTTTTCATTTAAAATTCGAGATACAAAATTATGTAAATGGGTTACAAGCTGACAAGACTGACTGATATTAGAAAGTGATAAAACAAAGTATTCTGTGATCTTCAAGCAACTTGATTAATTTTATTAAACAAAGTTTAGTCGTTCACAGACAAGTTTTATCGTCTTCTAATATTGGATAAAAATAATCCCTAATTTTATTAAACAAGGCTTAGCCGCCTGAACAGCAAAATGTTTGAAAAAGAGTAACAAAGCTTTCCATATCCAATAACAGTTTGTTTACAACCAAAATTGCGAACAGTTCGCTAAGCCGAAGCCGAATATCACTAATATCAGAGTACACAAGCTCATCGGCGCCCATTGTGCGAGGTCAGCAATTAGCTGGCGCCAGTCAACTAATGATGTGTATGCAAATAAGCCATCTAATGGCAAGTTACTGGAACACGCGTCGGTCGGCTCTCAGGGCCTCCGCTGCGTGACGCGGACGCCGACAACGTCCGCGTCGGGGAATATCCATTGCTCGTTATGAAGTTAAAACGTCTACGAAAGCACACGATAACCAGCAATGTAACTCGATATCGACTCGACTGCCGCCCTCATAGTCTCTCTGTCTCCGGGTGATGTGACGCGATGCCACGGACGCAGTGGCAGGCTGTCAATTGGATCTCGACCTCGTGTTGTGTGTTAACTAGTCACTAGGGTAATTATGTGGTTATTAATAATGAATGACCACTTTAATGGAGCTGTCCTAAACCGATATCATGTAACCTAAATCTACATTGCACTGCCATTTACTATGTATAACTGTGGGTGGTAGTTTTGATAATTTTTGGGTTTTTTTCTTTAATTATGGTGTACTAGTGTACACACTGCAATTTGGCCAATGACCGTGTTAGAATCTTGAAAATCACTGGAATGTTTTGGCGTTGGTTTAAAAAAAGGCAGTTTACCAACGTCGGGATTATGGGAGAGTCGTGTACATCAGGAATGTTTAGTGTTTTACATTCCAAGTGCAATTGGAGGTTAAGTTGCCGAATTCACACCATCTGTAGTTTTTCACTCACATTTCACTGTTTTATATAACGTTCACTTATCACGGACGATTTTTAGGTAATATACACTAGTTTCACAAAAAATGACCACTGTAAACCGTTTTTATTTGTTTTGGTTACGGTTGATAATTACGATAGCTCCTTATCTGGGAAACCTTCTGTTAATATTCATTACTACACTAATTATCAACTAGACATATACCTATCCTAAGACCCGCCACCGACTCACTGACACCTAGTACAGAAAGTAAAACCATGTAGAGCTCCTCAAAGTTACCCTACATTTTCCAGGCGTTGCCTGAGCTCTCACTGTCCAATATTTACTTAGCGAGTACTTTTAGAGTACATAGTTTCGCCCAAAGCGGCTGCTAACAGCCTCCCTCGCGGACGGCGTAAAGAAGTCGTTTTATTGCGACTACCCTCATATCTCGCTTATCGCCGCCGTTCTCGTCACAGCTGAGCGCCACTTAAGCGCGGGCCGCCACGTTCGCGGACGTAATACGACACTTTGCATACAAAAGCGCCAGTTTAATTTAGTTATGTGTAGTTCATGGTTCTTAAATGAGTTGATATTATTGGTTTTATTATGAGTTTTAAAGTTTTGAACGAGACGTTTAGGGGCTGATCTTAACTGTTAGTTCATTTTTGGAACGTCACATTAACGTTGGCTGAAAGAAAAAATAGTGCCTCTCCCCGGGCGTTTGTTCCTTCATGTCTGGAATTTCGATCCTTGTTTTTGAATAACAAGTCATAAGTTTATGGTTTAGAGACTAAACCAGCATCTACCAGGCGTTAATACTACCTGATGATAGCGATCAACGGCGTCTTTTTCATTTTCGATTTCTGCTCTTGTAAGTACTTGTTTCATGTCCTCAATGTAAACTAATCAACCACGACACGACTAAAGACAGTTGAGAAGTGATTGTTATACATAAGTGGTTGTTTCTGTTCATAACATATAGCCGACTTGCGACTGCGGGACGGTAATTCTGACCATCCAGCACATCGTACAATCGCCCCCTATAGCTGATTTATACAATCTGTCAAATTTCTACAATCTGAAATGTACTTGTAATGTAAATTGTAAAATTTTGACAGAAGTCACCCGAGAGACCTGTTAAACTCACTCCTGACTCCGCTGACGGTACAGATACTGGATGTTGCGTTCGCCCGAATTTTTACTACACGCCATACGATTAAAAAAAAAACTTAGATCACGCGCTGTCGTCAGGGCCCCGACTGAAGAGGCCGCGCCGGAGGCCCGCTGCCCTCTTTATTGGATTACCTTGTTGACAAGATATTTACGTTTCGTGTGCCTCCCAGAGCACGGGCTAATTCGGTCCCGCTGTCGCCGAGATGTGCTCTTTGACAATTATACTTTGTGACGAGCGATGATACTTCTAATGTTGCGCAGGTGTTTCGAGGGTCTGGAAATTAAGGATCTCTTCTGATATTTTGCCATCATCGTCGAAAAATTTCATCTGTTAAATTTGTGACAAAGTTGCGAGCAGGAAGTTTGTTAAATCTGTTAAACGTTTAGATCTTATAATTGAAGATGCGGCGCACCAATGTCGAGTGGTCTGAGCGAGTATCTGAGAAAATCTATGATATGACAACAGAAACAAACCTATTCCAGAATAGGACATCGTGAAGAAGCTTTTTAATAGACTGAAGAAGGAGAGGAAAGTATTATACAGTATTATACACAAGAATTAAAGGGAGACGTTCAATTCAGCGACCCAGTGTAACTAACTGCCGTATTGTACAACTGCTTAAGTGCTATATCGGACATAATGAGGGCTAACCGGTGCTGCTGTACAGCACCCCGGGGATGGCGCCGGGCGAGACGGGTCCCGCGGCTTCATTTAAATTAAATTGACTATTACATTCTTTGTCTGGTCGGCCGGCGTCGGCCGGGCCTAATGGAGGTTCGGTGGAGAGAGAGAAATTACACTCTTGCGGATACTTATATTGTATCCGTCAGGCTCTTTAGAGCTGTTTTAAAGAGCTGTTTTAAATCGGTTTCGTCACATAATGACCACTTTCCAAAATGACCATTCCCTAAAATGACCACTTCCCACAATGACCACTCCCATAACGACCACTTCCCATAGCGGCCACTTCCACTAAAACCTTGCAATTTTGAAAATGTAAAGGGAAAACAATATCTGCCATTCAAATAACTTCAGTATCCATAGTTAATTCATAAAAAAGGAAATATCGGAAAAAATAAAAATGTAGCTGGTTTTGTGAGAAAAAAAAATCAATAAAAAGTGTTGTGCCAAAGTAAACGTAAAAACGTAGCACGAATTTTAAGTGATTTCTGAGGAAAATGGAACCCTTTCGGGCAGAGTGGAGGGGGCGCCGGAGTCGATGTTTGTGCGTCAAAAGTGTAAGATTGACAGTGAGGCGCGGGGCACAGTGCCCTGCCGCCTGCCCCGGGGCTGGGCGGGGCGGGGCGCGGAGCGGGAGGACATTAATACCGTTCAGAAGCACTGTTTGCGGAGGATCGCCGCGATTTATCGCCGCGAGCTCTCCCCTCGGTGTGCCCTCCGCCCTCAGCTCACTGTACAAGTGTACACGCAGCCTATTTTGAATGTCTTAACGACAGATTTACATTGTGCTATGCAATTATACTAACTGTAGAGACTGGTCATTTTGGGAAATGGACATTCTGCACACAAATGCTTTTAAAATTTTCTTTTTGAACATAACAGCAGTGATTTGAAGTCAAGTCATTTACATTTTTAAGTGTTGGAATAGCAGTATAAGATAAAATAGAGTAAAATATCAAAGCAAATAATACAGACCAGTTTAGATAATTTACAATACATCAATATTAAACAAAAACTTGACGTTCTTTGAAAGACCTCCCACCCTGTATCGTAGGAGCTATGTTGTATATTTTAGAATAATGTTGCCAGAAAATAAAAAGGCTATCAAAGCAGAACATAATTTTAGAATAACACTCTGTAATTAATTTGTAGCGTCGCTCCGGAGCGAGTATAAACACGGCCGCCCACTCCGGCGCCGCGCAGGGAGCGATACTGAACAGCTGCCCGCAGCTAGAAGCATACTACACACCTCATCCTCATCTCACATCCATGGTTACTAAATTAGATGGTTCTTTTGTACTGCTCTTCTTCATGTAATGGTTTTATATTAAACATGGTT
This sequence comes from Hofmannophila pseudospretella, assembly GCA_947369225.1. Classification (NCBI taxonomy): domain Eukaryota; kingdom Metazoa; phylum Arthropoda; class Insecta; order Lepidoptera; family Oecophoridae; genus Hofmannophila; species Hofmannophila pseudospretella. The sequence goes on from OX376326.1 coordinate 13,987,672, forward strand.
AAATCTGTTGTCGTATATCCTGTTTCAATTTTATACATATTACCAAGTATAACTTTAAAAATACGACTTTAAAAATATTTATGTCTGTCGGATTACGGGAATGCCTCACGCATGGTCATATTGATACTGTTAAATAGTCATGTACACGTTAACTTGACTGTATGTGGAATTTGTTAATCTGAAAATGTATCTGTCATTCAGTCTTCTGCACCGCTCACATCTCAGCGACCAGATGCTGTTTTTATAGACCTTTTACATTGAGCCAAAAATGAAATGAAATGAAATGAATTTTTATTTGCCACAGTCTGATGTAAAGGGTCCTTCTGCACGAAGCAGCTAGCTGCCCCACCGCTCCCTGGATTAAGTAAACGCTAACCAATATTACTTCAGACAGCTCTTCACGTTTCTTTTCCAGTGGTTTTTATCAGACTAATTAGTATTAATTTTTATAGCGCACCCGGTTGAGACTGAACGACGTTCCTCAATGTAACCCCTACTCGCTACACTGTATACTGTTACCATTATTTCTCTCTCATATAGATATATCTCATAGAGATATATCTGTAATAATTCCTGTTCGTTTCGAGACAGTACTCCGGTTACATCGCCGAGAGTCGTTGTTATAAGGACCTCTGCCTTTCCCATGATTCTCTGTTCAAACCCCTTGTACTTGTACCCATTATGTCGTCGTTGGCGTGTTGTTGTTGTAGTCGAGCTTTGGGGTCATTTACATCTTTTGTATTATTTACTAGTTCACTACTACTAGGCACAGGGACGCTGTGCCGTAAACGTTATGTATGAAAATGACTAACCTCCTCCTTCCTCATCTCTCTGATTATTTTAAATCATATCTTTCACCGACACAGCAACTACATGCATTTACTCGTTCACAAATATTTAACTCAAAACTGAGTTCAAGCACCTCCAAGTCTTATCTTTGTGCTGAGGGAATACATTGCGATGGGTCTTTAATTGTCACGTTGTGATGATGAGGTCAATTATAGAGAAAGCGAGCCTCGTAATTAGGTACGTAATCAATTATAGAGAGCTTTCTCTCGCTTCAGCCTAGTAATTAAGTACGTAATCGATCAGTCTAGACACAGACACATTGACATTTAGAATGCCAAGGCAAACCTTTGCAGAGAAATCATTTTATGTTTGACATAAAAAATAATGGCGAGAGTAGACAAAGATCAGAATCACATAAGCGGCGCGAGTCGCTACCGAAGCCCCCGGCGACGCCTACGGGCCGACGCCGCGGGAATAATAATTGCGATGTGAGATGTGAGCGCTTTGATGTCCCTTTGAATTTTTACTGTAGCGACTTACACGATGACGTGTTTGAAGAGGGTAGATTTGACTTTGATAAGCACTTCTTAATTATTCTAAATTATTTTAGGAAGGTGTAAGTATGTGAACTCTAATTAGACAAGTACCTACCCTATTAGTATCCTAATAAAGAATTAAGAATTCTGATTTGAGTGAAGTCAAGCGCTTTACTCGTATTAATACTTCAGAACATATGATTTGACCTTTTAAAATCATTATTTTATTTAGGGAAGGACTGTTCATCATCATCATCAGCAGCCCTTTCTAGTCCACTGCTGGACATAGGCCTCTCCCAGGGCGTGCCATTGAGCCCGATCTTCGGCTCTTCTCATCCAGTCGCTGCCAGCCACCTTGCGCAGATCGTCGTTCCATCTAGCAGGGACGCGTCCCACACTACGTTTTCCCAAACGCGGTCTCCACTCCAGAACTCGTCTACCCCAGCGGTTGTCGGTTCTGCGACAGATGTGAGCGGCCCACTGCCACTTCAGCTTGCTAATCTTATGAGCTATGTCGATAACTTTTGTTCTATGCCGGATCTCCTCATTTCGGATTCGATCCAGCAGAGCTACTCCGAGCATAGCTCTTTCCATAGCACGCTGAGCGACTTTCAATTTGTGAACCATTCGCACCGTCAGTGTCCACGTTTCGGCTCCGTAGGTCATTACTGGTTAAAAAATACTCTTGTCTTTAGACATTGAGGTATGGGCGACGAGAAGAAGGACTGTTCAGTCGGATATAACAGACACACTACTTAACGAAATGTATTTTCATAATTCTGAAAGTAAATGAATGAAACCTACTATAGCGAAACATTTAAGAAAAACACTTTAAAAGGCTCTATCTACATGTAGGTCTAGGTTTTATGTAAGCAGTTGAATTAATTAAAATTATGAAATTAATATTTTGTTTGCCTTTTAAATAGGCCGAATACTGTGACACGTGCATTACTTTAAGACCTGTAACATTGTGTATTATGACGAATAAATAAATGATTGATTGATTGAATTCGTCCAATCCGGCAAGTGACCGTTCAAGAAGGCAGGGCGCGAGGTCGCCGCGGGCCGTGTGGCGGTGGCCCTAACAGTCGAAGCGCGTCTTAATAAAACCGCCGCAGTGAAAGTGGACAGATTTACGAATGTCGGCCGGCAGCCGGTGCCGGCGGCCTCGCCGGACCGGTCCGGCCCGACCCGCCCGGGCCCCAGAGACCGGCAGACGAAGGTGCCCTGTAAACGTCGCTTTGAGCATTCAGGATATTCAATTAAGTGTGTACCTGGCCTACACTCTGTGCCTCTATCTAGATCTTAAAAATCCAAAACTTTTGAGAAAAGTCACAAGTGTGCGACTTTAAAATAACTAAGCTAGTTAAATTACAAGTAGAGTCTTTAAATTATAAGCACTGTAATTCTAGTTGTTATATACAGGTATATAGGGTCCCATTTTGTTATCGGCAAATAGTTCTAGAGTGTCATCTATATGTTATATATTTATAATAATAACGACAGAGCAAAAAAAAAAATTTTGCTCTGGCGTTTCATTCATAAACGACATGGATGAGTTTATGTCACCAAGGCGCAAGATAATGGGGTTTATTTTTCTTTAGTATGGAAAATATTCATACAAACGTGGTTATTTTTTCGTGTAAAGTGGTACAAATAACCCTCTCCAATATTTGCTACTAATAAAAAAGGACCTTATAAAATTCTTAATCCCGCAAGTAAAAAGCTTTATGATAATTAGCAGTATTAATCTCTCGTGTACTTATCATTTAAATAACACAGAAGGGAAGAAGCATCAAAGGTCTGAGAACATCATAAACGGCGAGTGTAGGGACCTCTCGACTGTACCTCCTCACACACCTCGTGGGTCTGGTAATTACCGTCAGCGAGGCGACTCGCCGTCGTTCGTCTAAATGAACTCGCGCGCCCTACATTCGCTCAAGGGACGTGTCGTACAAGCCCTCTCACCTGAGGGCTGAGTCACGAGCGTTCTGATAACAGCAAGTAAACATACAGGTGTAACATATATTATGGAATATGTTACACCTGTAACTACCCATGAATATGAGCAACTTTCACGAGACACAAAAATTCTCCTCGATCCTCTCTCATACATATAATATATGTGATGGGAAGTCGATTTTTTTAATGCAAATTTCGATTTCTTTTAAATTCTTCATGTTCATGGGTACTTTCATGAAATAAAATAGGTTACACCCGTTAGTCTATATAGTGTATTACTGTATAGTGCTATTCATCATAGCATAATAGCGTATCGACGTCAATTCCAGGCTGGTCCAGTATCTGTCTTCGTCTGTTCTTGACAAACTTTAAGAGGATCGAGCAAGGCCAAGTAGAAGCAAATTGGAACTGAAACAAACCTATAGATACGGCAGCTCACCGCATTACTAAGTGGGTTTGCTCAATGTCGGCGCGGGTTTCGTGACGGATCTTTAGACTTTTTCCTTAGCATGTCGATAAATTCACTCTTCTGACGGCTGCTGTTCCACAATTGTTGCTTGAAAACAGTATATCAATTGTTATTGTACCTTTTCTAGTTGTAGAAATATTTCACTTTTATCCGAACAAGTCACGATAAATTTATGGCTAACTTTGATATTCTTTCTCATCTCTCCTCTTCATTTTAGCCAAATACATTTCACTCCAAAATGAGCTTTGTAAAATTTGTTTTTACATATCTTTAAAATCGACGAAATTTTTAGCTTTTGAAAGATGAGCAAAAAGTGTGACACACTCAGCCCGAACATGCACCCAGACTGCCATACTTCACGAGTTATAAGATATTTTCATATCGAAATATACATCAAACCAAACGGCATGGGAATCAAATCCACTCGGTCTGTGCCCTGTGACTCCGGTTGTTAGGTTGTCGGGCTCCTGTTTTCACATTTAGATACAAAGTGGTCTTTTATGCGTGTCCTTGTGACATTATTTCTATGATAATTTCGTCTACGCCTACATCTTTCGTCTCCGCCGGCTCCTCTAGACGTATAACGTGACGTAATGACGGAAGGAGTCCGTCAATTAAAGTTCTCCTTGTAATTGCATCCCTCTCCCAGCTCCCCTCTCTCTGAAGAGATCATAACTAACCGGCACCCACATCACGCCGCACTAAGGTTCCATTACACCGGCGACTTCAAATGAAATGACATCATTATGTCATATAACTTAGTTAAGTACTTCGTTATAGTTTGAAGTAATCGCCCCCTTCACTGATTAACTTTAAACTATTACGTCTACCTCGCCAGGGACGCGGCGTATGTATGTAACGTTTAACTAAACGAAACTAGGTACTCACGAAGAGCAGCGTGAATGCAAATTAAATATCTCATATCACGACACAAAGCACATGCAAAGCTTAAAATAGAGAAAACAAGCATTATTCTGAAATTACGCGAAGCAAAGCCAGCACTGAACGTGGAACTAACAAACTCCGGGTCGCAATATGACAATGACAAATGCCGGTGGACGTAATCTGCGCTCATTACATTACGTTTGTGCTCTACACGTCGCGTAGCGGCGTAGCTGCTCTACGGTGCGGCGCTACGACACAAAGTGTCGCTACGCCGGGGTTTTAGTGCAGCTACAATGTTATCTTAGTCGCTTTAGCTCGCCCGTGGGTCACTAGTTGCGGACGTGGGCGCGATTGTTGCTCAATCGAAATAGACACGAATAGGGATCACGGTAAGTGGTTAGTTGCAATAAACGAGAAAGGGCTGAGCTAAGGCTGGGTTAAGAAATACTATTGAGCATGTCGTGTGTGCTGTGCGAAGAGGTAATACAAATCTAGTAAACGTGTTTCACAGTTTTACTAATTTACGTTTCCGTGAATACAATAAGCCCGGCACGACGGCGACGGGCGCTTATTTTTTAGTCGTTTATGATGATTTACATGATTAGTTTAGTTTAATATCCAAATTGCGATACTTAACAAACAGTAATCTATACACACGGGAATATGTCCGCCAAGTTCGGAAGAAAAGGACGACGTCGCACTGACGTGTTTTAATACCGGAACCATTTCGAGCGATTTTCGACCCCCAACATCTCAACATCCATTTAACCTATTTAATTAACTATTCTAATTTATTTTAATTAATAACAACATAATTACAATGCATATTACCTACTATTTACCAACAATAAACTATTGATCTGTATCGAAATCGTGATTGAAACATTGAAACAAAGCACTAGTTTTACTCCCATATTCTTTTCGACTATAAATGAAATAAAACCGCAGTCGGATCGTCTCCGACTGCGTTTAAATTCAGTCGTAACCCGCGACATAGACTGTCTCAGTTCGGCTTTCCATCTGCGACTCGCTTTTATTTGCGAATAAAACACAACAATCTGGCATCGCATTCATTGCGGTTCGAGAGCTGCGGGCCGCTCGCGCCGGCGAGGCCGGCCGGGGCCAGGCGGGGCCGGCCGAGGCCAGGCGAGGCAGACGGCCGCGAGACGCCGCAAACAACACCACTTTGAAGATCACTCCGCCCGCTCTCGCCCACACTCGCTATAAACAGAACTCTCTTCGTCTTAACATAGACGCTATTTTTCCCAAACAAAGTAAACAAATTGTCAGAGTTTACACTGGCGGTCAAATAAAACGGCGCGGCCAAACAAAAATAAATTCGCTTCGTTAAGGTAAATTTGCATTTCCGTGCTTCCTTTATTTCATTATTTCGCGAGTGGCGATACTCTTTTCAGCGCCGGTCCGGGCGCGGGGCGACTTATTGGAAATTTATACATTTCTCGGCGCCGTGTTTAATTTTATCGAGGCTTTTCTCTTTCGTTCCGGTCCGCGATCAAAGTGTGACATCTGATGTTTTCATTAACGGTAACGCTGTGAATGATCTTTCATTTACTTAATTTGTTTTATTGAATTCGTCTATCATCGGAATCTTTTTGAAGTTTTATTCAATGAATATTTTCTTTGAGATGAAGTGATTTTGCTCTGCGTTATCGAAGTGAAAATTGTAAAAGCTGAAGGAGTAATATTTTCAGTTCAATTTACTCGAGTACCCGCACCCGTTCCCAGTGCTAATGGAACATCCGTCACAGATAGAAGCCAATATAAATGTAGACAGTGACCCAATGCGAACTATTCCGGTAATCTGTCAGCAATGCCGAGATCCTAGGTGGTCACATAATGAGCACATTGCTGACGAGCCGAGCCTGTCGACACGTCAATACTCGTTAGCGATGTACTATTGTGTTGTGTACATGTTGTGCCGGGTACAGTGTAGTGAGCACTGCATTATGTCCGCCAGTGTAATGCTCTGATTGCACATTACCGCTCGGTTGCATTAATTAGATAAGCATCTAGATTGGACGATACAGATACCTAGATAGACACAGAGCTTCTAAAGCAGTAAGATGACGATAATGAAACATTACAGAAACAGACAATAAGACTAGAGTAATAACTAGAGTAATTGGTTTGCTAGTAATTGGTTTACGACCTACACATAAATGTAGAGGTACACGTAATAGGTACAGCCGTAGTTACGTGTGTAACGACCGCGGTGTAGACGTGATTGCTTGTAATTCACTAAGTCAAACTATTCACCGAACGTTTGCCGAAGACAATCAGCGACTAATTGGGAAACTATTGAAACGGGAAAATTAACGCCCGCCCTGATCCGCCGCTCGCTGTCAGCGGCTCGTGAACAGGGCGCCGGCGGCGCTACGTGCGGTACATCGAATATACGGGTACCCACAGAACTGATATACATTTGTAGGACACGAATTAAGTACCTAACTAAAGTTAAAGGAAACAAAATTATGGTAACAGGCTGAGTGTAGAAGATTCGTGAACAATTATGGTAACAGGCTGAGTGTGAAGATTCGTGTACAATTATGGTAACAGGCTGAGTGTGAAGATTCGTGTACAATTATGGTAACAGGCTGAGTGTGAAGATTCGTGAACAATTATGGTAACAGGCTGAGTGTGAAGATTCGTGTACAATTATGGTAACAGGCTGAGTGTGAAGATTCGTGTACAATTATGGTAACAGGCTGAGTGTGAAGATTCGTGTACAATTATGGTAACAGGCTGAGTGTGAAGATTCGTGTACAATTATGGTAACAGGCTGAGTGTGAAGATTCGTGTACAATTATGGTAACAGGCTGAGTGTGAAGATTCGTGTACAATTATGGTAACAGGCTGAGTGTGAAGATTCGTGTATAATTTCCGGTCACTATCGGATCCTCTTGGTTCCAGATGTCGGAAAATAGCCCATCTAAAGATTTGAGCTCAAAGTCGAACCGTCTTTCTATTACCGTTCCTGAGACCCCATCTGATATTCAGTTGCAGATAAGAGAGTCGAAGATCTTGGAAACCAGTGCACCAATTTTGGTGGTTAAGAACCCCTCTCAATACAATTATTTTAAAACCTATCTAAATCTACGCATCTGAATCTACATTTATCAGTGTAGGAATATGTAGACAAAAAACCGGCCCAGTGCGGGTCGAGGGTTCCGTTCTCAAAAGAAATATATTTTTTCTCAAAAATAATAAATATCTAGACCTCGTTTTATTTTTTCCGGCATACGTACAATACCACCTATCAATATTAATAATTTCAGATTGTTTCTTGTTGAAAAATAAAAACAATATTTTTTTTATTTACAAAAACTATTGTTTTGAAATATTTTTTTTTTTGTAAAATATAGGAGATTATCTATGAGGCAGAATTATTTCAGATTTATTGGCTACCAAACTTCGGAGATAAGGGGGAACAGTTATTTTTAACACATTTTTGGCCATAAATCAAAAACTAAAGCATATAAAATAAAACATCCCCTTTGGACCCCATTTTCGATAAAAATATAATTATTTCTAAGTTAGTTTGACCTACAATAGATGCCAAATTTCAAGTAGTTTCTGAGAAAAACAGCGGCATACGGACGGACGGACACCGAAGTCTCACTATAAGGGTTCCTTTTTACCATTTTATTACGGAACACTAAAAACAAATAGACAGATATAAGTGTCAAATTTTAAACACCCTCTTGCCATTTTTAGTCAGGGGCTAAAATGGTTTATTAAGTCAACTATAAAGCGTCGATAATGTTATAATAACACAATGACCCCGATCTCTCCCTAACTCGACTGTAACGTGCCCAAACTGAACTCCGATTTGTCGCAGTTCCGTGCCGACGCGCGTCGGAGCGTCGGAGTCGGAGCACCCGGGGTCGGAACGAGTGAGTCGTTATATTACTGTAATAGGATTATCGGCCGTATCTGTAGTTCATCTCGGGAGATAATAGCGATACGCTACGCAAATAATATGGGGCATTATGCTGATCCGATTACCGCGTGTGGGGAGGGTGGGGGGCGTCGCCCTCGGTCGTGGGAGCCGGGGGTATCGGTTCAATACAGTTATCTGATAGCATCTTAAGTCTACAGTTATCCATAAAACTGATATTCGCGGTGATCAGCTTTAAATGCTTGATATTAAACATTGTAATCGAATATCTATTAGTACAACAGTCGGTTGGTTGTTCAGAGCACCATCAATAGCTTTTACCAAACGAGAACGAATGATCGCAAACCGTAGTACACCATTAGTGTTTGTGAGACGTCACTGCAGACGATATCGTTTATCTAAAGCACACGCTCGAGTGCATAACGCGACCGCATCTCGACTGTGTTGCTGCAAGGAGGACGGCTGTCGGTAGTGCGCGGTCGAGGCCGAGAGTGGAGTGCGGAGACGTGTCGTTTATCTCGGTTGCGCGAGCCCGGCGCTGGCGGCGCGACGTCGAACGATGCATCGCGTCGCGTCGGTCACGATCGTTGCACACGGTGGTAAAGTGCTTGCACGAAAACTAATGATCAGTGCTTGCGCCGGAGCTTACGAAGTAGCTGCCACGGGTGTCGTGATCGGCACGCACGCGACATGATCAGGAATGAGCCCGCGCGAATCCCATTTTACATAATACGCAGTAGCTTCCACACAAAATACTCGTGTTGAAGGTGATAATATTCGGTGGAGACCAGACTTACTCCGCTGGCTCACGACCCGAAGTGGATCTTGACCTCTGCAAACGTGAGACGCCATTTCTCCCTGTCCTGCGCGATCTCCTGCCAGTTGTTACTACATTGTACTACTATGGCCGCGCGAGCCAATAATATCGATGTACATTGCTGATTGTAGTGTTCTTTCGCTGACGTTGTAACTTAATAACGAGCAGTGGATATTCACCCGCCGCGTGCGTCTGCGTCACGCACACTAAACAAAGCGTTTACACGAAGCGAAACACCTGCTTAGTGTTAGCACTTGTTCAAATAGTTAGCGTCGTGTGCGCCGGGCATTAGCGCGCGCCGCCACCGGCGCCGGCGTCCGCCCGAGTGCCGCATTAAGGCTCGTTGACGCCGTAATGGGTTCGGTTCGGAGACTTCATTTCACTTGGAAAATGTTCCCAGGTTTCGATAAGCGCCGTGTCCTGTTGGTCCTTTCATTTCCTTCTTTTCCTTCCATATTTTAATCATTATATGTACATATCTGACGCAAAGTACCTAATAAATCCTCAGTCTTTATCTTCAGTCTTTTCTTCTCGTATTTTATTTTCCGGTGCACGAGTAATGTTATGACAATATGTTAACGTGAGTGAAAAGGGACCGAACTCTGAGACAAAACCCCCGAAACATTAAATTTCCCGCGGGACGTGCGAATGTAATATTTTCCAAATTACCCTCCACCCGTAGTGCAGGCCTCTGCCATACGTTTATGTAATAATTTCTCGAACGCTTTGGCACGGCGGATAAGTTAAGTAATTCGTACTTCTTCGACACGTTTCGCAGTGAAATGATCACGAGCCTGCGGCCGACGGACCGCACGAGAGCGAACAAACGATGATTTATTTATTGTTTAAAGCGGGGCGGCGTCATCAATCAAATGAGCGTGAACCAATAATGAACAAATAGCGCGGCAAAGCAGTGATCAATCAATCAGCGCGCACACAATGTGAACACGTGTGTGACGCGAGCGAATACACTGAACACTGAACGCTGAACACAAACACACGACAGGGCTGTCTTACTCTCCGTACTCCGATATAATCGTTTTGAAAAACAAACTATAAATAAAGACAGATGAGAGAAAATAACCCAGAGAGTTGAAATGTAGGAACAGATATAGGTATTATTAGTAAAAATCATATTTTTTTAGATACAGGCTCTCCTGCTTTGGAAGTCAGGGTATTGAAAGATTGTTATTTCAATAAAAAATATATTTTGATTTGCTCTTTCTGCTCAAAAAGGATGCTGAAAGCGAAACCGACTGAAAGAAATCTGAAGTCGCCGAAATTAATGGGCAAGTCGACAGTTCTAGCCAAACCATCAAAGCCGAGGTCCGTCTATTTATCGTACTCGTGGGTACCTACATTAGTGTGAAGCTGAAGATACAGGAGTAACAACCCTGCAGTACCGCGTTACTCGTAACAAACAGATCGCTGATCACCGGCCACTGCGCGTATTATAGCGAGCGATCTGTTTGAACTATTTATTAGCCAATCGCAATCTAGCGCGCGCTCCGCCGTCCACAAACATGAGGGCCTTCACACGCTCCGGCGGCGATTCATTGTGTACCATTATAACGAAATTATTCAGTCGTTCGTATTTACGTTTTATCAATGTGATAGTGATAGTGGCGAAAACAAAGTCAATCTGTAACGTGCAGTTATAGAGGTGTTATCTATGAATGACGCTTTCGTAGGTAATATGATTGTTCTAGGAGAGTTCTGATTATCGTTGAATTTAGATTCACATCCTTTAATTGATATAATAGGTACGTCATATAGTTTGCGCAAGTAGTAAATGAAACGAATATCTCGACTTTTTCTTAAATATTTCTTTCCGTGGCTAAAATAATTAAGCCGAGTAGAATCAATCATTCCGTTCTTCAAATTAGCGGAGACATCGCAACCCTTTCAAAGTTTCACAATTCGTTGATTGAACGATTCCGCCGCTCTCTGCAAATTAGTGGTGACAAAAGTCGCGACTTGACGCGCCGCGACTCGCCGGGTCGCATTGTCACCGCGTCACCGTCGGCGTCGGAGTCGGAGTCGCGGGGCGCGAGACAAATGAACATGTCCAACGATAAATAAATGATCTCCGGGATAATTGCGGCGGCAAAGGGAATCGTGTTCAAATTCACAAAGGTCGTTTAAAATTGTATCAGTCAAGTTTTTGAGTTCCGTCTTTAGGTACTTATAACAAAATATTCATTTAGAAACTCTTGGAACTTTATTCATCGTTCCGTCGCCACTTACAGTAATGAGCAATTCAGTGCAACACAAAGCTAGCTCTACCTGCCTGTCTCCCAACTCTCCGGTCTACCTGTCTGTCTCCCAACTCTCCGGTCCCCGACGCTGTCCACGACCTGAACAGAAACAGTGGAATGTTTCTTTGGGCGTCTAATTTGACTCCCGATCCACAATTACAGGAGAGACCCTTTCAGAGTTCCGTGTCAAAGGCGGGGGCGACCCGCGCGCTCGGCAAGTCGGGACCGATTTGTTAATGAGAAGGTCTCGCCCGGGCCGGACCGCCGCGCGCGGTACGGCGGCGTCGCGTCGCAATCGGAAAGTTTCCCCCCCGATCCCTTTCGGAGGGGCGACGCACGAGGCGCGCGGTAGAGAGATGGAACCGGAACCCGAGTGGTGCGGGGAGCGTCGACTCAAATTTGTCAGTTTTGTCGCTCTCGAAAGCTAATGTATTCGCAAAGTTTGGCAAAGCCGACTCATCGGCCGGAGTCTCCGAGGAAAAACGGGGTGCTCCTAATGGAAACAAGTTTGGAATTCGTCGATGGATTACGAGGGACGAGGCGACGAGCTCGGCGGATTACGCGACGGCTTCCGGTAATTACTCGCGCCGATCAGTGAATAGATTAAGACGTACGTGCGACGAGTCTGCCGCCCCTGAATCACTCCGAGCCAGTCCCGAGCCGCCGTATGAATACAAATAAACCTCTCGTGTTTGCACCCTCTATTTTCTTGTTAGATCTTCTTTTATTCGCATTTATTTTATTCGTAGCCAATGTTTATCTTTTATTATGGTGTAGGTACGTACGTCGCGTTTCGTGTCGCGATTGATCTGTTTTCCTGCACACATCTCATTTATTTTATTTCCTTTGTACATCATATCGAGTCTCGTCATCTGTGCTTGTTTTTTACTTGAGATATTACGTGTTTAGTGTGTCGTGTCGTGGAGGCGCACCATCTCGTTTATCATTTTTTCTACTCTGCGGCAAAATCTTCCGTTTTGGTCTGTTTAATAATTCCAGCGCAATAACGTCGTGGACGGGAACATCTGTCGGGGTCGGGACAAAGGGTCCAAGAATGTAATGAACATTACTGTTGATGTTGGTACGCGGCAATAACGCGAACCGCCGCGGGCGGCGGAGCGCTCATTGCTCGGCCTCCACTCGACGAGCGAGCTTTATTTTTTGCTCATTAAATATGTGATGAAAGGGGGAAAATAAACGGGAAATTATATTTGAGTTTAGTCGGGTTCGAGTTTAGTTGCGCCAGCACTCGCGAAACAGCGAACGCCGCACAACAGTGTACCGACATCGTTAGAGTAACTTTTTTAGAAGCAGTTTTAATGCGTATTTACATAATAAGTATAATAACATAGTTGTGTTTTTTAATACCCAACCTACATAATTACATTTTTTGCTACCGTTACAGAGATATTAGAGATCTGAATAAAAAGCACCGCTGAATAATAAATTCTGTTACCGTGCTGAAAAGTCAATTAAAAGGCTTTTCAGAGCACGCGCTGTATCTAATTTGTGTCCCGGTTCCGCGATTTCGAACTGCGATTACTAGTCGGGAACTACTCGAAAGTTAATTAATTAGCCCCACTGAAAGAGTTCGCGTCCGGGACACGGCCGGAGGGGTGCTCGCCACCACAGTGTGCCCCGTTACAGGGCCGTATACAGGCTGCAGTACTCTTTCTAGAAATCTATATAAAATTCTAAATTCAAGTCAACATCTCTAGCGTCTCCTCCGTGTTTGGGACGGATTTAGAATGTCCCTACTGTCTCTGGATAAAGCGTGTCGTACGAGGTGACTAACCCGAGTAACTTGCTGGTGGTAGGACCCCTTCAGGGTCCGCCTTCTTTATCAAGTCTGTCGTCAAATGTCTTCGCTTCAACGTTGATGTGTTTCGGCAGTGTTTATAGAGGAGCCAGTACTTGCCTATTTACTGAGCCCGTGTGCTCCATCTTCGGCCTCATCGTCACTTACCACCAGATGAGACTGAGGTCAAACGCGGGTAAATGAAATAACACCTCCCCTTTCCCCCTAAAATAACTCCAATATTTTTCTGGCACTCTCCGCCGACAATCAGGCGAATCAGGCGTTACTGTAAATCCTTCTGGATTTGGTTTGCGGAGGGCGAATCCAGGGTGAGTATGGCGCGTTCTCTTCCCCCAATATTTTTTAAAATACACAACACCTACCCCGTCCCCGTGCACAGCGGAGGTGTGTGAACTTCCCGGCGCACGTCCGCGGCATTTCCCGCTCTAAAGGCTTAAAGCCGCGTTATTTAATTAGTTGCCAACAGTTTTCTATCTGGTAATTTAATTCCCGGCGAGTCGGCCAGGTGTTGGAAATAAATTGACAAATACAATATTGTCAAGACGCCGTAGAGTCGTGTCCGGATTAGAGACAGACAGTAATCAATAGACGCAGACTCTTCAAGTTCCAAGAAGAATGATAACTTAGCTTGTAAAGTTAAATCTTTTGAGTGATTGACGGAGAAATGTTCTGTTATTTGTAACAAAAGTTTTCGCTACGTAACTTGGCGTCAGTGACTACAAAACTATTTGGTAACATGTACTCGAAACCTCATTCACATGGTGGTAAAACACTTTCTTTGACTTGACAAAGTTTAGTGACGCTAGGACTTCACAGATCCGGTTCCAGCCACGGTTCGGTTCGCTGCAACCGATCACAAAGCGCTGATTTCAAGTGGGAGAGGGTGAAGCGCTTTTTTACCGTGTAGTTCCCGGTTTAGAATAGGACTACCCCATATCTTCCCGTGGGTGTCGTAAAAGTCGACTAAGGGATGTGTAGGAATACGGTTCCGCTGCTCGCATCCGTAGATTCTACCACAAGGCCCCACACAGGAACCCTGGGAGCCATAAACGAGCAGCCTACTGGTGGTAGGTCCAGGCTGACCGCGGCTTGTCACCACCCTCCGGACAAAGACATGCCGCCAAGCGACCTAGTCGTGTTTCGGCATGATGTCCGGAGTAGCCACCAAGAGAACGGTTCTGGGCAGCTATACTGCACATGCGCACCGGTTTCGGTGCTGCGAGGTGTTGCCGCGCCGGGCGCCTCATCGTGGAGGGTAGCGGGATCCGAAGCACGGTTCTCCGCTGGCCGACCGCAGGTTGTAGGGGGCCCAAGTAGTAGGCCAGCCACCTATGAAAGGCTGCCCCGCCGCCTTGCGAAAAATCCCGGAATGCTCCACCGTGCCGGTTGGCGACCGGATTGGAGGAGTCGGTGGGCATTTCCGTGGGGGGTTCGGGCGTCCCCGCAGTCTCCAGATGAGGCTACCATACGTGTGGCGACCCCGCATGCGCTGCTGGGTGAGCTGTGCAGCCCCTTGCCCAACTACCGTTCTCTCGCCTATTCACTCTCCAACAATATGAAAAAGTCCAATAAGAATAGTAAGTGTGCACAGCGGAAGCACGTCCTCCAACTCAAAGTGCACCTCTCAAATATCCGAGGTCTGCACTCAAATATCGACCCAGTTCACCACCACCTCGAAACTGAAAATCCACACTTGCTATTCCTTACGGAGACGCAGATCAGATGTCCGTCAGACGCGTCATACTTACACTACCCAGGCTATAACCTGGAGCACAATTTTAAACCCCGGGCTGGGATTTGTGTGTATGCTCGCGATGACATCTGCTGTCGGCGCCTCCGGAACCTTGAAGATCCCAAATTTTCTGTAATATGGATGCTGGTGGACACTGGGCTGGAGAAAATGCTCTATGCGTGTGTCTACCGTTCGCACAGCGGTGACCAGGAGACAACTAAGTTAATTGAACACCTTAGCCTTGCGGCGGAAGTGGCCCAACAACGGTATCCATCTGCGCAATTGGTTCTTCTGGGGGACTTTAATGCTCACCACCAGGAGTGGTTGTTCCCATACCAGAAGACCGACCATGCTGGCAGGGAAGCGTACAAACTCGCGTTGTCGCTAAACCTCACACAGCTGGTCGATGGCCCCACGCGCATACCGGATGTTGATGGTCACACCCCCAATTGCTTGGACCTTCTGCTGACAACTGATCCGGACAGGTACTCTGTGTCGATTTCTGCCCCATTGGGAACCTCTGACCACTGTCTGGTGAAATCTGTATCTAGCTACTCTCCGCCCGATTTAAGCCCTAGAGGCACCAGGCGAGTGTGGCGATACAAGTCAGCAGATTGGGATGAGATGCGGCACTTCTTTGCATCTTATCCATGGCGACAAATCTGCTTCTCTACTGAGGATCCGTCGAGCTGCGCCTCGGCCATAACCGACGTGGTACGTCAGGCCATGGAATATTTCATTCCCTTCTCTGACGTGCCTCTTGGTGGCGCAGCACGCCCTTGGTACAGTGCTGACTGCGTTCGTGCTGAAACACTGAAGCAGTCAGCATTTGTAGCCTGGGCTGATGCTCGGACGCGCAAAGCTCCGGATGTCCTGGATAAAAAGAGAGCCTTCAACAAAGCCGCCAAGTCCTGCAAGAAGGCTCAGCGTCGGGCTCGCTACGAACATGTTGGCCGGATCGGAAACAAGCTTGCTTCATACCCTGCGGGTAGCAAGGCTTTCTGGTCCCTCGCCAAATCAGTCGAAGCTAACTTCTGTCGCCCTTCGCTGCCACCTCTGGTCAAACCCGATGGATCGCTGGCTCACACCGCGAAAGAGAAGGCAAACTTGTTTTCCTCTCTATTTGCCAGTAATTCTTGTTTAGATGCTGGAAGCAAAGCTCCACCCACCTTACCCCACTGCGACTCTGTAATGCCAGAGGTCTGCATTCACCAAAAGGAGGTACTTAAAACGCTCCGCACTCTAGACGAGAATAAAGCCAGTGGTCCTGACGGGATACCAGCTATTGTCTTGAGGAACTGTGCACCTGAGTTGTCTCCTGTCTTGACGCGCCTGTTTCGCCTCTCTCTAAAGACTGGTCAAGTTCCAAATTCCTGGAAGCTTGCTAACGTGCAGCCTGTGCCCAAAAAAGGTAGCCGTGCTGACCCCGCCAATTATAGACCCATTGCAATCACTTCCATTCTCTGCAAGATTATGGAACGTGTATTGAACACCAAGCTCCTGGCATACCTAGAAGGTAACGATCTCCTCAGTGACCGACAGTATGGTTTTCGCCAAAACCGGTCTACTGGGGACCTTCTGGTTCGTGCCACCCACTTCTGGGGCGAAGCCATTGAGAAAACCGGCGAAGCTCTTGCCGTGTCACTTGATATTTCTAAGGCATTTGACAGGGTCTGGCACGGTAGCCTATTAAGCAAGCTTCCTTCATATGGAATCCCAACCAGTTTGCGCATATGGATCGCGGATTTCTTGAGTGAACGGTCAATACGAGTGGTCCTAGATGGCTGCTCGTCTGACCAACTGGCTATCAACGCCGGAGTTCCACAAGGATCTGTCCTCTCTGCAACCCTATTCCTGCTGCACATAAATGATCTACTCATATCGGGTATTTTTGGGTACGCAGACGACAGCACGGTTACGGAGAGATATCTTCCTGTTGCGCGCGCTGGTGCTGGTGAGATCCAGACTCAAAGAGAGGCCATGGTTGAGCGTATCGACTTGACCTTAAAGGCCGTGGCCGATTGGGGCGATGCCAATTTGGTCAAGTTTAACGCCACTAAAACGCAGGCGTGTCTATTCACCGCTAAACGGAGTCCCTTCCACCTGACTCCGACTTTCCGGGATGTATCCGTACCGATTACCGACCACCTTAGCCTTTTGGGGTTGGATCTGACTTCCAATCTTAACTTTGGGCGCTCCATTGAGTCAAAAGCTAAGACCGCAGCCAAAAAATTGGGCATCCTGAGTAAGGTTAGGCGGTACTTCACGCCGGGACAGCTCTTAAACCTTTACCAAGCTCAAGTCCGGTCGTGCATGGAGTACTGCTGCCACCTGTGGGATGGCTCAGCTAAGTACCAACTGGCTGCTCTCGACTCAGTGGAGAAACGCGCTAAGCGCCTTATAGGTGACGAATCGCTGGTGGAAGCTAGACTGCAAAGTCTGGAACATCGGCGCAAGGTCGCCTGTCTATCGGTATTTTATAGGATACATTTCGGAGAGTGCGCATCGGAATTGCACGACCTAATTCCAGCATCTCCATTCCGCCTTCGGACTACCAGGCGCGGGGAGGGGTTCCATCCTTATGTTGTTGATTACCCATCTGCTCGCACGAAGCGATTTGCTTCTTCGTTCATTATGCGAACGGCTAAGGAATGGAACAGCCTGCCGGCGTCTGTATTTCCCGAAACCTACAACCTTGGGATCTTCAAGGCCAGAGTGAATAGGCATTTACTGGACCCGCATGCACCATCGTCGACCTCATCGTCGCTTACCATCAGGCGAGATCGAGGTCAAATGCGGGTTTAGAAGTAAATAAAAAAAAAAAAAAAAAAAAAAGCGCATGTGGTTGGTCGCAGCGAACCGAACCGTGGCTGGAACTGGATCCGTGAAGTCCTAGCCTTAATCTTAAATTTGTTCAAACCTGATTTGGTTGTCAAAAGCATTATGCTGAGTGATGCTGCTTGTGTATGACTTACAAGTAACCGCTCTCAATACTGGCTGCACGAGGTATTTTATCGGGTATCGCTTAGAATTCGTGCCCTAAGAGTGTTCTCGATCGGCCCATAACCCTCTCGAGTAAGTATTCATAAACAGTATTCTTTGCGTCGTGTCACAAAAGGCTATAAAGTAAGCGAGCGAGCACCTTTCGCAAGTCATAAAGTAGATAAGTGACAGAAAAGAAAATCCATAGGTACCTATTATATCCGGCGGGAAGCACTCGCACAATGTACTTATAGCGCGGTGGCCGCTCGAGTTGGAACGATAAGGATACGATACGATACGATCTTACTCATCTCATAAGTAAACCACAGGGACAGTCGGGAACTCTTGGTTACATCAAGCTTTTTACGTAAACGATAGCACAGAATAAACACAGAATGTTCGATCCGGGCGTCCGCGATTTTGATTACGTCATTCGACCGCAGCGCTAAGGCAGTTATAATTCCAAGTTTAAAAGAAACAGCCTTGCGAAAAATATTTCTGGCAATGTATTTCGTTTATTGAAAGTAAAAAAAAAAGAATTATACCTATCACTCGATCGCGCCACAGTGCGTAGGTATATTTCGCTCCAAGTTCCCTCGACTTGTCTAGAGATCCGCCTGTACGCATAGCCCGTGTGTGCGTGAACCGATTTCGTGTTTATATCGAGCGGACCTTCTGTGTGTATTCTGTGACTGTAGCGCGAGAACGCTAATATAAAGTTTCCTTCTGTTCCTTTATTCCTTTTTGTGTCCCGGGACTGTCTCCCGCAGTAAAGTAAAGAGTCTATAATAATTTAGTGCGATGACGTCACAAAAACTCTTGATTTACGCGCGTCAATAAACCGGCAGATTCCCGCGTGCCGCCCGGATGCGCGCGGGGCGGCAAAAACGCTGTGAAAGCTAACTCGTGTATTTGCTGGTTTATGGGCCCCCGCGCGCCCGCGCCTTTCACCTTTTTCCTTTTTTATATTGTACACTAAATGCTTACAAATACAGGATGTCCCATAAACAATGTATCATAGTAAAAATGGGATTGATAAGTGACGTTAATGGCAGTGAAAATAATCCTATCTGGGTTAACAAAAAACCCTATTGTCCCGAAATTGACCTAACTGAATACCCCCGTATTCAGTATCCATAACTAAACAACTTTCAAAAGAAAAAGAACTGATGTTTTTTTTCGCGATTTCTGAGTTGGCCCCATAGTTAAAGTTGTTCAGTTATGGATACTGAACACCCCCCTTTAGTTAGATAGTATAGCGTTACAACCTGTGTAAGTATTATAAGTAGTAAGACCGTAAAATAATCTCTTACTCCACACTCCATTTCATTTGATACGATAAAGCACTGTATTCATTGTCGCATGCAGGGTTTGCCACGTCATCATGACGTCACGACGCCAGCGTTGACAAAATAATAAAATGTGAGATATTGTGTAGTCACTCACAAACTCCATTTATGTACCTTTCCTTCCACCTTTACGTTGTCGAAAAGTTGTTTGAAAACAAGTTTAAACGGGTAGTTTGATCTCGCAACATACAGACACTCAGCAGATGAAGAGTGACCGGGCAGCACTTCAATTAGTGCGGGCGAGTCGGCCGCCTGGGACACTAAATAAATAAATAATAGTAAAGGCTCTCCCTACTTGCGTTCTGACGCGCGAGGTATCGCTAGCCACGCGCCGTTCTCGCGGCGCTCGCGCAGGACGGAACACCTGAAACATCCGCAGAGCTATACATGCCATTCGGCGTGTGATTGTGTATGTGCCTCGCAGTAGAATGCTAGTCGGGAGCTTCCTTTGTGTTACTACTTATTTCTTGCGTGGGCGGACGGAGCGCGCGGTCAAGCAGGGGGCGGCAAATAAAAGTAAATTAAGTTGCCGCGTGCTGTCGGTAACCTGGTTGGGGTTATGGCTCCGTTGAGGACTTAGTTAGGTACTTACTGGCTTTATTACATTACCAGTGCTGTTAAAGTATCGTTACTTGTAACTAAAAGGGAATAATTTATTACTATGATAAGAGTATGTCTTTCTATGATGAAAAGAAGTAATATTTATGTTTTATTGATGTAAAAATACCAGAAAATATTTGAGCTTTTACTGATAGTAATAATATAAATGATGATATTTCTGAATTCTGACAGTTACTGAGATCAATCATTTCTCGAAAAAATGTTCAACGACCTTCTCTAGAATTGTTTTAAACTTCGACATAGGACCTACTAACGTGTGTCCGTCTGTCCGCCCCGCAGACTGCCTGCACGTGCAGCTGTACCGCGAGCCGCGCGACCGGGCGCGGCGCGGCGCGGCGCGCGCCACCCTCTCGCTGCAGCACTTCCTGGGGTTCGAGTCGGGCTTCACGCTCGACAAGGAGGCGCACACGCTGGCGCTTGTGTGCCAGGACCTGGTCGTCGTGCTCGCCTTCGACACGCGCGAGCAGCTCATCGCCTGGCAGGTCGGTGTGGACATAATACAAGAGAGAAGTGGGTCATCTTCATACTCAAACCGAAACATATTTCATTCACGATGACCTGGTTCTCTCTTTTACTATGGTGTGGTGTGGGGCTGGGGACCACGACGCACCAGTACGGTTCACTCAACTCGACGACTGATGTCGCTGTTCGGCCTTCGGTTTACGGTTCGGAGCACACTCTGCATACATCGAGTCCGTATTTACATACAAACATAGAACGCGCTCTTAATATTTTTAATGAGACTTCGCCATTATACGATTTTCAAACATTCTTTGATGGATCAGCACTACTGATCATCAAGTACAATACCCCGCCTGGTGGAAAATCTTCCCTTTTCCCTCTGCATACCAACAGACGTTGTAATTCTTATTCCACTACCTCCTTTAGCGCGTTCTATAGTTTAGTTAGTTAGTTAGTTTTTTTATATATATATTTATCCCTTGATAACAAAGTCACGCTTAGATACGTCATGGTACAATTATTATCCGTTATAACATTTAAATTATTACTTACATGTTACTAGCTGCTGTAAGGGCATTGTCAAAAGAAAAAGAAAAAATATGGCTGCTGCATAAGGCATTGTCAATACTACTATATACTAATATATACTATTATCCCTCAGAAGCTTTGTAGAGTTTGACCTCCATCTCACCTGAACGAGGTTGGTGACAGACAGACTGTCTACCTGATGGTAGGTGGGTACCGTTGCTCATAAACAGTGGCAACATCGAAGACCGACTCGGAGATAACAACAGATTCCGTACCTGGGTAGTTACCAGCCAAGCGAACCCTTAAAAGTACTGCCACTGGTTGTGCATAATTATCGTATTTCGGTGTTTCACTACATGCATGCCCTAATACCCGCCACATTAAAGAAAAAATAAAAATAAATAAATACAGTGCGTGAGTTTTTAGAAAAGGTATCAGGTCTTGAGACTTAGGTTATTGATCGTGATACGTAGAAATACGTATACTAAGGCACACGACAGAGACTGATTTTACCTGATACCCGAATCCCCTTCTAAGAGCTCACGGACTGTACCCAAGACATTTCCCAGGTGAAAGTGGGCGGGCAGCTGGGCGCGTCGCGAGACTTCCTGGTGCTTGTGGCGGCGGGGGGTGGGGGTGGTAGCGGGGGAAGCCGCGTGCCCGCGGGCCCCGCGCGGCTGCACGTGCGCGAGCGCCGGGTGGCGCTCACGGCCGGCGCGCCGCCGCGACTGCTCGGCGTTTGGGAGATACACCACCTCAGGTCTAACACTAGCCTGGAATATTCTTACCTTACCTTATTTCTATCTTGCTGGGTTTCGCGAAGATATTTTTTTAGTTTACGGCAAAACTCGCGTTCCACCGCAATCTACCTGGCGGTAAGTAAACTTCTCTAAGTAAGTAACGATGATGTCGAAGATGGAGCATACGGGCTTACTAAAGGCTCTTCTATAAACACTGCCGAAACACATCAACGCAGAAGCGAAGATATTTGACTACAGACTTTATTTGCTTGGCGGGTTTGCTGGAAGAAATCTCTTTTACCCTCTCTTTTAATCTCTTTTTTTTTTCGTTCACCCTTTGTACAATGTCTCATTTTAATTGTTTTTATTGTTGTACACTAAAGTGTAAATAGAAGAGCGATCGCTGGCCAGGCAGACCCCGCCTCCTCGCCTCCTGCGACACGCTTGCCAGTGACAGTAAAGATATTCTAATCCGTCCCATACACGGAAAAAAATGATGTCCTAGCTGCGACGTCAACATTTTATGTTTGCACCATTTACCAATTAACTTCGTACGCACATAAATGACTGTTACTCTCCCATTGTATAAAATGGATCTGAAATTATCAAAGGACCAGAATCTTTAACATTCAAGAGAACTTGCTAATTTGAGAATATATTCTGGTAAAGTTTTGTATTCTACCAGTAACTTCACAGAAATGTGTTCTGAAAAGTTTTTGCATCACAAATTAATTTCATTTTACGAAATAGTATAATCCCGGGATATTTTGAAGCTCCCTTGTGTTTGTGAAGGTCGTGCCTAAAGCTGTCCTAATGACGAGTGGACACGTGACGCGACGCGCGCCTTACGAGTAGCTGTCCTCTGTGTGCGTGACGCTTTGTTTGACAAATTGATCACCACATCAAATAGACAGAATGAATGTGAATTGTTTTGTAAAACTCTAGCTCAATCGGAACCAAATTGAGATAGAAATAAAATTTCATTGGCCGCAATTCATTGAAAAGTTATTGCGATGCAAAATAAAAGCGCAGTGTAAAACTAGATCATTCACTGGTCGCCAGTAAAACCGCGTCTGGACCATTTTATGTTTACTATCGGCACAGCCGGCAGATATAAAATATGAGTCGTAGCAGGATAACGACTGCATCGCGAGATGGCGCCAGAGCCTTCAGCTCGTGCGCTAATGGCGGCGGCTTCCGGTGCGCCGCCATCTTGTCTTGCCGCCATCTTGACCGACTTGGCGGGAGCTCGGCGGCCGCCGGCTGCCAAGCCTTCGCTCGAAATGTGATAATGCGTTGTAGTATTTATTGCGAGAAGCCAGTAGTATCTCCTGCGGTTTAACTGTAGTATAAAAATGTAATGTCCCATATTCAATTTTTCGAAATTTGGTTTTATGCAGATACTACTATCACACAATTTTTTGGACTACTTTATTACGTTTCTGTGAGCGCTGTTTCGGCGATCTAGTTTGGACACTGCGGTGCGCTTTGCGTGCTCTTTACAGACTCGTAGTCTCGTACGGATGGCGAGGAGTCAGAGAGGAAGGAAGCGTCGCGCGGGCTACCTACTGCCTGCTAGCTAAACTAAACCAGTACTAATACGTGCACTCACCCGCTGCACTTTGTCAGGGAAAGATAAACTAACAACATTTTCCCAAATAAATACAGTTGATGGGGGGGTACATTCTAGTTTCATCTAATATACAGTACACTTAATAGGTTAATTAATTTTTTGGAAATCTTTGACTACCATGTGCTTTCAATTAAAATTAGATTGAATCGATGGACTGGAATGGACTTTATCAATTCTTATTCTAAAACAATCGTTCTGCAAGTTCGTAAATAATTTCGTGCCCACCTGAACCTGAACCTGAACCAATGTAGGAAATTATTTCAGAACTTGCAGAACAATTGTTTTAGAATAATATACGAAGTTAACTTTTAGTATGTGCATATTTTAGGGCAGTTTCATACGGATTCAGTTACTGGCTTCAATCTTCTGCCCAAAACTGTCAAGTCAGTGCTCACCCAAAATAGAGCTGCCTAATCACACCATCATCATCATCTAAATTCTTCGCACGACCCTCAGGGAGCATGGGAAATCTGCTTTAAGGCTATACCCTCTTGTCTGCCGCCGCCCGTAGCTACGGGTGGGGGTCATTGAGTTGCCATAGGCGGGGTTACTCCGGCGTGTCTTCCGGTTCACGTGCAGAGAACGGACTTCAGTACCTAACTGACTTAATAAACATGGTTTGTTCGTCGTCGCAGGCGCTACGGCGTGGTTGAGGGGCGGTTCTGCTTCGAGGGGGGTTCGCACTGCGGGCGGGGGGAGGGGCTGCACGTGCTGCTCAGCGAGCACGCGCGCGACATCTGCACGGCCTTCGACCGCGCCGCGCGCCCCGCCTCCGCTGCGGCTGCCACTCGGACGGCCGCCTCCAGGACTAGTGCTGGTAAATAGTCTTCTAACCCTGAACAAGCTGAAAAGGAGTTTCAATAGAAGATAATCTTGCAATGTTTTACCGCTAGAGGCGCCACTAGCACAGTTACAAAAAAAACATTAAAAAATACGACGTACGTGTACGACTTAAAGATGATTTTGTTCTAAACATAAGATAACCTAAATTCATTACTTTCTATGAATTTGATAAATAAATAACTTTAAATTAGCACGTAAAGCCAAATATCAACATGTAGATACGAGTAGGTACGTACCTTTCCACCAAATTCCTTCAGACTCGCGCCACGCTGTTTTAACAGATTTTTTAGGTTTGCTATTTTGTAACGGCCATATGATGCCATGATATCATCATGATTTTACTATAGCTTTGACAAAATTAAATTACCTAATTGGATTACCAAATATCGAAAAATTTGTGATATCTTCAAAAATGACGTTTCTTTTTTGTTTTCTGTTTACGGAGTGTGCCAGAAATTTGCAGCTTTTCAGGTGAAAAAATACCATTTAGTGTTCACCATGATCTATTGTAATTTCTGTACCCACATCTTCTTTCTCCCCCTTTTTCAGCCGATTTCTGCCATTGGGCAAATTGCCATTGCCAGCATTGGCTGGGTATAGGCCTCTTCCTTCAAACTCCACTACATACAGTCTTGTGCTGGTTTCATCCACAGTTTGTCCTCCATTTTGGCGTATCGTCCGACCAACGGACTGGAGGTCTCCCACTGACCGTCTCCCTACTCTAAGCCTCCACTCCGTCGCGTCGCTGACTTCGGCCGTCATTCCGCCTGGCCAAGTGCTCATCCGACTTGAGAGCTGTTAATCTCTTCTACCCATATCGTTGAAGATTATTTTTCTTGTAGGTGGAGAAAGAGGCAACAAAACCCGGTCCAGCACAAGACTCTCAGACCTGAATATCGACCAGTCGCTACCGGACTCTGCGAGTGGCTTGTATGAGGAGAACTTCTTCGGGGAGGATTGTGGAGGGGTCTCCCCCTACTGGCCCTCGGACGAGAGGCGAGGCTTCGAGGAGACAGAGGTGGATATCGAGGCGCGGCCGCCCTGGGGCGCCGCCGACCACGTGACCCTGGAGCGCTGCCCCGCCTGCCTCACCAAGCTAGGCGCCCTGTCGCGCTCCTCCACGGTCGCGCTCACCCCCGCCACGCACTTCAACCCGGCCTGGACCATGGACGCCGTCCCCGAGAGCAGTTCCGACAGCTCCTCTAATAACACGGAGTATTTAACACCGAGAATGATAAGAAAGAACTTAGCGGCGTGTCCGTGCGGCGACCGACCACCGCAGAGGCCGCCCAAGCCGGGGCTCCTGGACAAGATGAAGCCTCTGGCGCCTCTACCCTCACAGAGAGATGTGCACAACTATCCGGTGAACACAAAGGTTGGCCCTTATGAAAATTATGATGTCCCTAAAGCTACTCATGTCGAGCAGGTAAGTATCTTGTGTCCAGTAGAACTAAACGTGTGATTTGTATTAATGTAGACATAAACAATGTTTGCTTCTTCCAGGTGGATAACGCAGAATACTATGATACACCGAAGAGAATAAAGCAAGCCTTAGCCGATGACCTGTTTCAGGTCGCCAAAAGTTCGGCCCCTGGCTCATTAGTACTCACGAAAAATTGTGGATGCATATTAAAATTTGGCTCTAAAAAGAAACCGACTGTTGTGGAATGCGACGAAAATATACAACCGGTTGAATGCCCTTGTCAAAAAGTAACCAACTGGGCGAACAATCTGATAAGTCTTCCATACTGTAAAAGAGACCTCACCAGTGATAAAGTGACCACCGAAGTGCTCACCAGTCAAAAGACAGACGATATGGCTATTTATGCCACAGTAGATGTATCTAGAAAGTGTAATAGGCAAAGTGGCACAGTTACAGAGAAAGATGATACATCTGATCCCTCGCGTGACACAGCTTACACTAATTACCAAAATATACAACCATCCACTACTCAGGATTTCGAAGGCCCGTATGCAAACTACGAGAATCTTGAATTCGCATTATCATTAGAGTACTACGAGAACGCTAAAGGTTTATTGAAGAAAGCCGGTGTCACACAGAGCGAGCTGGACGCGTTGAGTGCTAACTTAGGCATTGCAGCTACTGTGTTACCTAAGAAGCCACGGCTCTGCACAAAATGTGGACATTCTCCAAATCAGAAACATCAAGAAGCAAGGAAGAATAAAAGCGATGAATATCTTCTTATGGAACCATCAAAAGACATAAAACGTGACGTGTGTCGAACGATTGCACCTA
The DNA here is from genome assembly GCA_947369225.1 of Hofmannophila pseudospretella. Lineage (NCBI taxonomy): Eukaryota > Metazoa > Arthropoda > Insecta > Lepidoptera > Oecophoridae > Hofmannophila > Hofmannophila pseudospretella. Next base: position 14,014,273 of record OX376326.1, read on the forward strand.
ATCCAGGGTACACTCCGATGTCTCCTAATCCCAATTGGTCACAAAGTCTGAAACATCCCTTGCACAAACTCCACAAAGTAGAAATAGAAAAGTCCCTAAGCATACCGACACTAAACGGTTGCGGAAACAGCACGCAGAGCTTCGAAGTATCTAACAACAATAAAGAAGCAATACAGAAGCGGTCTAGCTCAGTAGATTCGGCGAGGCTTCTGGAAGACCTCAAAGAATTCGACAGTAGTATCGGCAGTCATGCTACATCCTCCTCACTAGAAACGTTAAGAAACTTAGCCATAGAAAACAGAAGGCCCTCGACGCCTTGCGACCACGAGAGGGAGTGCTACGACTGCTGCAAATCGTCTGGCAGTGAGAACAAGACCTCAGAGGAGAGCTCCTCCAAAGACGGTCCTCATTTACGAAACAAACACATGGACAACGCTCAGATAAAGAGATCGTCGAGCGTTCCTTGCAAGTCCGGCGGGAATAGAGACTCGTCCAGTTCGAACGACTCAGGTGTATCGAGTTGCTCGATGAAGCACGGAGGAGAGTTCAACGAGTTCGAAATGCCACTGACGTCGGGCCACTCCCGGCACCAGTACATGCTGCACCGGAGGATGCGGGGCCACGGGACGGGCTGCCTGCATTCCTCGCTGCCGAGAAAGTCCAAATCTTCGGACCCATTGAGAGACCACTCCATGCAGTTGTACAAGAGCAACCCTCCTGCAAAATCGTCATCGGCTGAGGCGGAGGTGCCCGTGCTACCACCCAAAGCGTTCAAGGGTAAGTGTTTCAAAAGCAATAAGTTACTTGATTTTATACCATTCAGTGAAAATAAAGCTAGAACCCAACAGACCGTCGTCGTCTCGTCTGTCGTCAAAAAATAAATAGGGTTTCTCCCAAAGGTCTTTTTGTAATTATCGAGCGCAGGCGGCCCCTTATTGTCGTTTTCATTTTCCTCAGAATATTACCGAGATAGAGGTACAAAGGCGTTCTGTATTTGATCCGCGCTAATGCGGTTGTTTTGATTGCGAATTATGATAATATACCGGTGCGATCCGGAGGATTGCGTCTGAGAGCTCAGCTTGCCGTGACGTCACTAAAGTTCATGTTGTACGGAACTTCTATAAACTTTAGACACCTTGCACCTTCAAAGCCTCACGGCGTCCTCATTTTTGAAGATATCGGAATGATTCTTTCACTAAAAAGAAAACTTCATTCTTTTCTTGTTTTGTATTTGTGCAATAAAGTGTATTTTACTTTTACTTTTTACTTTTAAAAAATATTTTTTACGTAGATTTCAGAAATCCAATAAAATCCGTCGAGGACTGATGTCTATTGTGTGTTGCAGGCGTGATGGACACGCACAGCACGTCGAGCGGCACGTCCGACATGTCCGACTACATCGAGACGCTTTCCATGACGTCATCGCACTCCTCTTCCGAGGCGCCTCCCACCACCAGGTACTTTGGTTATTAAACGTCAATTTTTGTAAGTCGGTAGAGTGAGACAAGATTTCAACTTAAATGCTTGAGTGTAATCCTCCAAGAATTCCAAATTAACTCGAAGAGCAATAAAACTTTTCATGTTAAGCCTGTTGTTTGAGCGACTGCGGGTAATCAAGAGCGCCATTCCCAAACATTAAGGGAGGATTGTGAATGTGAGTTAATTTTGTAAGTAAAGCTAAAATCTTCAACATTTTGCTTTCCATAAATCCTTATCAGTTTGCATTTGCCCATCATTAAATCAAAGTCAAAATGTAATGTAGCCATCTGGAACTCTTCATACGCTCTGTCAAGATACCGGCACTGTTACGTCCTCTGGCACAATATTCTATTGGTATTGTTGTCACAAATAAGAACCCACGCTGGTGTCAAGGTGGTTATTCTTCTTCTTATAAGTGGAATGTTCTTAGCAGTGCGGTCGTGGTCACATATTATATTCTTCTTAGTAGCTTTCTTCATTGATGAGGGTCGTGATCATTCTATGGAAATTAACACGAACGACTCTTTGGCAGAAATGTGGTTTATCTTGTTGTCAGGTTTTCTCACGATGTTTTCCTTCACCCTCAGAGCAACTAAAACTTTGAAAACACTCATTGATTGGCTTTTGACCGCTTCCGTGCTCGGGTCTCCTGCACGAGAGTCCGGCCGTCCTAGCCACTACGCCTCCGAGCGATGACGTTCGGTCACATAAATTATACTGTTGCTATACATAGCTACGTGTGTGCAGGGTGCGCCAGCCGACCAGCACCCTACGGCCGCGCTCGGGCAAGGAGTACCACAACATCGACCCGCTGCTGTCCGCGTGCTCCGCCTACTCCCACCTGCCCTAGCCTCCGCGGCCGCGCTAGCCGCACCACCGCCGCGAGCCCTAGCCTGGGCTCGGTCTCTGTGCTGGACCGACTAGCCGATAACCCTCGTCTCGATGCGAGGAGCTTCGTGCTGAGACCGGGCTGTCGGTGATGTGCGGGGTTGGCTTGTAGAGTCTCGTTCAGTGTTGGTCGAAGAGAAGGTCGTCTAGTGAACTTTAGCACACTGCAGCGATTTTGAAACGATATTCTATGGATTTTCATGGTTTCGATCCGATGCTGTTTCAAAATCGCTGCTGTGTGCACCAAATTGATACACCAAAATATACTTATCAAGAATAAATTATAATACTAATTTGTCTAACTGATGGCGATAAATTAAAAGTGTCTACGGAATTATATCTGATAGAAGACTATTCGAGGTAAAAGATGAATAGGATTTAATACGAGTAATCACTAAAGGATTTTGAAATTATTCATTGAAACACACTAACATTGTATAGAGTAGGTACTGATAACTGTAATCCTCTCGTAAGACTTCGCTCCATGTTATTACAAAGAATAGGTATTATTAATAATGTTAAACCGAGTTACAAAGCTAAAATTTGAGACGAATTTTCATGAAAATGAACTAGAAAGTAAAATATTATCAGCATAACAATTGAAACTCGAGTAATTACTCCAACTCGCTACAAAGACGAGCCGAAACGTTACGCGAGCGGCGCCCCTTCCTTCTTCATTAATTTTATTGCCAGAAAAGACTGAATGTTTGTATTACCGTATTACCGTGTTACCTTTCTCATTTAAAATAAAAACCTAGTGCCGTTTGTGTCAGCCGAACGAAACGTATCTAGTCGGGAGCGTGTGACGTGTATCATATACATGAAGTAGAATTAAAGGAATCAATGTATTAGCTGTAAGAGTCGTGTAAGAGTGTACAAAGTTGGGATAAATATAAACAACGATAACTGTGAACAGCCTGTATGTAGCCGATAGATTGTAAAAACGCATTTTATACGACATTTTATTATCAGTATCAGAGAGCATGTACCCACGTCGTGTTAGCTCGTGAGGCCGTGCGTACAGCAATAACAGTGAAGTTCCAAGTGCGAGGGGGAGCGGACACGAGCGGACGCGTGTGGTCGCGCGGGGTGATGTCGCGGAGAACATGTGCGATGTAAACCCGAGTGTTTCGTAATTTACATTAGTTAACAAATCTGATGATAAATCGTGCGTGTCGTGTGATCGAACTATAAATACTTAACACGTTTGAGGTCCCCGTACAAAATAGTTTGACATTAATTCTATAGTTGTGTATCCCCAAAAATGGAGGTACGGGCATTTAGGTGCTACAAGCGTGAAGCCACTGGACTGTGAATGTGTTAAAGGACAATGTTTTTTTCGTAGGTACATTGTTTGCGAAAAATTCTGAAATCATCGAAAATTCATGAATTTGTCCTTTCCCTTTACATTGCAGTTATAATGTTGCAAATGATATATTCTAAAGATCAAGATAGTTTATTAGGCTTTTCTGTAGCCCTTCTGTGTCATCTTAAATTGAAATAATTTATCCTCCCTCTGTATGTACATTTGTATTAATTCCCCGCGTCCAAACGGCGCACGTATCGGGTCGGAGTCGGCTCACGCGGATTATCTGCGAAACGAACGAAAACATTGTCCCGTGATCGATCACTCGACGCGCTGCGGACCTACCCTACTGTACCATTATACTGTGGACAAACGGAAGTCGGACTAGTAGCCCCCCCCTAGAATAATGATGTGAGCACTGACAGCGAGCCAAAGGGTTTGGGCAAATGCGCTTATAGTATGGGAAAGATGCTCACGGCGCATGGTAGACGCGATTTCTATATAAACTTCTCTAGCGAGCAATCTACATAGGGTGAATTTCACAATCTTTGTGTAGCACGTACTGGCTGCATTGCATCCTCGATGTACCTTGTTACATTAATATGAATAAACTTACAGTAATTTGTACAATGTCTGTTATTTCACCTTCCTGTGCCGACCTGTCCGGAGATATTTGAATTCCGAAATCTTATAACTGCAAAAGTGAGTTGATTAAAGTCATTACGGCTTAAAACTTCTATTGATCGTGCTGAAGTGAGTAAATCTCTTTGAATTACATTTTAAACAAGGATTATATATATGTTACCACAGGTAAGAAAATACGGATGGACGGACGAACACGAAAATTCACCATAAGTATTCCTTTTTTACCGTTTAGGTAACCCCAAAACTAGAGTACCTACGTAAAACAAGTAGGTACGGGTAGGTAACTGGCAAAAGAAAACTTGGTGCACAGAACTTTAAACCTAGTAGAGAGTTAGTTCGCAGGCGGAAATAAAGTTCCTCGTTCCTCGAGTAGTTAAAGAAAGGCTTTGGACAGTTTATGTGAAAACGGGTTTCGACTCTACAGGACTGTTTCGCTGTGCCAGAGGTTTACAACTTAAATACTTACCTGGTTTCAAGAAGAAGAATTTTGTTAGCAACAGGCACGGTCTTCACGGGTCCGACTGGAGCCCCGATTCGGTTCGCTGCAATCAATCACATGGGTTCCGCCCTCCCCCACTCGCAGTCAGCGCTTCATGATTGGAAGCAGGAAACCGTACCGGGGCTGGAACCGGACCCATGAAGTCCAGGCCAGTGGGATCGCATCGCATTTGCACGCGGCGGGCGCCGCAGACGCATACATAAGCCGATAGCGTCGTGACGTCACTGATAGCCCACCCCGCCCCAGCCTCTTCAGTGCTGCGAACTCCGCCTAGCGTGCTTAATATAATCCGAGAGGTGAGCTCAAGTCTATACGGTATCCATAAATTTTTAGTCGAATAGAAAATAAAAGAGATATTACAAATGTATATTTAAAACTTTTCAAAGTATTCCCCTGCGGCATCGATGCACTTACGCATTCGACTGAACCAGCTTTCAAAACATGTGTATAACTGTTCTTGCGGAAGGTCGACTAAAAGCCGCCTAAATTGGTCTACTGCTTCGTCCGCAGTCGTGAATTTCCTTCCCCGCAGAGATTTCTTCAACGTGGGGAATAAATAGAAATCACGTAAAGACATCCATCGTAACGATTCAAAAGTGACACTTGTTTTTTTACAATGTTGTTTTTTTTTAAGGCAAAGGGAACTGAGCCCATACAGCCATGTCTGATGTAAACAACTCTTTCAAGTCTTCATTAAAATGCTGGTGTGACACATTTCAATGCTATCTGGGAGAATCTTCCACGCTTCTGCGCCATCCGAACCAAATAAGAAGGTGTCCCGGACGCAGTGTGGCTCTTCAAAATCCAGCCAAGTACGGATCGGGCTGCAGCGTCTTATTTGACTTTACTTCACTGTCCCACACATTATTCACATCTTGTCGAAGTTCTTCGAGCAAGAAACACCATTCTTACTAGAAAAGCACTACTGTAAAACAATTTGCAAGACAAATCGAAACAAAGCTGACGTGGACGCCACAAAAGCGCGGGAGAAACCTGTTTTTTTACAATTAATTAAAAAATGACTAAAGTTCGTCAGTCAGTGATATTTGGCCAAGGAGTTTGTAATAAAATTTGCCTCCAAGGAGAAGTAGAGAGAAGTAAAACAATGAGGTTGACAACAAGCCGTTGACTAACAATGTTTGTACCGCCCCACGTACCCCACGTACCAACCAGCGGCAGGATATTTTAAACGTATCGTGCCGAAGTATCTCGTTCAATATATTCTCGTCCAAATAAAAGTGTTTATTGTCATTGCTGTTTACAGAGGGTAAGGTAGAGTAAGGTAAAATAAACTTTATTGGACAATAACATTGTAGCATTACATAAGAAACTATAAGGTTAAATTCAGGCGGCCTTACCGCTAAGAGCGATCTTTGCCAGAGAAAAGTTTTGCAAGGCAAAGGTATTTAGGATAGGTAAGTATATGTACCTACATGTATTGTAAGCAGTAGTACATGGTAATAATTACCCTAAATGAACTGAAAGATAAACAGCCTTATGTAAATCTGTGCCGCCACAAAAGGTTTACTACATATTTTATCGTCTAGCAGACCTAAGTGAAGCTTTGTGTGTTTAAACACGAAAGCTCTTGACCTACCTTATCCCGTGACGGCCCGGCTAGGTCTCCCCGTAATGAAATAAAGCTGCAAGTCCAATGCGAGTAATTTATGTGTCACTGGGTGTGTCCCGGCGGGCGGGCGGCCCCGCGCGGCGACCGGCGACCGGCGTCACGCTGAACGCAGCCGCTCGCAAATTATACTATTATGAAAGCGGTCGCCGCGCTGCTTTGTGTTGGCTTATTTCATTTTATTTCAACTCGACTCGATGTCGGCCCGGGTTTATTTAGCGTTTGTTACGAAAGTGGTGTCACATCCAGTAAGATTTTGCCAAGGATAAGTACTAGTACTTTGGATTATGCTACAGACTTCTAACAGGTGTCGAAGTCTAGCCTGATGCGGGTTTGTTTCCTATGAAGGAAACCCTATGGAATAATCTCCATTGAATACAGACAGGTAGAGTAAAGAAATGACTTTGTAAAAATGTACTTTATGGTACAATTTGACTTTGACTTATCCAATATTATATGTACGAGCATCAACATGGGATTTATCCGGGTCGTCATCTATACTAACAAACCCATGTACCTCCCAATAGCAATTATGGTTGTTGTATCCCCCCCCCCCCCCCCCCTCTGCTGTTATCCCGTCTCTCCGTCACTGAAATCAAATACTTTTTTTTCAACAAAAGGTATCCCCTAGAGGCTTTTTGTATCGACGTCTTTATCTCCCTTCATCTTGAAACAATGGCGGCGCGGTGCCTCTTTGTGTTGATTGAAATTTGTTGTCAAATATTTTAATCATGTGTCTTTAGAGGCCTTGGTGTACTACAAGGTGAGGAGAATGAATGGGAAGCTCAAGTATTATTAGAGTCGGCCCTTTTAATTTTTTTGTACCTACACCTATACACAACAGGTAGATAACTAAAATAATATTGAAGCACTGATCCCGTTGGATTTTTATGACAATTACGAAACGAAAATCTGTCTCGTAAAACGAGGTCTGACACATGCTGTGTATTCAAGACTCGCCTTGTCGCCTCGTCTCTGTCGTCCAGCATACGGAAACCATCACAAAACCATTAACCACACATTGCCGGTCATATCCGGATGTTTTTCAGAGACATTGCCATAATTCCGCAGCTCTCTCATTAATCTGACACCTGCGTAAAAGAGAACGATATATTTATTCGAAATTTTCCCATTGCCTGCGTCTGCTCTGCTCCAGCCGCAGCCTACTAGCTTGAGATTCTGTTACAGTCAGATTACTGGTGGCGCTATTGTATATGGAGCTTTGTCAAAATTTCCGTTTCGTGACTGTCAAACTGAATTCTACGGGATAAGCCCGCTTCACGCTTCCTACAAGTATAAGAAAGTTGCTACGCTGTAGCTACGGCGTAGACAGTCTACGCGGCGAGTGCTACAGTTTATTATTATCGTAAGTATCGTGTATTACTGACATTCAACAAGTCGGTGTGGTGGCCGTGCCACTCACCACTAACCACTAGTACACAATGAGCCGTGTCGTCGGCTCGACTCTTGGGCCAGCGTAAACGGCGCGAGTCGCTATGTACGGGTATGTATGAGCTCTACACTCGCCGAACACGGAAAAGGCGGGTCTGATTTGTTCTACCATTTTGTGTACTAGTTGGAAGTGGACCTAAAATGTGGTTGGTGTTCCATTGGTCTTTTAAATATGATTTTGTTTCAAATTCGGTGTCGGTTCAAACAAAGTCGGCGGCATCGTTACTAGGACGCCGGACTCCCGTGCGGAGGTCCGGGTTCAAAGTCATGTACCAATGAATATTTCGGTTTTTTTTCGAAAGACTTACGTACTAAGACTGCTCTAACGGTGAAGGAAAACATCGCGAGGAAACCTGCACACTGAGATGACCAGTGTGTGGAATGGAGAAGGCAATGGCAAACCAACGGCAAGTCTGCCTAAAGAATCGTTCTTTGCGGTTATTTCTGTGTCACGAACACGACCCTCATCATTGAGGAGTACGACTAAGAAGAAATAATACAAAAGTAAAAATAATATTCTATCGTAGCTCTAAATTTCGCATGTTTATATTTAATGGAATTGATTTATGTTCGAGTAGATTCGAGTCCCTCGTCACACAGTGAGGGCGGCGGTGAGGGAATCAATTATTTAAAGTTACCTGTACTCTCTGTAGGTACTCAGTACTCGGCAGTACATTAGTGCCTGAGATGTACTCGTGTCGTAATTATTTAAATCAGATCCAAACCGTAAGATCTCTCTCCGGGAAGGATGATGCGAGTAAATCAAGACAGCTAAAGTGCTCACGGTATGATCAATTACTAAGGTAACTTTTGAGATAAAGAACGTTCCTACCGCGGAGTTATCGTCGTTCCTTATTGAGATCTGGGTTAAACGGCCAACTACAGGTCGGCATCTCTTGGTCGTGGAGGCCAAGATCCACTTTGTGTCGTGAGCCAGCGGAGTAAGCAAGTAGGAAACGACCAACAGCCTCAATACGTACCATGTAGCAACAATTTAATTTAGTTTTCTATCACATACTAGTAAAAAAAAAAGTTTTGGCTGAAAAGTTTGAGCCTAAGTACCTTTAAGTGACTAATGACTAATGACTCGCGCTGCATATCACTAATTGCGAGTATCCTAAGTAGTATAAATACCGACTTTCATGTCATTAGCGTCATTACGATTTCTGTAATTGAACCTTAAACATCACCATGTCTGAGTCATCCGCGCATTGTACCAAATTGGAGTACAGAGCTGTCATAAAATTCCTGACAAAGAATAACAAAACGTTGAAGAGATGTCTACAGTTTATGGAGAGCCTGGACCTTCATTTGCCACCGTAAAAGGCTCAAAACTTTTCAGCCGACCGATATGTAGGCATCGTTAGAAGAGAGGCATTGAGTCCTTTCTACGGAGGCTCAATTATTCTGGCAGCTAGGCACTTGGCGGTGAGTCCCTACCACTACTTATAAACCTCATCCAACTGTTCAAGATTTCTTATATTGAGTCTCCCACCCAGGGCCACATCCAGGACACGACGATAGGGCCATTTATGGAACTAGCGATAGCACCTTCCGAATGTAAAATAGCTTTCTAAACATCTACTGTGTATAAGTTTTAACATCGGTTATGTGGCGGCGATGTGCAAGAAACGTTTTGTACAGAACGAGGCATCACTTGACAACACGCCAGGCTGTATCCTCCTTTAGTACTTGGTCGCTTTAACTTAATTGACACTATCATACGAAACCAAGGAATCATAACTTACTGCGACAAAGTTCTATAAATGTGAAAACACATCAGTAATCCTTCCTTAGCGCTCGCCCCCAAAACCCCGGTGAAGCTGTAAAGGTCATTAGGACCAACGGCATTGGTAAGTTCGAAAAAAAAAAACCTTCCTAGTTTCGTCCCTGCGGTCTCGCGCGGAGCGTCGAGGGTCCTTCATTGCCACTATTAGAGCTCATCGTTCCCCCCCCCCCCCCACCCCCCCCCCCCCCCCCACCCCCTCCTATCGATAATGTCCTAGTTCGCAGCTAGCGGCGGACGGCGACTACAGACTGCCGAGTGGAGGGTGCATGCTAATCTGAGCAATCTGTTGCAGCTTTCGATTGCTGTTTGATTCAGTTTCCTTGGCCGAGGGAGTTTCGCGATATTATCCCGCAGTCGACTGTACGTTCTCTAGAACAATAACAGATAACTTTAGGGACGGGATATTTCATTGTACAGTCGAAGCATCGATTTTATATAAGTCTAGTAGTAAATTTTGTAAAGCCTGATGTATTGTCAACTGTACTTTTGGTCATGTTGTATACTATTTTTTGTTATATTTCGTTTAACTCGTTTAACTACAATACAATTGAATTTTAAGCCGTGAAAGTTAAAGTGAAATCTAACAGGCAAGAGTAGCTTCATACACGAGTTAAGTTGCAACTGTTATTTAACACATATTCATAAATACATGGGGAATTTAATGGCCTTTTTCTTTCATATTTCAATCATTATTTCTCGCATCATATCACCGAATAGTCCCCTCGCGTTTCCGGCGCGAGTGTGACAATACAGGGGGACCGAGGGGCTATTATACGACACTCGAACGTTCGACAACGAGCGAATGTCCGCGTTAGATTAGTTTTACAACTTTTCATATCAAACTTCTGTATTTAAAGCGGGTGTTGGGCTGAAGGGTTCCGTCAACTGGACGCGAGTAGAGTGTGACGGTGACCCTCGACGCGACCCGGCGCGTGCCGGGGTAGGTACACAATCAGTTAAGTATTGTTTGAATAAGTCGCTTTCATTGGGAAACCTTTTCAGAACGGTACATAACTATGAACTAGCAATTAATAGGACGTCGTTTTAGTCAAATTGGGATACGCAATTTAAATCATCTGTTCGGTGCTCACAGAGAGTCCCTCCGAACTCTGCTAGGACGATGTCTGCGGAGGACACAGCGGCCGAGCAGTAGGAATGGGTGCGAAGTCGGATAACCTGCCAGTCTACTGCAGTCTCCAGTAGATATGTCCGCAGGGAAGGGCAGTAGATCGTAATGGTGCACCCTGGACAGTCAGTAACTTCATTATGATCTTGCTTTTAATATCCCGACGGGAGGGGCTCTCTGCGTGTCCCGCTGATATCGGAGGGCACAAGGACGAGCACGAGCAGGCGTCTGGGAGGACCTGGTTGACGGACACGGGGAAGTCCGTCGCCCGACTATAGGTCCTCGAGTTGGTTGGCGTGCCTTGTACTCTGGCACGCCTCTAACAGACGGATGAGGACTTATGTCCCGGGAAGGTCTGCTCAAGCAGACACCCGCTGGCGGAGTCGCAGTTGTGTGCTCCAGCGATCCCGTGTCTTCGCCCCGCGGAGCGTTGGAATACCGAGGTGGTTTTAGTCAGTAAGAGTCTGAAAAAACCTCTTCGCCTCCCCTCGTTAAAAAAGGACGATGCTAGTAGGCTAAGAAAGGCCATGCTCTTATATATACTGATACGCAGAAGGGAAATCACAAATAATCATACTTACACGTAATAACAGCTGTACTAACTACCCGAGGTTAGAGAGCTGTTTGAGTTGTAAAGCAAAGCAGTAGTGCGAGGCACATTACTAATGCAAATCGCGCGGAGTATGAAGGGGAGGGGTAAGTAGAAGCGGCATTACTCATTCAAAGTCTAAAAGTCAACATTTTCCATTAGAACGCGGAGCGGCGGCCCTGAGCAACAAGTCGCTCCGGGCTCCGGGCTCCAGCCCGCGCCTTATTTAAAGGCAATCAGCAATTCAAAACGGATGGGGCGGACATTGGCTAGCGGCTGCGGCCTGCCCCGCCCGCTACCACCGCATCCGCACACCATCCGTGTGGCGCTTATTACACTTCCATTGCCGCATCGATAGCCTCGATATTGCGTTTCACGATTGTCAAAGTACTGACGCAGCGATGAACTTAAAAGGGGAGATAAAGCTGATCGAACGCGAGGAGCGACGGTGCAGTGGTCCCGGGCGGCGCGCATTAAAATTCATTTTTGCCAAATGTCACATTATTCAGTAATGCCCGGGGGCCGACCGACACGCTGGTCAGAATTTACTTTCATACGAAATGCGTGGAGGTGGAGAATTATGACTAATATTTTCCAAAACACACCTCATTTGATAATATCTCTACATTACAGCACAGTACGAGCACCTCACCTACATCTAAGGTTACACATACATGACTAAAAAGAGAGGAGGCCGTTTGTATCGCCCACCATTAACTATAAATAACGTCGCTCGACTGTGAGAATTTATAAGCGAAACTGATATTAATTTTCGCTTTACGACCCAAGGTTATTGTGTGTAACACAGCGCTTTGATAACGTTTCACCTATAGTAGTGTTAATATCCGATCAGACCAAAGCGCAGCCGCAGTGACGAGCTCAGTAGTTCAACATCTCAACGGCATCATAATTCAGTCGCGGAGTGTTCGCGTCCTTAATTAATGCTAAAATCTTTTTTAATTACCCCGAGCCGAGGCGCGGCGAAAAATTCCAGATTAAAACCTTTCCCCGAGTTTAAATAAAAGGTAATAATTAAAACTTTTTCACTTCCCCGGGCCTTTGACGAATTTGAATTTCTCTCTAATTGAGCTTTCATAATGTAGGGCGGAGCGGAGGAATGCTCAGTCTTTGATTAACCGACCTGACTCCCGAGGCCGCCCGCGCCGCCGCCGCCGCCGCGCGCCGCCGAGGACGGCACAGACTACAGCAATCGTTTAGTTTTACAAATGAATGTAAAATCGATCAACTTATTTGCAATTTTGTGCTTGAATATTTTTTTCTTTTCCGGTACCACAAGCTTGCTTATCTGTAGTTAACTATATTTTTTCTGAAATATAGGTACTTAATGGAAAACGTATGCTTTTAAAATACTTCACTAAAACATTTTAGTAAAATGGTTTTGCAAACTAAAGTGCTGTAAAAGTAGTATCATCCACACAAAGTAGAGTTTACACAGGAGCGAGATAATTTAAACTTTCATAAAAACTTTCGCTCGACGAGTGTTCAGCAAAAATAAATTTTAAGTGCTTTTTATCATCACCGATTTGTAGAGAAATGGGCATTCAGAACTACTCCTAATGAATGCTATGTATAGTTTACACGTAGGATCGTGATTTATGGCGCACGTCTGACGTAAGTGAAAGTAGAAGAGCTCGTAAGGATCTGCGTAATGGCGACCATATATCATTCGCTCCGGAAAAACAAAGGCGCTGTCAAAGGAGACGAGGAGAGGGGAGCCGATATGTGCTGCGATCCGGGAGACGGGACACGGGACTCGAGACGTGGTTCCAGCCGGAACACGGAGAAATTATCAGATTGAATAAAAAGAAATTGCAATTTCGATAAGCGGTACAGCAATAGTATACAAGTGTACATTATCTATGATAATAGTGAACGGTGCTTACTGTCTTAGTATTTAGAACGCTGACTCCTAAACTTGGTGAAACATGTGCAAGGGACCGGGCGTGTACACCGGTTTTATAATTTTCCAGTTGTTGATTTTAACTGATTGATGAATATTACAGGGGAAGATCTTCCATTTCGTGGGGCTTTCACGAGTGTAATGGCCTTGATATTCTGCGTTGCGTCAGGTCCAGTCGTACAAGTACTGTAAGAGAATAATACGACACAAAAAGTAGATGAAAATAATTTCAAGCAGCTGTCAATTTGTCGGACAATTTTTCCGTGTCTCGAGTGTCGAACTCATAACGAAGGGCCGCCGCGGCGACACCCGGACCAACTCCGACGAGCGACGGAACAACAACAAGTTAAGTGAACAAGTTGTCTGTCGGAGGAGCTCCAGCCGTTGTGTCGGTCGCCTCTTGTCGTCTCTCACACAGACAGCGGCGGAATCCCGCAGATTGATTTATCGAATTACTATTGAACGGGTCGCACGCTCCCCTTTGTGTTGCTGTGCTGAACTGAGGGTTTCCCCTTTCACTAGTGATGGGCGTAGTGCGGCCGGGCGGAGAGACCGGGACCTCGTCGACGGCGTGGCAAGCGAGATTATGACAATTATCCCTTCGCATGATGATTGCTTCATCGCCTGAACTTTTGCTTTGATTGTTTACCTTGCCGTTGTTAAATAGGTTCAGTGTTTTGAGTACGTGGTTGCAAGAAAACAATCCATAATCATTATCCGATTATAATTTTAAAATTGCAGCGAGATCTTATTACAGTTTCTGTTTTGACCCTACGATGCTGTGTAAACTTCTAACAGCAGTACCCGGCCTGCCTCTTCTGGACCAAAACCAGTCGCGAGTCGCGACCGAGCCCGATGTGAGCAAAAGAGCAGCCCGCACGCCACTAGGGCCAGCCCTATCCCTTCGCGCGAGTCTCCCCTTCAAGCCCGTGTCCCGCGGGATGACGGGGCTCCGCGATGGGCCCTTCGGAACATTTGCATGCGCTGCTTTATGGCGCGGCAAGATTGCCTGCCGCCTCGTGGTTGTACGTACGTACGAGAGAACGGGTCATTTGGTACGATGTAGAGTTCCCATATTGGTACTGCATACCTGAGGCCACAATAGACTCCGACAGATTCGTGGTCTGGTGTTCTGAAGTTCTATGCAATATCATTTAGTAGTCTGCATCATTTTGCATTTACACAACTTCTGTATCATGATACAGTCAAAAAATCGTAACGTGAAATTCGACTTTATTATCTGTAACATTATCTTCGCAGCTGTCGTACTGAGCAAGCCGTGTGTTGTGTTAGTTTGGGAAGAAGTGGCTAGTTTGTTTAGTAGCTGTATAAGGTTAACGTGGCGGTAAGACGAGGGTGTCGGCGGGCGCCGCGCGCCGGGCGAGTAGAGGCACTACCGATTGAGTCTCTCTCTAATAAGACGATGGAGCAAGTTGCAGGAGCGCGGGCGGCGCGACCAAATAATGACGTCATTAAAAGTTTACCGCCGAGTGCCGCGACATAATTGCCGTCACACGACGCGCGCGCCGACAACACGGCGTCATCTATTGTCCACTTTTTGTGATAAATACCTTAATTTAGGAGAAATTATTCTTTCGGGAGTGGCGCTCGTTTCGCTAGTGGTTGATCCTTAACATAAGACATTGTAATGTTTGTACTCAAATCTTCATTCTCCTTGTTATCGTAGGCCTAGTTATTTCAGTACTTGTGCAATTAGTTGTCCACGTGTGATGCCGAGAATGCGGAGACCAGTTTTACGATACCGAATCAATAACTTGTACATATTTTCCCACAATTTCACACACATTATTTGAACGATATCTACAAACTATAATACAAATCATCAACCAAATGATGCTAGGTTATCCTTCTGTTTGACAGCTAATGTCATTGTGGAAGGTTTTGTTACTACGACAACATTCACTAGGCCTACGAAACAACAAGGAGAATAAAGGTTTGATCAAAAACATTACAAAATATATTAAGTTACACACACTGCTTTTTTTATTTACATCTAAATGTGCAGAGCTGGAGCTAATCTCTCAGTACTGCTCTCCAAATTATGAGCTAGCACGGCATAGCGAACACCCGAAGAGGCACCTGACCGGTTTTTATTTTTATGCAGAAGTCGGTGCGTGTTAGTTAATAGTAGGTAGGGAATTATATATTAGGTTAGTTAATATTAGTGATCTATAATGTGTTGATGTGTGTGTGTGACGCTGACGCGTACTCACTACGTGTACTACTATACTATACTATATTTATAAAAGGGAACAATAAGTCCACCGATAAACTGCTAAGCAGTTTGGCGGTATACACTTATATATTACTGTATTTACTGTACTGTGTAAAACTTGAATTTTAAAAAAAAGAGTACATACAAAGGTAAGATCTAGAAGTAACAAACGACAAACAGTCACGCAGGTTTGTGCGTGATCAATCTACGTAATGTTCACATTTCTGCGTTACAGTGGGAGCCATTTATAAGCTTCCATTGTCGCCCCTAAACCATTAGACGACACACGTTCCTACTGGTGTATTATAGTGACACACACTGCGTTGCATACAATATCGTGATGTAGCTGTAGCGGTGTGGCCGACACGCCCGCATGCACCGGCCGGCCCCGGCGGTCGTCAGAGCAAACAGAGGTCTCCGAGGACACACGGGCCTCGCGGCGGGCTCTGGGAGGCCCCAGGTAAACTGAAATTGCTCTCGGAATTTCATGTCTAAAAGTACTAAAGACAAAGCAAAGATAAATGAACACTTGTCAATTTTAAGTCAGTACTTAGTAGTATTTACTTCCTGGAATTCATTGTCGTAATGAAGCAGCTTGATTTAGAAAATCAATTTTTTTTTGAAATTTTGAGAGTTAATATCTCCGCATCCGCCCTGTATGACCAAGTTTATCGGAAAACCCTTATATCTTTCTATCCTCATACACTGTAATTTGGAATACGAGTACCGGGATGAAGGAAACTTAATCAGCAGAACCTACAGAAACGTTTCATAATACCACCCGGACAGCGTATTAACATTTAAAAGAAATATCATCCGAAAGATTAACTTTGCTATGAAATTCATTTCCCGCGTATATTTGTGTAAAGAGGGGGGTGACGGAAGGCAGGGGGGGAGGAACGAATTAAATATGAATGAGCACTCAACGGGGCACAGTTAAAATACGTCGGCGGTCGCCGCGCCCGCGCCGGGGCTCGAGCGCCATTATACACTGCAATCCGCGCTCAGACGCGGATTTATGTTAAGACTGTAGCTGCTCTGGATTGAAAAATGTACAAATGTAACTTCCCGAGACACTTCCGAGACACAGTGGCTTTCTTAGACTTGATTATTACTTGTATCTCTAGAGCTTCGCCACGGTCCTCGTACCACGAGAGAGAGCGGGTGGTAACCGATGCCTCTCTGGGCTGAAACCCGGTAAACTATAATTCTTCACATCGCACATTCGTGTCTTTTCCATGGCACATTTTTTTTGTTCGAAAACCGTTAAATATGGTACAAGTTTAATATGTATGTATTTTCTTATGTAATTTTACTACAATAAATACCATTTGGTGACTTTAGATCTGGCGGCCACCCTGGAATCGACGCCAATGGCACAGAACACTAAACAGTAGTCTAATGGCTTCAATTATAATTTTGTAAACTTAAAATTATAGCGTTTATTTCATTTTCGAACGAATAAATGTGTCATGGAAATTACATAGAATGTGCGATGTGAAGTATCACTTTAAACCCTATTCGTGCTCACTCGGTACAAAATATAAATACACGCGTCTCAGTGAATAGAATTACAGCGATTCGTCAGCAAAGTACAGATTTCCGTAACGAGGGTGCACAGAGCAGGGAACGAACGGTAACTCGTCTCCGATGATAATGACGTAATCTCAGTCGGGTAACATCTACTGCATGAAATCGAATCACTGTCCTATTTCCGACAACTTGCAATGTTTTAGTGAGGTACAGCAGAATGCTGGTTGTTTGCGGCACGTTCGTGGCGGGAGATGTCGACGCGGTCCCTTTCTTTATCGTGTCCCTCGTTATCCCTTCTCACTCGCTTGGACTCGCTCTACCGTCACTCTGTAGTCACTAGTTAAAAAACCTACGTAAAACCTTCCTCGATAAAAAAAAATACCTGCATGTAATATACGTACCTATTACTGTAATCTGTAATTGTAGAAATAACAAATATGGTGTAAAAAAGTGACAGGTATTTCATTAATCACATCACATATCTTTGTGTGTGTGTAATTAAAATATGCAGTCACAGATGACGCACTGTGTGAGGGTCTCTGCTGCGTGACGCGAAAGTACGCGGCGGGTGATTATCCATTGCTCGTTATGAAGTTAAAACGAGAGCAAAAGAACATGATAACCGGCAATGTACATAGATATTGGCCGGCGGCCCCGTCGGACTGGCAGTGCACCGAGCTCAGCGCTGATCACTCCACGGACCTCGGGCTGTGCTGTCCGCGCGGCGCTCGGCGCTCGGAGCACGCGACAGTATTTAAACAAGAACAGAAAATAATCTCAATACCAGCGTTCGCGGCACAAGGTACTCACGCATTCGCATGCGGCGCGCCAAGTACTTTGCGACCGCTTCCTACTGATTCACCGATAAAACAGATCCGCAATGACCGATGCACACGCTGCGAGGCAAAATACGCAGCAGAAATTTTGCATTATATAAAGGCCCTCTGTTCCGTACGAGGGAGCCCGATGCCCGATGCCAGATCCCCACCGCGCTCTACAGTCAAACACGAATCGTGTGAACGCCGGTGCATTAGTCCCTGCTCAAGTGCAATGTGCAGTGCAACAGGCGGCGAAGTCTGGTACACTACTAGAGGTTACTGGTGAGATTCTTTACTGTTTTCATTTTCACTCTGACCGTGCTGACTCCGCAACTAAATGAGACGCCGCGAGTTAAGTTCATTGCGATGTTAAATTACTCGCGCTGTAGTCTGTAGTGTACGAGTACGCCGCGCTATCCGGCATTATCCGGCGCTATCGGGCGGAAAGTGCTTTAACTGAGTTTCATTCAAAGCGAGGCAAATTGTGTGAGCTGAGAAGCTCTTACTTCATCGACTGAAAGACTATTCATTTTGGTCACTCGTTAATTGGAATGACACCTAGCTAATAATACTCGTTTAATCCTAGTAGTTCCATCGTGGAACTAGTGGGATTTTTTCCCATTAGTTCCATGGAACTGAAAATGTATAGTCTTAGTGTATAGTATACCTATGTTTGATCGAATATGTAATATGTCCAGTATGTTAGTTGGTCTGCGACTGGCAATTAGCAACAAATCACATTTTACGATTTTCAATATCTCAGTTTATAGAATCGCAGGAAATAGTGTTGCAACGTTACGTTCCGACACCCGTCAGACGACCTCACCCAAGTTGCTGGCGTCCCCCGACCCCGAATAGTTAAACTTGTCTCTACAGACTCTACAATGTCCATTCAAAGCGGAAGCCGCGACCAGAGAGTTAGCACTGGTCTAGAGTGCCAGTAGAGCGCGACTTGTATCCCGTCTAGCGCAGACCTCTGTGAGAGCGCGTTTATTTCCTGTCTCAACTATTTGGGGCGAACAGGTCAGACCAGTACGATGGGAGTCATGGGTCAGGGTAAGGTGTCCCGCTCTGAGGAACCCTGGAGAAATAAGTTTTTGTTATGGTTCCTTGACATTTGTTAGAATGTGTCGAATGAGTTCGTAGCGAAACCTTTATCTTAACAAGAATAATAAGAGATTAATAAAATGTTGGTCAAATGATCGAATAGGATCCCACGTTGAATTTAATTAAGTAGCTCAGATTCTTTTTAGAGAATAAAATAAAATAAAATAGTTGCAGTTAGCGATCACTTAAAGAAATTAGAATTTCCATCCTAAAAATATTGCTAAAATATTACACATATTAAAATTAATTGAAAATGAAGCAATACTTTTAAGTAACTATGTAAATACAATTACTATACACGAACTAGATGAATAAAAAACGTAAGTAAAACCAAAGCTAATCCCATTATTGGCAACAATATTTCAAACTTGCATCTCAAATAGAATCAAATGAATTTTATATAAAAAACATTAATAATTTTGTATGCAACCAATAAAAGGACCAGTGCCACAAGTTTTACCATCAACCCATCCCTATACTCCGGTATAGACACCACCCATCTTGTGGGAAAATGTAAATGTAAAGTCACCACTCATCTTGTGAGAAGGCGCAATGGAGTACGTCACCCATCTTGTGGGAAGACGCAAAAGTCAACACCACCCATCTTGTGGGAAGATGCAATAGCTTAAATAAACACCACCCATCTTGTGGGAAGACGCAAAAGTCAACACCACCCATCTTGTGGGAAGATGCAATAGCTTAAATAAACACCACCCATCTTGTGGGAAGATATAATAAACATGATGAGTCAGCTCCTCAATAATCAAAATCCAACAACGAGACGAGCTCAAAACTCCTTGAACGTTGTCAAACCAGAGCACCGGAAGGTACACGAAGGGGTCCCGCTTGCCCGTCTACCCCTAGCGGGTATCAACAACAAAACAAGTGATACTCCATGCGTGCTGGATGTACCCCCAGTAGGACGGTGCTCGCCGAGTTCCAAAGAAAGTAACCAGATGCAAGAACCAAGGTCTCACTGAACATGACATCTTGGAACAAGTAAAGTGTAAACAATTCTGTTATGTACAAATAGATTGCATGTGAAGTGTTACTGCTCATTTTGGAATAAACTAAGGATGATGTCCATACCAGATCAGCCAAGGATACATTGTATTACAATAATAAATAAATATAAAATTGACATTAATAAAAATAAACTAAAAAAAAAAAAAGGTAGATCCAAAACTCTGCCTGAGCCCTGATATCACTTTCCACCATTAATATACTTACTTACTTTTTGTTTAATTGCATTAGCATTAAACTTCTACTACACAAGTATAAAATACTATGGTTTGCCTTATAAGATAATTCATGAACTAGCTGTTCGTATCGCTCGTAACCATTTATAAGATTTTAGAAGTTAAAGTAAAGTATAACGGAAATAATTTTAATATTAACCCTCTTACTTGCTTACTCTATTTCCTGATCATTAATTAATATTTTAAAGATTAAGCCTATTTTACCATCGCCTAACTTAAGTTTAAATCCCTATCAATTTCCTAGTAAGTGCAATGTCGTAATGTGGTGAGTGATGTGGATACATACTTAAATAAATAATATCAGGTCTCCCTCGATTTACTATGAACATTAAATGTCCATTTGTGTGTCGAACCCAAACACATCAAATTAGAGCAGTAACTTTAGCAATGAATGGGTTTGGAATCCAGACTCTGGATATACCCAAAGGCGTGCTCGTATTACGCCTCAAACGATTTATCACTACCCAGCCTCGAGATTCACCTCGTGGCAAATGGGTAATGCACGTTTAATCAAAACAATGCTTAAGAACCGCTCGTGATGAGAACCATCCGAGAAGCTATTTCTGATGAATACTCCTCACCACTTGCTCATTCGCACGCGGTACCCAGCCGGGTGTTCTTGAACAAGATCGTCTAGTCGATCAACCAACAATTCCATTGCTCCGTTGAACTAAGCTACAGGGACGTCGGACAGCTCTTCAGAGCATGCGCGAACTCTGTGACGAACAAAGGGTATAAGAGTCGGTTTCCGGCATGTTTAAAAAGTGTCAGTTTAATGATAAATATATTTGTAATGTTATCGAAGCTGTTTGATTCTGAAACTTTACAAACAACGAAGCAGGACACTACCTCGCATTAGAGAATCTCATAAATCTAATAAGTCCTCGATTATAGTTCATGCATAATGACTACAGACATTCCTCCCTAGCATCGTAATCCATACACGAGGTGCTTTGGTATTCGCAAGGAAGAAAATACGCCATCATTACACATTAGCTGGTTCCAGCCTCCACTCTGTATGTTTACACATAGAAAATAAGAAGCCGTCCCCATATAGGTCAGGCATGTAAAGACTGGCATTTTATTGTCATGCACGAAGTACCTTAGTACAAGCGAGTCTCGATTGAGATACAATTTTTGAACGCCATTTTCATTTTATATTTGTTTGGTCAGTGTAATTTTGTGTGGCGCTCCATTCTCTCCGCCTTACCCCATAGGCGAGATTATGGTTGTATTTATATAACGGTCATATAGACCTAGCCAGCTTTACTTTGAAAGTAACAGGACAGTACATTCCCTGTCCCTCGGTGCCGCGATCACCGATGCCTTCCCTATATATTTTATACTCATTACGTGTTATGATCGTCCGCCGGCTTATATCTCGAGAACTAAACATGTTAAAATAATACAATCTTTGACAAAGTTATTCAGTTTGACTGAAAGAGCCCTCTTTCCGATAAACTAACTTTTGAAAAAAAAATCTATTAAAATTTAAATATTCTATAATTTCGAAGCTATAACCGATACATTATTTATATTTAAACAAACTTAAACATAATATAATCGCAATTCAACATTGAAATAACATGATTAACATCTATAGATTGTTACAAGTGAAATAGACAAAATTTAAAAGGGATAAGGCTTGATAAGATCACAGATCAGTACGAGGGCAAAGCGAGGCGCAATAATGGTGAAGTAAAAAAATATTCGAGGTTGATTTTTATCGCCGAAATACTAAGGGTGATTAGACTTAACTAGTTCAGGACGTCGAGTATGAATAAATAATGCAAAACGGGTCGAGCCTCGCGCATCGCGCTGTAACGAGGCGTCACGTCGGCACGTGGGGGACAATACAGAAGTAAAGCCGCCAATTATAATGAAGACAAAAAAAACAGGACGCGTGTAGTGGAGAGCTCGGAATTGTTTAACCCTGGAGGTTCGAATAATTTCTGGGACGGGAAACTCTGTAATAGTAGAAGTTAAAAGTGCTACGGGCTCTCTACGAGCAGTTCGGGTGAAGTCGCTACTTTGATTAGGACTACAAAACGGACAGACTCGCACACTGTTACAGTGATTTGTGTTGTGAGAACATAATGATTAAAAATTGTGTCCCAAATAAAGTAGACTTGAGGAATAAAAAGCAAACAATAAGGTAAATGAAAACCAGTTCGTTTTGTAAAGACATTACAACGAGTGGACGTTGCGATAAAACATAAACGATAAACGATATTGAACAACGTTGATCGGGCCATCAATATTATGAGTCGGCCGGTGGAGAGCTCCGACGTCAGTATTAATATCAGTATGCAGTTAACTCGAGTAACTGACTGCCGATTTCCTTAACTGCGTTACTGTTACCGAGATGAGAACCGAACCGGCGGGGGCGCGGCGACTACTTTTGGTCTCAAAGTCTAAAGACGCCTCAGCACAAAGTACTATAGCTATATGCTGACGTAACCGTAGTTGAAACATTGGACACGAGGAACATCAGTGAACAGTGTCTTATAAGTAACTTGTTGGAAATTCGAACAAGGATGAAAGAACAAATTCGCTCGTGCCTTCATGAGTTTGAAGCAAATAGATTTTCGTGTCACTCACCGAACCGTCTTACTAGTGGGTATGACCCCGTAACACACTATCTAAATCTGTTCTGTCCGACCGAAGGACATCGACTCGCGGGGACTCACAAGTGAGTACGGGCAGGTGGTACGGGCTCCGACGAGAGTTATTTAATTTATTGTCAGTTGTTGGCGATCGAGGAGGGCGATAGTTCTCCATTGCAATGAGAACTATCGCTCGCGTCTCCGAGGGCGGCGGCGCGTGCGCTCGTTACTGGTCTCGTGGCGCGCGGCGGCGACATCACTCCACTCGGCCCGTGATTTAGAGCACGAGCACTGATTGTTTTTAACCCCCGCCCCGACACCGAGGGGGTTAAATATAAATAAAAGTACATTGTGTCTGTCTTTTTGATATGTATCAAACCCATTAATAGTATGTGGAAAATCCTTGAAACTAAAGAAATTTTGTATTGACCTCTTTGTATCTATTTCTGTATTATTTTGCAAATAAATATTTGAATTTTTGAATCTACTCTGACCCTGATGTACTTCTTACGTTCTGTATTATTTTGCAATAAATATCCTCATATATTTTTAGAAGAGAATTTTATCAATAAATTGTCTGAGTCGTGTCATATCAAAACTAGTTCAGTGCTCTTCAAGATCTTGAACTTACTTTGATATTACTAACGAGATCTCAATAATGGTACCGAATAGTTCGAGCAAAGATTTTGAAATTCACCCCGGGGCGGCACTGTTTAGTTCGACTTTTAGCTCAAAATATTTAGGACTAAGTGTCATTTTGACATATCTGGAATAACGAAAATACAATGATAATCAAGAATAGTAAAGTCCTCAATGACAGTAAGTTGAGGATTTCTAATGTGGCCACTATTTGAGGTATTTTAGAATGTGGTGCAAGTCGTATTGTATTTAACCCTACGAGCGGGCGAGGCGAGTGTCGCCGGGGCGCGCGCCGCAGTGCGCCGGAGAGCGGCGCGCGACATTAATCTGCGGGTAATGGCGACATAGTTGTGCTACATGGGACGCGCGTAATTGAATCAGCTCTTATTTATAGCAAATCCATTACCGAAATTGATACGCACACACTTCGGACCGGGTCCTCGAACGTTAACTAAATTTCAGCTTTACAAACTATTTCGTGTCACTCTGCACGTGCGCCACAATAAAATTTGGTGCCATTAAATTTATTAATTTCATATTGTAATATGAAATAGGTTCTATATTTACTAAAGTACGACATCCCACACCGACATTAGTGCCTATCATTTTCTGTAATGAATTAACTTTTCCCACAATAAATACGATAAGATTTTATGTGACAAATACCGTACGTGTCCTCACGTGTCTCCATACACCGGAAGACGTTTTGCAGTGAGGTCAATTTTTGCAGATGTCGCCGGCATCCCAATGCGCTCTAACGAACCTCCCCCCCCCCCCTCCCGCGCTGCGCTTCCCGCGGTCCCCTATAACTCGATTGTATGTCTCGTTATTGCGGGACCTCGCTCGGAACACTGGGGACGACGTCTCCAGCGGGACTACAAAGTGCACGGCTAATAACGGCTGTCTCGCTTGCTTTTGACTCTAAGAAGGAACTAATGCCGCGCCTTTGTCAGCGGACAGTTCTTTCGTTATTATATGAGTTACATATTTTTAAGACATCTGATAATGCTACTGCGAAGACAGATAAATAATAAAGCGTCTACGCTGTAATTTCAACAACAATTAGCAACAGTTTTGATTCG
Organism: Hofmannophila pseudospretella; assembly: GCA_947369225.1. Classification (NCBI taxonomy): domain Eukaryota; kingdom Metazoa; phylum Arthropoda; class Insecta; order Lepidoptera; family Oecophoridae; genus Hofmannophila; species Hofmannophila pseudospretella. The sequence goes on from OX376326.1 coordinate 14,038,874, forward strand.
TTTGTAGTTCATGATGAATCAAAGTACGTTTGCAATCGGTATTTAGATAAGTGGATTAGATTTTGAACTATCTATCTACCGATAGGATCTCGAACTGATCTCACGTAAAGACGTACAAATACCATACTATGTATATGTTAGTTTAAGCATTCGATTCGGTCTATTCTATACTCATTCAGTGAAGTATTGCTTTCTAGCATATAGATGCTCTATGTTGGTGTAATTATGTTTCTCTTTAATACAAGTTACGTGAAAGTGTCTAAATGGTGTATCATTGAAGCCTTAAACCTTAAACCGCCCGACACCACATCATTACACGACCACATCACTCTCGTAGCTTGACTTAAACGTACCTACCATATTTGCATCTAGTACACTATTATTAATGAAATAATTTAGTGTTAAGAATACGATTTAGTATTTTATTATGACATTATCATTTCCCGTTTTCTCCACAAGCTTATAGCTATTACGTGAGGATGTTGTCGATGCACAGGGCTCGTTTCCATAACGAGAAAACAGTTTTCAATAATATTCAACAGTATCAAGGCAATTGATACCGGCGGATCGTCGGAAAATGTAGACGTAGCCTGCACGATGCGGTGTGCGATGTGAATGTTCCTGTCAGTGTTTGAGTTGAGCCGAGCGCCGCCGCGGCAGTACGCCCCGAGGCGGACCGCCACGGCGCCCCCGACTCGCAACACAAACAGAGCGACTCGAGTCACCGCGACTCGTGTAGTCGCCCCGGGGCGCGCTCCGCCGTCACTGCAAGGTTAATTAACTACTACACCCGGTGACATATTTACACCACTGTCACATCACTACAAGAATTAGGAATTGTAACCTGGTCTTGGAAAATATCAGTGCTACGTTTACGAATAGTCTCCACGCGGCCGAGCTGAAGCCCGTCGCGATGTCATTGTTTTACTTCGTGCGATGCGACCACTGCAATGCATGAGTTTTGGGAATATTTTTTTGTGAACTTGAACGGGTCGTATGTATTTCTTCTTAGGATGTATTGTGTACTATTATTTATCACAGAATAGGTTAGTTACTTTGTACAGACACAGCTCCCAAACTCCATAGTTCCTGATTGTCCATTTACCCGAGATGGAACGTTTGGATTCGAGATTGATTCATTTATTAATGGCCGCGGTTTTGTTCTCGATTCTGAGACGTTCTGAGGCAGTCTCTGATGGATCGGGTTCGAGGTTCAATAAATAATTTCATATTTAAATTTTTCTTTAATAAGCTTACAATTTACACTCGCTTGGCAATCAAAATGGACTATTACTTGTGAAATTGCTTTCACAAAAAAGCGTAAAAAATAAAAATATAATAATTTTCTCAGAATGAAATATTACAAGGACACAGAAAAACACCCGAGACTGGCGGTTCAGATTGCTAGAAAAATCATCTGTACAAGAAACGCGAGCGGGGAGCGGGGAGCGCGAGCGGGGGAGGGGGTCGTTTGCAGAATGGCACCAACAAAAAAATCGCTCTCCGCAACCTCGATTCCCTTTGCTCTAAGCTCGTTATTTCACCCTTGCCTCATATTTTTGCTTGTGTTTTGGTGCAAGTCAGGAACCGACGGCGACCCGCCCTTGACATTCATTACTTACTTACTTACTCCGCTGGCGCAGCGACCCGAAGTGGATCTTGGCCTCCGATACCAAAGAGCGCCATCGCTCTCTCTCCTGCGCAGTCTCGAGCCAGTCAGGCGCCCGGAGCTCCCGCAGATCCTTCTCCACTTCATCGCGCCAGCGGTATCTGGGACGTCCGACCGGACGTCGTCCGTTAGGGCGTCCCACATACGCTCGTTTAACTGCCCGATCCTCCCCCATCCTAGTAATGTGTCCGAGCCATCGGTGTCGAGCCGCTTTCGTCTCTCCTATAATGTTCGGCATTCATTAACCTAGCGAAATGCAAGGAATAATCTACAATATAATAACTGTATCGGTAGCCTGTCTGTAGAATTCTAATGAAATAAAATACTAAACAAATATTATAACAGCTAAGGTAATAATAAGTTCATACAAAGTAAAGTAAAGTACGTCTTATTTCAAAGTACTTGCGTCCGATCGTCCTCCGCGCGTCACGGCGGTCGCCCGCCGCCCGCCGCCCGCTGCCCGCGCCGCGGCCGCGTTCCCGCGTCGATGAGTTTCTTTCCCACTTTTATTTGTTCGCCGTCTCCACTCCTCTAAGCAAATGATATTATATCGAGAGTTAATTTCATCGCCAGCTGGCGCGATGGCGGCGCGCTCGGCGCACCCGAATCCGATTTACCCGGTTAACTCCGCCTTTGTTTGAGTATTTTTCTTTTGGATTAAACTTTGTTTAATATTCGATTCACATTTTTTTTCTGGGAAACGTTGACTCCTTTTAAATAAATGTTTTAATTGAATTATTTTCTCGCACAAAATTAAGCAGTCCTTTTCCGAAACGGCGATCGAACTTTTTAATTTTTTGCATGAATTACTACAAAGTGAAAAAAAATATATTATTATTATTAAAAAAAATATTTATCTTTTGATAACAAAGTTATGCTTAGATACGTCATGGTACAATTATTATCCGTTATATTACAACATTTAAATTATTACTTACATGTTGCTAGCTGCTGTGAAAGGGCATTGTCAAAATAAAAATATGGCTGCTGCATAAGGCATTGTCAAATACGAATGTACATTATGTAATAGTAAGTTTGTACACAAGCTCAAATTTAAATGTACTTAACGCTACTAGCTGCTGTAAAGGGGCATTGTCAATACATACTACGGATCTAATACAGTCAGAACAAAATAATACTATTATTTATAAAATGTCATAAAATGAATATCAAATATCAAAATAATAAAATTACAATCTATTATTTATCGTTTAGCTCATGTAATGAGTACAGCTCCATGTTTATTAACATGCTTTTACATATCTGTTTAAAGGATTTGTTACTACAGTCCATTGTGGCTTCAGAAAATATGTTGTAGAATTTAACACTATTATTAATAAAACTTTTAATCTACATTTAACTGGAACAGGTTTACGTTTATTTCTGGTGTCAAACGAGTGTACATCAGATTGTTTTGGAGTATTGGACAAGTTACTCCGTGCATATAAAAGATTAGAATAAGTATAAGTTGAGTAAAATGTCATGATACAGGCGTCTTTAAATTTACCAACGCATGATGTTAGCGGAGATGATATTGAGTATTATATTATAAAATAAAAAAAATAGTCCATATATGGCTTTGTATGCACATCAGTTAAGGGATATAGAATAATGCCTTCATACGTGATGGGGAAATCGTCTAATGGAAAAGCCTTGGATGGGATTTCGCCCTAAAAAGGTTTGCCGGTTTCAGTCCAAGCCACCATAAAGATGTCTGTGGAGATAAAATATACTGCAAATAGATAAAACTCATTTCCCTAGACTCACCCGACTCTGCTTTTCAGTCCAGATTGTGCGCACATATCGTTTTCACCAATTTTTCACATAATTTGCACTGGCAAAGAAAAAATCGTCTTTTGTTTTCCGATGACGGCGGATTTCTTCTTTTTAAGTGTGTTTGTGTGTGTTTTTAAGGCAAAGGGAACTGAGCCCATACAGCCATGTCTGATGTAAACAACTCTTTCAAGTCTTCATTAAAATGCTGGTGTGACACATTTCAATGCTATCTGGGAGAATCTTCCACGCTTCTGCATCATCCGAACCAAAGAAGAAGGCGTCCCGGACGCAGTATGGCTCTTCAATATCCGGCCAAGTACGGATCGGGCTGCAGCGTCTTATTTGACTTTACTTCACTGTCCCACACATTATTCACATCTTGTCGAAGTTCTTCGAGCAAGAAACACCATTCTTACTAGAAAAGCACTACTGTAAAACAATTTGCAAGACAAAACGAAACAAAGCTGACGTGATGGCACAAAAGCGCGGGAGAAACTCCTTCTTCTTTTTAAGTTTTGACAGCTCACGAGTGGTTTGGCTTGTCCACAGTGCACGCCGCGTTCCATTAACCCCAAATTGATTCGAAAAGGAGATGGATATACATACACATACTAATAAGATTAAGACAGAAGATGTGTCGTGTTCCATGTGTCGAAATTAAAAAAAAATTTCAGACAGATCAGTGATGGTGAAAGTCTGGAATATTTTCGTTTGTGGCAAGCCAACCCGAAACTGTTCACACTAATTTGAGCAGTTCTGGCATAATTGTCCATTTTTAGGGTTCCGTACCGTCCGTCAGTCTGTTCGCCGGTCCGTCCGTCTGTATGTATGTCACAGCTGTTATTCTCAGTAACTACAACTGCTGTCGACTTGAAATTTGGCTCAGTTGTAGGACTTGCTTACCTGTATCAATCCTAGGATTCCTAGGTGTAATTTTTTTAGAAATAAATATCATTGAAAGAAATTGGGGCAACTGGGGCAAGCGGGGTGTCATATGAAAGGGTTTTATTTGTACACTACACAACTATTGTATGTCCATATTTTTTTACTTATGGCCAAAAATTGTGCAAAAAAATAATTGTCGTGATGTCAAGTGTAAGTAGAACTTCTGTATCTTACATTACAAGACTCTCATCTTTCCTTCAACGGCATACCTTCAAATGCAATGCTGCAGGAAAATTGGTGTCGGTCGATGTCGGTTATAGAGACTCGGTAGGCGATTTTTATCAAAATACTTTTTGCCAATGGTGCGGTTAATCAAAGTGTTTAGACATTGTGTCAAAGTTTGGTCAAATCGTTTTGAGTGACACACGCATCAATGTGCACTCACGGGTCGGCGAGGCGGATGGAAGTGTCCCTTCTACTGTCAGTTACATTATCGTTCTGGTACTCCGCATTTACGTTAATCCGTAACAGAATAGAATACTGAAAGATTGCGAGCCTCACTGTACCGACCTCGATGTGTACCAGTTCCGTGTCGTTGTCGGGCACCAAGTCCTCGTCTTATATTCCTCGTCCGAGAGCAGTGCAGTTACAAGTGGAACATTATCCGGCTCAGATTACAGATCAGGGGAGCGGGAGGGGGACTGGGGGAAGCCGCCGATTGGACACAGATTTGAATGCAAACGCTCTTCGCTTCACTTATCTCCGCCGTCGGAGGAGGAAAGCCTGCCTTTCTACATAATTGGGATTTTTTGAGAAACTCGTGGTTTTTATTTTAGGATTACTACGCTTCCGATCACTATATCTTGAAGCCTCGTTTTAAAACTAGGTTGAGAATAAATAATAGATACAACGGCGCTTGTAAAAGTATAAGCTTATAATGGATTCACATTTTGCTACATATTTTATGATAATAATTAACAAAGGGACGCCAGCCGTAATACTAATTTAAGAGAAAATAGGTACTCACCCGAAATATTTCAGTTGTAAATGTTCCAGCAGAACAAAACGTGGTAAATTAGTGTTTGTCGGTTAAGTTCCTCTAAACCCGTAACGAACTGCCGGAATTATTAGGGAACGGTAGCCGCAAATTGTTTGCTATTTTCATATTCCGCCGAGGGGCCCGGGCGCGGGGCGAGGGGCTCGTTACACGGACGACCAGAATCCCCGAACGATTCGTTTCTGCATCCAAATAAATTTAAAACTGTGCGGACGTCCGCAGCGATCGGATTACAGTCGCTCCGCCTCATCGGGTCTTCGGCGATTATCCCGGATTCGTGACACGTTTATTCAATTAGAGTTTCAAGTATTTAGCGGAGGGATTGCGGGCACCGGCAGACCCGCGACGGGGAGAATGTGGCGGATGGAGATATGGAGCCGGTTAAAAATTCAAATAATGTGGCACAGGGCGGCGCGGGGCGCGAGGCTGCGTCTCACGCTCACGGGGGCGCGATTCGAATGGTCTGTCAGGTTCAGATAACATAATAGATAATTACAAAGAATGATTTAGCAAATTGTACCTAGACCTATAAAATCTGAGCTAGATTAAAGTTACAGAAAACATAGAATCTCTTGAATAGGACGTTTCCTCGTGCTCATACTCGTCCTACTACAAAATGGATAAAAACAAGATCGGACAATCTAGCTCACCTACCTAATTTGTAAATAGTATCACCCCTAGCAATGTTCAGCTGTTATCTGCTTGAAGCACTCTGTAGGTAACTCCTTTTACCAGCTGGAGGTTGACAAACAGACGAACGACTGATCGACTGCAATTAGAGTTCCGTTTTCCCCTTCGCGTCGGATCGAATCCTCAACGGATCCCTAAAAAATATTTCAATTCGTACAGAGTAGGTACAATAGCGTGATAAAATAATATTTGATGTGCCTCGAACATATGTGAATATTATCCTCGTTCGAGTTTCCGACGGTGACACGGAATGTTTAGAGAACAGGCCGCAGCGATGTCATTCCGCATGAAAAATTATCTGCTTATATTTTGCAGCGCAAAAATCGGGAGTCAAAAAAAATAAGTACGCAAGCGGTGTAACCCTTCGCTGCGGGTCGCGTGTCAATACGACAATGCGTGACGGAGGTCGCGTCACGCGTCACGTCACGCACGCGGCGGGGGCGCGGGGCGGGGGGGACGAGACGCGGTGAATTTATCATCGGCCCTTGATATTGACAGCGCGTCGCTCGCGCCGCGGCGGCCGCGCGCTGACATGATAGTTTTTTGTCGGCTCTCCACTCTTCGTACCCAGAAATATACGTGGAGCTGAGAGACATTTATCACTAGGCCACGCCCATTTTTCATTAGGAGAAAAACACAGTCGTTTTTGATTTTGTGTAAGTTTTGCTGATGGAAGAAACGGTTTTTTTGTACATAAAGAAAATATTGAATGAAACATTGTAATCGTATTTCGACCGTATTTATCTTGATATACCATTAAGTATACAATACATACATGTTTCTCTGAAGATACGTTTTCTTTCTCGACCGTGTTGAGCGACACACGCGCCACATGAAACAGACGTGTCGGCGGGTCGGCCCGACCGCCGCCGCCGTGTTGTCTTCATTATCCCGCACTAAGTGACCATTAAAATTCATTCCCGCCCCTCTGGCCGCAACCGCCCGCGTCCGCCCGCGTCCGCCGGCGGCCGCGCGGTCACTACACGCGGTTCACACCGGGTGTCGTTGCGCACAAATCACTCGGGGAGGCAGTTCGCACTCCGCACGGACCCTAAGATTGCCGTTATGGCTGAATTGTGAGGTCATACAGTTTTACTCGAGCGCTTGTGCTTCATAATTAAATACTGTGATGCGGAGGGGTTAGTTAGAATTTTACGATAATGGGGTCACCTACTCACCCTAGATGTATTCAAAATTCACTATGAGACACGCGACCGTGTCGAGTTAAAACCCTTCAATTTGAAATCGATGTTAAGTTAAGAATACCTGCAGATTATCAGCATTCAGCCTTCAGTATTTCACATTTTAACTGACATGTCTAAAATACTTTAATAATGATGTATCTGGCAATCTTATACGGGTATATAGGTGGGTGGTGGACAAAATAATCGCTCGAGGGGATGTAGGGTGAACCTCCTTTAGTGTAGACGTGCATAGCCAGAACAAATTACAGTTTAAAGTGGGCGCAAATTACACAATAATTGGAGTAATTCCCTCGCCGGCCGCGCGCCGCCGCCGCACGCCGCACGCCGCCATCGGCGATGCAATCACTCGCCGACGTCGCCCGCGCGGTGCACGCCCGCGGCGGCGCGGGCGTGCTGCTCTACTCTACGAGACAACCGACAACTCTAGTAACAGCGCGCGTACACCACGTCACAACTTGCTACACGAATACGAGTATACTTAATAGTTGCTTCGTGAAGTCAGTGACTCAGTGGAGAAACGTGCTAAGCGCCTTATAGGTGACGAATCGCTGGTGGAAGCCAGACTGCAAAGTCTGGAACATCGGCGCAAGGTTGCCTGTCTATCGGTATTTTATAGGATACATTTCGAAGAGTGCGCATCGGAATTGCACGACCTCATTCCAGCATCACCATTCCGCCTTCGGACTACCAGGCGCGGTGAGGGGTTCCATTCTTATGTTGTTGATATCCCATCTGCTCGTACGAAGCGATTTGCTTCTTCGTTCATTATGCGAACGGCTAAGGAATGGAACAGCCTGCCGGCGTCTGTATTTCCCGAAACCTAAGGCCAGAGTGAATAAGCATTTACTGGACCCGCATGCTCCATCGTCGACCTCATCGTCGCTGACCATCAGACGAGATCGAGGTCAAATGCGGGTTTAGTAGTCAATTAAAAAATATAAAAAAATATTTTTTTCCGTGCCTGGGGGGAAGATAGTAATGTTTATAGACAAGTAACGACGTAGTGTGTGCCGGCATGCCGTAATAGTATCACAACACCGGCGTCGCACTGAGGATTGAAGCACGCGGCCTATTGTCATAGGGACGTGCTAGAGTACCGCCGCCGCCGCGCACAGTCACCCGATAGTCTGAACAGTCGAATGGCTCGTGTTAGCTCACACTCAAACTTAAGCAATTATCCGAAGACTGAGTGGAGTCACTATTTGCTCTGTCAGCTCGCCGCCGCAGCCCGCCGCGGGCGCGGGCGGCGGACATTTACATGCGGCCGCGGCGGGGGACGCGCGCGGACGCGGCGGGGGACGGCGGCGGACGGCGGAGCGCCGCGATATTGGAGGGTTAACTTCACGGAGCGAGCGCTCGTCGCGTGCCCCGGGGCGCCGGGAGCCCCGGCCCCGCGCCGCGCTGACTAACACCACAGTGGTTTTCGTTCAAACGTTAACTTTGACTTTGAAGTGCCGGCTCATCGTGAATGCTAAGGTGGACGTTTTATTTTTATATTTGACCGATTCGTGATATTTGGACACGACACAGCTACTCCACCGGCTCGGTGAGCAGAAGCTTCGGCCGCTACGCTCCGTCACTGCATCCAGTTTCTGGCTCGGAGGTCTCGGACGATTATATTGTTATTTTATAGCGATTCTGCTGTTTGTAAAACATGGTTATATACCAAATACAAGGTGTATATCTACTACTGTATACGGGACGTCAAACAATTCTCTCGTGAACACGACACCGTTTAGCTGAAAGCGCCGGGTCGTCTCGGCCGTACAATGTCCGTCTTAATTCTATTCCCCGCTCGCATTGCGTTTAGGCTACACCACAAGGGAATTTGTGTCTCGAAGTATCGGGGCAGAGCTGATATTGCAACGGTGAAGACGTCGAGTGCGTGTGGAATGCGCAAACATGGTCGACGTCGTGACGTCACGCGTGTTGTACAACAGCGGCCGAGCGTCGTCGGTGGTCGGTGGTCGGTCGTCGGTGGTCGGTGGTCGGTCGTCTGTGGTCGGTGGTCGGTGGTCGGTCGGGACGACGGATGTTGCTAATGTTGTCTTTGTAAACATCCTTAATGTGGATGTTTAATTACTATGTATATTTGCTTTTGTTGTTAAGGAGGAAATGGGATATAATAATTATTTTATTGCTTACGTAGTTTATTCTGGTTATATGTACGTGTGTCAGAAGGGAGGCTCTATGTTTTGGTTTCTTTAGGAAAACTCCTGGACTCGGTCAAACGACCACCGTGTCTCATCGGATAATTGAGCAGGCGCTAGGGATAGCGTCTACATACGGGGAATTTTTTCTTATTTTTGTTCTATTGATATTAGAACAACCAGTAAAACGAACGGGAACGACCCTCCAGAGATGATTACCTATAAATTCTGCGATACCATACCAGGTTCCACTAACTACAAATAATGCTACAAAACTAAGTTTCGTCTCTAATTACCGTTCTGTGGGCTCATCCACACAACCGTCACCCCTGACTCCTCACTCTCGGCCGCTGACCGCCAGCCCCGCACGTGAGGCGCGACAGATGCCCCGGGAATTACAACGAGCCGGCTCGGCCGCGTCACGTCACCAGGGCTCCAGTCTATATTGACTCTCCCGGAACATGGTCGCAGGTCTGGAGACCGCACGCGTCAGGAATTTGAATGTGAAGCACATAAAACAATAGAGAGTAAACAGAAAACACAAAACTGGCAGACAATTCCACCTGCAGAGCCTGTGGTGACACCGTTGAGTCAATGGAACACTTGCTATGCGAATGTGACTCGCTGGCTAGAAAGCGTATGAGTCTTCTGGGGGTCGCCTACCCGAAACCAGAGAACTATAGGCTCCTACCTGTAAGCTGTATAGCGTTCTTAGGAACAGGAAGGAGACTAAGGTAAGGGGTGAGCACAAAAGATCCCTGAGGGTCGAAGTGCCGCTGGGGTTGTCCCTGGCCCCCTGTCATAAGATAAGATAAGATATGTGGTATGGACCACGTGAGGGCGACATACAGGATGCCGATTATCATATCAGAGAATGTTTGTTTTGCCGAAACACGAAAGAGTGTGCTTATTGATAGACTCCATGTGCCTTCGGCAACCTTTCGTCTTTCCTACGAGTTTCCCTTTGATATTGTTCATCACCGTTAGAGTATATTTATTTGAATGTATTTAAGTCTCGGAAAATCCAAAATACAAGGTAACAAAGGCAGTACGTCAGAACCGGTTCTACCTCCTAGTTGGTACGTGACGGCCGCTCCTCAGCCCCACAGTGTGCACGAGTACTATATTATTATGACAGCCATAACGGTGTACTACCTGCAGGGCATGCCTCAACCGGCTGCCCATTTCAGTTCTCAGCGCTGTAATAAGCGCTGTATGTGTGTCAGTCCGGACAGTGCCGTACACGGTACAGGTGCGGCACAGTAGAGGAGCCGCGCTACACGACGCGCGACGGCCGACGACGACGTGCAGCCGAGAGCGCAGGTGCCCAGTGATTACACGGAGCCGAGCGTGTGCCGGCCGCGACCACGGCTCGCGCGTCGCGGGGACACTTGTTAGATACACTCAGCGGCAGAAGTACAGTAGAGTATCTAATCTTTTAAAATTACTTCGTTTCATCATAGTAAAACTTTGTACATACGGTATTTTTAACAGTTCAATGTGAAAGCATCATTTTTTTATTTTGTTAGTTTCGTTTTGTACGTTAGATTGTGAAGTTGTAATGTTAAGGTTACGATTACATTTCACCTTGCAACAATATTGCGAGAGTGTTATCGATAAACTCCCAAACCCCGAGGACTTGTGTGGAGTGGCTCAAACAGTAGGTACTTACTGCAAAACTGATTATATTCATCAATTTGTGCAACTGACTGTCCTAAAATACAACGTCGACGATACGAGGGTGCGTCCCGGCCGTCGGCACCTGCGCGGGTGCCGGGTAACGGGTGCGCGGGTGCCGGGTAACGGGTGCGCGCTGCCGACGTATCGCCGTGCGCGGTCAACGAGCAGCACACCTGCGTCTAAATTAATGAAATGTTGTTACAATAAATAATTGCGTTTAATACAGGATTGAGGAATGTGTAAATTGCGCGATTCATTATAAAATATAAGATTTTATACGTATTGTTCCATTGTCAAGAATACATACATAGGTATTACAATTGTCACACAAGGATTATGTATCATGAGTGGAGGAACAACACAAAGGAAACATAGAAAACATTGTCCATTATTTCTTAGTACCTGTGTTATAATCAGATCGGTTAAAAACAAAATAATTAGTTGATGTATGTATTAACCGAATTAAGAGGATTTTCCTGGAGGAGGAGGAGGAAGAGGTACTCGTGCATCAAGTAAAGTATGTGCGTCATTATGAAATGTCGATAACAGTTTCTACAAGCCCTATATTTCCTTTCCACTTATTATATATTGCGTATGTACTAATCAGCTACTTATCCGGCAGCTCTGTTTATGCCGTGGATCACGACAGGGGGGGGAGGCGAACATTTTTATTCGGCCGTCTTTTACCGCCGCTCATCAACTCTCCCCCCTCGGGATTATGCGCCCCGCGCCGCGGGATTACGAGTTTATTCTCTGATGAACTGTACTGTACAGCCACCCTTTGGACTGCTACTGATGTCGTGTACTTACTGGACTGTAATGTACGTTGCGCGTAGCTTTTTACGTAGCTACTTGCTACGCCGGCGTAGAGCCGTGTGTAGCTTGTCTACGAGTATGTTACGCTGAGGGAAATAGTTTCACGAGAGATTATTGTGGTGCGTTCATGGTTTCATATGAACATTCAATTTTAACCCGGTGGGACTCGGTTTACTCAAAATAATAGGTATTTTAGAAAATGATGGGATTTCATATTACTGCTGCATCGCGTTACAATTGAATTCGAATTCAAATTATTTAAGAAAGTACTCGATTTTCTCCAGTCATGTCCTTAACGCCCGCAGCACACTGTAACGATTTGGAAACGAGATCGGACCGAACCCATATAAATCTCGAAATCCGAAAATTAGACTTCAATGGGTTCAGACCGATTCTGTTTCAAAGTTATTGCAGCTAAAGGAGTGAACCTAATATTCGTCCAAAGAATAACCATTTATTATTGTCGCGCAGCTGTTCAGTGTTTCTTCCCCTCAGCGTCGCTCACCATCACGGTACCTGTCCGACACGACACGACACTGCGCCCGACATCAATCAGCGCACCTCTGTCGCGTGACGTGACACCACAAAGTGCGCCCTCCGCGGGACAACTCGTCACATTACAGCACGCTGTATATCTGGGACCATTGTTCGCGAGTCGTTTCGCTCCACTCTTTATAGTTTTCCCTGTGCCATTACGAGTACAACGATAATAATACTTCACTGTCGAGCCGCGCTGGCAACACTCACAACACTCGCGACACTGGCTCGAGCGACCCTCCCCACTGTACTGTACTACGGTAACGTAACAGTTAAAGTTGGGTCACATCTACTGTACGTAACTTCACTTTACTTACTTACCTACTTACTTTAATTTCATTGTCTGATGGGTAACAACATGCACAATGTTTTACGTCGTAACATTGTATTGCAGAAGGCTCAAAGTAACGTAGCGACCATGGAAATCGGACTAGTGGTGCCGCGGGATAATATCTCATGCAATAATGAAAACAATCAGCGATCGGGTCGCAGACGACAGCCGGCACCGGCACCGGGCACAAGAGCAGATATATTATAGAATGACTGAATGTAACTTAAATACTGATTAAAATTAAGTTCATACGATGCTGGCCTACGACGACAACACAAGTGCGTTATGGGTGATCATCAAATTAATTAGGAAGTGTAGTGTAGTCGTACGTGAGTTATCCTGTTGGATCTATTCATCAATCTACACGTAATGTAGAATAACCAATAAAATAAAGATTATTTTATAGATAGCATTTAATTCACGTACAAGGATTAACTTCACGTATGAGGCGTACTATTCTAGTAGTATATAAGATAGAAGTATTCATTCATTCATTAGCATTAAGAGCATTGATATTCTACACGTGTTAGTATAATCATTGTTTGTGTCGTGTGAATATACTATGAAGTGATGTAAATGGTTTGAGTTCATATCCTAAACCTCGACCCCTACACACTACATTACAGAAGTACCTACGAGTATGTAAGCGCCCCAAAAACACACGTCGTTCAGTCAGCGTTCATAACTCGGACGATACCGGTGTACTCGTAATTGTGACTGATCATTTAATTTTACATAGCAAACTATTGGAGCCGATCCCACTGTTTCAAGAATCTTTACTTTTTGTGAATGTATCCACAGCTGAAGAACCTGAAACACCCATCACGAACAAAGCGCCCCAGTCGCGGTACAGCCCCGGGGCTCCTCCCGTACCGCCCCGGCCCGGTGGCCGCTAACTTCCTCATTATTATTTTAATAATAAATTATTAATGTACTGGCCGCCCGCTGCTATCCTCTTCCATACTTAGTTATAGTTATTTTTAGCTTAAAATTGTGCGCAACCCTCTGGCACTCTCTTGTAGAAGTAAGTTGCTACCTCATTATACACATATGCATTACGGATTGCATTTCTATTATATCGAGTACAGAGAGAAATTATCCCATCGAAATAGGGTAACGTTTTCAAGCAATCTATAATTATGAACTTACCCACTGTACTGTGTGATTGTCAACTAATTAATATTCGCTTATTTGTGGGGCGAGCGCACTCGCGCGTTCACGCGCACACGCGGCACGCGCGCCTCGCGTACACCGACCGGAGATGTCGCACGCCGCGTGTAGTACGTACCTAACACGTCACGTCAATGTCACGTACCACTACACGTGACTACAGACAATTGTAGATTACCAAAATCTACAGGCAATTAAAGGAGGTTATTCCTGTGTATATTTCATACAAATGTGGGCCCGAAAGTGAAAGTGCGTAAGTATAAGTATTGTAGTGCTTCTATCAGTATCTCTGTGGTGCCGGCCGACGAAAAAAAGGTATCACCACTGTCGGGGGAGTCGGTCCGAGTATTTCTCACTTTGGCACCGAGTGTCTACAACCATTCCTTCAGCTGATTTTTTCGAGTTGAAAAATCTGATTTCTATAACATCATTTTAAAAAAAGATTAAAAGACTTTTTGACTGATAAATGTATTTATAATTTAAATGAATTTTTGTAAATAAAAAATATAATTGAATTTTTGTAGAAAATAGCTGGACGAACTTAGTATGTTTAAGACCTTTCAATCAATCAATCATTTATTCGTCACAATACACAATCTTACAGGTCTCAAAGTAAGGCACGTGTCACAGTATTCGGCCTATTTAAAAGGCATACAAAATTATAACAAACACCTATCTATTGCTGAAACTGATGCAGGTGTCAAACAAACACGTACTGTCAACAAATAAATGTATCTTTATCTTACAACTAGCGGCCCGTCCCGGCTTCGCACGGGCATTAAACATTACATTTAGATTTGTTAATTTTAACACATTCATAATAATAATAATAATATAACACACATATTCACTCCTTTTTGCGTCAAGCTCCTAAAAAAGAGTAAATTAAAAAAAAATAAGAATAATTAAATTCTTTGATATTATTTAATGATTTTTTGTATGTATATGATTTTTTTGTATTTATATGTTTTTTTTGTATTTATATGTTTTTTGTGTTTATTTTTGTGTTTTTTTTGTTTATTTTTTATGTTTCTTTTTTTATATTTTTTTTCAATTTTTGGTTTTTCTGTTTTTCATTATTGTAAAGAGGTCATAACCCCAAAAGAAAAGCCATTTATTATGTTAGAGCTTCTCTGTAAACAATATTTGATGTTGTTTTATTTTGTGGCAGCAAAATAAATTGATTTTCAGGGGATCCGACTCGCGATAGTCCAACATACAGTTGACCATGAGTAAAACATTTCTTTCGCAGATCGATCCCTACTAATTCGAAGGTTTGGCCTTGGGACTTGTTAATTGTTAATGCGAAAGATGTTTTTACCGGAAATTGAAGCCGTTTAAATGGGATTGGCAGATCAGTTGGGATCATCGGTATCCTCGGTATATGAGCTAGTTGACCACCTGCTGGGCCAGTGATAATAGTTGCTACTATTAAATTGTCCTTTAACTCCTTAATAAGCAGCCTCGTCCCATTACACATGCTCGGAGGGATTAAATTTCTTAAAAGCATGATTGGGATTCCGATTTTTAACATGGAGTTTATTTTTTCAAAGTTTTAAACTCGTGATATCTTTTGAATGGAATGTCGGAATCGAATAATTCAAAAGTAATATAAAGGTATTGAAGCAGTCTTAAATAATAAATCATTTATTTTGATAAGGTACAAATAAAGAGCTTTTTGTAGCGGTGGTATTTTAATTTCTTTTTTTTTAATAAAAAAACCGCTTATTGTGACATGACTATAATAGTTAGAGACACGCTGCCGCTGATTTTTTTGTTGATAATGGTGTGTTCTAAAAAAATGTTATATATCATTTTGTTCTATCATCAATAGTTTTCGCAGCGTACGCGATGTAAGGAAGTTTTTTGATATTTTTTTACACTTTATCGTAATTTAAGTAAGGATCCCCATTTTTTTTGAAAATGAAATATAGCCTATGTCACTCAGGAAAAATGTAGCTTTCCAACAGTGAAAGAATTATTCAAATCTGTTCAGTAGTTTCGGAGCCTATTCAATTCAAACAAACAAACAAAAAATCAAACCTTTCCTCTTTATAATATTGGTATAGATGTGCCCCTAGCGCGGCACACGCCGGTCGTAGTCAGGTAGCCGAGCCCTTATTAATTATTTTAATCCAGCACGTGCGCCTGCACTGCGGGTGGCTCGTTATACGTAGGAATTAGCTCGAAATCGTATGGTGGAAGGTAGCAGTGGAAACCTTATTTTGTATCAGAAATAAATCACCTTCCACTTGTTACTGCTCCAATATAAAATGTAATGACGTAGTAACTTTGTCTTTCGTCTTGTCTTCACTGCAGCAGTAAATGCACCTCCCTTTACAGAGTCCTGGATGCCATTACAGTCTGCGAATGCTCGCGGGGGGGTCCGTCTGTGCGTCCGTTGAGGAGCCATTAGCGCGGTGCGTCGCGCGGGAGACATTAAAATTCATCCGCGACTCTCAGGCTCGGCACAAGTGGAGCCGGCGCCGCTACATTTTACTGCAGTTAAACTAAAATTTAGACATCAAGGTTCAGATGCTCCGAGATTATTTCAAACCGAATGGTTACAACGGCCAGTCATCTTCGTCCTTCTGTCCGCGCCTCTTCAATACTGAAAGTCAGCGGCCAGATCTGCGTAACTCCATGGAGTTACATGGAGTTTTTGGCACATGTGCCAAAAATGAAATTTTCCTTCACAAAATCTGCTACACCCGCAATTTCATTATTTGTTCTGCGGCAGTAGCGGTAAAACTAATAAAAAAACACTTGTAATTAGCGGTCTACAGAACTCTACAACATAACTACTGATGGGAGCCGTTACATTCCTGCCGCCAATTATTGTTTATTATCGGTTAGCACCTACAATTCCACCAAATCTGTGAAATTTAACCCCGGCTTCATTATTACAAGTTAACCCGGTGTTGGCGGCACCGGGCCGAGCGGCGAGTGCCAGCACTAAATACTAAGCTGCTGCGTTTATCATACAAATGGATTCCTCGTATAAAGCCGTTCCGTCCGCACTCCATACTGACAAACCCCCCCCCCCTCGCCCCCCTCCACTCACAGCACAGATTGTGCGATTTTTTGCGAGTTTGTATTCATGTCTAATAGTATTCGCCCCAGGCTGTAATTGTTAACCTATAATTAATATCCCTCAGTTAGCAGATTAAGAAAAGAGAGGTAATTATACTGTGATGAAAATCGGAAGTCCTTCGAATAGTTTCGGCCTACCTCGAAGAGAGAGGAGAGTGAGAAGCACCCGCCGACGCGGCGGCGTTTCGTCTCTCACTTCCGACTTTCATCTGTGAGTAATCCGTAATTCATCACATACTAAAATGCCGTACACGTCTGTATTATACCCGTAGTACTCTGTGGTTTTACTATACATTCAATTCTAAAATAAGAAAATAGTTGTTACGAAATGTTCAGATCGCTGTAGAAAGGTGACAACGTGCTTTACCGATTACGACCGTCTCCGCGAGTCGGGCGCGAGTGCCGTAATGTGTCATTACACAACAATGGAGCGCCGAGTGCTCTCCTCTCCGCACTGAGTGCGCCCCGCGGCGCGGCGTGCGTCTGAATAAGCACTAAGCACTAAGCGCCAAGCACTCTGTCAGTGCTTGGCGCTCGCTAACTGTTATTGCTGCTGTGGCCACACTTGCCAACACTCTGTTATATTCCTCTCAGATCTCTCGGCGGCCTAGCTAAATAATGGCTGTCTTAAAAGCCAACTCTGTACGGAGATTTTTTTTTCCTTAGAGAGACTCGACGCAGCCAAATTCAGCTTCACTTTAACCTTAATTGTCCAATGTTAAGATAACGTTCTCTTCTTTCCTATCTATCACTATCCAACGCGAGTCTAGTTCCACGCTCGGTACAGTCGCGATCAGAAAATTTTTACCACCCTGAGGTCTACAATTCCATGCACACGTTAGTTTTATGAGGTCGCCGTCTAAAATTGTAAAGGCATTGATAACTCTACTTTGAATACAATTTAGATGACCTTTTTCAGGCGAATCTGAAATACTGGCTGTCTATTTTCCCAATAATAAACTCTTAGTCTCTTAGAGCCCCTCTCCGCCCGCTCCCCGATCCCCAAACACTCCACTCGTGTAATATCGCCGTGTTTGCACCAACTTGGGCGCGTAATGACGCTCCCGTGACTGTTTGCTTGTCTGTTTGAAAGGGGCTAATTATCGAGAGAGTGTTTGCCTCTCAGATAAACTGCCGTTCACATATTGCGAATCGAATATTGCAGTTAATAATAAAATGTGTAAAAGTACGCAAATAAACATAGATTAGTAAGGATCTTTTATGAAAAAGATATACAATTTAGAAAAATTTACAAGTAGGTACCTACTTCCTGCACAACGGGCCCCGACACTTACCTACCCCTTTTTTCAGAAAACTATGCTCACAACAAACTATTTCCAAGGCTCAATGTTATAATCCCAAGTAGTCTGAACCTCGTTTGATCTTAAACTCAGTGAAATAATTTATTGAAGATTTCTGTATTAATAAATACTTGAATGAAACCAACAACTGTGAAGGAATATTACAAATACATTGCGCGGGAGAATTGGAGAAAGAGCTAATCTACCTTAAGTCTGGTGCCGCCTTGGCATAAGGTTGCCTCGGCTGTTACCTGCACTTCACCTAGGAAGAACTGGCGAAGGTTGAATTACGTGATCGCCGTTTGACGATTGACACAGGTTCGGCGCGAGATAGATGTGACCCGGCGCGGAATGCGGGGCGCCGGGGTCCGTTCATTCCCTGTAGTTTCTCGTGTCTGTGGTATGTGAGGTGTCTGTTTGTATTGCCTGTGACACTACAGAGGGCTTATCACGTAGAATTCAGTTTGACAGTCACGAAACGAAAATTTTGACAACGGGTCTCGAACACCGAGCTCCATATACAATAGCGCCACCAGTAGTCTGACTGTAACAGAATTTCAGGCAAAAAAAAAGTACCTATGGAATATTTTTTTTGCGATTTCTGACTTTTTTAGTAATCTAACCTCAGTAGTCTTTTCATTCTCATAAGAAATAGGATTGATTGCCACCATAAAAATAAAATGTGAGAACTGCCCATTTTCTCGCTGACTATAGCATTTTTTTCAAAATCTGTGAATGCAGTTGTAGTTAACTCCAAAAGTGAGGGAAGTTCTCGTTATTGTTCGTTTCGTTACAACTTAAAATCGAACCCCGGAGACCGGCGGAGACGTCGCAGCTCGGTCGCTGTTTATAGATTAAAAATCTCAATCTCCGACGTTGAAATTTAATCAAATCCGCTACAAATGCAGCGACTGGACTCAAACAAAGGGCAGGAAAAATTGAAAGCTTTTAACTGGGAAATCAATTCTGAATAATTTGGTGTCCGGACGGTCGTTATAATATCAATCAGGAGGGTGTCCGTGTCTGCGGCGGAGGCGTCGCCGCCGGGCGCACATTTGTCGCAGCACGGAATAAAAATAAAAGTAAAGAGCAGTCATTTGTCATCTGAGAGTGAGAGCGAGGGACGGACGCCGGCGGGGGCGCCTCGGGCCGGGGGGGGGGGGGGGGGGGGACCGGTGGCTCGTTTACAAGTCGGGTTGCTGTCAAGAACAAAAACACGAATCGAGTGAAGGAGGGCCGAGTGTACGCCACTCGCAAGTGTGCGGCGGCCATAAAGGCAGATGAAGATACTGCGGCCCGAATAGATAATGTAAAACAAATCTGTGCCCGGGTCGCCGCGCTCGAGAGCGGAGAATGAACACATTGGCGCCCCTCCGGGGGCCATCACACGCACATGCCGGGGGCGCACATCGCACACTTTCTCCAATCTTTCAATCGTTATCTTTTATTTGGGACGGCCTGCGAGGACGGGCGCGAGCGATAAGCGTAGGGTGAGCCCCGTTACAGCGCTGCATCCGGAGGTACACCATCAGCCTGACGTCTCCGTGCGCTTCACTCGGCCGGGGTAGCCATAAGCTGTCAGCTATGATCACTATAAATTCGGTTTATGCATCAGTTTCCACCACTTCTTTCATATTTTCAACCCTTACTTAGATCTGCGCCTCGACCACGATCCCGACAAAGGGTCGCAATCAATAACTTACAGTCCGTAACTGATTAAGATTATCGCTATTGCCCGTTCAAATTTCACCGAATATTTTATCCCGTTAAATCATATCAAGTGAATTCTTTTCAGAAGGTTGTCTGGAAGAGATCGCTTTTAGCGATAAGACCGCCTAGATTGTATTAATCGTTTTGTACGCATTGTATCACACTAATTTTGTACAATAAAGAGTATTCATTCATTCATTCATTCTTTATTAAAATTACCGGAATTGTAACTGCCCCGTGATATTGGGCTATATTGGTTCCTCCTATGGTGAATGTGTAATAAACGTATTACTTACTTACTTACTTTTTTGCTTATGTGACAGTAAATACTCGTACGACCTGCGGCGGTCCGTCCGCCGGTGCTCGTCGCCGGGAGACGCTCCTCTCGTGCCCTTTACTTAATTTATAGCGGTCTCCTACCGCTACACCGCCACGCACCTGCGGGAGATTTATGTCACGCGACGACACGCGACATGAGACACGCGGCCGTGACAAGTGAGAACTTACAGTTTTTGTGCGCCGTGTCGCTGACACTGACAAAACGGGGCCCGCCGAGCCTCCTCGCCGTGACGAGTGTCCTGTCACCTTCGGTCCTCGGGCCGCGGGCGCCAGGCGGGCGAGGGTCACGGCGGCACACGCCTTTGTAAACGAATATACACGAGACATCTGTCGGCTCGTGAACGCTTTCCATAAACAATTCAAGGCACCGGCACTGGAGCCGTGCTCCCCTGTATTATACTTGTAAATGTGCATTCACTAAACTTTTTTGATAGTTAGACAGCGCAAAAAGAATACCTGATGTTTTGTTGTTAATATTTAAAGCGTCTACTTTTAGTGCAGCGCTTTAATATTTAAAAGTTTCCTCGAGACGTCAGCGCCGAGATTACCGCGCGAGCGGGCGAGCGGGCGGGCGGGCACGCCGCGTGTTCTCGTCGCGCAAGTTTCCCGTGAACAAATACCGAGCTCGGAGCAAACTTTCTGTTCCATCCTCTTCTAAAGTGATTTTGACATTGTACTTTCTTTCTGCATTGCAACGAAACCGCAGACGATGAGAAAAAGTTTTCGGTGAGACTTTACTACATGGATTAAGACGACACCCGATGGAAGATAACAGCAAGTATTCCATCACGACGAGCGCAAGTGGAGTAGATAGTGAAGTACGATTAGCGAAGCTAACGAGTAGAGCCGGCTATCGCTCGCAACTATCGGGAGTTCGGGGCCGGTGTTCTGATGAGGGTCTCACTGCGATGGTGGGTCGAGTTACAAACGTTACGATTTATTGAAGTTTCACAGGACCATCAAGAATTTATTTTGTAAAGCCTATCTATCTGCCTTTGGTCATAACTAAACCATCATTAGTATGGACATCATCACTCATCAGTCTTAGTTATTACAATTTCAAAAACTCACGCTACGCGAGTACTCGCGCGTGCACATACATTCACCACGATGTCGTGGAAGTTCAAGTTCAAGAGTGTCGTCGTCAGCTCCATACTCCGTGTCGCCAGAGTCCCTCCCTCACCACCGCTATGCCGTTACCCGATCGTTCACTACCGTCGCCCCCCGCTCTCGCCCGTAAGTTCGTGAGATAACTCTCAGCTTCTCTACCTCCGGCTCGAATGCTGCTATCGTTCGTCCATTCATTGAAGTTAGAACTTAGTCATGAAACACTAACTTATTTATTGAACTCTCACAACGTATAGACAAATCTGAAAATCATATTATACAGAGCTTTACGAGTATTAAATATATAAAGAAAACGCTCATGCAAAGGATTTCAGTCTCCCTTTAACTGCATTACATGACTCACATTCATAGCAATACCCCGTGTTTCTTTTGTCTACAGGCGCCGTGTGTGTGCGGCCGATCACACTGCACTCATTATACCGTGTTCATATTTCTTTCTGTCTATATTACACGGCACACCGCATGCAGCGTAAAGCCCATGCATATGCATGCCACTCATGTCACGCCGCGGTAACACTGGAACTGGCTCCGTTATCAGCGCAGCGCACATATTCTGCTGTACAACATTATACATTCATACGTATTTAGTATTTTGTTACATTTAAATGTCATCATATACAACACAAAACAGCAGCAAACAACTCAGGGAGCGAAATTATTCAAGGCTTTTGTTCACGAGAGACGAGTGTCGGCCGGAGAAGAACTGACAAAGTAAAAAAATTGCTACTATATACTGGCGATGGCGGTGAGCGGAATAGATGGTGTGTCTGCGGCTGATACAGGTGAGTGTGTGCACATGTCCTTTATTGAATACACGAGGCAGTAAGTAGCTTTGTATCTGTGCGGCACGGGCGAGCTTTTGTACGGAATACTCGCATTGTGGATTGTCGCTGAATAGAATAGAAGTGATGTTTCCGTTTTATTCTGACGCAATTGTTATTTCCTCCGTATAGGCACCGAGATGTAAACCCGACGGCAAGTGTCAACGTGGCTGCAACGAGAGCCGTCTCAACTGACATATTCTGAAGTACTCGTACTTTATACTCCTTTTCATTGACATGAATATCTTAACAGATCCACCCATGTGCACGAATATCTGAAATCTCTCAGCATTAATCTCTCGTATAGCAGATAACGTTATTACGGTCGGTAACGACTCGACTTCCGGCACTTATCCGTCTCCCGATCACGGCGCAGATCGCTGGAATAGCTTGTTTATTTCCGCGGCTCCACTCGCGTCGAGTTAGAGCCTCCGCGTCGTCTTATTCGTAGAATAACGGTGAATGTGACAGGTGCGGTACAGCTACGGGAGAATTGTGGGCAGCCGGTGCAGTTTCTCAATGAGGGCTCGGTCCGTACGCATTCGCAGGCTCGGTGACTCCAGTTTACATATCGAGCGAGCGATCCGTGGACGGAGCTACGACCGAGCGCCAGCGAGCCGTGCGTACAGAGTTGTTCCGACCGTAAACCTATTTGCGTAATGAGAGGCGGCGGGGGGCGGGGGAGACTCCACGGCTCGCAGCGGAACAAGCACAGTAGATTTCAGTAGTTTAAAAAGTCGCGAGCGCGGAATCCAAGTGCAGTGACTGCACGCTATTACGCAAATGATGCTCCCGCCGCCGCCGCCGCCGCCGCGCCGCACGACACAAAGCGCCGCGCCGCGCTCGGAGCCCAGCAGAGAAGACGTACGAGTAACTCGGATTGGTACGAGCATTTGAATCACCAGAAACTGTGACGGCTGTGAATTCTGAACTGCCTAAATAGATCTGAGCGTCGCCGGCGTAATGGCCAGGACGCTGGACACTTACGGGTACGAAGCCGTGCAATATCATCTACTAACGAGTTTCTCCGTCTTTTCGAAGACTTATTTACCGACTGATGAAACCTGCACATTGAAATAGCCAATGTGTGCAATGACGACGGCAATGGCAAATCACTTCCTTACTTAAATCTGCCAATTATTTCGTTCTATGTGGTTATTTCCATAGAATCACGACTCTAATCGATGAGGAATACGACTACGAAGAAATAGATATGTTCTCTCTCAGGACTGTTGACCGATATCTAATGTACGTAAGTTATTGCTTCAGGCGAGGTCATGTCAATGACGGGAGGTACTGTCGGCCCCCCTCTGTGGTCGACTCGGGCGGAGGCGCCAATTGGAGCGCAGCATTTTAATTGATAGCGGTGTGTGTTTTAATAACTTTCAGCGACGGCGTCGCGATGAGAGGGTCCTATGTGTTCCCCATTGCCGCTTCAATGATTTTAAAAAGCAAACTGTGTTACTGAAACGTTCCACAAAGGCGGGCAACATCGAAGGTACACGAGACAAGTTCAGTGTTCAAGCTTCATTCCCTTTTGTAAATATTATATGATAATATGAAAATCGTCCGGTGAGACCTCTCATAAAGCATTCAACGTCGGCGACCCTCATAACGACCTGTGCACAAGCGGCCATCAAGTGGTAACGATAGTTTGACTCCTTTCGATGTGTTGTGTGGGTCTTGATGAGGGAACAGAGGGGGGTTTAAATGCACAGAGTACCAGGCAGTAACCCGACCCACACTAGTGCTAGAGACGACTTCTTCTTCTAAATCGTATTCCTCATTGCCGAGGGACGTGATCATTCTAAGGAATTAATAACATAGGACTACTTTCTTGGCAGATTTAATGAGACAAGAGAACAACAAGAGACAACTACAATAGGAGTATCTATCTACTACTGAGTATGTAGCTGCCGCGTCAGGAGCGTCAGACGTGAGAGCGATCGCAGCGTTTTCGTGCGAAGTAGAGCTACTGTTTGTAGAAGTGAGGTCCAGTGGTGGTGGTCGGTGGAGACAAATGTGTCCGTCGGTGTCGTCACGAGGTCCCGGCAGTCGTCACGACTGGTGCCGTGCACGTTATCGTATTGAGAGCCCGCGCCGCGCTGGGAGCCTGTCGCGGTATATCTGTTATTTATGCGAAACTATCAGGGTCTCGGGCCGCTGGGAGGCGGACCTCGCGTCGCTGTATTGAACGACTTAGAGAATTGATGGCCTCCCAATTTTGCTTCACGTGACTAGGTACCAAAACTGATAAATTAGGGTCGATTTTGTGACAATTTAGATCTCATTCTCTAAATCTCTACAACATGACCTTTGTGCTCTACACTACGCTCACGAAGATTGCACGAACAATCGAAAAAACAACACGACATTTGGTTGGACACATGTCCATGAAAAAACAATTTATAATTACCAGCATTCTTGGATTCCGTTTATTTTTAACCCCAGACCGATCGAGGGAGTGTTATAAGTTGGACAAGATTGTCTGTATGTCTGTCTGTTGGTGTGGCATCATAACTTACAATGGATGATCAGATGTGGACCCGGCTTTTTTAGTTAATAGAGAATTATGTCGAGTGTTCTTAGAGGTCTGATAAAAATTAGACTAGTGTTTTCCAAGATCTTGGAGTATCTTTGATGTCAGATGAGATCTCTGGAACGGTAATAGCTAGATGGTTCGAATTTGTGCTCAAATGTTTAGGTTCATGGAACGTCTCCGACATCTGAAACCTTGAGGATCTGATGATGACTAGGAAAAAGTAAGTGAACTTCAATTTCACAATATGAAACTGGAAGAATTAGAAGATTATCACCCCGCCGAAACTATAATAGTTAGATGGAGTCTTCTCGAACTAAAGTTGTAGGGAATCCTGAGACATTTCAAGAGAAAACAAAATTAAAGATTTCGATAAAAAATAAA
The DNA here is from genome assembly GCA_947369225.1 of Hofmannophila pseudospretella. Lineage (NCBI taxonomy): Eukaryota > Metazoa > Arthropoda > Insecta > Lepidoptera > Oecophoridae > Hofmannophila > Hofmannophila pseudospretella. Next base: position 14,064,155 of record OX376326.1, read on the forward strand.
TGAAAATGATGTGGAGCTAGGCATTTTAAGAAAGACATGGCGAGGCCGAGCTCCGCGTAGGGCGCGGCCTGGAGCGTCCCCCCCGCCCTCTGGCGTTGCAGGTCTAACCTGCTGAATGTTCTTATCCATGTCAGATGAAAAATGGATCAGTGGTTTTAGGATCTTGGAGTATCTCTGGAACGGTAACAGTTAGGTGGTTCGAGTTTGAGCTCAAATGTTTGTGACCATGGTGACCTTCCCACATTTGGAACTTTGAGGACCTGATGATGACCAGGTAAGGGAATCTTTTAATTTTTTTAATTTAGAGTTATTCAATATCTTAAGACTCTTTGAAACTCTATAACAAATACTAATACCACGTAATGAACAGCTCCCGCACTACATTTCCCTTCAACAAGCATTGTCAATTAGCGGTGCACCCCATCCCCCCCCCCCCCCCCCCCTACACCCCCGCGTACACCCTCGAGTGCAACTGGTTCAAACCGGATACAATGCAGGCTCCGCTCCGCTTAATACTAACTCTCATTACCTTTTTTGTTGAGAACGAGTTACAGTACTGTAACTGTGGAAAGTACTTGCGTCGAACAGAGCTTGCCAATTGTAAGTTTATAGCACACAGCTATACAGAATGGAGTCAGGAGGGTAACGGCAGTCCGTGTGTGATGCGAACGAACGATCACATTTCACTTATCTATTTTTTTTGAGTAGATTTGTGTTTTGTGTAATGTACGTTATGAGGAAAACTTGGAAATAGAAAATAACATCTTATGAAATTTATTCTTGCTGGAAACGAGCTCGCCCAGTGTCCCCCGACTCCCTGCGGTCTCGGCCCTCGGCATTGCCTGTCTCTGAGGCCTCTTCACCTCGTTCACATTCATCATACACCGAGTGTTTGCTCCAGCACGAGGACGGCGGGCCACGTCCGCGTCAGCAGACACGCTGGAAGACCTACACCCGCGTGTTAATGTAATGCAGAATATTAAATGTGGAGGAAATAATATCGGCCACATATTCCATCAAACGAGGGTATTATTTTGATTACAAATATTGGAACACACGAGCAATAACATTAAATTATGCAGCCCATAATTTGTGATACAACGCCGCGGCTCTCACTCTCTCTCTCTCTCTCTCTCTCTCTGTCTGGCGGCGGTCGGCACCAATTAACGAATTGTTGCTGATGATTTACATCGACTCAAATTATATGATAATTTGAGTCGTGTTTTTAATGATGCGATTCTCTTGTCCGTACCTAGACTCAGGTTAGACTGCTTTGCAAATAACGCCAGTTCTATTTCGAACAAAAGTATATGTGTCGTAGACTACTACGACACATATACATTTGTTCGAAATAGAACTATATGTCTATTGTATGTCCCGAGTGGCAGAAATTGTAGTGTTATTAGTTTTATAGGCGCCATGTGTCGTTGTGTGACCGGGTGGACGAAGGGGCGGCTCCCGGCGACGTGTCCCTGCCGACAGGGTGGGCCAGAGGAGCCAGGGTGGCCTGAGGTCATTGCAGGTCCATATAACCCCACAGGTGGTCATCCACTTCTTGATGGTTTAAAAGTCATTACATTACAAAAAATTAAATACCTATGAACTATTAAGAAATGAATGGGGATTTGGTACAATACACTTAATTACGTACCATTCAGGACTCCATGGTGTGACTGTGTCAGCCTCGGTAGGAAGCCACTTGTCTTGGGTTTTAGATTACGCTCGGTGTCACATTCCGTTAAATAAGTTGCATTTGGTGGGAAGAGCTGCATCACCGTTTTGTACCAACTGCAACAAAATAGAAGACGTCGCTCACCTCCTAATGGAGTGTGACCTGGGGAAAATTGAGAGGAAGAAGTTTGGATTCAATAAGCTCCAAAATATTAGGTCGGCTCTACTTAAATTATTAGGCCGACGATACTTGAGCTACCCTTCCCTTTTCTTAGTGATCCTAATGAGGCTAACATGGTCACCTTGTGGTGTACCATAGCCTCTAAAGTCTCTAGACTGAGATTTAAAAAAATATGGATGACATATGTGGGGTTATATTGGTTGTTAAGGTAAACTTCACCCATCAGCCTGTTTCGCTTGATCCTTAGTTTCTGGGACAGCCTGTACTGCGGCGGCGGCGCGCCCCGTCTCCGCGCGGCGCGCACGCACAATGCGCTCCACGCGCGTATGATTTACTGTTATTGCGACGACGAAGCCGCTTTTGTACGAGCAGCCCCGGGGCGAATTGTCACTCGGGGCGGATGATATTGTGCGAGGGCGGGGCGAGTTGTTTACCTTCGATCGTCTATTGTTCAGTTTGATCGTATCTGATGCCGGCGCGAGGAGCCGGGCCCGGGGTTAGTGCTGAAACAATAAGGGGAACAACGACACCAAACTCGAATCTATCTCGGTTACGAGTACATATCACGTTAATTTATGGCTCGATCAATAGCACCATTGCAATGATCGTTCAGTGCCTAGATCCGACGCTGAGGCAAAAACGTCGTCCAGTCGGAGCCGCGGTGTTAACGCGTGATATTTCATTGTAATTCCTTGAAGCGACGATTTGTCTCCGTAATCTGCCGCCAGTACTGCGGGGCACACGACTGAAGCAGTCTGATATGGAGGTGAAGCAAGCAACAATGGCCCAAAGGGTGGAGCACGAGTTTGCGGCTCAAGAGTCGCCGGATCGAATCCACCGTTGAACTGTTGTGGTGGAGAACTCCTATGGCAGGCCTTTTAGCCTAGTCGGAGTGATTATGAAGAACATTGGTAATGTGTAAAACATTACCAATGTAAATTGGAGCCTATCAATCCTACCTGACCAGAGTGGTCGTGTGTACACGTTTTAGGAGATAATGAAGCTATATATCGCCTCCTCTCGCGAGCCGAGTGGCACGCATTAACAATTTATTTGCGAACGGAAGGAAGCCGCGAACGAGCGGCCTCTGGCGCCGCGCCACGCCTCTCCTCCCCTCCTCCACCCCTGAACCATTACGTCATTATTTTTTAGTTATCTTCGCGGCGCTATAGGTACCTACTGTGCGTCAACAGCCTGATGTATTTCTCCACTCAGCCATTTCGTCCGATCACCGTCACCGTCAATGTTGTCCTCATGTAGACAATCTTTAGTAACGGCAGTTTTGTTTCCCTTTTCCCTATGACAATTAATATTGTGCTGAACATCCTCATCCCGGTGCCAGGCAATGGCTAGGCCGTCACCCACACGCGGTCCCGAGCTCTTCTCCCGCTTCCGTGTCTTGAGTATATCACCCACCGCGTGGTCTGTCTATCTTCACTACGATGTGCACGTCGCATGTCATTACGTTTGCAGGTTAAGCAACGTCGGGCGCGGTCGGTACCGGGACGGCTGACCGCTATATTTCATCTGAGCTCATCCGTGCCTCGGAGAACACGTTAAGCGGTCGGTCCCGGTTGTTGTCGTTAGACAGAGAGGTGTCCGGGCGGCCTGAACAACTTTGACGAATAGTTGGCCACTAACCATGCGATAAGCAAGCAAGCTTACTGTGATTGAATTCCTGTAAGATCCTTCAGCTCTAACTTCAGGAAACCAAACATATATTTGCCACGCTGACTGATTTGCTAAATTATATCCGCACTTCGCGAGTACATAATTAAATATGTATCTACCCACGGCCGGAGCTGACGCTGTATAATGCTAACGCGGCAGGTTACAGTAACTGGCGACTGATGGAATTCATTAAGTGTGTACGCGACACGCGCTCCCTCGGCGTCACCCGCCTCGATATCATTATAATTAGTATAATTCCTTACCTACAGCTCCCCGCTCCCGCTGCAGCACGCGGGCGGCGCGGGTCGATCATCCCTCGTAAACCATTACTGATCAATCACAGACACCTAGACTAATACGCACGACCCTGAAAACGCCCTTAACTAAGATACATTTGCCATGATATACGAGTACAACCTTACAGATTCGGAATTACCAATATTTGCATGTGTTTGTATGAAATTAAATTAGGTAAGTACCTTATTTAGCAGTCGAATATCTCGGGAGAAACAGTAGAGTCCAGTACGGAAAGTATTTCATTAAAGTGTACTCGTTGTTAGTGGAACTTCTGTTCTCCGACCCGAATGCGGGACCCGCAGATGCATCATCCGCCGGCCGTGGCCACCCCGCCGAGGAACTGCTCTCAGCCCCGAGCAGCCCCGGCGCGGCGGCGGCGGGCCGCGCGCCGTGTCCGTAGTCCGTACGATACGAACAGTTCAATCCTTTTTGGACCCAAAAAAGTAACTCCTCGTTTTATTGCATAAATCATCATTTTTTTCATCCTAATTGCACGAGTGAAACTTCCCAATTTTAATCCCGTTTACTTTTAAAAAATACAGAATTTTTCACGACCTTGACAGTTGAAAAAGCAAAAATATCTTCTAAAAAACCTTACATACCTACCTCACCTTTCTTATTTACATTTGTCTGTTTACTGAATCGCAGGTATGTGAAGCAATTTCGGGCGCATTTTATTCCTTTTTTATTTTATCAAAAATGGAAATAGTCACGAAGAATTTTTTTAATTGGCAATTATAATCATTGTTATTATTGATATACATAACCATGAGTATGTTGTATTGAAAAATGACCTGTAAAGACGTGTAACTGTTGTTATCAATAAAGTATTGTAGTGTATAGATTTTTTCTGATTTTTTTTCTTTATTTTTTATATCTATTCTAGCCTGAAGTCCTACTCGTAATAAATATATTATATTAGCCTCGGAACAAAAAATAGTTTTCTCCAAATATCCGCGCATTAGAATGTGGTATTTTCGTGGGTAGTTTGTCAACTTTCTGCGATTTTTTTTTTCGGTGACAGTCATTTGCATATGCCGTTCGTTTTTGGTGGTTTACATCTTTTTTACAAAATCATGATATAAATTAAGTACACGCTAGCAAAAATTTTTTTAATGGTTAGATGTGAAAGACCGATCACCGAGGAGCATAATACAAAAATAAAATCAGTTTTTGCATCGACACACGGCCACCACCGCGATGTAAATAGTTCGCTTTGTGGAATACCAATCGCGTGTTTGTGCAGCCGCGCTGTGACGTCACACGGGTAGTAGCCTACATAACCCCCCCCCACACACACACATTGTTCGCGAGCACGCCGCGGTCACCGCTGCGATGTTAGTAGCGACTCTCTGAATGTATGACACAGGGAAACTTTGTTGAACCATTTGAGTGTCTGCGGTGTGTCTTTCATAGATGTCGTCTTTGGGATTTGGTTAGGACTCGGAAATGATATGCAGAGACCGCGGCGGCCGGCTGGCGCGGTGTGGCGAGGGCGGCCAGCGTGTTATTATTGCGGTAACAAGCGAGCAATCAGCGCCGCCGGCTTTTTGTGAATACACCAGACTTTTTGCACCGTTGTGTGTACAGGCTGCACGCTGCAGCCGCGTGTGGTGTGGTGCGGTGTGTGTGGAGCAGCCTTCACAGCGCCCCGGCACATAATAAATAATAGTACTCACGGGTGACGGAATGTTTCGCAGAATGCGCTCACCGCCCGGCGCCGGCACCGGTTACAGAAGCAGCGTCCGCCGCCTCGTGCTGTAACGATAGGACATACAACATTAAATTTCAATTAATTTCAATTTCATACAACACAACACGCACACACTGTTGCTTTCTTCGTCCGTGCAGTCACTGAGGGTCAGCTGAAGATCAGCGCTGTGGCTTGCCTCAGCATTATGCTGAGCTGGTGTACCCTTTTTGTCACTGTACCACACCGGATGTTCTGTGCCGCATGTATTAATGTTTGTATACTTCTGTATTGTGTTCTATATTCTGATGTTTACAGTGCTAAATAAACGTTTTCAATTTCAATTTTTCAAGTTAAATATATTATATGTAGATATATAAATGTATATAGTAGGTAATATATTTTATAAATTTATAACAGTCATATCATCCCATACTTCCTATTTCCTTTAATGTTGCATGTTTAATATTATAAAATAAACATCATAAGCTTTAACTTAAATTGTATTTCTGGAATCTGAATATTTGATTGAGACACAGCTTGTAAAGTGGTCAATGTGTGTAATCTCCTATGTAATCTCCACGACACAGGCAACGCCTAGTGTGGAGGTTACAGGTTAATGTGAAATGTTCATTAATATATTAACGGATCTTTGTAGTTGTTGTTTACTATCTATTATATATATATATATATTTTATGTATATCTAAACCCGCATTTGACCTCGATCTCGCCTGATGGTAAGCGACGATGAGGTCGACGATGGAGCATGCGGGTCCAGTAAATGCCTATTCACTCTGGCCTTGAAGATCCCAAGGTTGTAGTTTTCGGGAAATACAGACGCCGGCAGGCTGTTCCATTCCTAAGCCGTTCGCATAATGAACGAAGAAGCAAATCGCTTCGTACGAGCAGACGGGATATCAACAACATTAGGATGGAACCCCTCCCCGCGCCTGCTAGTCCGAAGGCGGAATGGAGATGCTGGAATTAGGTCGTGCAATTCCGATGCGCACTCTCCGAAATGTATCCTATAAAATACCGATAATATATATGTTTATGTATTTATATTATGTATATCTATGCATTTAACTATTTCAGTATACCTACATAATTATTTATGTATATCATATTACTTTTATTTTACTATATTTACTGTGTATTAAGTAATAGTAACCATTTTCATATCCTCACACTACACTGTCGCTAATCTCTTTAATGTCCAATTAACTTCAGAGGTTGCCTGGAAGAGATCGCTTTAAGCGATAAGGCCGCCTTAGTACATATCGTGTTATTATTCCTGTAGTTTTTTCTTTTCCTGATTTTGTGGACAATATAGTGTTTCTATCTATCTATCTATATGGTAAAGGAATAAATTATTGCAATTTTAAATATTTTTTTCAATATTTCTGTACTCACACAATTATAACAACAAAATATGAAGCAAATGAAAATAGCAACCTGAATCACAAAATATAGAGAGGCGCGGAGAAAGATCGTGTGCTTGCAGGCCACAGGAAGTAAGTATTAATTATTACAAAAACCCCCGAATGCCAGTTTTCTGCCCGATAGGAACAAATATTAAGCATTGACATATCTACAGCGGCGCCCCTGTCGGACCCCGGCCGGATAGGAACTAGATGGGAACAGACACATGCACAAATAAACAAACATTCTTAGGTCAAACGCAATACACTCTCTCCTGTCCGTCGCGGATAACGTACACGGCGGTACACGGCGCACATTCGCCAGCAGTCAACTTGCCGCATCACGCCATGTTCACCGTAATGAACGCCTCCTTGCATTAGCGCTGTGTTAGCAACAGGAAGGGCTGTATTACTCGGAGCTAACTTCACACATTGTTCTGGCGCGGGCTCGCTCGCTCGCTTTTAATCTCACTAATTCAATTTGTACGGCTTAATAGGCGAGCCGATTACACGCGTGGGGGGGTTGTGTCGTCGTCGTGTCGGCACTCGGTACCCGGTGTACCTGCTAGTGCTGGGTCGGCTTAGTGAATTAGAATGGAAAATTGCTGTTAGATGTTGATCTGAGATTAATTATGGCGGAGATATTAATTCAATAATAAACACGGAGTTACCTGATCTACTCGACGCTTACCGGACGAATTGATGGTGAAAGTGAAACATGACCCTCGTTTTAAAAGCATTTGCTGACAAGAAGAAATGTAACTGAAGAGAGGAGGCAAATAGGGTGAGTAAATGTAGATTCTGACAGCTTTCGGCGCGCATCAGCTGTCACTCGTACACGAACATTATTTATATGAACAGGCTCGGGCGGCTGGAGGCTCGGGGGCTCCCCCCGACACCCGCCACTGTCGGCCGGCAGTCGCCGGGGGACGGCCGCGGGACACTCCGGCCGACACTGATCTGTTCGCTACAGTGTGACACGACAACTAATGTGCGTATGATTGTGCACAAAGTTGGTGCAGCACTGGAACGCATTCCGATGACGGGGATCAAAGTGCGCCCGGTTCAAAGCTTATTGCATCGCGCCGATCCCAGTAATTCCTGAGATTTACTGATGCGATGTCCCCCCCCCCTCCCCGCTCCCCCTCGCGCCGCACATTCCGCCCGAGGGGGAACTTTACAACTAATCAAACCGTCTTAAAGACCACCTTCGACGTATCGACTGCCCAAATTACTCTCGTTCCGTGTTGTTCACATTTCGAGCAACAATTTCGCGGTTACGACACAGACTGCGGCCGTGGCTACGGGGATGTCTTGCTCGATTCGAAGTGTCTAGCGATTTCGCCGTATATTTAGTACGCTGTGTGCTGAAGGGTAAACTCGATAGCCGAGAGTGTACGGGCACGCGGGCCCCGGGTTCCCGCGTCCATAAAGTCGGTGGGTTCGCTTCCGAGGGATCAGCGGCGGATGTCTACGGTTATTTAGATGGGGCACAGTGAAAGGCAGGGCTTCAGAGGGATTTTTGTTGGCCCGATCTTTCGGACGCTCCGTCGATAAAGGTGACCGGATCTGTGGAACTTTGGCTCAGTATCGAGTTAAGGCGGTCACGCTGAGTTCGCCCGAGTGGCGGAGCTAGGATACGAGATGATGTTGCACTACTCGCGGCCACTGACCACCGACCACCGCCCGGCGGCTGACCGACCCGCTATGTCTGACAAAAATAACATTGATTTCAACCAAACGACACGAAAGTAATCAAAATATTGGAAACAAAGGTGTCACTCAAACAATGGCATCACCTGGGGCCCATTGAAATGTTCAATCTTACAAATGCGGGCGGCGTCGGGCCGCGTGCTCACAGCAAGGGCCACGAGCCGCGAGGAGGCGGCGGCGGGCCGCAGGTGCCCACTTGTATTGCGCCGACGCCCCCCTCATCGTGGTGCCGGTTGTCTTCCGCGCTGTGCGGATTGCTCGCGAACAATATTTCATTTCCGAAAATTTGCGCTAAGAGCTTTTATAAAGAGATACGTGCACAGATATATGTACAACTCTTTGCGGCGGGCGCAGTGAGCTGTGGCACCTGAATTAAGGACATTTTCGATACCCGTGAATCAGACTACCAGTATCTGCCTCCTCGAGTAATCGATATGTTACGAGAACACTACGATCACATACACTCGTAGGTACAATTAATTTCAAAGTTTCCCAAATGTAATAATTAGTTCGATTTAAAAAATCTTGTATTTTTGGTTTTAATAAATAAAAACTGCATTGTTATAAGTTAAAGTGAAATAACTCATCGGTTGAGTGTCTCGTCGCCATCTCGCAGCACGGCACCACAACCCACGGCGGCAGCTGCGTCAGGGTCGCCATAACGTGCTCTTTATAACTACTTATCTGTATGGAGAACACTCCCTCCACTAACGTTTTAGTTCGTCTACCTACTACGAGTACTCGTGTCTTTTGTATCTTTCCTCTGTCATAACTCACGTCCCACCTCGTGTCCAGTGAAGCTGTAAGCTACTTACAGCTGTAGCTCCAGTGTATCTCGACACCATATTTTTTATGTGACTCTGAGCTAAATAAAGTAGTGAAATCATTTTAGATCGGTCGGTAAACGTGCCATGTGCCCACCACCCCACCACTCCCCTCTCATCGAGGGTATTCGTCTCCGCGCGAGCTCACTCGGTTACACACGGCACGAAGCACTGCGACCGGGGAAGTCGATCCCCGTCGCTGTCGGTGTCGCTCTCATCAGTCGCAGTGCGCAGTCCGCGGGCGGTCACATCGCGGAACACTTCACCGATGAAGACTGACTTGACTTCTTCTTCACTTCACTTCACTTCATTATTATTATTTTTAACCCACGATCACTATCGCTCCCACTAACATCTTGGGATAAGGGGGGAAATGAAAAACAGCGCTGCATATTTGGTATCCGAGTATGTCAGCATTTGCTGACTTTCCCCCCTTTTGCCAAATATACATTACATATTCAATATATATCATATTATAATTATTTGTACTATAATTTTAAATTGTTATGTATATTGGCAATAAATATATTTCTATTCTATTCTATTCTACCTTATTGAATAGCGATTTCGACGAGCTTCGAGTACCTACTGAACATAAATGACGAGCCGTCTTCAAAATATGAACACGAGCGTTCTTTCTTCTAACGATAAATCTGCGGTTTGATAAAAGTAGGTATACGTAGCCGGCGTGGCGCAGAGTAGGCAGCGGAAGACATCGAAGATACAACAATTAATCACGGCGGAGGTGGAGGAGATAGCGCGGCGCACTCCGGTTTATTAATGACTGCCGCCTCCCGAGTGGCGCGAGCCGAGCCGGCCGGCCGGAGCCGCGAGCTGCGCGCGGGCGAGGAAGTGTGAGGGACTGGCGGGCGACGGCTGTCGGGCGCTCATTACTGAATCTGTAAACAAATACAACGTGTTCGCAGCACACCACTCGAGGAGAGGCGTTTTATTCCTTCGCGCGATTTCACTGCCGCGCCGCGTTAGTCTTTTTAAAATTTTGGTGCCCGGCTGGAGTGGCGTCCGACCAGGCGTTTGTATTTTATTTAAGTTTACTACTACAAATTAACATTGTAATGAATGTTGTATTAACTTGGTATCATTTGGATCTTTTATATCATCTGTGTCTCACGTCTCACCTGCAGTCACAAATGAGTCGAGTCGTGATGTCGTATGAGTCGGCAGTAATGCGGAGATAACTCATCAGCTCGGGATCGGCACGCGACCACCGTCGAACTAACGTCGCGTGAAAAGATAACTCAACGACAGCGGTGTAGCGTGCGACGCGATATACGAGTGTGATAGACTGTTTCCTTTCCGATAAAAATATTTGGAAAAACATAGCGTCGTTTGAATAACAAAGTTAGTGAAAGGCGCTCCAATAAAGAGCCGATCCGTTCAGTGAGCTACTCGTAACTTTGCGAAAGAGCCATCGGGAACACGTGATGCTACCTTGCTACATGTCGGCGGGCCGGCGCCGGCCGCCGGTCCGCGCGGGCTCTCGGCCGCCCTCGATAATGAGTTCGGGACCGAGTCCAGGACGTATCAGTCAGAAGGAAATGGTGGCTTATTTGAGGACAGCCGTCGCGCGGGCCCCGCGGCGACAGATTGTAGCGGCGATTTGCCGTTCAACTGCTACATCCATGTCTACAAATGATAATATTTGGAAATCTTATTGTTTGAACGAATCTTGAACGAGTTTAAAATTAAAGTTACCGTAAAAATTTGAAGTTTTGAAGGGCGTGAACGAGATCGTCAGTTTCATTTTACGTCGAACACGCTGCCGCATTCAAATTCTCCGATCGTAAATGAACTTTCGCCCACAAACTCGAAGCGACAGCAACAAAAGCGATAAAAAGAAAGCAACTTTCTCTTTCATGACTTCGGCGTGCGGCGCGAGCGGGGGGGAGGGTCCGCGCGCGGCGACCGACAACGACGGTATTTCATTATTAGATCTCCGCGTGACGCGAACAGGACCTTACGCCCTCGCGTCAGGCTCCACAATGGGAGTTTCTCGTCCCGATATGGAACAAATGTGTCTTTTCATTTCTCATGTCCTCGTTCGTCCGAGCGACAGTCTGTGCGCCAATAACTGAAGCGCGACGGTTCCAATCTGCTTCCAATCTCGCTCTCCGAAGTGCTATAAACCGACGACGGGTCGAGTCGAGACCCCTCCGTCCCTGCACACTGCATATAGTAAGGTGATCGCGGTCCGCCGCGTGCGAGTGAGGGCCGTACACCACACGCAAAATAAGTTTTAAAAGTAGATCTGAGACTTGTGCACGAATACAATAAAATATTGGTCATTCGCTCGCTGTCTGGAGATCCCTCTATTCGACCATGGAACAGTCGCAACGTCTGGAGAAAACCACGGGCGTTGTCAATACCTTATAAATTCAGAAAATGCTATTAAAGAGTTGTATGAAACGTAACTACTGTATTGTAACTTCACTGTATTGTACCACGCTCTAGTCCACAGAAGCCCGTCCACGCGCCAGTCACCGGTCACCACTGACGACCCTTTATAAAGAGGCCGCCCGGTGCCCGGTGCCCAGTGCCCAGTGCGCGACGCACGCAGTATCTCTACATCACTACATATACAGGACCCTGTCGCTATCCACAATTCTGACATTGTCACGCAGCACGGCGCAGGTCTGCAGCACACAGTCCCTCAGAAACGCGTCAGGCTGTAGGTGTACAGCAACGAATAGATTAGAGACCCGTCCGAAGGCTCGCGAGGGGCGACCGCCTCCCGTGCCGCGTGTGGTCGATTTCAGCACGTTAGTCCTGTACGTACTACGAGACATAAGCATGCACCCACTTCAATGGAACACTTAAAAGCCTTTGTACAACAAAGCGCTGGCACTAGAAATGTTAGATGTCGCTAGCCACGGAACCTGCCGTAAATTTCAAAAGTGAGGAAGCATTTACCATTCGCCTTAGTTCTCGTAAGAGCGCGGGGCTCGGATACTACATGAACAGTTAGTACACCACTTGCGCGCTGTCCTTGTACGAAGACGCGTGAGCCGGCGCAGGGCGCGGGGCGCAGGGCGGCCGTGTATGGCTGCGGTTGTTGAGATTACAACGAGATGTGAAAAATAATTAGCGCCGCTCTCTACAGGCGCGTCACATCACGTCACGTCACGTCACTTAAGGCTCGTCCCGCGAGTGTGTGCCCCCCCGCCCCGCCAGCCCTCACCAACGCCCGCCGCGTGTAAGTACGGGCACTGCCCGCCGGACGCGTGGCCGGCCGCACGGACGGCAGCACGCTCGGTGTTGCGGTGCCTGATGTAGTCGCTGTCAATACTGCCATAATATCCGGAATTATAGTCTAACTAGCTGCCCGGTCCGGTTTCGCACGGATTTATATCAGGATCAGAAGCCTTGGAAATAAATCCGTTCCTTCTTTTCTTGAGGTTCCCGTAGGTGGCTAAATGATTATTCTCCTCCCCCTAAACTGAAAGCTTCCCGAATGTGATGTTTCCCGAGATACCCTCAATATCGGCAACCTGACGACTGGTGGCCCGGTGTGGACGCGGGTTTTTTAATTTAATACAGAATTTTGTCGAGAGTGTTCTTAGCTAGGTCTGATAAAAATTGGACCAGCGGTTTCCAAAATCTTGGAGTATCTTTGATGTCAGATGGGATCTCTGGAACGGTAACAGCTAGATGGTTCGAATTTGTGCCCAATTGTTTATGTTCGTGGTGCGTCTCCGACATCTGAAACGACAGAGCATCTCCCCAATACTACCTTCAACCATTATTATCTCTGATGCTAGTTGAGATATCGAAAAACTAACTTCAGATCCTTTTTAGGATGACCATGTAAGTTGATTGATGACATAAAAAAATTAGGTTAATACCGTATTAGGGCAAAATAATCATAACGGCGACAGCGTGCAGCCGCCAACAACTTGACGCGGCGATTTGCGTCACGCGTCACGTCACGACACGCGTCACGTTACGACACGCGACACGCGCCGTCGTTAAGACGACATTTCTTTTGGATTTTGGAGAACGAGCAAACTGATTTTGATGTCCGTTACGTTGCTATATAAAAGTATGTCAGACAGTTAGTTTGTACGTCACACCATTTCATTTTCTTTTAAATCTTCTCTGTGTAGGTACTCGTGAGTCGTACGCCTCGCGTTGTGTCGTGGGTACGAGTAATTAACTTACCTACAACGTCGGGACCACAGCGGGCAATAGAATTAATTTGTAAGTAGTGTGCGCCGTGACCGCCCCCCCCCCCCCCCCTTAATCCGGGCCGCCGCCGTCCCGGACCCGTCTCGTGAGCCCCGGCTTAGCCGACGGGCCGGACGTCCGTCCGTCCCGTCCGGCCGACGGGCGACCGCTGTAATCTCACAAATTACGCTCACGCGCCGGGAGGGTGAGCTCACTGCGGTATCGAATTAAAACTTAACCACTCGACCGCGCTCCGGATTGTTTTTCCAGCTCGACAGAGTTGCTCCCACTAAACGCTCGCTTTCACTGTTACCCAGTTAAACAGTTCCACCTCGCTCGGGACAACGCGGAGCGGCACAGCGCTAACCGGTAAGGGGAAACCGGTAACTACTCTCTACGACGAATGTAGACGTTTGCTACACTCGTAGACACGTGCTACGAAAATGCTACAGAGGCTTTGTTACCATGCTGGGTATACAAAGTGAGGATCTATTTACGTTTCACTCGACTCTCAGTATATGTCGTATACGTATACGGGAGCCGAGGAAAACGTAAATAGATCCTCACTTTGTAAGTGGAGGGAGTATCTCAATAATATAATAGCGACAACAACGCGTACGAGAGTGGAGGAGAAATGCAAATAATGTGAAGAACGACGACGAACGAGCGACATGACACATGTGTCACTTGTAGCCGGAGACACCTTCGCAGGTCGAGGGGTGCGTCCTCCGCGAGTGACGACACTTCGATAAAAAAAACTGTTATGGAAACTGCTCGGAAAATTGAATGTACATTACAAGCATCGTACACAATTGAACAATGCTTCGGATCAACCGCGACCGTTCCGATTCGTAACCCGTGACTTTATTTGTAAGTGTGTAGACACGCTCTCAGTGAACTGAAAACTAGAAGCTTGTCTCGATGGTAATCGGTTCGGTTAGTCAAAGGAAATACTACAGAGCGAGTCTTGTTTGTATCCTAGAACGTCTGCAAATATCCAGAGCTATTTGAAATACGGCGTCCTATCGTGTGTGCCCCCCACTCCCGCGCCCGGCCACGTGTGACGTCACGAACTGTTTCGGCGACACCGGGAAATGCAAAGTAAACACTTGTTTAAAACACGCGGCCCGCCGAGCCCGGCTGCCGTTCCAAACCCGCCCTTGTGTCGACGGCGGAAGGCTGTAGGCGTCACGCGCTGTCTCAGGGCAATGTTTGCGAGCGTGTCCTGTGACGGGACTTCTCGTCTCTTCCTACTTTTTTAAAGTATCCCTTTTTATCTTTCTTTATTAAATTCGCGACTAACGTCTCCTAGGGATGTCTACCTTCAGTGTTAAGCGTTGTGTTCGTGTCAGAGTGAGTACCAGTGTCGATCCTGGCTCACTAGAGTAAGAGTGGGAGAGGAGTGGAGGCGGGTTTGTCATGGTAAAAAAAATTGTAGAGGCACAGGGAAGCTGTGCCGCCAATTTTATGTACGAAAATATTTTAAAAATAACCTCCAGGAGGAGGTTAATCATTTTGAGGTCAAGGATGACCTCCTCCCTCATCTCTCTGATAACTTTAAATCATATCTTTTGCCGATACATCCAGTACATGCACTCACTCCCTCATTTACCAATATTTAACTCAAAGTCACACCGAGAGCATTTGGAATGTTCTCCCCGCGCGCCCGACCTCGTGCCAGGCTGGTTTCCGTCAGACTTGTCCAATTGATGTAATTTCTTCAAACGATAGGTACGGCAGCTCACCGCATTACTAAGTGGGTTTGGTCGATGTCGGCGCGGGTTTCGTGATGGATCTTTCGACTTTTTCCTCAGAGCGTTCGAAATATACGGTACTGGGTTTGTTAGTAAAAATTTTAACTTAAAAACTATGTTAGTAGATATAATAGTATTTTGAGGTAGGTATGAGTAGATTAGGCACTGTACAGGAGCCAACCAGCACAGAGATCTATCCGATTGCCAGCTGCACACAGTGTCTCATAATGTGACAGTTGGGCTTAGTTTAGTTTGTTTTTAAATAACTACCAATAGATTCTACGAAGTAAACCCAGAGATACGTATATACTTGGAAAATATCTATGTGTATAAATAAATTTATGGCTAATTTTGACCTTCTTCCTAATCTCTCCTGATTATTTTAGCCAAATACATTTCACTCCGAAAAGAGCTTTGTTTATCGATAATTTCAACGACACTATTCGCTTTAACATATCTTTAAAATTGACAAAGTTAATAACTTATGAAAGACGAGCAAAAAGTGTGACACACTCAGCCCAAACTACAAGATATTATCATATCAGAAAGTATCGCGGGCCGTGTGAGCGTGTGACACAGCCCGCGAGACCGAGGGCTGGTCGGGACGCGGCGACGCGAGGATAGCAAACACCAGATGTTCTGTACACCGTTTTGATAATAAATATTTACACAATGTACTCTACGCTTGTCATAGTGAAAGTGTCACGAGGCAGAAGTACGACGAGTCAGTATTATCTTTCGACGACGTGCCGGCCTCACCCGGCCGTGCCTGGCGCAGTGCACGAGGAGTGAGGGTCTGTTGCCTTCATTTAATGCAATAACTACTACTGTCGCATATGTGCTGGTGTAAACAGTCAATAGACTACTGACCACATTCCTAACACTGATAGAGTTTGAACAGCGTAGAACGCTTTTCACGTGCTATGAACTAAGGAAGTGAAAACTAAAGTCACAAGGGGCAAATCAAATTATAAGTCTTTGTATAATGAAACTAATTTAAAGCAAGAATCTTAATAACACGATACGACTGAAGGTACAATAGTCTATGAGCGGCGTCTTAACTTAACGAGGGCCTCGCTTATAATGAATTTAGAGCTCAGTATAACTATTCCCACTGGACTATTGTTATCGTATCACATAACATTTAACCGTGTGACCCAGAGTAAAGCGCGACATTCGTAGAAGTTATCAACTGAATCCGAGACGAGAGCTTTCGGCCGCTAAGTTAACATAAACAGATACGTGCGTTAGGTTAGGTACTTAGCGTATCGACAATAAAATATCAACGTAGCTTGCAGAAGGAACTTGGAAGGAATTTGGTGGAAAGGTACGTATCTACATGTTAATATTTGGCTTTATGTGCTAATTTAAAGTTTATTAAACAAAAATCTTGTATTTTACAAAGATCCAATATTAACCAAAATAATCATTATTTAATTATCAAATTATTGTAAACAACAGCCAGTACTCGAACTTTTATTAACGCGCACTATACATGAACACTTAACTCGATTTTTACACAAACACTCACTGATTTCTACATTGTAGCACTTTAAGTATTGAACACGGCCGCACTTAGAGATGTTTAGGATAATATAAGCGACAGTGGTCTGGCAGAGTGACGACCTCTCACTCAGAACACCGATGAACAACTGGCCCGTGATTCACGATTTCATTCTTATATAGCATTTCAGGCACCCCCTCTACCACCACGCTGCTAGGCATCAGTATTCCAAAATAAATACTTAATTATTATTGTATTATCTCAAACGATATGATTTGAATCTAAACACACTTTATAAATATTGTATACAATTTGATAGTCATTAATTATTATATTTTGAACTAGTTACTTATTTAATATCTTTTATGACTAACAAGACGTTGTTTTTGTAAAAGTAGATCAAATACAATACTATTATATTATTTCTACGCAAATTAAATCACAAAAATGTTGTAAACAATTAATAGGTATATCTCACATTATTATCATTGAAAGGTTAATTTAGGTTATCTTATGTTTAGAACAAAATCATCTTTAAGTCGTACACGTACGTCGTATTTTTATTAACTGTGGCGTCTCTAGTGGTAAAACATTGCAGGATTACCTCCTATTGTGTACACATGTCCCGTAAGGGAGTAGCCGTGGGGCAGTATGTCGGGACACCGGGGCCGCGGTCGGCGGCGGTTTGTTCGGGACACGCGGGTCGCGGACGGTGCTGTCTCGTTTTTGTAGGTGTTTGTCTTGGGTGAAAGATAAAATAGTCTCCCTCGTGTCGCTTGTGCTGTTTGCTCGGCACAACTCCCGCGCGACGGCGGGCCGCCGCGAGCCGCGCTCGGTCGCAGGAGGTGCAGCTTCAGCAGACCTTCACACGTAATGGAGAGCTAATATTTTGTAGATAGGTCTGACGTATCAGCTACCGGACGGACCGGTGTAACTGCGCTAATGGCAGGAGCGCCCGCCGCAGGGGGACCCGACCGGGCGGGATGACGAATGACCGCGGCAGTCCGACACGGCGTGGTAGCTGTACGGGCTCTCTGCGGATGCCGGGTGACAATAACTAATCCGCCATTACTCGTGTCCGGCGGCCGCGCGCCGCGCCGGGATATTTTACCTCTAGGTAGGAACATATCGGATTGCAGTATTCGTCGTACGTATTGATACGCGAATATTCATGATCAGTTCTTAGAGCATCCATTAATTTTGACCCTCTATGCAGTCCGTTCCCGCCGCAGAGATCAGTCGCGAGCCCTAAACGGCCGTCATATAAGCGTGCGCACCAATTAAAACGAGCGCTCGGCTCACCGGCGAGCCCGTCATAAAACAGAGCTAAATCTGAGACCGAACCCTCATCCCTCATCCCCCTCACCCCCGGATATTACGTGGCGCCACGTGGCGCACTCGGAGCTGCTTACCGTACACTGTGTATACTCGTACCTACCGGTATACGAGGAGGCACCGCAGGCCGCGCAGAGCGCTGAGCTCTGCGCGCTCTTTGAGGACAGCTTCAGGTATAACTTTTTAAGTGAATGTTTTCCTCTCGCGGCGCACGCTCTGGGCGGTAATAGGGTGACGCTCGTGGTGAACCTCCGATATGTGTCGAGGATCATCGTTTGTTAATGTAAATGATGGTGTTTTAATTAGGTTAATTGATCGTTTGTACAGTACACCGAAGAACAAGTATGGAAAAAAATACCTGTGAATTTTTTTTAAAAATGGTCTGGGACGAAGCTCGGGAAGGAAGCCGGCCGGGATTTTAGCGGGGAAAATACTGACGCCAGGTGTGGAGTGCTAGAGATATGGAAATGTATAAGCAGAATTAAATGATACTTTCTCCTCGTAGATACTTCGACGAGAAAGTGTTAGCGTTCACTACTGACTATCGTCTCCACGAATTATGATTTATCTTCATAATTTCATATTACAACCACATTGCCACGTCCTGCTAGTACCTAACTGCTGGCTCTGAAGTTTAAAATCATCATTTCACATTCTATTTTCTTTTTCCTCTTCTAAAAATTGAAACCGAAGATCATTTCTCAGTACCTACGGTTCTTCTGGCCGAGTGATTACTAATCAGATTAGTGAGCCGCCGTGCCGAAGATAGAGCGAGTGACTTGTCGCGGGAGTGAGTGAGTGTGTGAGTGACGGTGTGGAGTGTGAAGTGAAGTGTGCACGACGAGTGAGTGTACGAGTGTCGCGCCGATTGCATGCAGAGTAGCGCTCTTGACCGCGATCGCGAGCTCGTGCGAGGGCGCCGCGCCCAGCCACCAGCACGAGTACGAGCGCGTGTCAGTATCAGTAGTGTAGTGCCCCTCACGGTACAAGTGGTGCACTGTAGTCTGTACCGCTCGTTGCTCGCGCACAGCTACACGTCGTGTCGCTCTCCGATGTTCGTCATCAAAACCACATTTCAGTGAACTCGTTAAGTATTGAAACATTAAATTAAAATTCCTCGCTCGTCATACTAACTAGCTCGTTGAATAAAACATCGGAGCCCAAATTTCCTGAAAAATCTCCCGAGGCGCTCGGCGAGGTTCCGCGCGGCTTCGGTTACAAATTACAATATCGGAGGGACCCTGCGGCCGAAGGGTTCCGACTCGATAAAAAGCAACAGACGCGCCGCGTCCGTCCGCCGCCCGCCGGTAACGAGACGCGGTCCCGAATAAATTATATCGTGACCGTCTCTCTCATTAGGATTCTTTGATGATACAGACAATCAATTCCCCCGTCTGCAAATCTTATAAAAACGACCGTAAATCGGCTTGCACAGTTCGGGGGCCGGACCCGGCCGGCCGCCGCCCCGGGCCGCCGGGACACGCTCTGCAGGCCGTGCGGCGGGTAACGTAACGTAAGTGGATTACTCACTTCTTACGTCGCCGCCCGTAGCTATATTGGATCCCACATTTGTCGCAATAGGATTTCAACAAATTCATTTTCTCCGTGTCGTGTCGACAGCTTGCACTAGGGGAACTAGCAAGGATTGCGATCGTTCTTGGAGTGAAGTAGCTCCGGCGCCGGAACCGTCGTCGTATAGTCCCAGCCTTGTCGTGTCCGTTGGGTTCCGTATGCACCGCTCTGTGCTGTAAGGTACGTCTTCCTCGACCTCGGCCTCGGGCTCCCGACGTGACGTGACGCGGACGAGATGGGACAAAGAAGTCTCGTGTTCGGAATGTAATTACAGGTCTCGCTGGAGCGGGGCCGATTAGTTCCGGCCACGAGCATCACGTCACGTGCGATCACTTCAAACGGTCTCCTTCGGGCCTCGCGAATGATCCGCCGGACCGCGACGAAGGAGAGAACAATTCGTTCAGAGAATGGCATATTTTCTTAGAAATTTGACGCGAAAATGTACGATCTTGTCTTGGAACCAATTTCGAAACGTTTAACTCAATTGTGCTCCAGTCTGACTTCATTTAATAGAAGCACATCAGGGAAAGTTTCAAGGACGTCATTATCGCAACGACGGATTCGTAAATCGTAATAAAGACCCGTAACGTAACGCGGACCGTAACAAGGTGTGCGCACTCTCCGCCCGTCCGCGGCCGGAGATTGCATTCCGATACATTTTTCCGTCGCACCTTTTTTAGCTTTTTCTTTATATATCAGTTTATAGTTATAGTACCTACAGTAAAATTTTATTATATATTGTTACTTTGTAATATGGGTGTATGTCTGAATTAAATACATTTATTATTATTATTATAACGAACTGTTTTGCTGAAAAGGGACAGCGCATCTGTCCATTTAAACTGTCCGGGTTGAAATTAAATAAATAAAATAAAAAATAAACCGTTATTGTCTCTGATTTTAGTTGAGATATCGAAAACAAATTTTAGATCCTTTATGTCCATGTAAGTTGATCGATGGAAGAAAATAAAATTTAGTCAAATACCGAATTATGACTATAATGGTACACACTTATATTATTACACACTCCGACACAACCTAACACACCCTCACCTGAGGGTGAGTGTGTGAGCACACTCTTAAACATTATCTTTCCTATTATCAGGTATATTCTTAATTCCTTTTGATTAACTTGTTCCTTTTGGGTATAGTATATAGTTACATATGCTTGCACGGAAAGTGCGACGGAGTCCCGACTTACGAGATACAGGTTAGTGGTGTTATTATTGTGCCTCGTAATAAGTGAATAACTTTTAAATTTTTAATGTCCATTTTAAACATTTGAATTCACAGTGTTTTAGTGTAAACTGTATGACTGTGCAATTTTTGTAATAATAAATAAAATAAAATAAGTAATAAATAAATGACTCGAATAACAAACTTGTACGTACCTATTCTTCTTCTTCGGCTGCAGTGCGTCCACTGACGCTCCTCGGGACCGCGAGATCCTTGCGCTCAGATAAATCTGAAGCCTCACTCGAGAGATCACAGCGCGGCTCAGTCGTGTGCCGTCCGGCGAGCATCGGGTCGCGTGTCGTGGACGTTATGCTGTTGATAGTGGTCGGACATTAGCGCGGCCCGACCCCGCGTGTACAACACTTATAGAAGACGGCTGTTTCGTTCTGCACCGAGTGAGAGCAATATTCAGCGACTGCAATGTCACTGTCGCTATTCCCAAAGTCAAATTGTTGAATTTATGTACCTATTGTGAATTCTTGTGATTCACTCATTGAAGACAATAAAAATGCGTTTTTTATGTCATCGCCAATGTGAAAGCGTCACCATGCACGGGAGGGTTACAATATATATTACCCCTGCCTTTCCCCCTCGGTGCACTCCGGCCGCGGCCCCCGCGTGCTACGTCGCGGTTACGTCACGACGTGTCGTGACGTGACTCGTGCGACACTCATAGCATACTGCACTAGTACTGTAGAGACTTCAGGAATTCGTGTTTTGAGTGAGACAATGAAATGAAAATCAGGAAAATGTCTGATCGCGGGGCCTCCGGAGACACGTCACGTCGTAAAAAGAGCATTATAACCGAATCCCGGCGACAAAGAAGTCGTACGCGTCGTAATTACGCGGCGGCCGCAATGAAACGCTAATTTGCGCTCTCCGCCCGAGCCGTTTGTCTCCGCGTGTGTTGGGGGGGTCATGAATATGTCGGAGGTGCTCGGTGTCGGCACATTACCGGCCCCCCGCGCACCCTCGCGCCGGCCCGTGTGTCACGTCGTGGAACCAGTGGATAATGAAAACGTCGTTCCCCTGCAGGCAGCGACTCGCTGACCTCACTGAACTAAGTGTGTCAGTTCGCGTCGACATCAGTTACCGACGTTACTATTAAGAGTACTATTCATTCCTCGGTCCGAACTGAACCTCGCGCCGGGACCAGCGGAGGCGGTACAACTACAGATAAAGCTAGTTAATGCACGGAACAAACACACATTTAACCGCAGTAAAACGACCGTTACCGACAGCGCCGAGTACAAATTGCTACATAGTATCACTGACTTTTCACTTTTTCCATGAAGCTGTATTAGTTGTGTAGCTCGACGCCGTTCTTGTCCGGCATTTTGACTGCGTGTACGTAGGTACATTACGACGTTGAATTGTAACGAAATTAATGCAATACACAACTTTAGACTTGAAATAGAGCTTTGTGCATATACATATCGTAAAAACAATGCGAAATATGTATGTTTGAGTATGTTTTGTGAGTACGATGTGTGGAAATGTAAAATAATTGACTCGGTAACTGGTCGAATTGAGGTTATGTTTCCGGCCGAATGACCAAAATAGTCTAAAAACGTGTAATTTTTATAGATTTAAAAACAGGGCAAAGAAGGACTCACCGAGGGTCGGAAAATCCACCACTGGTGATCACTTTTCCTTTTTATTTGATTATTTTCGCAATTTTTCACACGCGTTTTGTGTCGGCACAGCGAAGTATTTATGGAATGTGGCAACTTGCCGGGCGCGCGCCGGTGCGCATGCGCGATGCGCGAGAAGTTTAAATTCCTTTTGATGGTGGAGGACGGGATTTTGGAAAGGATTTGCCCAAAAACCCTACAGTCCGGAAACTAAATATATACCTAGAAATACGAGATAGATACTCGTATACTTACGTTTATATAAGTCAGATAAACTTGTACTTGTGTACATTGCTACACAAGTACAAGTTTATCTGACTCATGAGAGATTAATCTACTATGTTCTTTTATTGAAAAGAACATAGTAGATTAATCATCTCGTTTCCATTAAAACTACTTACTTACTACTCAGAAGAATTATTATGTAAGTAGGTGTAGGTGCATTACAAAGAGATACTCTTTGTAATAAATGCAGCTACAAATTGTTTCGTCATTTCTGAACACTTAGTAGTCAAAGCGCGCTCGTGACTCGCGCGCCGTGAACCGTTGCCAAGAGATTTTAGTGTTCACGCCGCGCCTCCGCCGGTAGGTAGGGACGAGTATTTACGTGTGGCGGCGGCGGCGGCGGCGTGTCGCCCGATTACATTTGTCCACTCGCCGGCCCCCGCCCCCGCCTCCGCCACGCTGCCCGCTGTCGCTGTCGCGTCCGCTCCACTTACAGAGACCGCGCCGCCCGCCAGCCGCCGCCCGCCGCCGCCAATGTGGAGCGAACGTGAGCCGCGCGGCTCCGCGGCGCTGGCACTCCGGTTCACATTACAAATACAAATACAAATACAAAAAGTTTATTATTTTCTTCCACTTAAGGTAACAAAGTTTGAATACATAATATAGGTTTTGACCATCTAGCTAGTGGAAGACTGATGCTCAAACTAGGATTAACCTGTGTTTTGAGTCACCAGGTCTCCCCTTCCAGATCCATGTACGGTAAGTAAATTTATGTACAGGTAGGTAGTTATAAAAGAAATAAGGGGCCAAAATATAGAAAATAAAAACAAAACCAAATTACAATAGGATTTTGTGTAAAAGCGTGTTTGGTGTGTGTGTCAGTATGTGTTTGTGTGTGTGAGAGTTGCGTGTAGTGTGTGACAGAATTGGGTGAGGATGTGTGTACATGCGAGGTGTATCATATGTGTGTCTGTGTGTGTATTTGTGTATGTGCGTGTGTGTGTAAGAATGAGAAAAAGGGGTGTACAAATGTTTGTGATTGTGCGGTGTTGTGTGAGTACGCATGCAGGGTGTAAATGTGTGTTCCCATTCTGCTCTAACTAGGTAGTTATAAGTAGTAGATTTTCTGTTTCATCATAACTAAGCGATAGAAGCCATTTGCTAACAGCCTTTTTACATTCCCATCTTGTTTTAGGGTAAATACATAGGATTTTGTTTATTAAATTATACAGCCTTTTTCCTTGAAAACCGAAAAATCTTTGTGTGAACGCAGTTCGAGTTGCTATAGTAGAAAATATTTTATAGTGACGTCTTTTGTTCGCATTACGATGTTCACTAATGTATTCCACGATTGTATGTTGTCTTAGAACTGTTTCTAAAATGTACAGTTGGCGTACATTTAACACTTCAGCATCTTTATACAGCTGTAGGGTAGGGTGCAGCCGAGGTTTGAAGAGACAGATTTTTAAAATTAGTCTTTGTGCCCTTTCAAGTGGTAGTAAGTGAGTCTTGGCTGCTCCTCCCCAAACAGCTATACAATATGTTAGTATTGGTTGACAAATCGCAGTGTATATACTTTTTAGCAAATTGCCGTCCATAACATGTCTTAGCTGTTTAAAAACATATGACAACTTTCTCAATCTTGAAACTAGGCTTTTAATATGATCATCAAACGTTAGATTGTTGTCAATAATAACGCCTAAGTATTTGATTTTATCCATTTTCTGTAGTATGATACATTTAGAGGTACATACTGTATCTGTTTGAGTATTACAGTTATGAGCGGTTATTTTGTAATTATTGTTAGGTAAAAATGCAGGGTTTCTTATCGAAAAGGGTATATATTTAGATTTATTAGCATTTAGGGTAAGTGAGTTGGCTGCCAACCAGTGACAGACCATGTTGAGACCTTCCTGTGCTAAGCTGAAGACTTCATTCCAAGATTCACCATAAAAAGTAAGAGTTGTGTCATCTGCATAAGATATAATTTTGCAATTCTTAAGTTTGAGCTGACAAAGGTCATTTATGTAGCACAAGAACAAAGTAGGACCCAAAATGCTGCCCTGGGGCACACCGTAAGTAATATCTCTATCTTGACTTTCCAGTCCCTCAAGTTTCACTCTTTGTAAACGATTCGATAAGTAATCTTTAAGCAGTGTTAGTTGAGTGCCTCTAATTCCAAGCTTTTCTAGTTTGTTTATTAGGTTGGGAAGAGAGACTGTGTCAAATGCCTTTGCAAGGTCCAAGAAGATAGTCAAACATTTGTGTTTAGCATCAAGGTGGTTTGTAATGAGATCGACAAATTCCTGTACCGCATCAGCTGTGGATTTCCCAGTTCTAAATCCAAATTGGGCACTTGATATAAGGTTATTATTCTCCAAATATTTTGTTAGACTATTATTAATATATTTTTCGAATATTTTCGATAAGGACGGCAGTATAGAAATCGGACGATAATTGTCGACACTGTCTCTCCTCCCCCCTTTATGTATAGGTATAACCGCGGATTTTTTAAGTGAGTTTGGAAATACCCCATTTACCATGCAACTGTTCAGGAGGTAAGTCAGTGGAGCGACGATAAACTTTTTCATAGTTTTTAGGACCTTTGCTGAAATTCCATCGTAACCTGCTGAGCTGTTTTTTAAGTTAATTATTAGTCTCTCAACCTCATCCTCGTCAGTAGACGGCAAAACAAATGACGTGTAGGCTTTATTAGTATTATCAACAAATTGAGGTGGAACGTTGGGAACATTGGATGGAATTTCATTTGCCAATTTTGAACCTATATTCACGAAGAAGTCATTAACTAAGTTTATTGATAACTGGTTTGTTTTATCTAGAGATAACAGTTCATAAGGAATATCTTTGGATTTATTTGTATAAGCTATTTTTTTAATAGTCTCCCAAAGTTTTTTATTGTCCTTTTTGTGTAGATTAATTTCATTCCTTTCGTATTCGCGTTTGACGTTTTTAATCAAATTATTACAGTAATTCCTATATCTTTTGTATGTCACAATTAGTACTTCATTTGTAGGATCTTTCTTCAGCTTAGCATGCATTCTGTCTCTATTTCTTATACATTTTAATATACCTGCTGTAATCCATGGTTTTAACGTAATTTTGCTTCTTGGGATTTTAATTTTGATTGAGCTATTAATTATTGCGTTCTGTAAAAATTTAATAAACATTTCAGTAGCGTCATTCAAATCGTTAAAATTGTAAATATCTGAGAATTTAATCTTTTCGCATTCGAGTAATAATTTATCATAGTCAGTTTTATATGTGAACTTGTTGGTGTTATGGTATTTATCAGCTTTAGTTTTTAGACAGAATACAATTGTCTCGTGATCAGTAATCGCGGATTCTAGGATAAAGGTTTTAGATTGTAATTTAGTTTTTATTATAGTATGATCAAGGCAGCTATTTTCTCTGGTAGGATTTGTGTACGCTGGTATTAATCCATGAAAGGTAAGTATATCTAAGTAGTTTAATGTGTCTTGTTTCATATCTAAAATATTTATGTTTAGGTCGCCGACTATAATGATATTTTTAAAACAGGAGAGATTTGACACTAGTGTTTGGAATGATGATAAGAAGTTATTGATGTTAGTAAAACTAGGAGGGCGATAAATAGCGACAATCGCAGTTTCGTGTCCGAATTTTATCACCAGACAATTTGCTTCACAGAGCGTTGGTTCCACTACAGTAAAACTCAGATTGTTTCTTATATACAAAACCACACCATCATTCTGGTTATAACAGTCAGAAGTGTTATAATGTCTGTATCCCTCTAAAATAGGCAAATTTGTAACACAGGATAACCAGCATTCTGATAATACAATAACGTCACAGTTTATCTGGATTTGTGATAAAATAACACAGAAACTGTCGAAATTTTTATTTATACTTCGTATATTTTGTTGAATTATTTTTAAATGGGAGTTTGCGTTAGTAAAGATTGTTTTAATTTGCTGGGGTTCGCAAATGTGTAGATCAGTTTCTTTGAACTGATCAATAATATTTATTAATTGGTTTATATTAGCCATCTATGAGATCATAGTATGCAGTCGTCTTTATCAACGAGAATATGACAAAGATTTGTAAGTTTTTGTACATTTAGGGTAATTTGGTTAAATAATTTGTGCACATTATATTAAGCATTTGTGGGTTAAAAGATTTGTGGTGATCGTGTTATATGAGTATGTTGATATGAACGAGTTGTGTTTTAGTGTTATTCGTATAAAGAAAATTACTGTTTGAAACAACCTTCGAAATAAAAAACACTAACAATAAAACCTGAAGACAGAAAGAAAGAATCTTCTTTTACAAATTTTCCAAGTCTTTTTCATTAAGCACTCGAATGAAAGGGATTCCCTCATTCTTGCGAAGGTAAATTAGCCCGTGTGATGTCCAACAATATTTGTACCCTTTGTCTTTTGCGAATTTTCTGGCCATGGAAAAAAGTTTTTGCATTTTATATGTCAGAGTTTCAGAGACAAAGATAGGCCTATGTTCCTGTAACTGCAGATGTTCTGTGTTTAGTTTGTCTTTGTTATCCTTGTTCTTATTGAAATTTCTGATTCCTAGTAGTATATTGTCCTTCTGCATAACACTGCCGAGTTCGACTGTGATAGGTCCTACTGAGTCTTTACTGGCTTTTGTTCTAAATACTTGTGTTATTTCTGCAGCATTAAGTTGGACATTCACGGTTTTCGCTACATTCATTACGTAGTTACATAAGTCATTCTTGGTCTCATCCTTCTTAGTTGGGATATTCCGAATCTCAATGCAACTAGCGCGTGATTTTCTTTCCAGGTTTTCTATTTTCTCCTCCAATTTTTCCTCCAACAATTTTATATGACTCTTATCTTCCTGCCTTTCTTTCTCAAGTCTTTCAACTTTTTCCAGTAGTTCATCATGTTTTTTTGACATAGTATCGACACAATTTTTGATATCTGTATATTGACTTTGAATAACATTTGCAGTTGCTAGCATTGTTTCCTGTAAGGTTTTCAGCTCCGTTTTCATATCCATTTTAAAAGATGCAAACATCTCATTCATCTCAGACATAAATTCATGGAAAGCGTTTATTTCGGCATCCACCACACGCTTCCTCCTTAAAGTGACATTACTTACGTCGTCGCTCATTTTGCTGGAATTTAATTCCGGCTCTGAATTGCAATGTTGCCGTTTAATACGCTCGAGACGTTGCGGAGCGGCCGCCGGTCTATGCGCCTTATCATCGATGGAATGTGCAGGCGCATGTACCGCGGGGGACTGCGGAGGGGTACGTTTGAGCGGCATGGTGGCAACAATATTCGTATCAAAAGTACCAGGCGGACAGGAAGTAATAGAAAGTATCTTCGTGCACAGCGGTTATGGGTCAGTGATAATTGTCAGTGATCGACAAACAGGAACAAATTTGCAATCTGTCCAGTATACGAAGACCTCTCCCAAACAAAGTTGTAATAGTATTAAGTTGCTTACTTCATTGTTGCGTAAACTTGCGTATGTGTGCAATTGGACTGGTTCTCGTTGACGGCAGCGACAGCATACCACTTCCTATACGTCCATGATCTTCTATTATTTCGTTGGATTTAATTAATTAAAAAATATTTAAATTTGGAATTTTTAACTTCAAGGAGTCACTAAAAATGCGTCTGTACACCACAGAGGTCCGGGGGGAAGGGACATTATATTACATTTACTTACCTTCGTAGAGCGCTTTCACATTAGACGATAACGGCCCCGACACGACACACGGTATGTAAGGTGTCGTGGGTGACATACAGTAAAAGGTGCTTTTACATAATGTATTAGATGCGAAAATCGACGATATCGTTATCGTTTTCGTTATCGTCTAAAGTGAAAATAGTGTTAATATCTACCTACGTTTTTCTGCTGTTCCAAAAACTAAAACTTAGTAATACTTAAATATTACATATTATGTGCTATATTAATTTGGTGTTGTGTTTATTAGGGAGATATGATAAAATCGCCGACTTGCAAATACGATGAGAATCTCATAGAGTTATAGTTGTGAAATAGAGATGACATTGTATGAGTTCGGTCTCACTTACTGGCAGACAAGACATACATAGGTAACTTTGCGCGAAGTTATCCTCGCAGTGAGACACTGAGCCGGCTCAACCGAGCTTTATGAATGTAAGCTCATTTAAGTTAGTGTGTTCAGTGTGGTGTGGTGTGGTGTGGTTTGGTGTGGACACGCGTGCTCGGGACGCGGTGACGGCTGTACGCACAGAGTGTACCGCCACTCACTTTTATCTGGTACTTGTCAACCTTTCGGACATTCCTTTTGAGCTACAGTCCCATTTTAGAGAGGAAGTGGGATCCATATTTTGAACTTCTTCAACATTTTTCTTTGTTTTTCTGTCCGAAGTAGCATAGAGCCATTCCCGGGACCCGCCTTCCTTCGTTGCTTGACGCTGCATCAAGATATAATTACCAGCGATAGACAAGAGTAGCAGTGGGAGCGGTGAGGTGCCTTCGTCCTCGTCCACGACCTCCCGCCTGATGGTGGCCACGCCGCCCCCGGCCCGCCCGAGGGCCGGCTGTCAGAGTGCAGCGTCAGACATAGCACGAGACGATCCGTGCTACGCTGATGTAACAATAACATACAAATATCCCCCTCGCCGCGCTCTCGCCCTCCGAGAGGCTTAATTTTGGCAGCGTCTCGCACAATGCCCCGGGGCGTGTGGGGCGTGGGGCGCGCGTTTAGAGTAATGTCACAGTTGCCCCAAATTGAAAATAAACATATCCCGCTTTCCTCCCTTTGACGGGATTAAATAAATTGGTGAAGTTTCCCCGCGCGGGCTGCCGGCTGCCGGCACACCACTCGGAGAGAGCTCACTCGCGAGGTACGAGACGAGGGAATGTCTTTATTACCTCACCGTACAGCGGATGAACGGCGAACTATACCGTTTAGTACTCATTTATATACGATCATAATAAAAACTTATTGCGACATTGTTCCATAGAGTATAGCGCCGTGCACGTCTCGCCGCCGCGCGGAGGGGAGGAAGCCAGTGCGAGATAACTTCCGCGCTCTACGCGCAGCCGTAGACCGCTCGTAGCGACGTCTTCGCGAGTGCATTGCGCGCGCGGTCTTACCATACTTAATTATATTACGATCGCACTGTTCGCTCGTGGATCTACGAGATCTACTGACGTCACAATACAGCTACATAAAGTAACGTGAATATTGGTACCATTGACAAGGAAACATGGAAGTAAGCGTGCGATGTACTCGTGTGTACGAGCAAGTACCTTCACGTCGCCGCCGCCGCTCGCGCGTGGCGAGGTAATTCGTCTCGCGGCGCGGCGCGGCGCTTTGACATGCAAATCAGCGGCGAAGTGTTTCGCACATTTCCCGGCGCGCCCGGGGCGGCTCCCGGCGACTGCGCGTCTAGAGGTAGACGTGTCACGTGTGATGGCTCGTCTACACGATGGGCCATGATCGGCGATTACGGGCACGCACGGTTGTGTAATCGGCCGTGATAGCCATTAATCGGCGACAATCGGATGGCCGTCGGTTTTTGATACATCAAAAGAATGCGCGCGGTTGATCTCACATCGCACATACTTATATAGGGTTTCTGAGTCGGGACTTCTTGTTCTCGATTTCCCGGGATATTAACAATGTTTCCACATTCTGTCGAAATATCGGGAAATATTAACGTTCGCAAAATGCGCGAAAACCGAGTCGTTTAGATACACGGGCGACGGCGGGCGACGGCGGGCGACGGCGGGCGACGGCGGGCGACGGCGGGCGACGGCGGGCGACGGCGGGCGACGGCGGGCAACGGCCGAGAAATAAGAAACCCTACACATACTGTTCATCCCACATACCTATCAATTATTTTCAATAAAATGCAATATATCGTTTCGTCATGTAATATTATCACAACATTATTCTGCAGATGTGCCAGTCACTGACTCTCTGATGACTCATCAGTGATGAGTCATCACTCGTCATCACCAGTGATGTGATGAGCGTCAATTTTACATTCCATAACGAGTTATGACTTATGAAACAACTAATAAAATAATTGAGTCCTCACTGGGGGGTGAGACGCGACACGACTCAATGATGTTTGTCGAAATGAGTTGTTTCATAACTCTTTATTGAATGTAAAATTGACACTCGTCAGAGAACAGCGGCGCCACCGCGCGACCGCTCCCCGAGACCCGCGAGCTGCGCGACGGTCACGCGACGGTCGCACGAGACGGTCGGCGGACACGGCCATGTGAAGTGCGGCATTCTCTACTCACACTCACGTCGCGAGTGAGTTTAGATCGTGTGTTGATTTGCTCCTTGCTTACCGGAGGGCCTCCCACGTAGGGTTCAGTTTGACGCTCACGAGACGACAATGTCGGCAGCGGGTCTCGCAAACCGAGCTCCACGTACAACGACCGCCGCCAACGCACAGTGGTCCGGCTTACAATTGAACAGCGGTTTACTGGCGTGTCATTGAAGAAATGATCACGTCGACCCGACCTCCATTAAATTGAGGAAATATGTTGAGGACTCGTGTAGCACCATCCTATGCACAATTTGCGATCGAATAAAGAAACTTCATCTTCAATTCGAACATGGCCGCGATCGATAACGCATTGCACGGCTCGCTATACTTATTTTTAGTTTTGAATACTTTTAATGCGTGTTACATTTAAATAAAATAATTATATAAAAGTATATATTCTATCGCGTGCACCCTTCAAGAAACCCTACAAAATACACATACCTAAATGTCGAAATGGTTATTAGTTTTTTTATAGTTTTGAGCGGCCGATTTCGATTTCAAGACTTTTTTAATTATAAAAATATATTAACTCTACAGCTACAAAATAAGTTTATTTAAAGTTAAGGTACCTAGGTGGTATCGTTATCAGCAGAAGTTGCCACTGGTGAGTGAGTGCATCCCACGCAAAGACAGCATCGCACCGCGCAGGCGCAGTCCTCTGTGATAATATACTCGTACGATATACAGATTACGACAATGGGAAGGTCAAGTGCAAAGTAATGTGTTGTCAATAGAGATAAAGACGAAACGGTTTTGATTTAAATCTAATACAGTTGTACTGTGTGTAATTAATCGTAATCTATTCCATCTTCGGCGGTCATTGCTATCGTGTGGTGTGCGTGGGCGTGTGCGAGGGCATGCGCGTGGGTGTGGGTGTGGGTGTGGGCACGCCGCGCGCAGCGCGTGAGGCGAGCGCGCGCGCACCTCGTATCGTGATCCTTATTATCACGCACGAGCACGGCACGATCGAATACAAAGGCGCCGTCTAGTGCTCGTGCCCAGATAAGATACCTGATTGATACTCACGTGCACCGTTGTACTCACCGTACCTACTGTAAGCATGAGCTGAAAGTAATGGATGACACTAGAGCGGGGTGCTCTCGTGACCTTGGTGTCCGTGAGGCACGAGCACGGCGCGCGCCGCGCCCGCCGCCGTGCTCGTGCCGGTCGCGCGGCCGCGGCGTGGCCAGATAACATGCGGCGCCAGCGCGCACCTCCGCGTCATACGTTATGATATGATAGGGTAATAATTATAGGGTATTAATTAATATGTAATTAGTTTTATTTAAAAAAAAAGAAGAAGAAAAAAGGTCGATTGTAAGAATATAGAACGAAATAAACAGGCGACCCCCTTCAGTTCCTAGCATGCGCTCGAATGTGGCTGGCGAATCAGAACTTGCTCTTGAAGACCCGGTCACAGCGATCGCAGTAGAGTTGTCCGGCACTGTCGTATGTGTAGTGGTAGGAAGTCTTTGGGCGGGTTTTCCTTACATGGCGTTTGGTATCAAGAATAGCTAGACGGGCCTCTTCAAACTGGGCTACACTTTTCCTGACACGCGTACGCCACTCCGGCCCTTTTAGCACTACTGTGACAACGAATGAAACGACGCTCTGTTCAGTTACCAATTTTATTCAGAAATTTGAGTTTATAACATTAGTTTATTTGTATAAATTCGTCACTAGCGTAGGTACCTACTCGCACTTTGTGCGCCCCGCCCCCGCCCCCGCCCCGGGGCGAGGCGAGGCGAGCGCGCGGCGCGCACTCGGCAAATCTCGTGTATTCGCTAACAAAAACAATAAATAGTTGGTATCGTAAACTATTCATTATGTATCATTTTACAAGAATCACCTCTGGTTTCACTGTTTATTGCTATAATAATGCGAGGCGGTGCGGTGGGCCCGACTGCGACCCTGCCGCGGGCCCGCCGCACGGCGCTCACGTACATATTATAATTGTAACGAAGTCGAGCGAGACAGAGTCGTTGTAGAGATTAAGTTAGATAACTATTCGTTAGTTCATTAATTAAGGTAGGTATATAAAATCTTATTTACACTGACCACCGGTGTCGGTGACATTACTCGTAATAATAAGTTAATAGTAACTATATGTACAGTACAACACTGGACACGATCGACTACAAGACTTAGGTATCTAACAATAATGTATTTGGCGGAGGAGCTTACCGGGCTAGAGGTTCGTAAACTAGTTATTATATAATTTCACCTGTTTTGTAATTCGTTCAGTTTTCCATTATGAATCTAGGTTAGTGCTCAGTGATGTGGGAGTGCAGGCATTCGGCACTCGCCGGCCGGACTGGACGGACTTACACGCGCACGCGCGAGTTCGGAACATACATGTAGTACCTAATACAACACCCAGTACTCATTCCGACACTTGCGTATTGAAGGTAGAGCTGACAGGGTGACCCGGGAGGAGGGGATCAAACGGAACGGGGTCACGTCTGCGGTCATCACCAGTCCTGTGACCCCACATGAGGTCATCCGATTGTTGACAGTTTAAAAATTGCCCTAGTGAAACCGCCCAGTGGGTTTCTAGAGGTATATTTCTTTTCTACAGATTTTGGTCAACTTATCGTCCTCCACGACGTATTATTCTCAGCAAAGACCGAAAGCCGACACACACCCGCGCGGGGTCCTTCGTCAAAGTTTGGGCCAAACAACGGAACAATTGAACAGACATAAATAAATTAAAGTCATTTAGTTATTTAATTACAGATTTTTTAAATCAATTATTACAAAATGTATTTTTTTTCTATTTGAATTAAGGCTCATAATATCGTATCATCTACCTGTAATTAGATTTTGAAATATTCATTATTTGACAGAGTGACTTGTCATGAATATTACTAGCTATGTTTTATCAAAATGGATACAGTGACGCTTGAGATGCCCTCAGTAATATTGAAGGTAGATCCTGAGAACCAGTGAATCAATATTCGGTCACGAAAAAGTGGACTATTTTTTTCAATAGTTGGCCGACTCTCTGTAGTACATTATTTTCGGTGACCGACATTATTTTAAAGATGGAGTTCATTTCGATCTAATAAAGATTTACAAAATCATGAACATTTAGTATATGGTAGGAGATTTTTTTCTAATACTGACATGCTGATCCACGAGAAGCATAATACAATGGATCACACGGACACGTGGGGGGTTATACTGATCCGTGATGACCTCGGCCGTCACCCCGTTTCATTTGATCCTCACTGTCTGGGACACCCTGTTTAATACAATTTAATTAAATTGATGTCAGAATTAAAATAATTTTTCATCATCAGTAATTTTCTGTCACATTTGTTTAGAAAATCATTTTCAATTATATAAAATAAACATATAATTTCAAATACACTCATTTAATGTACGTCATCCCACGCGTGACCCCTAAGTGAGTAGGTATCTTTGCTGTTGCCCCATAGACTTGAATAGGTCCTAGGGCGTGAGATGGGAACAAACCTTTCTGTGACTCCGGTGACACTGCGGCGGATGCACTGCGACGCAACTCGCGGCTACCGGTACCACGGACCGGGCGCCGGGCACTGGGCACTGGGCACTGAGCACTGAGCACTGAGCACTGAGCACTGAGCACTGGGCACTGGGCACTGGGAGATAATGTACCGTGGCACTGGGAACGGCGATGACTACAGAGGGCTCGTGTGGAGGCACGTGTAGGAGGAGTGCGGAGGATGCGGCGGATACGGCGGATATGGTGGATGCGGCGGATACGGCGGATGCGGCGCTAGGAGACGCAGCACGGAGGTGAGCCGCGGATCGAAGTTGAGGTACTCTTTACCCGAGCGCGGCCGCAGCGTGCTCGTGGCGTGCCGCCCCGCGCCCGCCGCGCTCGGGGCGGCCCTGCGCGCGCACCAACAAAAGAATATCAAACACACGAACTGGGAGTAAGAGAGAGAGAGAGAGGGTGTGTTGTGTGTACGAGAGAGGGAGCATGTGCGAGGGTATGTAAGAGGTTGTGAGAGTGTGTGTTGTGTGTGTATGAGAGAGAGAAGGTGTGTGTATGAGAGAGAGAGAAGGTGTGTGTATGAGAGAAAGAGAGAGAGAGAGAAAGGGGCGTGCGTGCGATGTGTGTGCGTGTGTGTGTGTTTTGTGTGTGTGTGTGTGTGTGTGTGTGTGTGTGTTTGGGTGTGTTTGTTTGGGTGTGTGTATGCGTGTTTGTCACTTACCGCAGAGTTAGCGGCGTGTCAGTGGAGGAGTGCGAGGAACACAGCGACAGCGTCTCGATGTAGTCCGACAGGTCCGACGTGCCGCTGGACGTGCTCAGCGCGTCGCCTGCGCCCGCCACGGCGCCCCCTACATATACAATATAGTGAGACAGGCGCGCGGCGTAATACACCGGACTTGGCGTCGGCAGTGCGACACACACCTCGTAGCAGCTGCGCTAGCAACGGCACCTCCGCCTCCGCCGACGACGACTTGTAGCCCTCCGCGCCTTCCCCGCCTTTCCCCAAGCTCGGCACGCTCGGCACGCCCGGCGCCGCGCCGGCCGAGCGCGAGCGCCGCGCGGCCCCGCGGCCGGGCGGGCTGGCGGCGGTCGGCGGCGCGGCCGCGCGGCGGTAGTGGCGGCGCGTGGCCGCGGTCGTGGGCGGCAACTCGAAGCGCGCGCCCGACCCGCCGCGCGGCGACCAGCTCGACACGCCCGAGTCGTTGGAGCTGGACGAGTCGCGCGTGCCGGCCGGCGCGTCCCCGTTCGTCCCGCCACCACCCGCGCCCCCGCCGGCCGCGCGCCGGCCCCCCGCTTCCCTCAGCGTCTCCAGCGACGAAGCGGAGCCGCCGGTGTCGCGCGGCGGCCCGTCCCCCTCGTCCCCGTCGTCGATGAAGCGGGACGAGTCTGCCGAGCTGCAGCGGGCCGGCGGCGGGGGCTGTGCGCAAAGCGCGGGGTTGCTGGCCGACTTCTCGTCCAGCGTGGGGCTGCGCGCTAGCGGCGCCAGTCCACCGAGTGGAGACATGGGTGCGTAGCCCGCCGGGGGTGGCCGGGCGAGCGCCGCGGGCTCCATGGCCAGGTAGTCGGCGGAAGGCGCGGCGGACGCGGGGACGGCGGGCGCCAGCAGCGCGCGCAGGGCGGCCAGCTCGGCGCGCGAGGCGCCCGCGCGGCGCAGCAGCTGGCGCGCGTTCTCGTAGTGGCGCAGCGACAGCGCGAAGTCCAGGTTCTCGTAGTGGCGCGCCGCGCGCCGCCGCGCCTTGCACGCCACGTCCACGGTGGCGTACAGCGCGGCGCCGCGCTCCGCGGGCGCGGCCAGCCCGAGCCAGCCGCCGGCCCAGGCCGCGACCCGCCGGCACGCGCAGCCCGCCGCCCAGCTCTCGTCGCTCTCGACCACGGCGGGCTCCCGCCTAGGCCGCGCCAGCCGCAGCAGGCAGCCGCACGGCCGCCGCACGATGACGCCCGTGGCCGGCCCCGGCGGCTCTTCCCCGAGGCTCTCCTGCAGCCTCCTCGGCGTGTCGTAGTACTCGCCCTGTAGA
The DNA here is from genome assembly GCA_947369225.1 of Hofmannophila pseudospretella. Taxonomy (NCBI): domain Eukaryota; kingdom Metazoa; phylum Arthropoda; class Insecta; order Lepidoptera; family Oecophoridae; genus Hofmannophila; species Hofmannophila pseudospretella. The sequence goes on from OX376326.1 coordinate 14,100,889, forward strand.
CACACGCCCGCTCTAGGATAACGATATACTGCCAAAATCGGACACTCAATTCGCGTGCACGGAGAAAAATCCGCCAATACATAGGTACTATGGCGCAGGGGAAAAATTATGAGAACGAGAAAATACCAATTCTTTTGATCCATGGCAGCAGATTGACACAATTATTAATCGAACTCTTCATGGTGGTTTAAAACTTACATTGGCATTTTTAAACAAACATATACCGACATACAACATAACATTACCGAGTAGTGAAGTGCGTTACATGTACACGTTCAGCACGCAACGGCAAACTCTCAAATTAGGTGGTGTACTCGTATGTTATTGGCTAATGGTATAATTCGTCCTTTTACAAATGGCTTCTTCAGTTTACAAACGCTCGTTGTTTTGCTTGTTTAAATTATATTTCAAGCTAACTTACATGTCGGAGCGAAACCGATGGGTTAAGTCGAAGGCTAGGGCGGCAAACGGGCGTAGCGAGCGCAGCTCGCCGCGTCTTATAGCCGCCAGGCCTAGCCTTCGTTATGTCATATTTTATACTTTCAATCAGTTTACTTTTACATTTTTACTTTATATGTAAATGTAATTATGTACAAATATGAGGAGTCACCTCCGTGGAAGGAACCCGCGGCACGTCGTAGTTGTCGTAGAGCCCGCCGGACAGCGCCAGGCCGGCGGGCTTGGCGGGGCGCGCGGGCGCGCTGGCGGGCGCGGGGCAGGCGCAGGGCGCGGCCGGCGCGGCCTCGGCCATGGTCCAGGCGGGGCGGAAGGGCGCGCCGGGGGACAGCGCACCCGTCGACGAGCGCGACAGCGCGCCCAGCTTCGACATGCAGCTCACGCAGCGGCCGAGCGCGCGGCCCGCGCCCTCCGCCTCGTGCACGGAGGCGGTGTCGCCGGCGCCCGCCTCCGCCGACGGCCAGCGCGGCTCGGCCTCCGTCTCGGCCTCGGCCCCGACCGCCTGCGACAGCCGCGTGTCGGCTCGCTCGCCGCCTGCGCACGACCGTATGACGATAGATGCAGATCTCGACATGTAGCGCTGGTAGTACCCTGTCCCAGAAAGTATGGATCGAACGAAACGGGTGGTCATTACCGATCCATATAACTTGACGGTTAATCCCACTAAAAAATATTAGAAATAACCAGCAGAGATATCGGAAATTTTCTTTTTATTCCTCAGGGGTCAGCCTTTCCATTAAAAACGTTTCAAAAATTCATAACATGTTTTTGTGAATCTTTTTTAAACCACTAATAAATGAACCCCTCTTTAAACGACAGTCATCGAAAAAAAAATACTATAGAAAGTTGGCCACCCGTTGGAAAAAGTAGTGTATTTCATCCTGATTTCTAAAAATGTAACACACGGTTCTTGTGAGACCGAAAACAAACAAACAAACAAGTTTATTTAAAAATATGACAAAAGCCTTAAAACAAGTTACAAATAAAAAATACTAATGAAATTTATGTCAAATATCTTAATGTAAATCCGAACAGTGTTTATTCCATTTCAAAAGTTAGTGTCTAGTTTTTTTTAGGCTAGGTGAAATATTTGCATTTGATACCTACAATAGGTGAAAAGCTGAAGGTGTTCACGAGGGAGCCCTCCGGCCGAGGGGTGCCGCGCCTCGTCGCTGTCGAGGAGGGCCAGCACGAGACACTGACACCGCGTCAACGCAAAGAAGCGTCAAACAATAGATTAGTATCTATTTCTATTTTATACTAGCCTACTAGACGGCTGCACTCTGTTTAGCTGTGCTGTTGTTTTTTTCTTGCGGGGGCCAGGGACACGGCGGCGTGAAGGTATGGTGTATGTAAATAGTTTACAAACAGCGGTAGGAGCTGTCTTCTATTTGGACTTGTTTCTTCTTGTTCTTGCAAATTTTCAGGAGAGCGTTTAAAAAAAGTGAGGACGAGTTTTATCACATATTGCAAAAGTGTTTGTCTTTGCATCAAGTTCTCTCGAACCATCAAGAATAAACCATATACGGGGTTATAATGACCGTAATAAATATCTTCAGACGTCACCTTGTATCCTTTGATCCATATCTCCCGGGTCGGGGCGGGTTGCACAAACTGCCGTTCGAATGTGACTACTATGACGGCGTAAAAGATATACGCACCGTCCCGCGCGGCAGATGAGTGCGCAGCGCGCCCGTCGAGGCGGCTCCGCGCGGCGAGCTCGAAGTCCCGCGCGAGGTCGCGCGCGCGCTCCGTGACCAGCACGTGCAGCCCCGCCCCCCGGCCGCAGTGCGAGCCCGCCTCGAAGCAGAACCGGCCGTCCACCGGGCCGTAGCGCCTGCGCACAGCGGAACACGGTCACGTGTGGACGTCGACGGGGAGCCCGGCGGGCGGCGCGGGGAGGCGGCGTGCGCGTGCCTGAGGTGGCGTATCTCCCAGACGGCGAGCAGGCGCGGCGGCACGCCGGCCGTCAGCGCGAAGCGGCCGTCGCGCAGCAGGAGGCGCGCGGGGCCCGCGGGCAGGCGGCCGCTCCTCGCGCCCAGCACCACGACGTGCGCGCGCGCGGCGCCCAGCTGCGCCTCCACCTTAACCTGCACAGCGCGCGTCCGTCAGTCCGGGCGCACCGCGCGAGCGACGCGCGACACGCGACACGCACCTGCCACTGCAGCAGACGCTCGCGCGAGTCGAAGGCGAGCACGGCCACGTGGTCCCGGCACACGAGCGCCAGCGTGTGCGAGTGCCGGTCGAGCGTGAAGCCCGCCTCGCACCCCACGAACTGCTGCAGCGACAGCGCCGCCTTGCACCCGCCGCCCTCCTCCCCCGCGAACCGCGCGCGCGCGTCGCGCCACAGCTGCAGCTGCGCGCAGTCTGTGTGCACATATAATATTATATATACTATAATAACCGACGTGTCACACTGAGTAAAACTAAAATTCAATAATTTTATAATTCCCACCTAATCAGTGAACCTCACGCCGTCGTCATGGATCGGAAATTCTTGACGTGTCAATTTGAGGGAGGATGACAAATTGTATGTGTCGGTTGTGTGAGGGTGTGTCGTGTTAGTCGAGGACCTTTCGGTGGGTCCTCGGGTGGGCCTGACCACATTATCGCATTTTTCATACGATTTTGAGCTTTTCTGTACTTGTAATAAGGAATTCTGAAAACGGTCCTGGGTTTGGTCGTACTAAGTCCAGTCGAAGTGTAAAAGTGTGCGAGGTTCAGAGGGCGCCACCATCGAATGTACACACACCTAACTTACTACCACCACCACCACCTTACTTACTTTGTAGTTTTTACTTTTCCTGATTTTGTGTACAATAAAGTGTTTCTATCTATCTATCTAACTTACACTTTTGTCAAGGTCCAGTACCAATCCGAGGACTCGTGTGTGACAGTTCACACAAATGTCCTCGGATCGGTAGCTTTTCCTGACATTGTGTGTAAAGCGCTATTTTCCGAACAACCGAGGACATTTGTGTAAAATTTTCCAGTCCTCGGTTTGCCTAACCGCGTGTGTGACGTGCACGTGACAATCATATCCCTTTAGATACTTAGATATCGATCGCCAAATATAAATATTATCAAGAACCCCTATCTGGTCTTCATGTAGCAGCTCCTTGACACAGAACCCCGAAGGCTGAAACGAAATCAGAGCTTTGTTGTGGTCATGGAGCGGCTCCTTCATACGAAACCCTATAGAGATCTGATGATGAATATAGTGAATTAGTGACCGGATCTCGGTAACAGAAGCAGCCGATAAAAACTATTCAAGAGTTTCAGTACAAAATACTCTTATAAAAAAAAAGAGCGAGCGATAATAGAAACTACTAGTCATTCGTAAAATTTAATTTTATGCTTAATGGTCTAGGAAATAAAGACGTACGACGTCAGGAACTACCTTTTTTGAGAGGTCCTCGGATGGTGGGATACTGCAAGGTGTGTGTGCATGTGTGTGAGTGTGTGTTAGTGTGTACGTGTGTTAGTGTGTGACTCACCGGCGACGGGCGACAGCCTGCGCATGACGCACCAGCGCGACTTCCACTGCGGGCAGACAACACACGCGTCACACGAGGCCCTGGGCGTCACAACGAGCGCAACACCGAGCGGTACTCTGGAACCGCTTCATTTACAAATTGTTAACGAAACGGTTTGTAACTAATGTCGTGTCCACATATCGCTCTGTAGAGCGTCTCGGTCTTCTGGCTTGCTTGTATACAATACGATCATACAAATAATATACCTTCTTGGGGACGAAGCCTCGAAAAGAAATAGATTTTAAAAAATCGAGAGGGTATTATTGATCTGATTCACGCAGGTTCCTAGCTAGAAAATATATTCTGGTTAAGCTTTCGGTGTAGAAAAGGAACTCGGCGCTCAAGAAGAAGATAACTAAGATCAAGAAGTGGGGTGATATGGACTAGTGATGAACACAGGTATCACGACCTCGGGTGACACTAATTAATTATTAATGATGGTATTCGAATTTGGGTCCAGGGAATACATATTATGGGAAATGTTGGTATATTTTTCCGTTCAGGCGCTAGATCCTCACCTTCCGCCCGTCGCGGAACTTGACGGTGCCCTCGATGATGGTGTTGTCGTCCGCCATGCCGCCGCCCCTCGCGCCGCCCAGTCACCGCACCATCACCCGTCGCCACCGGCAGTCGGCACCGCTCTGTCCCGCACTGGACCGTGACGTCACACACTACACTACCCGCAGAGGCGGCCGGCCGCGTGCTCTCATCTGAAACAAAAGCGTGCGTGAGGAGCGCCCGTCCGTTCCCACTCGCAGGTCTGGCTGAACGCTGGAGTCAGTGCACGCGGCGCACACGCGCCCTCGCTCCGACCACCCGCCGAGGTCGACAGTAGCACCAGCGTGGCACTAGCCGCAGACCGTGTCGTGAGACTCGTGGGCGACGGTACAACGTCCGCGGGAGAGTGTTGCAAATCGATAAGGAAGTGGACGACTCGATAACGACTGATCACGGTCATCACTACACAGTATAACAAACAAAGACTCCCGGCCGTCCGTCCGTCCGTCTGTGTGTGAAGGATAAACGCGAAAACGACTACGGACTTTGTTACGGTTTTTACTGAAGTGTAGATAGATTCCCGAGGGTAGTTTTGTGTCCGTGCATCGTGATACCAGTGAGCTCGGCACGGCAGTGACCATTTTTCCTGGTTTTTTTTTCAGTGTGCTGAGGCCTTCCTTTTCGGCTCGAGTTTGGTTAAAATATAAAGCGACTTTAAATCATTAAAAAGTTACAAATAATTATAATCCAAATTAAAACCTAGGTAGATACCTATAATTCTCAGAGCTGTACTTATTTATGTGGTCGGTGCCGGCCGGGCCGGTGCAGCGCGTTGCATTCCCGACTTGACCGAGTACACGCATCACGGGGTAGGTACTATTAGTTACTGTGAGCGGCCGCCCTCGCCCCTCGCCCCTCGCGCGCGCGCCGCGCAGTTGCACCTCTAAGCTGTCATCTTCACTGTCAAAGCCACCGCGCCCCTGGCCATTTTTTATTTACCAATAAACCAACATTTGACTCCAGTCTCGCCTGACGTAAATGCTTTATTCATTCTGGCCTTGAAGATCCCAAAGTTGTAAGTTACGGGAAACACATACGCCGCCGGAAGGCTGTTCCGAACCTTATCCGTTCGCATAATGAACGAAGAAGCGAATCGGTTCGAATAGACGTGATATCAACGACATATTCCCGTATATGGAACTCTCGGCGTCAAAAATAATTTAAAAAAAATATAACGGAACCCTCGTCGGAGCGCGAGTCCGACTCGCAATTAGCCGTTTCAATTTTAGTCATAATTATACGTAATTATTACAATGTAAACAAACCAAAAAAAAGAGAGAGTAGGTTCGTTGTTGTTTTTTTTTTAAGGCAAAGGGAACTGAGCCCATACAGCCATGTCTGATGTAAACAACTCTTGCAAGTCTTCATTAAAATGCTGGTGTGACACATTTCAATGCTATCTGGGAGAATCTTCCACGCTTCTGCACCATCCGAACCAAAGAAGAAGGCGTCCCGGACGCAGTATGGCTCTTCAAAATCCAGCCAAGTACGGATCGGGCTGCAGCGTCTTATTTGACTTTACTTCACTGTCCCACACATTAATCACATTTAGTAGACGTTCTTCGAATTAAAAACACCATTCTTACTTGAAAAGCACTACTGTAAAACAATTTGCAAAACAATGAAAAAAAGCTGGTGTGGACGCAACAAAAGCGCGGGAGAAACTCAGAGAGTAGGTTCGTTTCATAGTCGATTGTCGAATGTCATTACGAGGTGCGTTTACGAAGTTCGTTTCAAATATTTTTTTAGTTAGTTTGTCAACAATTTCATTTTGTTTGTCGATGAAAGGAAAGTCACCTTTGCGTTTTGTTTAATGGAACATACACTTAATAAAAATGGTTAGTGTCGAATAATTAAGGACAAAGCCTGTATAATTGTAATTCTTTTGTAATTTAAAGTTACAATAATTATTACAGAGACAAATTAAATGCAAAAATTATAAAATACATAATAGATACATAAGTCATATATAATTAAAAAAAGGTGAAGGTATTAGTAACTTTGTTTTGTATATTCTACATAAATATAATATATAAAATATATTTAAATAAATATATTTTTAATCAAGTCTCGTCTTTAAAGTTGTACACATAGTCAATGCAAATAATAGTCAATGTTAGTCAATGTTAGTCCGGTAAACATGGTCATTGTTGATATTGTCAGTAGAGTCCATGCTGTTTAAACTCATTCAAGCGCGAGCTGAACAAACTGCTAGTTGACAACACATATTATTCAGTAAATGATTTATTAAGTGACAAAGATATTTAATCAGTGTTTACCCCATTTTTATTAACCTTATGTCCGATCTATGTGTATGTCCATAATCAGTGTTTAGCGAATTAATACTACGACTACTATTACTTACTATTAATACTACGACTACTATTACTTACTATTAATACTACTACTACTAGTAGTCAACTGTTTAATTTAATTTTAATAATTTATATAATATAGACATTTAACAATTTATTGTAAATATTTGTATGTCAAACGACGGAGCATAGTGATACCAACTCATTTAAACTGTATATAACTGTAACTGTATACCTATGTTCATGAATAAATGATTGATTGATTTTTTTGAACAGTGAGAAAGAGTTTGAAGTCTCGTTTTAATTATTTTTTAAAGGAAGGTGTTACTTTAACGAATGTCATCCAGAATCGATGCTATTATTGCGTTCTTATTCTAACAGTGTGTCATCCCTCTCACTCACTGTTCTAATAACGCCATTGAATCTAGATACGAGTAGAAGGCTGTATTTACTCAAAATAATATAATCGCCTGTTGTCGAGTCCATCCAAGTGTTTACTCGGTGCTGGTCTGCGCTGCAGCCGCTGCAGCCTCCGCTGCCCCCCGTGTGTGTGTCGGTGTGTGAACGCTATTTTCGTTACACGTGCGTGTGTTCGTGTCGTGTTTTTTGAAAATATTTTTTGAGTATTATGTGGTGATACTCCGTGTCGGAGCACAGGACGGCGCCGAGTCGTGTCGTAAGAGATTTATCGACGGCGGACCGGAAGCCGAGAGACGGCGGCTTCATTCACCGGTAGTGCTTCCGGAAGACGGTGCACCGTCTTCAGAGTACCGGTTCATTCCGCGGCTCTAATTCGGAGGGCGCCGTCCGAGGAGCCGAGACCCTGACTTCGAGGATGCGGTACTGGATCACTTCGAGAGCCACCCGAGCCGTCCTCCGTGCCGTCCTCCGCGCCGACGGACGACATCCGCACCGTCGCGGCTCACACCGGTGGCTTCGACGTGCCCCGCGTGCTGCTCTGTCACCGGTATCGTGACCGGATTGAAGCCTCACCTCTTTGTGAGTTAAGTGTGTCATTGTGACTACTGTTCAGTGTGACAGTGCTAAAAGCGTGATTATCATAATTAACCATTCAAAATCGAGTACCTAACTATCAATTTTTCATTTTGATTCTTATTACAAGTGCATAAGTGTTTAATCCGGTTTTCGGTGGCAAATTGCGGCATCCTTTGCCTGCCTTCGCCAAATACTAGGGATCCCTGGGCCGCTAATGAGCAGGAGATGTCGAACGTAAGTTACAGGTTTGAACCCTTTAATATGATCACATCTTTCCGTTACACCCCGTGTAAATATGGCTCTATCTCTACAATAATTAGTTATTATGCTTGGTCGTAGAGCATAGTGAATGCAAACGTTCTCGGTAGACACTTTACTTACTAATAAATACGGTCATCGACCCGTGCTAAGGGTCCGAGTCTAGACCGGACCCTTCCGAAAAGTAGCAGCATTACATGACCACGTCACAGTATGTTCCTCACGCGGGCGCGGAGGACTACTGCTACTGGTCCCGTGATTATATTACACAGCGACCGGCGCGGGCATCCGGCACGAACAAACTGAACAGAACTGACTGACCGGGCGACGGCAGTCGGCACCGCGAGAGACCACTCTTTCGAGGTGGTCGTTCCCTTCGGCAGATATTGATACAACGTTCCTTCGGCTGGAAGTCGGAATTTTCAAGATTACACATATTAAGAGTACGCGTGAGCAGAATACGATTAGGTGTAAAACTTGAATCGGAACGAAAACTAAATCCGAACTGGATATAAGTCGATGGACAAACGTGTGCTCTCCTGTTCCTGGCCGCCGCCGTTCCCGGCCTCTGGACTATATCAGAAGCGGCAACCCGACGTCCGTCGACCACGTATTGAATTAGATTGGTGGTGTCCGTGTAAATATTTATGACAGTGATTAATTGTAGTAGTTTTTATATTTTTAGTTAAAACAATAATTCAATAACTTCACATATTATAATAATGTATAGTATTATGATGTATCATTGACTACGATTTGGATTCGGGACGTCCCGTTATAAAATTGTAACAGTTTTTCAATAAATAATAAACTAATAAATAATAATCGAGGTGGAATGTGTCGGTAATCGTTCGGTCATAGCATTCGTTGAACGTGTGGTTTTCGCAGAAAAGTCTCGGACCCGAATTTAGTGGGTACCTGATAATGTCAGTGCGAGATTCATAAAAAACCTATAAAATTAACGTCGCGAGTGAGTACCCAAATATCGTTTCGACTCGAGATGATTCGTCGTTATCTACAGAAGCGGAGCGGGAAGCGTCGCCCGCGGCCCACGCCGCCGCCGAACGATCCACGTCCGGTCACCGTGTAACTGCACTGCACTGCACGCGCGCCGGCTCACGGGCGAGCGCGAACGGCACCCGAGCGGTACGCGAGTGTCGCCGGAACACGCGCTCGCGGTCGGGTAAAGTTGTATCGTAACTAGTCGTAGTGTCGCGTTCCCGGGGCGCGAGGCGGCGCGACACTCGGGGCGCGCGGCGCGGCGGACTGCCGGGCGGCGCGGCGGACTGCCGGCCGGCGGGGCGTGCGGGGCGGCGGGGCGTGCGGTGCTCGCGCAGCCCTCACCCCGATGTAATGAATGACACGCCTCGAGTTGTAACGAGCGACACGTCGTCGCAGCGAGTGCATATTTAATAAATGCATTACAATGCGACCACGAATCAAACCTGCGGAACTCGTTTGCAAACACCTAGTTTTGTACCTCTACGTGGCGAGTGACTGACCCTCCTGCCGGCCCTCCTGCCGGCCCTCCTCCTGCTGGGGCTCCGTTTAGACTTGATCTTCTACACGATTAACACGAGATCTTTTAGTCTTATTGTTAGTTATCGACTCCCATGAAACACATTACGAGAGTGTGTTTTATAAAGTAAAATAAAATAAAGGGTTTCATTAATATATTAAATAAAGAATAAACAATATATTTTTATAATTAATCCCGAGACCCGAGGCACACGTTTCGGAACGTCACCCTCTAAACTGTATCGCACGTGCGGGTGACCACCCGGCTTGGTGTTTGTTATGTGTAATATAAATAAAATGTTGAACGTTCTTTTCTTCTCTTTTCTTTATGTGAAGCGGTGTGGCTGTGTTCTCGAGCCAAGCTTCTGGACATGGATTATATGAGAGACAAGATAAGGCAGAAACCAAAGACCCCTGGTCCCTACAGTCCCTACACACGTGGTACACGCGTACTGCGGCGACGACCTAGACGTGCTAAAAGTTACACAGACACTGTCTGTCTAAGATTTTTAGTCACTTCGTGAAATACAGATCATCAGTTAGCACGTTGGACCACGGAACCCTGAATTAGTGTTATTCAGGGTTCCGGAAACGCATTTCGTGAAACACGTTTCACACGGATAGTGTAATTGAATCCCGGTGGCGTAGTTACGTTCGACTCTCGGTGCACGCGCGGTCCGGATTAGATCCCTGTGTACCCGGGACTCGAGTCCGGTACTCGGGTATAGATCTTCGGTTCGGATCGTGGGTTTGGTTCTCGGGTCCGGATCTCGGGTCGCGGGTTTGAGTCTGGGCCTCGGGTCGAGGCCGCGCGGCACGGCTCGCAAGCGTAGGCGCAATCGGGTGAGTGAGCCGTGCGGGTGGACCGTGCGGGTGGACTGTGACACGAATCACAAGCGAACTAATAATTTAAGGTCCACTTTAATCCAGAGGGAGCTCCAACTTGACCGGTCTGGTGAGGAATCCCGGTCGAGTGTTAAGTTCCGTCGCCCCGCGCCCCGTGCCCCAGGGACGGACGGTCAGACAAATCTCGTGATGCCGCGCTGAATGCTTCCTCAAGCTCGGTCGGTGCTTCGTTATTTCCTAGTTTTTCGTTCGTCATTTCGGGCCTTCGATACGATGTTATTACATAATTTTATAATTAATTAATATCTCGTATGGGTGACGTCCACGATACAAATAGTATCGAACAGTATAATCTTATCGATTATACTGTTCGACACTTGCGATGAGATGACGATGGAAATTATCCGGGAGCTAATTGTTCGGTCCCCGCGCGGCGGCGGCGGCGGCGCGCGCGATGCCGAGCAGATTAGATAACGAAGCAATAAAAAGCGATCACAGCGGATCAGTAGCGTTCGTCCGGATCTAGCGAGTCCTCGAGCGAGCATGCGACCGCGGACTCTGTGCGTGTGGATGGCGCTGGCGGTGTGCGCGGTCGCGGCCGGGGCGGCGGCGCGCGCGCCCGCCGGGGGGCGCGCGGCGGAGCCCGACCCCGACTCCTACCACCGGGAGTCGCCCTACGAGAGCCGGCCGCCGCCGGTCGGCCGGCCGCAGATCGACCCCGCCGAGCACACGGCGGCCTACTGGAGCGACGAGGCGGCCGCGGGACTGGCGGCGCGGCTGGCAGCGCGCGGGCAGCTCGGCGCGGCGCGCAACGTGGTGCTGTTCCTGGGCGACGGCATGTCGGTGCCCACGCTGGCCGCGGCGCGCGCGCTGCTGGGCCAGCGCCGCAACCAGACCGGCGAGGAGGCGCGCCTGCACTTCGAGGACTTCCCCACCGCCGGCCTCGCCAAGGTGCGTCCGTGGCACACATTTTCACGACGAGGAGGTCTCGTGGCCGAATCGTGGAACCGAAAATTTGTAGTCAGTAAACCTAAACATAATCGTCCAGGGATCCATTATTTTGCATATCTCCCACCGAGGACCGGACGACTCCGGCGCGGGGCCGCTCGCTCCTTTATTTATGTTCCCGCACCAGCCCGCTCCGTATTCGGTGGCACACGTGCGCGAAGTCTCTAAGCCGCTCGACGTTCGCCTCCGAGCCGCCGAGGTCACCGCTGCGCGCGCTCCGGCCCCGGCTCCACTCGCGGGACTCCGTCCGTCGTCTCTCGTCGCGTCTCCTCATACACGACATCGTTAAAACATTACGTGTCACAGCCCGGTGACGGCGACCGCTCCCGTGCTTGCAGACGTACTGCGTGAACGCGCAGGTGCCGGACTCGGCGTGCACGGCCACGGCGTACCTGTGCGGCGCCAAGGCCAACCGCGGCATGCTGGGGCTGGCGGCGGCGGTGTCCCGCCGCGACTGCGCCGCCTCGCTAGACCCCGCGCACCACCTCGACTCCCTCGCCGCCTGGGCGCTGGCCGACGGCCGCGACGCCGGTACGGTATTCAGATATTATATTTATTTTATTTTATTCTTTTCGGAAACCTTACAGCTAAGCTTACAATATTTGAGTAAATATAATATAAACAAACTGTGCCATTTACAAGTTTCCGAATAGAGAACGTCAGTATATAAATGTTTAATGGTCTCGTAGATCTATAAATGGGTCGAGGAATACGCGTGATAGTGATATTGAAATGCGAACAAGATTAACAGTGAGTAAGGTAGCTAAGAAAGTGAAAAAAAAGAAAAGAAAAACTTACGTATACATGCTTAAAATGATAGTCTTAAATACTAGGAAGGATAACAATTAATGGAAGCCATTAGCGAGTGTCAACCGATAAAAATGAAAAGTGTCCACGCGGGACGACGCCGAGGTCATAATGTGTAGACGGTTTGCTAAAAAAGTAAATAGAAATAAGAACATGATACAAAGTAAATATTGTATATTCATATATTCAGGCATCGTGACGACGACGCGCGTGACGCACGCGTCGCCGGCGGGCACTTTCGCGCGCGCCGCCAACCGGCAGTGGGAGAACGACGCACGCGTGGCCGAGGACGGCGTCGACCCCGCCGTGTGCCCAGACATCGCGCACCAGCTGGTACACCACGCGCCCGGCAAGCACTTCAAGGTACGGCACGCCCCAGTGCACCGTTGAAACGGTTCTCGTAATCGGGTTATTTACGTTTCGGTGTGTGACATTAGAACGGAAGTACCAAATAATTACAATAATGCACAGGTGATTCTGGGCGGAGGACGACGCGAGTTCCGAGACAACACGACGCGCGACGAGGAGAACACGCGCGGCCGGCGCACGGACGGGCGCGACCTGATCGAGGAGTGGGCGGCGGACAAGGCGGCGCGCGGCGTCTCGCACGCCTACGTGTGGAACCGCACGGCGCTGCTGGACGAGGCGCGATCGCCGGCGCCCCCCGAGTACCTGCTGGGCCTGTTCGAGGGTAGCCACATGCCCTACCACCTGGAGGGCGACCCCGCGCTCGAGCCCACGCTGGCCGAGCTCACGGAGGCGGCCGTGCGCTCGCTGGCGCGCAACCCGCGCGGCTTCTTCCTGTTCGTGGAGGGCGGGCGCATCGACCACGCGCACCACGACAACTACCCGCACCTGGCGCTCGACGAGACGCTGGAGCTAGCCGCGGCCGTGGAGCGCGCCGCCGCGCTGCTGGGCGACGACGCGCTGCTGGTGGTGACGGCCGACCACGCGCACGTCATGTCCTTCAACGGGTACTCGAGGCGCGGCGCCGACATCCTGGGCGCCTCCGACGACCAGGGCGACGACGCCACGCCCTACATGACGCTCTCCTACACCAACGGGCCGGGCGCGCGCGAGCCGTGCGGCCGCCGCCACGACGTCACGCAGGAGGACGACTTCCGTGAGTGCCGTCTTCCACACGGGGGCCACACGGGGGCCACGCCCACACCGACCACTGCGCGTCCTAATGTTTGCTTAAGCATGCTCAAAAAGGGCTTCCTTTTTAACTTCGACCGAAAAGACAATCTAAATAAGATACCTACTAAAAATATTCAAATACCAGAAGAAAGTAGAAGAATTTAGCTTGTAAATAAGTTGTAAAATTTTCTTAAAAAAATTCTGTAATTTTATTGGCCATCGAAAATGAGTCGCCACGCGTATTTGACGTCTAGTTTGAGTGATTAATAATTCGAAAAGTTTCAATTTGCCCGCGGTATGTAACACAGAAATGAAAACAACAAATATAATTTGCCCACTCGACAAATTGTGGAGCAATAAGTCAAGCGAAAGTTGATCACAACCCGGTAGCAGAACATTGTTTGTACCGTTTGTAACCTCGCACCGCCCGCACCGCCGCCATCGCTGGGCGAGTGTCCGCGACACGTGTCTCGACATCTCGTCAACAGTCTGACGACTGCTACACATGTAACGGGTGTCGGATATTTCAGGCATATGTTTTATATCTTTTCATTTAGGCACACTGGTATCTGGTCAATGAAAACTTATTTAAAACTAGCGGCCCGTCCCGGCTTCGCACGGGCATTAAACATTACATTTAGATTTGTTAATTTTAACACATTCATAATAATAATAATATAACACACATATTCACTCCTTTTTGCGTCGAGCTCCTAAAAAAGAGTAAATTAAAAAAAAAAACCAAGTGACGCCCTACAACGCATAAGTAGCCGAATGGAGTTTATTTTTTCAAAGTTTTAAACTCGTGATATCTTTTGAATGGAATGTCAGAATCGAATAATTCAAAAAGTAATATAAAGGTATTGAAGCAGTCTTAAATAATAAATCATTTATTTTGATAAGGTACAAATAAAGAGCTTTTGGTAGCGGTGGTATTTTAATTTCTTTTTTTTTTGATAAAAAAAACGCTTATTGTAACATGACTATAATAGGTAGAGACACGCTGCCGCTGATTTTTTTGTTGATAATGGTGTGTTCTAAAAAAATTTTATATCATTTTGTTCTATCATCAATAGTTTTCGCAGCGTACGCGATGTAAGGAAGTTTTTTGATATTTTTTTACACTTTATCGTAATTTAAGTAAGGATCCCCATTTTTTTTAAAAATGAAATATAGCCTATGTCACTCAGGAAAAATGTAGCTTTCCAACAGTGAAAGAATTATTCAAATCTGTTCAGTAGTTTCGGAGCCTATTCAATTCAAACAAACAAACAAAAAATCAAACCTTTCCTCTTTATAATATTGGTATAGACAAAAGGATATTCAAAACCGAATTCCCATGAACATTAACACCTAATCGCTTATTTGTGATGGCATGCGACAGGGTACAGGGTGCAGGGTACAGGGTGCAGGGTACAGGGTGCAGGGTACAGGGTGCAGGGTGCAGGGTGCAGGGTAGCTGCCATTCAACAAAAATTGCAATTTTCCTCAAAAAATAGTTAATCGATCTTGTTCTTTCGTTCATAATTATATTAAAATTACAAAAAAAAACAATAAATAAACTCCCGCCGGTTGCGCAGAAGGCGCCTATATCAAAAATAAATAAAAGTCATGAACTTTCGGAGATAACAATTTATTCCAAAATCTTAAAAAAGCACATCAAATCCAGAGCACAGGCGGCGGCCGCATCTCGGTGTCGTGCCGCGACATCTACCTGCGTGTAAAACGCACACCCGCACATAACGGCAATATATTAAAGTATAGTTCTCCATGTCGCCGCTCAGAGCCCTCGCCACGAGGGTGACTATTTTATCTTTCATCCGCGGCCCGCGCCGACAACCGGAAAGCGGTCTAAGTGATCTATCTCCGAGTGGTAAGCGTGGGTGTGTGTGTTGCAGGATCTCTGCGCTGGCGCACGCACGCCGAGGTGCCGCTGGAGGAGGAGACGCACGGCGGGGATGACGTGGCCGTGTTCGCGCGCGGGCCGCACCACGACCTGTTCTCGGGGCTGTACGAGCAGAGCCAGCTGCCGCACCTGATCGGCTACGCCGCCTGTCTGGGGCCCGGCCGCACGGCCTGCCGCGACCACCCCGACCGGGACTGACCACCACCGGCACTGCCCGCCGTTGATGGTTGTCTACTTAATGCCGATTAACGGCCTCCTATTTTCTGCCGACAGACTGAACATTTGACTGCTATCAGGTATATAAAACAAAATGTTAAAGCCATCAGTGACTTTTATTTCCATCACAACTTCAAACTGTCATCATGATTGTAGGACAGGATTTGCACAAGGTAGAAGGTCAGGACCCCGTGCCGCCTGTCGACCCATTCTTTTTTTTTACTATTAGGGAAATTAACAGACAAATACATAACAACAATAGACTTAGAATACATAGATAGAAATATGCTAATAATAAATTTCCACTTATAAATAACAGTATAAATATAGTACTTAAAAAGAAGTAATTATTACTCACTTAATAATAAAATATATAAAAGAGAAGATTACAGATACAGGCCGGTTGAAAAATAAATAAAGATAACAATATTAAGAATATAAAAGAGACATATAAAAAAAAGAATTCAACATTTATGTGACAGAGAGTGTGGGAAACTAGTCATCCTTAAAGTAGTTCTGTGTCAGGATTCGTCTGACTGTAGTGGTGCTAGTGCAGAACAAGTCCAGGTTGTGTGCGATACACAACTTATTAAAGTTGATGCAACTGCGGGGCAAGAACGCATTTCGTCTATAGTTGGTATTGGCAGTCGGTACCTCCAATACGGGACGCTGTCTGAGGCCAAGTTGATTTGTGCGAAGGTTAAGTTTTGTGAGCAGTTCGGGACTATCGACTGTCCCATTAGCGATGTTCATTAAATAACAAATATCATTAATGCTTCGTCTAGCATCTAGTGGCAGAAAGTGGTCGCTTACAGCGATGTTGGTAATCAGATGATTTTTGATGGCTTTTGTAGTCCAACAGGCGCAAGAATCTCTTCTGTATGCCCTCAATACGAGATTTGTACACTTCGTACCGAGGGTTCCAGATCTGTGAGGCATACTCGAGGTGGCTACGCACCTGAAGGCACAGTAAAGGATTTTTAAAGTTTTTAAACTTTTAAAATTGGCAGATGTTCTTATAATAAAACCCATAGCTATAGATACTTTACTTTACGTGTTTGTCAAATATGAATTTACCGTCATGTATTACAACACCTTAATCTCTTATTTCGCTTACTTTGGCAATATTATGACCCAGTAAAGTGTATCCAAGATTAGTAATAGATAATTTACGGGTAAACATCATGTCAAACATTTAGACACGTCCAGCTTATTAATGGCACAATAGTTTTCGAATCTTATGTAATCTTTCAATGCTTATGTAATCTTTAGTGTATAACTGTTTGTGATCCCTAATAAACTAAAATAAAATAAAAAATAAAAATCTTCCTAAATCAGTTTGGAGACTTTGGACATCACTTAAATCGCGTACTATTTCGAGAATTTTCATGTCGTCAGCAAATAATAATATCTTTGAGTTTAGGAAGCACGATTTTATATCCATTATAAATATAACAAATAGCAGAGGACCCAATATGGACCCCCGGGGCACTCCTGATGGCAAGCTTTCGGGCACTCCTCGGCCAACTTCTTCCGGCCGCCTAGGTGCGTGCTCTGTGGAGAGGCACACCTGGTGGCCGATTGCATGAGGCCGAGGGTCCTCCCTCCAGTGGTCTCCTGACCACCTGTGCGAACTGCGCCGGCCCGCACGCGGTCAACGATCGCCGCTGTACATGGTCGGCCTGCTCACCAGCCGGTACACCAGCTTCGCGGTCGAAGTTTGTCTGCAGGATCGACATACCCGGGGCGCCCTTAGCAATATGCCACTCGCGAGCGCGCTATGGCGTCCCGGCGGCGTCGCAACGGGCGGGCGTTCGTTCCTTCACGAGTTTATAGTAGTAAACGATGGTTGAATACGGGACCGCGTAGGTCCTCGCACACAGCCTAGGTCCTCGTATGCTGTTGTCAGATTGACGCAACAATATCATTACCTTCAGGAGAAATAACATCCGGTTGCTGGCTTCCTCGTGTTGTTACCCGAGGACCGACCACTTGATCTCGGCAGCAAGGCTCGAAGGGGCAGTGCCGCAGTGTGAGGGT
Source organism: Hofmannophila pseudospretella (assembly GCA_947369225.1). Classification (NCBI taxonomy): domain Eukaryota; kingdom Metazoa; phylum Arthropoda; class Insecta; order Lepidoptera; family Oecophoridae; genus Hofmannophila; species Hofmannophila pseudospretella. Next base: position 14,118,489 of record OX376326.1, read on the forward strand.
CCGGATATTGTCACGTGGGAAGGCGCAACTGGAAACGAACAAAAAAATGGCTAAGTTGAAAAAAATAATTCTTTAAATTCTAGTTAAAGAAGTATGGCGAATTTCCATACATTTAGAGGCCTAGTGTTTTCGACGGTTTATTGGCAGCCAGGATTCTTTCTCTGTCTATTGTCGGACTATAGATTTCTACCCCGATTAGATAGATAACCGTCATTAAAAGTGAAATGAATCTATGATGACGGGTTCATGTGATTAAAATAAACAATAGTTTGCGTTACAATAAAGTTTAATGATGACAAGGTCTATTGGAAAACTCAAGACCGGACTTATACTCATGCTCATAAAACTACTTAGCTAACTAAATACTAAAATATTAAACTTAAAAAAACTAACGAAATATAAATTAAATAAGGTACGACTCGTGCTGAAGCTAAACTAAATGCTAAAGCATAAATAAAATAAAACTAATAAAACACAAAATATAAACTAAAAAGACACGAGTCGTGCTGAGGATCGAACCTACGACCCTTCGGTGAGTGGACTGGCCGCTACGCCAAGCGCTTCCTTATTATACGCCTTGACGAAATAATGTATCACTATCTACGCAGTCAAACCCATAACACATTTCCTGAATTCCTCCACCAGATTAGCATCTGGTGGAACAAGTGGAGGTAAGTAGGCACTAATTGACTTCTACTGCAAGGGCGTATCATTAGGCTGGAAACAAAATACGGCACTAAGTAGTGATGAGTCTAATATTAAGAAGCGCCAAGGAACTAAGTATAATCATGCACAAAACCTACCCCGTGTCGCGATAACCAGAATTCAAACCACTTGTACACGGCAGAATTTCAATATGACAGACATTTACTGCATAATTAGGCGTGAGGTAACATAATTTCCAACCCCATCATTGACATCAATCTCAGTCGTCCACCTGACCATTTCCGTAATGTCAAAATCAATTCATTTTATTTTTACCCACATCACTATCACTATTTATAATAAAATTTGCTTATAATGTGACAGCTAGCGCCATCTATTGGGAAAGCACTACAAAAGTTAAAAATAGGTTAAATCTTATTCCCACACACAAGGTCGTTTTAGCTGTGACACAACCCAAAGAGGAAAAACGGGCCAGATTTTGTTTTGTTGCATCGCATTTATTCCAAAAAATCTTCTACAAATTGTTCATTCTCTACTCCTAAAAATATACGACTCGAATAAAATAACTTGGCATAAAACTGCGCACAACGGCCGGGTCTGATTTCTACATTGTAGCACTTTGAGTATTGAACACGGCGCACTTAGTGATATTTACTAGGATAATATAAGCGACAGTTGTCCGGCAGAGTACCGACCTCTCAGAAGACCGATGAACAACTGGCCCGTGATTCACGATCTCATTCTTATATAGCATTTCAAGCACCCCCCCCCCCACTACCACCAGCAGCATGCCGCTAGGCATCAGTGTTCCAAAATAAATACTTAATTAATTATTTATTTTGGAATATTGATGCCTACATTTTGTTAGTCATTAATTATTATATTTTGAACTAGTTACTTATTTAATATCTTGTATGACTAACAAGACGTTGTTTTTGTAAAAGTAGATCAAATACAATACTATTATATTATTTCTGCGCAAATTAAGTCACAAAAATGTTGTAAACAATTAATATATCTCACACTATTACACACAGTTACTTAAAGATTTCTTAAATTACTATTGTTATAAATTACTATTGTTATAAATTACTATTGTTATAAATTACTATTGTTATAAATTACTATTGTTATAATTGTTATGTTAAGAACATTTCGTATGCTGTAATAGCCAAATATAGAGGACCATACATTTATGTTACAACTTGTACCTACTTACAACTGGTTTGGGTATTACGCAAACCCTGGCCGACTTCCAGATTTTACGGAAGAGTTCTATCTCCAGACACGGTGGCAGTCGGTAGCTGTCGCTGCTCTGCAATATACAAATTGGTCAGTGCATTTTCAAGGGAAATTAACGATTATTGGAAAAAAAATTCACCACATCGGTTAATTAGACAGTCAAGTAGATTGAGCGAGCGCGTTTCCGCAGACGAGTCGATTGTTGTTGATATTTGTTTTCGGCGGTTAGGTTTTTTTTTCTTTAGTTTTACAGTTTATTTTATTTTATTTTTATATTAATGTTAACAATTTAATCATATTTCTATTACTACAATGTCTATATTGCTACAGATCAGTTTTACAATAATTGCATCCTAACGAAATCCTACTGTTTAAAACATTCTTGCGCAACTTATATTTACCAACACACAAAACTTAAGTCTTTTGTTTACTATTTTCAGTTTTCTTATTTTACTAGTTTTACAACTTCTTTCTAATTTATTTGATAAACTTTATGTATAATATATGTCTGCGCAAACAACAAGTGACGTCATAGTGCACGTGCAATGCCCATCTGCGCTTGCGACGAAGCAAACACGCAGAACAGGTGATACCACGTCATGCCGCCACCACTACCTGGCCTCTATAAAAGCGGGCGCCCGACCCGAGGTGGCATCATTCACTTGCGACACGGCGACGAGGCAGTCGGACTTGATACTTGATACGTCAGCGCAAACAACAAGTGACGTCATAGTGCACGTGTAATGCCCATCTGCGCTTGCGACGAAGCAAACACGCAGCAACAGGTGATACCACGTCATGCCGCCACCACTACCTGGCCTCTATAAAAGCGGGCGCCCGACCCGAGGTGGCATCATTCACTTGCGACACGGCGACGAGGCAGTCGGACCTAAGAGTGTTTCTGTGAGATTTGTTCAGCAACCAGCCAATATTATGGTGGGCAATAAAGTTTTCTTATTTCTTATTTCTTTTCTTTCTTATTTGAGAGCAAATATTTACGTTGGTGCGCCTGGCGCCGTGTGCCGATGAGGAACGCCGCAAAAAGCCGGCTTCCCACCAGTGGGATCCCCGGGTGTAGGGTCGGAGGGCCTTGGCCGTCCGTGCCGGGTCCGTCCGCGGTCGGCACCACTCCAGCACCAGTGAATGCCGCCGTCGTACCGGAAGGGGCCCAACCCCCCCCCGGTGGCATGGCAAAGGAGCGGCGCGCCTTCAGCCGACAGCAGGCAGACACCGTGAGCCGGGTGATCTACGCGATGCTGCAGGCGGGCGAGTCCCGCGGCTGGACTTCGCTCCACGGCTCCGGCTCGACCACTCCGACCGCTCGGAAAATGAAATTTCCGTCGGAAATGACTTTGCTAAGGTTTGATTTGTCCAGGTTTGTGTCTATCTGGTGTTCCAACTCAAACCGCGCCACCTGGAATCTAGGGCACCCTAGGAGCACATGCCAGATCGACTCTCTTATCTGGGTCGCATTCGCAGGCTGGGTTACCCTTGATTTTAAAGCGGTGTAGGTACTCCGCGATACCTCCGTGCCCGGTCAGAGCTTGCACTTGTGGTGGTGTGAACTTTGTCTTCGAAATGACTCTATGCGCAAGCGCAACGTCTGGGAAGATGACTTCGGTGACTTCCCCTGTGCTCGAAGCTTCATACGGTTTTTACCATTTTGCCACGGTGTCCTTACGGATTAATTAAATAGTTGTTTTGCGTCTCATTGTAGTCTGAATTCGGTCTCATTGTGGTCTGGATTTGGTGTCATTTCGGTCAGGATTTGATCTGAGTTTTATTTGGTCTCGATTTAGTCAGGATTTGGTCTGATTTCGGTCTGATTTTGGTCTGGATTTGGTCTCATTTTAGTCAGGATTTGATCTGAGTTTTGTTTGATTTTGGTCTCAATGTGGTCTGGATTTGGTCTCATTGTGGTCTGGGTTTGGTCTCATTTTGGTCAGTATTTGATCTGTTTTTTTAATTTTGGTCTCGTTTCGATCAGGATTTGGTTTGGATTTGGTCTGATTTCGGTCACAATTTGGTCTGGATTTGCTCTCCTTTGGTCAGAATTTGTTCTCCTTTTGGTCAGAATTTGTTCTGAGTTTTACCTGATTTTGGTTCAATTTAGTTTGTTTTTGTAAGGATTTTGGTCTGAATTTGCTCTGGATTTGTTCTGATTTTGGTCAGGAATTGGTCTCATCGTGGTCCGGATTTGGCCTCATTTTGGTCAGGATTTAATCTGAATTTTGTTTGATTTTGGTCTCGATTTGGTCAGGATTTGGTCTGACTTCGGTCTCATTTTGGTCTGGATTTGCTCTCAGTTTGGTCAGGATTTGATCTGAGTTTTGTTTAATTTTGGTCTCGATTTGGTTTGGTTTTGGTCTGGATTTGGTCTCATTTTGGTCAGTATTTGATCTGTTTTTTTATTTTGGTCTCGTTTTGATCAGGACCAGGATTTGGTTTGGATTTGGTCTGATTTCGGTCTCAATTTGGTCTGGATTTGCTCTGATTTCAATTACAATTGTCTATTACAATTTTATTACGAAATCAGCAGACCCCTTCACGACCAGTTGCATTAGCAGAAGATGTGGAGCTAGCAACTAGCGAGCTCACCGCAGCTATCCAGAGTGCCTTGTCATCTGCTTCGCACACAAGACCAGCCAGTGAGCGGCGAAATCCGCTCCCGGCTCGGATCTTGAAGCTCATCGACGAGAAGCGCCGCACTCGGAAGCTGTGGCAGCGGACTAGGTGCCCAACGCTGAAGACACGTCTCAACGCACTGGTCGCGAAGGTCAAAGAAGCGCTCGCGGACAACGCCAGGGAATCCTGGGAGAACCATCTCGTGTCCATAGGCGATGAGATCCCCTCTATTCATCGCCTATGTCGACAGCTCTCCTCCGTTCCCGAGCCTGTGCGTCCCATCGTCGACGCGGAAGGCGTTCCAAGATATCGTGCTGGAGACAGGGCGGAGCTCTTCGCCGAATGCTTGGAACGCCAGTTCAAACCCAACCCGACAGTCGTCACGGACCACGAGGAAGAAGTCACACGAAGCCTGCAAGAGTACTTTGCAGCGCCTATATCGGCGGATGAGGATCCCGTATTCTTCTCCCCCGGTCAAGTGCGCAAAGTGCTCCAACACCAGAAGCCGAAGAAAGCCCCGGGCGCGGACCGTATCACGAACATGGGCGCTTCGTCACCTGCCGCAACGTACCGTCGCGGCGGTGACACGCCTGTTTATCGGGATACTACGCTCGGGCCACTTTCCGGAGCCCTGGAAGCTCGGCCGGGTCATCGTGCTGCCCAAACCTGGCAAGGACGAGAAGAAGCCGGAGAGCTACAGGCCCATCACCCTCCTCTGTACGCTCTCCAAAGTCTTCGAGAGGATGCTGCTTCTTCACCTGCTGCCGCACATCCAGCCTCGAGACGAACAGTTCGGCTTCCGTCCAGGACACTCCACGGCCCTCCAACTTACCAGAGTGCTGCACGCCATGGCTCTGAATAAGAAGGAGCAAACCGTGGCGGTGTTTTTGGACATGGAGAAGGCGTTCGACAGAGTATGGCATGAGGGGTTGCTGTACAAGCTGTCGACGTCTCCCGCTCCCCGCCGCATCGTCAAGATCGTGGCCTCCTTCCTGTCCGGACGAAGATTCCAAGTGGCGGTGGAAGACGCCACTTCCTCCGAGCGCACCATCCTTGCTGGAGTCCCACAGGGAAGCTGCCTGTCCCCGGCTTGCTACGCCCGATACACCGACGACATACCGGTGTTTGGAAACGTCCAGCTGGCACTCTTCGCTGACGATGCAGCATATTACGCTACGTCGATCAGCCCTCGCCATGCAGCCGCCAAGCTCCAACCGGTGCTTGAAACCCTTCCCAGCTGGCTTTCCAAATGGAAGTTGTCGGTGAATGTCGGGAAGACGGAGGCCCTGATCACAGGAGGAAAACGCCAGCCACCGCCACTTCGTCTCCAAGGCCAGGAGATCCCGTGGCTCAACACAGCAAAGTACCTGGGCGTGACGATCGACCGCAGGCTGTCCATGCGGCATCACGTGGAGAACGTCGTGCAGCGTGTCCGAACAGCGTGCCGACTGCTACGTCCAGTCCTCTCTTCGAGTCTCCCCTTGCGCACTAAGCTGGGGATATACAGGACATACATCCGGTCCCGCCTAACCTATGCGGGACCGGCATGGTATGCTCTTGTATCAGAGTCCAGGAAGAAGGAACTCCGCGCGTAAGAGCATAAGTGCCTGCACGCCATCCTAGACGCCCCACGCTACGTGCGCAACACGACTATCGCCAGAGACTTGAAGATCGAGAGACTGGACAAGTTCATCGAACGCCTCGCACGCGGCATGTTCGACCGCGCCGACAACTCCGCTCACCTCACACTTCGTGAGCTAGCGCCGCTGCACGCCCGCTCGCCCGCCAGATCGTCGGAGTAGAGCTCTGCCCAGGGAACTGCTGACGGAGGAAGCGACAACACACCGGAATTGACCACGCCTACGGCAGTGACATGCCTACGGCACCCTAACGCCCAACCCGTAGTTACGGGTGGCGATAGACACCCCTGTAGAGGGCATCACGCCCTGGAACAGGTTCCCCACGCCCCCTAGGGGACGTGATAAGATTTCAATGATGAGGTGGCATCATTCACTTGCGACACGGCGACGAGGCAGTCGGACTTGATACTTGATATGTCAGCGCAAACAACAAGTGACGTCATAGTGCACGTGTAATGCCCATATGCGCTTGCGACGAAGCAAACACGTAGCAACAGGTGATACCACGTCATGCCGCCACCACTACCTGGCCTCTATAAAAGCGGGCGCCCGACCCGAGATGGCATCATTCACTTGCGACACGGCGACGAGGCAGTCGGACCTAAGAGTGTTTCTGTGAGATTTGTTCAGCAACCAGCCAATATTTGAGAGCAAATATTTACGTTGGTGCGCCTGGCGCCGTGTGCCGACGAGGAACGCCGCAAAAAGCTTTTGACGGAACGCGCGGTGGGTCGGTCTGAAGGCCCGAACCCGGCTTCCCACCAGCGGGATCCCCGGGTGTAGGGTCGGAGGGCCTTGGCCGTCCGTGCCGGGTCCGTCCGCGGTCGGCACCACTCCAGCACCAGTGAATGCCGCCGTCGTACCGGAAGGGGCCCAACCCCCTCCGGTGGTATGGCAAAGGAGCGGCGCGCCTTCAGCTGACAGCAGGCAGACACCGTGAGCCGGGTGATCTACGCGATGCTGCAGGCGGGCGAGGCCCGCGGCTGGACTTCGCTCCACGGCTCCGGCTCGACCACTCCGACCGCTCGGAAAATGAAATTTCCGTCGGAAATGACTTTGCTAAGGTTTGATTTGTCCAGGTTTGTGTCGATCTGGTGCTCCAACTCAAACCGCGCCACCTGGAATCTAGGGCACCCTAGGAGCACATGCCAGATCGACTCTCTCTTATCTGGGTCGCATTCGCAGACTGGGTTATCCTTGATTTTAAAGCGGTGTAGGTACTCCGCGATACCTCCGTGCCCGGTTAGAGCTTGCACTTGTGGTGGTGTGAACTTTGTCTTCGAAATGACTCTATGCGCAAGCGCAACGTCTGGGAAGATGACTTCGGTGACTTCCCCTGTGCTTGAAGCTTCATACGGTCTTTACCATTTTGCCACGGTGTCCTTACGGATTAATTAAATAGTTTTTTTGCGTCTCATTGTAGTCTGATTTCAGTCTCATTTTGGTCTGGATTTGGTCTCATTTTAGTCAGGATTTGATCTGAGTTTTGTTTGATTTTGGTCTGGGTTTGGTCTCATTGTGGTCTGGGTTTGGTCTCATTTTGGTCAGTATTTGATCTGTTTTTTTTATTTTGGTCTCGTTTCGATCAGGATTTGGTTTGGATTTGGTCTGATTTCGGTCTCAATTTGGTCTGGATTTGGTCTCATTTTAGTCAGGATTTGATCTGAGTTTTGTTTGATTTTGGTCTCAATGTGGTCTGGATTTGGTCTCATTGTGGTCTGCGTTTGGTCTCATTTTGGTCTGTATTTGATCTGTTTTTTTTTTATTTTGGTCTCGTTTCGATCAGAATTTGGTTTGGATTTGGTCTGATTTCGGTCTCAATTTGGTCTGGATTTGCTCTCCTTTTGGTCAGAATTTGTTCTGAGTTTTATCTGATTTTGGTTCAATTTAGTTTGTTTTTGTAAGGATTTGGCCTGGGTTTATCTGATTTTGGTCTGAATTTGCTCTGGATTTGATCTGATTTTGGTCAGGAATTGGTCTCATCGTGGTCCGGATTTGGCCTCATTTTGGCCTCCACTAGTTATATTCGTGTCCCGTTCATATTGCTGTGTGGGGTGTCTACTTTTTGTTGCTCCTTGCTGAGGAGGGGGCAAGGATACATTGTGGTGGAGTGGGGTCCACGTTACGTTCCCCCAACTGCAGCCTCGCCGCTTACGAGGCCTACTTGGACGAACTAGCCATCTGCATTCGTGGAAGTCTAGCCCGCCCGATGCTCGTCCTGGGCGACTTTAATGCACGTTCTAGAGCATGGGGAGACACCCAGGACAGCCCAAGGGGAGATACTATTCAAGAGTGGGCGGCGGGAATGGATCTCCAGTTGTAAAACCGGGAGTCTGTTAGCACTCTTGTGCGGTGGCAGGGGGAGTCGATCATTGACTTGGCGTGGACGACTCCTTCTGCCGCGCGAGGCGTGTCGGGCTGGAGGGTAGCGGAGGAGGTGGTCACACTATCCGACCACCGTCACATCTTTATCGATGTGACACTCCGATCCCCCGACGGTCCAGTGCGCCGTGGCGGCAGTCCACCGCGGCGTTGGTCCCTCAAGCGGCGCGATCGAGACTTGCTCATCGCCGCTGCCAACGTCGCGGCCTGGCCGGATACGGCGAGATCCCGCCCGATCCCGAAGACGAAGCGGCCTGGTTTCGCAGGACAAAGACATCGATCTGCGACACCTTCATGTCCCGAGCCAGGCCTGTCGAGCGAAAGGCCACGTATTGGTGGTCGGACGACATTGCGCAGTTGCCCAGCGTCTGCCTGAGTTCGCGCCGCCAATACACGAGGGCCCGACGGAGACGGCGAGTCTCATCCGAAAAAAGAGCCGAAGCCTACATGGCATACCGGGAAGCGACCAAGACGCTCCAACGGGCGATTAAGGACGCCAAGGCTCGGTCCTGGAACGAGCTCCTCGAGGGACTGGACAGGAACCCAGGGGGACGCCCGTACAAAATGGTACTGGGCAAACTCCGCCCGTGGGTCCCTCTACTAACGGAGACCATGGACCCCAATTTAGCGGGAAGGGTGGTAGAAACGCTTTTCCCGTGGGTCCAGGATAGTCCCTCGTCAGCCCAGGTACTGTTTGACCCGCAGAGCTGGTGCGAAGATTTAGAGGTGTCGGAGGCGGAGCTAGCCCTAGCGGTGTTACTCAAGAAATCCGCGATCCATATGCGCAAACTGGTTGGGATTCCATATGAAGGAAGCTTGCTTAATAGGCTACCGTGCCAGACCCTGTCAAATGCCTTAGAAATATCTAGTGACACGGCAAGAGCTTCACCGGTTTTCTCAATGACTTCGCCCCAGAAGTGAGTGGCACGAACCAGAAGGTCCCCAGTAGACCGGTTTTGGCGAAAACCATACTGTCTGTCACTGAGGAGATCGTTACCTTCTAGGTATGCCAGGAGCTTGGTGTTCAATACACGTTCCATAACCTTGCAGAGAATGGAAGTTATTGCAATGGGTCTATAATTGGTGGGGTCAGCACGGCTACCTTTTTTGGCCACAGGCTGCACGTTAGCAAGCTTCCAGGAATTCGGAACTTGACCAGTCTTTAGGGAGAGGCGAAACAGGCGCGTCAAGACAGGAGACAACTCAGATGCACAATTTTTCAACACATTAGCTGGTATCCCGTCAGGACCACTGGCTTTATTCTCGTCTAGAGTGCGGAGCGTTTTAAATACCTCCTTTTGGTGAATGCAGACCTCTGACATTACAGAGTCGCAGTGGGGTAAGGTGGATGGAGCTTTGCTTCCAGCAACTAGACAAGAATTACTAGCAAATAGAGAGGCAAACAAGTTTGCCTTCTCATTCGCGGTGTGAGCCAGCGATCCATCGGGTTTGACCAGAGGTGGCAGCGAAGGGCGACAGAAGTTAGCTTCGACTGATTTGGCGAGGGACCAGAAAGCCTTGCTACCCGCAGGGTATGAAGCAAGCTTGTTTCCGATCCGGCCAACATGTTCGTAGCGAGCCCGACGCTGAGCCTTCTTGCAGGACTTGGCGGCTTTGTTGAAGGCTCTCTTTTTATCTAGGACATCCGGAGCTTTGCGCGTCCGAGCATCAGCCCAGGCTACAAATGCTGACTGCTTCAGTGTTTCAGCACGAACGCAGTCCGCACTGTACCAAGGGCGTGCTGCGCCACCAAGAGGCACGTCAGAGAAGGGAATGAAATATTCCATGGCCTGACATACCACATCGGTTATGACCGAGGCGCAGCTCGACGGATCCTCAGTAGAGAATCAGATTTGTCGCCATGGATAAGATGCAAAGAAGTGGCGCATCTCATCCCAATCTGCTGACTTGTATCGCCACACTCGCCTCGTGCCTCTAGGGCTTAAATCGGGCGGAGAGTAGCTAGATACAGATTTCACCAGACAGTGGTCAGAGGTTCCCAATGGGGCAGAAATCGACACAGAGTACCTATTCGGATCAGTTGTCTGCAGAAGGTCCCAGCCGTCAACATCCGGTATGCGCGTGGGGCCATCGACCAGCTGTGTGAGGTTTAGCGACAACGCGAGTTTGTACGCTTCCCTGCCAGCATGGTCGGTCTTCTGGTATGGGAACAACCACTCCTGGTGTAGTAGCACTCCTGTCTACGGGTATAAGCGCTAAAACGACCATCACACCGTTGTCGCCTGTCGTGCAGGTTTACAGCTAAGGACTTCCAGACACACTTTGTCCTGTCCCCGTCACCGTTCGCCCATCGTCGAAGGACTTGATAGAGAAGTGTCTCAGATTAGCAGACGCTTGCGCGTGTGGAGTTTATTGTGTAGGTAGGGCTGCGCAGACGCTAGCCACACACTCTTCGCAGAAGTAGAAATCGGTTCCAGTGGCATGGGGGACCAAGACGACTGGGCTCCCTCTCTGCTGCAGCCTTCATCCGCCTTCACCGCTTGTTGCAGTTCCACCGTTGAGGACTTCAGTCCTGTAGAGGTACCGTTGGGAACCTGTAGTTCCTCCTCCGCTGCCATATACTGTCCGTCCGAACGTAGCCTCTTCCGCCTACAGTGCCGTACCGAAGCCCACCTTCTCCGCCAATGTAGCCGTTGATGTCTTCACCCGTAACCCTGGGCAAGGGGCCATGTTATACCCCACGGTATTGGGTCCTCCATCTGAACTCCGCCATCGCCGTGCCCCGGCCTACTGAGACACGCGACGCCCACCCCCGCGGCAAGGACGTGCCAGAGAAGAATTGCCCAAGTGGACATTGGCAAAGGATACCGGACACCTGTCATACTTCGGGGCCGTTTTGCTGTTCAGTGCCGCTTGCTTTGCCAACTCATCCGCACGCTTATTTCCCTCCAATCCCGCGTGGGCTTAGCGTGGCTTTTATCCAGAACAAAGAAACATCTTTGTTCTGGTCTTTAATTGCTTTTAAGTTTTTGCGCGTTATTACTGCGAGGGGATGGAGGGAGTTTTGGTTGGTGACTACCTCCAGCGACGATCTGGAGTCGCTGTATATACTAAAGCTAGTTTTGGAGCTCTTTAAATTTTCCCGGGTTGCCCTGCATATGGCCAATAATTCCGCCTGGTAGACCGTGCAGTATAATGGCAGTTTGAGCTTGAGGGCTTTGGTATCAGCTTCACCATCCCACAAAGATAGTGCTGCTCCGACCCTGCCCTCAATCTTACTGCCATTGGTGTAGATGCGTACTGCTTGAGTATTATGGATATCCACTTGTTGTTTGTCTACCAGGTTTATGAATTTGAGGTCCATATGCTGGGGCGGGTGCGGTGTTTCAGCGTAAGCCACCGGTGTCTCCACGTCCCGGTCTCCCAGTGTCGGCAGGGGTACTCCCCTCTTTACCTTGTACAATGCGGCTGCTTCTTGTATTCTGAGGTCGAGAGGAAGTAACCCCGCGAGCACTAGGGCCGAGTTCTGGGAGACGGTGCGGTAAGCCCTTTCGATTTTTTTGTGCGAACCCTCTTTGCACGGCGCGGCGTCTAGTTGTTTTCGTACCCCTATTTTTTCGGTTGCAGGCGCCCACGCGCTGGCCGCGTACATCATGGTTGGCTCGACCACAGCCACGTAGATGGTCCTGATGACTTCGGTGTGGAGGCCCCAGCTGATCTTCGCGGCCCTGGATAGCTGCTTTTTTTGCACGTGTTGATGACATGGCTGTTGAAGGTGAGCTTGTCATCAATTGTTAGTCATGCCCATGGTCAGCAGTGGTGAGTCGTATTTCAATTTCTTTGTTAGCACTATGGCGTTTGTTTTGTGTGGTGCGAATTTTAGCTTGTTTCTGACTCCCCACTGCTGCACATAGGCGAGGGCGGCATTGGCCTGTCTTTGGACCTCCATTGCTGTATCCCTGTCGAACACCAGGACCACGTCATCCGCGAACGCCTGGCAGCAGTCACCCTCTCTTCCAGCCCTTTCAGCAAAGGATCCAGGAGTAGGTTCCACAATATAGGTCCTCCAATGGAGCCCTGGACGCAGCCCTTTGTTGTTTGCTTCGTGTGTTCCTGTCCTGCACATCTGACTTTCACACTCCTGTCTTTGAGGTAGCTGACCATAATTCTCCTTACGTTTATGGGACACTTTTTTTTCGCCAGTCGCAGTCTTATGGCGGGCCACCAGGCGCTATCGAACGCGCCCTCTATGTCCAAGGATACCATCGTGAAATTAAAGCTATCAAAGTGCCTCAAAGTGCCGTGCTGCCGTTCCGCCGACACACCACCCTCATCACCTTCTGAATGCAGATGAGGACGCAGATCCTTTTCTTTTCGACCTGCTCCCTCAGGTGCCGGACGAGGTCGTAGAGGGAGTCCTCCGTACAACATTGGGGCATAAAGCCGTATTGCAGTGGGCTCAATGTGCGCAGCACGTGCCACCTCAGCCGCGTCACCATCATCTTTTCTAGGATCTTGCCCAACACCGCCAGCAGCCCTAACGACGGTAGGAGCGCGGGTGGGCGAGATCCTCCTTGCCATGCTTGGGTATAAATGCACACGGCTGCCCTCTTCCAGATGTCTGGGAAGCGGTGCATCCTTAGCGCGGCGTTGGCGAGCGCCAGGAAGCGGCCCCCGTCACGCAGCACGGCGCGCTCACAGATTGTGGGCGGCAGGCAGTCGGGGCCGGGCGCCTTGCGCAACGCAAAGCTGCGCGCCGCCCACTGAAGTTCGGCCGCCGCTAAGGGTTGATCGTCATTCTGCGCGCGCGCGCACGTCTGCGTTTGTTTTGGTTAGGTTTTGGTTAGGTTAGGTTTTGGTTTGGTTAGGTTTTGGTTTGGTTAGGTTTTGGTTTGGTTAGGTTTTGGTTTGGTTAGGTTTTGGTTTGGTTAGGTTTTGGTTTGGTTAGGTTTTGGTTTGGTTAGGTTTTGGTTTGGTTAGGTTTTGGTTTGGTTAGGTTTTGGTTTGGTTAGGTTTTGGTTTGGTTAGGTTTTGGTTTGGTTAGGTTTTGGTTTGGTTAGGTTTTGGTTTGGTTAGGTTTTGGTTTGGTTAGGTTTTGGTTTGGTTAGGTTTTGGTTTGGTTAGGTTTTGGTTTGGTTAGGTTTTGGTTTGGTTAGGTTTTGGTTTGGTTAGGTTTTGGTTTGGTTAGGTTTTGGTTTGGTTAGGTTTTGGTTTGGTTAGGTTTTGGTTTGGTTAGGTTTTGGTTTGGTTAGGTTTTGGTTTGGTTAGGTTTTGGTTTGGTTAGGTTTTGGTTTGGTTAGGTTTTGGTTTGGTTAGGTTTTGGTTTGGTTAGGTTTTGGTTTGGTTAGGTTTTGGTTTGGTTAGGTTTTGGTTTGGTTAGGTTTTGGTTTGGTTAGGTTTTGGTTTGGTTAGGTTTTGGTTTGGTTAGGTTTTGGTTTGGTTAGGTTTTGGTTTGGTTAGGTTTTGGTTTGGTTAGGTTTTGGTTTGGTTAGGTTTTGGTTTGGTTAGGTTTTGGTTTGGTTAGGTTTTGGTTTGGTTAGGTTTTGGTTTGGTTAGGTTTTGGTTTGGTTAGGTTTTGGTTTGGTTAGGTTTTGGTTTGGTTAGGTTTTGGTTTGGTTAGGTTTTGGTTTGGTTAGGTTTTGGTTTGGTTAGGTTTTGGTTTGGTTAGGTTTTGGTTTGGTTAGGTTTTGGTTTGGTTAGGTTTTGGTTTGGTTAGGTTTTGGTTTGGTTAGGTTTTGGTTTGGTTAGGTTTTGGTTTGGTTAGGTTTTGGTTTGGTTAGGTTTTGGTTTGGTTAGGTTTTGGTTTGGTTAGGTTTGGTTGTGGGTTGGGGGTGGTGTGGGTGGTGGGGTGGGGTTGGTGGTGGGTTTGGTGGTGGGGTTTGGTTTGGTTAGGTGGTTGGGGGTGGGTGGGGGTGGGTGGGGTGGGTGGGTTGGGGGGGTGGGGTGTGGTGGGGGGTGGGGTGGGTGGTTGGTGGTGGTTTGGTTTGGTTAGGGTGGGGGGGGGGTGGGGGGGGGGTGTGGGGGGGGGTGGGGGGGGGGTGTGGGGGGTGGGGGGGGGGGTGTGGGGGGGGTGGGGGGGTGGGGGTGTAGGTTTTGGTGGGGTGGGTGTGGTTTGGTGGGTGTGGTGTGGGTGGGTGTGGTGTGGTGTGGTTTGGGTGGTGTGGGTGTGGTTTGGTGGGGTTGGGGTGGTTGGTTGGTGGGGGTGGTTTGGGGGTGTGGTGGGGTGGTGGTTTGGTTAGGTTTGGTTGGGTTGGGTTTGGGTTGGGTTGGTGGTGGTGGGTGTGGGTTGGGGTGGGGGGGGGGGGGGGGGGTGGGGGGGGGGGGGGGGGGGGGGGGGGGGGGGGGGGGTGGGGGGGGGGGGGGTGGGGGGGGGGGGGGGGGGGGGGGTGGGGGGGGGGGGGGGGGGGGGGGTGGGGGGGGGGGGGGGGGGGTGGGGGGGGGGGGTGGGGGGGGGGGGGGGGGGTGGGGTGGGGGGGGGTGGTGGGGGGGGGGGTGGGGGGGGGGGGGGGGTGGGGGGGGGGGGTGGGGGGGGGTGTGGGGGGGGGGGTGGTTTGGTTGGTTGTGGTTTGGTGGGTTTTGGTGTGGGTTAGGTGTGGTGGGGTGGTGGGTGGTTAGGTTGGTTGGTGGTGGTGGTGGTTGGGGGTTGGTGGGGGTGGTTGGGTGGGTGGTGGTGGGTTAGGTTAGGTTGGTTAGGTTAGGTTAGGTTAGGGTGGTGTGGTTGGGTTAGGTGGGTGGTGGTGTGGTTAGGTTGGTAGGTTGGTGGTTAGGTTAGGTTGGTTGTGGTGGTTGGTTAGGTTAGGTTAGGTTGTTAGGTTAGGGTTAGGTTAGGTTAGGTTAGGTTTTTTTTTTTTTTTTTTTTTTGTATGTTTCGCTAGCTTTCCTCCGACAAGATAATCGGAGACTTTGTTTAGCTGACACTTTTGTTTACTTTTTGTATAATTTTATACATTTTTTTTTTTTTTTTTTTATCAGTTGTACAATTTGTACAAATGATAACCGGTGACTGAGCTGAGATTTAGAAAACATGAATTTGAGAAATACATATAATTTCAATTGAAACCAATAATAAATTTTTTTTTTTTTTTTTCTTGTAAAGCTACACTGCATGACAAGGTTTACAC